>NC_069447.1:31238911-31284529 GCF_026875155.1 Cherax quadricarinatus | reverse complement strand
TTTTACCCCGGGGAACAACCTTCATCTGCTCTTGCACTTTGTTGTTACATATTCCATCATCTCATTTACTGATTTTCCTACCAGTTCTCTGTCCCACTGAACCTCCTGCAGGAAGTTCCTCATACCTGTGTAGTCTCCCCTTTTATAGTTTGGCTTTTCCCATTCAATTCCTGTTACATTCTCCACTTGTAGCTCTACTATATAATCAAAACTCAGAACCATGTGATCGCTAGCTCCAAGGGGCCTCTCGTAATTGATTGTCCTCAATGTCTGAACTGCTCAGGGTGAACACAAGATCCAGTCTTGCTGGCTCATCCTCCCCTCTCTCTCTGGTAGTGTCCCTGACATGTTGATGTATGAGGTTTTCAAGTACCACATCCACCATCTTGGCTCTCCATGTTTCGGGACCCCCATGTGGCTCCAGGTTGAAATCGCCCATTACCAGTAACTTTGCTCTGCTCGAGTGAGCTCTTCTTGCCACCTCAGCCAGTGTGTCCACCATCGCTCTGTTGTTTTCTTCGTACTCCTCTCTTGGCCTCCTGCAGTTCTGTGGTGGGTTATACATCACTCCAATGACTACTTTATGTTCTCCAGACTGAATTGTACCTACTATGTAGTCCCTTTCTCCAATCATGTCCATGCCTTCCATTTCCTCAAATCCCCATCGGTTTTTTATGAGCAGTGCAACCCCTCCTCCCCCTCTCCTTCTCCTATCTTTCCTCAGGATCTGATATCCGGTGGGAAGATTGCATCTGTTATTGTCTCAGCGAGTTTCGCTTCTGTGATTGCTATGATGTCTGGGGATTTCTCGCTGTTTCTTTCGTGTCACTCCTCATATTTATTCGTTATTATGTCCGCGTTTGTGTACCAAACCTTCAGCTTCTTTTCAATCACTGTGGTTCTGGGAGAATATTGGGGTTGGGGGGAGTGAGAGCCTTGGTGGGGGCCTATGGGGGGCTGTGGTGTGGGTTGGGTTTGTGATGAGGGGATGGGGTCAGAATGCCCATAGGGAGCAGCTGTTAGGGTGAGGCTTGTGATGTGGGAGTTGGTGGCAGAGGGAACAGTGTGTGGGTTCTGGTTTAGATTGCTTAGTTGTGTTGGGATTGTCACGGTTGGAGACCTTCTGCGGGAGTTTCTGCAGGGATGTGTTTGCCCTTCCTCCTGTGTCTGGGTCCTGCTCATCTTCATCATTACCTCTCTTTCCTCCTTGCATCTCTGTACCCTCTCTTTCAGTGTAGTCCTTTCTTCTTGTGTTCTGTTGCGATCGAGGTATACTCTCTGGTACCCGGGTTTGTCCCTCAGTCGTGCTTTCTCTTGCAGGATCCTGGTTCGGGCTGTGTGTGTGTGTGTGTGTGCGTGTGTGTGTGTGTGTGTGTGTGTGTGTGTGTGTGTGTGTGTGTGTGTGTGTGTGTGTGTGTGTGTGTGTGTGTGTGTGTGTGTACCACACAGAATATATGTGAGATGGTTCTTCACTCTCTACATTATTTATTCACATTGTTATTGCAAATCCTACTTCACCACCACCACCACTACCACCACCATTACCACCACCAATCAACCACCACCATTACCACCACCACCACCACCACCACCACCACAACCACCACAACCACCACCACCACCACCATTACCACCACCAACACCACCACCACCACCACACACCACCACCCCCAAACCACCACAACCAACACAACCACCACCACCCCCAAACACCACCACCAACAACCAACCACACCACCACCATTACCACACACACCAACCACCACCAAACCACCACAACACCACAACCACCACCACCACCATTACCACCACCACCACCACAACCACCCCACCACCATTACCACCACCACCACCATTACCCCCACCCAATCAACACCCACCCATTACCACCACACCACCACCACCATCCACCACCACCACAACCACCACCAACCACCACACCACCACCACCCACCACCAATTACCACCACCATCACCACCCCACCACCCACCAACCACCACCACCACCCCCACCACAAACCAACCAAACCACCACCACCACCACCACCACCACCACCAAACCACCCACAACCACCACCACCAACCACCATTACCACCACCCCCCACCACCACCACAACCACCACAACCACCACCACCACCATTACCACCAACACCACAAACACCACCACCAAACCTTTAAACCACCAACACCACCACCATTACCACCCCCAAATCAACCACCACCTTTAAAACCACCACCACCCCCACCACCACCACCACCACCACCCCCAAACCAAAAACCACCACAACCCCCAACAAACCACCACACCACCACCTTTACCACCCCATCACCACCACCACCCCACCACCCCCCCCCCACCACCACCACCACCAAAACCCAAAACCAAACCCCACCACCACCCCCACCACCACCACCACCAAAAAACCACCACAACCACCACCACCACCATTACCACCCACCCCCACCACACACCACAAACCACCACAACAACCACCACCACATTACACCACCACCACCCACCAAACCACCACACCACCTTTTACCACCACCACCACCACCCCCACCACCACCACACCACAACCACCACAACACCACCACCACCACCACCATTACCCCCCACACCACCACACCACAACCACCACCACCACCACCATTAAAAAAAACCACCACCCACCACCACCCCCACAACCACCAATCAAACCACCACCCCCAAAACAACCCCCACCACCCCTACCACCAAACACAATAAGAATTTCAATAATTTGAGAGGGGAAATATTGGGTCAGTTGTTGAGTCTTGGTTCCTGGTAAACAATTTCCCTAAATGTGGGAACCAGTAAGCTCCCTCCAGCTCCCCTACTCCCACACCCACCCACACCTTCTCACGTCTTTCCCTACTCCCACACCCTCCCACGTCTTCCTCTGCTCCCACACCCTCTCACGTCTTCCCTTACGCCCTCATATCATCCATACGCCTCTTGTACGCTCACACGTTCTTCCCTTCTCCCACACGTCCACACGCCCACATCCACATTTCAGTTCCACCCTCACGATCAGTTACACCCGCTTCCACCTACAGCTTCCACCCACAGCTTCCACCCACAACTTTTACCCACAACTTCCACCCACAGCTTCCACCCACAGCTTCCACCCACAGACTTCCTCTATACGCACCCTCCACGCCCACTAATGCCTCAGACACATACGCTACCCAGCCCATACCTGCCTTTATCTCATCGCAATAGTCATGGTTAATCCTCGGCAGATTGCCTTAGTGAACTCTTTCATAAGAATATATAAATGGACGAGCACTGCAGCAAGCCTACTGGCCTATACTAGGCAGGTCCTCATATCCAACCCTTCCCCCCTCCCTCTGTCTCTCTCTCATTTACAAGCTAAGATCTGTTACCTACATCAGCTCATTTAAAAGCTCTTTAATTTTTATGAGAAGAACAAATAGGCAACAGGATGAAGTTAGAGCCATCTGTGAGCCATTATAATTATAATCAAAAAGAAGCGCTGAACCTATCTGTGGAACAACAGTTTCATTTGGTCAACTGACTTTATGTCGTTGATATTATGGTGGTTTAGGTAAGACACATATGTAACAGTTAGGTATCTTTATTTCGAAACGTTTCGCCTACACAGTAGGCTTCTTCAGTCGAGTACAGCAAAGTTGATAGAAGCAGAAGATACTTGAAGACGATGTAATCAGTCCATCACCCTTAAAGTTTTGAGGTGGTCAGTCCCTCAGTCTGGAGAAGAGTATTGTTCCATTGGTATAAAATACCTGTCGGTATTTTATACCATTTTATTGTTCATATCATTATGGTGTACGAACATGTTCCAGACTAGAGTCATTCTGGGGATAAATGATCTCAGATGAAGTGATGTGTGGAGAAGTGTACAGTCAGAGTTTAGTTGCTGCTCTCTCCTCTCTCTCTCTCTCTCTCTCTCTCTCTCTCTCTCCCTGTCTATCTATCTATCTATCTATCTCTATCTCTTTCTCTCGCCCGAGGGTGTTTGAAAGACTGGAGTAGATCATTAAGGAGGAAGATTACCCTAGCTTTTACCTCCTTGGTAGTATTGCAGGAAGAAGGTAAAAGATACACACAGTTCTGGGCCCCCGCGATTTATGGAGCTAGTGTTGAAGTGGGGCCGTGTTGACCTTGCAAATAAGAGATTCCTTGGGAGAAAGTTGCGAGGCTGGCTGCTATTAGTCCAGGGTAAAGATGCTTAGCTCTCAACTTCAGTGATTACAACGCCGTATTAAATTGGTCCCTACCATCGGTTCAGCCAGTCAGTGAGACGCACTCGCCGAGGCTGTCTGCCGCTCTGTCTGCATCTCTGCTTGTCTGTCTATCTACCTGCTTGCTTGTCTGTCTGTCTACCTGCTTGCTCGTCTGTCTGTCTGCTCGATCGTGCGCTCGTGTAACTTTCAGCCTACTTCATTATCCGTCAGTTTCGGTGAGGCCTATCTAGCTTCCTGTCTAGTTTGGAGTGGCCCTGTAGGTACCCTTAATGTGATTTTCAGCCTGCTGGGCCTCGCAGTAGGCCTACTGACCCGTGCTAGGCAGGTCTTCTAAACGTCTAAACCCTCTTCTAAACGTCTATCAGAAAAAACTCTAGCTATGCTTTCTAAATCTAAATTTCAACCCAGTGATGCAAATTCTATTTTAGGATTTTTTTTTTATCTCCTTATGTATGTATTTGTTCGTAATTCGGTCTATGTAGGACCGAAACGTCGTCATCAAGTTCCTCTCCCCTAGGTGCGGGATATTTGTGTATTGTTCCAGTCACGATATTGTATCTTTCTGTTCCTGATTCTGTCTTCTATTCCTGCTGTTGTTGTTGGGGTTTATAGGGCCACCGGCAGCGTACACCGTATCGAGCCCTATTCTATGCTTTCTCTTCTTGTTCTTCATCCATATCCTCCTCACTCCACGTCTTTCTTGCTAGTGTAGGTTCAGTTCTCTTGACCTGTGAGTAAGTGTAGTGTAATGAACATCCGTCAATGATTAATAATAATCCACATGGAGACAGAAACATAGGTTGATTGATCTGTATATTTCGACCCCAATCTGGGGTCCTTTTCAGTGGTGGATCTATGTTGGTGGTGATGACGTAAAGTATAGTGATTAACTATGTCATCCTTCCCTATGTGTTATCCAGGACAATAATACTGGGAAATACACAGACATACACCTCACGGTGTGTATATCCTCTTACTGAAATTGCTCAATCTGTTAATCAATACATCATTCTACAGTATATCCCGCTGATACAGTGTCTTATACAGTATATCCCGCTGATACAGTGTGTTATACAGTGTATACACGCTGATACAGTTTCGAATACAATGTACAGTGCACAATGTACAGTATACAGTGTACACTGTATACTGCACCGTCTACAGTGTACAAAGTGACCTGGTGTTGTGACCTGGTGCTGTGAAATGGTGTTGTGACCTGGCGCTGTGACCTAGTGTTGTGACCTGGTGCTATGAAATAGTATTATGATCTGTTGTGACCTGGTGCTGTGAAATGGTGTTGTGACCTGGCGCTGTGACCTAGTGTTGTGACCTGGTGCTATGAAATAGTATTATGATCTGTTGTGACCTGGTGCTGTGAAATGGTGTTGTGACCTGGTGATGTGACCTGGTGTTGTGACCTGGTGTTGTGACCTGGTTGTGTGACCTGGTGCCGTGAAATGGTGTTGTGACCTGGTGCTGTGACCTGGTGTTGTGACCTGGTGCTGTGAAATAGTATTGCGATCTGGTATTGTGACCTGGTGTTGTGATCTGGTGTTGTGACCTGGTGCTGATATATAGATGAAATTTTGAATTAATTTTGGTTTAACAATGATCTCAGCTGGGTTATATATATATATATATATATATATATATATATATATGTATTTGTAGTGGGTAGTTGGCTGACTGGGTCACTGGCTGTCTGGCTAGCTAGTTAGTTGGGTGGCTGGCTTGCTGGCTGACTGGATGACTGGCTGGCTGGATGATTGATTGTCTGGCTGGCTGACTGACCGGTTGACTGGCTGGCTTTCTGACTTGCTGGTTGGCTGGTTGACTGGCTGGCCGACTGACTGGCTGACTTTCTAGCTGACTAGCTAGTTGACTGGCAGGCTGACTGGCTGAATGGCTGGCTGGCTGACTGGCTGGCTGGCTTACTGACTGGCTGGCTGGCTGACTGGTTGACTAGCTGGATGACTGGCTGGCTGACTGGCTGGCTGGATGGCTGGCTGACTGGCTGGCTGGCTGGATGGCTGGCTGACTGGCTGGCTGGCTGGATGACTGGCTGGCTTAGCTGACTGGCTGACTGGATGACTGGTTGGCTAGTTGACTGGCTGGCTGGATGGCTGGTTGACTGGCTGGCTGGATGACTGGTTGGCTAGCGGACTGGCTGGCTGGATGAATGGCTGGCTGGCTGGCTGGCTGGCTGGCTGACTGACTGGATGACTGACTGGCTGGATGACTGGCTCCCTGGCTGACTGACAGACTAGCTGGCTGGCTGGCTGGCTGGCTGGCTGGCTGACTGGCTGGCTGGCTGGCTGGCTGACTGGCTGACTGGCTGACTAGCTGGCTGACTGGCTGGCTGGCTGACTGACTGACTGACTGGCTGGCTGGCTGACTGGCTGACTGGCTGGCTGGCTGGCTGGCTGGCTGACTAGCTGGCTGGGCCTGAATTCCAGAGAACAAGGATAGGCTTTTATCGTATTATGATCTGGTCCTAATGTGCAGCACCCCTCCCCCTTCCCTCCCCTTCCCTCCCCCTTCCCTCCCCTTCCCTCCCCCTTCCCTTCCCCTTCCCTCCCCCTTCCCTCCCCTTCCCTCCCCCTTCCCTCCCCCTTCCCTCCCCTTCCCTTCCCTCCCCTCAGCCCTCACCCCTTCCCTTCCCCTCTCCCTTTTTTCCTCTTTCCCCCTTGACCTCTCTTTCCCCTTTCCCCCTCCCCCTCCCCCTTCCCTAACCCCTTCCCTTCTCCTCTTTCTAATGTCCTCTTTTCCCCCCTTTCACCTCTCTCTCTTCCCCCTTCCTTTCTCCCCCTCTCTCTCCCCTCCATCTTTCTCACTCTCCTCCTTATACTTCACTCCGGCTTATCCTCCCTCCCCACCTCCTCCACCCCCGTCCCCCCCTTCTCTCCCCTCCCTCCCCCCCCTCAACTCTTCTCTATGTCATCTTCCATCATATCTCCCCATTATTCTTCCTGAAACACACTTCTTCTTCCTCCTTACCCTTTACTCCCCTTCTGTCTCTCCTCCCTTCTCCTTCCCTTACTACCCCTTTCCCCTCCCCATCCCCTAAATCTCTTCCTTCTATCACCCCTTCTATACCACCTAATATATATATATATATATAATATATATATATATATATATATATATATATATATATTATATATAATATATATATATATCCATATGGCAAAGACCATAAGGATACACAACGATACACAGGGTACATAAAGATACATAGAGATAAACAGGGAAACACAAGGAGCATAAGGATACATAGAGATACGCAGGGATACACAAGGAGCATAGGGATATACAAGGATACAGATATATTCAATAGAAAAGATGCACAGGGATGCACAAGGATGCACAGAGATATACAAGGATACACAGAGATATACAAGGATACACAAGGATATACCAGGATGCACAAGGATACACAGGGATAGACAAGCATATACAGGGAAACAATAATATATAGGGATACACGACGATATATATTGATACGCAAGGATACACAAGGATTCTCTAGGATTCAAAGGGATGTATAGGAATACACAGCGATACACATACGTATTAAAGATACAAATTATTATTATTATTATTATTATTATTATTATTATTGTCATTGCTATTATTTATAAGGAAGCAGCAAACCCGTAAGTAGACGGTATTGAGTGAAGAACCTCCAGGAGGGTGGTGGAAGCACAACCATACACAGTTTGAAGACGGGGTATGATCGGACCATTGAGGACAAAGAATTAGTCGTGACGGTGGTTGGTTAGTAAGAGACGGGGCCAGGAGCTATGTCTCAGCCCCCAGTAAACAACAGAGCAAGACTTTCATGGTTAAATAGTGTTGTTTAGGTTAGTGAGAGAGAGAGAGAGAGAGAGAGAGAGAGAGAGAGAGAGAGAGAGAGAGAGAGAGAGAGAGAGAGAGAGAGAGAGAGAGAGAGAGAGAGAGAGAGAGAGAGAGAGAGAAGCATAATTGAGATAACAGTGTTGAGTTTCACTTAATGACATCTGAGGTGATAAGCCTTTTGGTCCAGCCTACTCCACCCTCCCATATCCCTCTCCCTCCTTCCTTCCCTCTCTCCCTCCTTCCTTCCCTCTCTCCCTCCTTCCTTCCCTCTCTCCTCCCTCCTTCCTTCCCTCTCTCCCTCCTTCCTTCCCTCTCTCTCTCCTTCCTTCCCTCTCTCCCTCCTCCCTTCCCTCTCTCCCTCCTTCCTTCCTTCTCTCCCTCCTTCCTTCCTTCTCTCCCTCCCTGGATTTGTACCTTAATTTGTATATGTACCTGCATATAAATTTTGACCTTGAGGGAGACTCCTTGTTGAGCGCCTGATCAACGTGATTATTGGTACCCTCTCCAGGACTGCATCCCAATCACAACCTGGTTGACCCGGCACCAATATTTTCTTATATCTGGTGGTAGCAGGTTGTTATCTGCTGGTAGCAGACA
Source organism: Cherax quadricarinatus (assembly GCF_026875155.1). Taxonomy (NCBI): domain Eukaryota; kingdom Metazoa; phylum Arthropoda; class Malacostraca; order Decapoda; family Parastacidae; genus Cherax; species Cherax quadricarinatus. The sequence goes on along the minus strand of NC_069447.1, from coordinate 31,275,821 downwards.
TCAACCTGCTACCAGGCTTGCAGATCATCCCTCCCGGTGGATGGCCTGATCAAACAAGCTGTTGGCTCCAGCCACACGAAATCCAACGTATGCACCACAACCCGCATACATGTCAAGTTCTCTTTAAAAGACAGGTAGGGAGCGACGCACTTGTTGGCAACCACTTCCGTTACGTATGATTAGAGTGTTTCTTGTTGGTAACGTCTCTTCTTTCGTGTAAGTAACTCTGAGCCCACAACAACATTCTCCACGAGAGAGCGTAAGTGCTTTAAAGATTACCATCACTGGGGTAGTATCTCTTGTTATGAAAGTTCTCGTAATCCAACCAGTCATTTCCCCCCCCCCCCTGGATATTTTGGTCTTGTTGTAAACATTACATTATTTTATTTGATGTCTAGGCAACTTTCATGCTTATTTTGGTACTCTCCGCAAACCGTGATACGAAGATGTGGTTACTGTCTCTGTTGCGATGAGAAACAGTAAAGGTGCCAGTACTGACCTTGCGGCACTACGAAGATGAGAAACATTGAAGGTACTAATACCGTACCTTGCGGTATTCACCTTTTTACTGGCTCACATTAGATTTTATTTTGTTTACACTGCGCTAGCCAAGGATTCGAACCCATGTTGTATGGGCTTACCTCATGGTAAGCGAGAACCACATGACGCTTTAAACCACAGGACCACCCAACCCTACAAGAATGGCGCAGCCAGCAGAGCTAGCTGTTGGGCCGCCATCCGAGGGCATACGGAGGTGTGGGAGCTTCTAAGGAAATTTCATTCTCATCCCTGTTTGGTGTACTAGCCTCACGAGCAGTATTTATATATTATTGTAACCAGGAACGAGTGATATTGATGAACAACAACACTGCGCTAGCCAAGGATTCCAACTCATGTTGTAGTGACCATGAGGTAGACCTGAGGCACAAGATACATAATAGAGCTCACCTCAGCACGAGGGTCAACACGTCACCTCAGCAGTAATGAAAGATGGAGATGGAAACACAGCCTCACACAATGAGGCTGTGTTTCCAGTGAGGCTGTGTTTCCAGTGAGGCTGTGTTTCCAGTGAGGCTGTGTTTCCAGTGAGGCTGTGTTTCCAGTGAGGCTGTGTTTCCAGTGAGGCTGTGTTTCCAGTGAGGCTGTGTTTCCAGTGAGACTGTGTTTCCAGTGAGGCTGTGTTTCCAGTGAGGCTGTGTTTCCAGTGAGGCTGTGTTTCCAGTGAGGCTGTGTTTCCAGTGGAGGCTGTGTTTCCAGTTAGGTGTGTTTCCAGTGAGACTGTGTTTCCAGTGAGGCTGTGTTTCCAGTGAGGCTGTGTTTCCAATGAGGCTGTGTTTCCAGTGATTCTGTGTTTCCAGTGAGGCTGTGTTTCCAGTGAGGCTGTGTTTCCAGTGAGGCTGTGTTTCCAGTGAGGCTGTGTTTCCAGTGAGGCTGTGTTTCCAGTGAGGCTGTGTTTCCAGTGAGGCTGTGTTTCCAGTGAGGCTGTGTTTCCAGTGAGCTGTGTTTCCAGTGAGCTGTGTTTCCAGTGAGGATGTGTTTCCAGTGAGGCTGTGTTTCCAGTGAGGCTGTGTTTCCAGTGAGGCTGTGTTTCCAGTGAGGCTGTGTTTCCAGTGAGGCTGTGTTTCCAGTGAGGCTGTGTTTCCAGTGAGGTGTGTTTCCAGTGAGGCTGTGTTTCCAGTGAGGCTGTGTTTCCAGTGAGGCTGTGTTTCCAGTGAGGCTGTGTTTCCAGTGAGGCTGTGTTTCCAGTGAGGCTGTGTTTCCAGTGAGGCTGTGTTTCCAGTGAGGCTGTTTTCCAGTGAGGCGTTTTCCAGTGAGGCTGTGTTTTTCATTGAGGCTTGTTTTTCCAGTGAGCTGTGTTTTCCAGTGAGCTGTGTGTTCAGTGAGGCTGTGTTTCCATGTGAGGCTGTGTTTCCACGTGAGCTGTGTTTCCAGTGAGGCTGTGTTTCCAGTGAGGCTGTGTTTCCAGTGAGGCTGTGTTTCCAGTGAGGCTGTGTTTCCAGTGAGGCTGTGTTTCCAGTGAGGCTGTGTTTCCAGTGAGCTGTGTTTCCATGAGGCTGTGTTTCCAGTGAGCCTGTGTTTCCAGTGAGGCTGTGTTTCCAGTGAGGCTGTGTTTCCAGTGAGGCTGTGTTTTCATCTCCACTCACAAAGATGTTTTCGATTTTTTTACGAATTTCTGCAATATAACATTTTTTTTTCTTTCTTGAAAATTATATAAAATAAGAGAGTTGCAGACGTGTTAAGTACTCGTAGGTACATGTGGCAGTGTCACTCGCTTGTCACTGGCACTCACAGGCAAGCTGTCACCACGCGAATATTCATTATCACCAGGCCTGGGACTGCGTGACACACTGCCGCCTGTAACCCGTGTTCACGGCTGCACCGTGTACCGTCTTCGTTCTCTCCGGGTACCCGTACTTGTGGCGTCGTACGTGTACGTCAACACGGTCTCAACGATGTTAATACAGCCGATGACAAATAAATTCGGAGTTCACTTCTTTTTGTTTTTTAAAGTAATCTAGAATTTAAAGTGTATCCTCAAGCACTGCTTTACCCCTCCCCCCTCCCCCTCTCCCTAAACCCCCCTCCCCCCTCTCCCTAAACCCCCTCCCCCTTTCCCTAAACCCCCTCCCCCTCTCCCTAAACCCCCTCCCCCTCTCCCTAAACCCCCTCCCCCTCTCCCTAAACCCCCTCCCCCTCTCCCTAAACCCCCTCCCCCTCTCCCTAACCCCCCTCCCCCTCTCCCTAAAACCCCCTCCCCCTCTCCCTAAACCCCCTCCCCCTCTCCCTAAACCCCCTCCCCCTCTCCCTAAACCCCCTCCCCCTCTCCTAAACCCCCTCCCCCTCTCCCTAAACCCCCTCCCCTCTCCCTAAACCCCCTCCCCCTCTCCCTAAACCCCCTCCACCTCTCCCTAAACCCCCTCCACCTCCTCTTTTCTACCCACCCCACATTATCCCCGCCCCTCCCCACCTCTTGCTTCCCAGCTAATAATAGAGATCTCTTGGATAAATAGCTGAATTCAAGAACAATAATATAAACTACCTGGGTGTTGGCGCCCTCTTCCCCCTCCCACTCTCCCACCTACTCCCCCTCCCACCTCTTATCCCTGACAGACAACACATACAAAGAAAAAAATCACCTCTAATTACCTGTGAAATTGAAGCGGAAATTCCAGGCTGGGTGAATGTGTGGAAGGTCCTGGATACAACATTTTAGCGAGTGAGGTTAAATGTTGTCATATCAGCCGCCTGCATGCAACAAGGGAATATCAGCCCAATTTTTGGTTATCTCGGTTTACGACACCGCGTCGCATTATTTGTAAGGTTCAGACTTTACTGTAGATTAGCGCAGCTCTCAGGTGACCTCTGTGTGAGCTGCTGCTTGACGATTACAGACTTCTGCAAAAAATTAAATAATGCAGAAAAATCAAAATGCTGCTTGTTACCCAAAGTTTAACCTATTTCATGTATTATATATACTCAATAATAACCTACATGGAGACGGAAACTCGGAAGAGGATCCCAGAAGGGGATCGAAATATACAAATCAATTAATCATCTGTTTCTGTCTCGGTGTGGGTTATTACTGAACACTGACAGGTGTTTATTACACTTCAGTTATCCATGTATTACATATGTTTGCATGTTACATCTATGGGCCCTCAAAAACCACTGTAAAAAATTTAATTTATGTTTATAAAACCATTTGTAGATTGCCCTAAATAAAAAGTTACTTAGGACAGTGTTGGAGTCTTCCCAGACTACTTACTCCATCTTGGCCTTGGCCACCTTCTTGCCTCTGTCTCCTAGCCGTCACTCAGCGTGTCTAATATCTAGCAACATCTTCTCCCGATGACGCTTTAGAGTCTTTCGAGGAGAGGCTTCTGAGTCCTCGTTTGAGTGAGAAGAAACTGGAGCACAACATGTGTGAGGGAGAGTGAAGGAGAAAAGGGAAAAGGAAACTGAAGAGGGGTACAAGAAGGTGGCAACAAGGATCAGAGACTGGCTGGGTCCATCCCACTTGTTATTCTGAGGACATGCTGCCCAGTCCCGTGTTCCCTCCCCAGCATCTCCCACAAGGTATCGTGTATTCCCACTGGCGGTGGACACTGGCCAGTGTGAGGGGGCCACCTGAACGATACCCATGAGTCGAACGATCCTCTCTGGTAATGATGGCTGCGGCGTGCCTCTAGGGGGGAGTCCCTTATCGCTCGCCATCTTGACACGAGTTTTAATTGTGATCAAGTTCTCGCGGATCATTCATTCTGACACTACCTGGCTCCCGATACAAAAATCGGCAATAGACCGGGTCCACTGTAGCATTTACTCTGTCGATCTACACGAAGCTCCCCGGAGAAGTGTGACTTGTAGATAAATGGCGTGCCTTGCTTGTCCTGACAGCAGCAGTGTACCCTCCGCCCACACCCTGGTATTCCATCGTCCAATACACACACGCACATACATACACATTATCTCCTCCCTCGCGTCCAAGCTTAGTAAGTTAAATTTGGTACAGGTACCCTTACAGTTACACAAATTATCATGCAAGCAAACACTAGGACATATTAATTAAAAAACGTTTCGGTCCTGGTACCTTGATCACTTCTAACATAGAGGTTAAAAAGACAGTAAATACAGGCAGAGAGTGAGGTGTTGGTATCTGATACCAAGGCATATACCACGAATTAACATACATAGTACCATATGCGCAAATTATCTAGGATAACCCTCCAAAAGAGTCAGGCAAAGTGATATTTATTTCCATTGGTGCCCTTGAGCTTAAGACCATGTATCATCCTGTATCGTGTAGACCATCTTGTCTACATGTAGACCATCTTGTCTACATGTAGACCATCCTGTCTACATGTAGACCATGTTGTCTACATGTGACGACCTGCTGTACATACACGAGCAACGCTGAACACAGTCCGTAGTTTGAGAGTCGCGCTCTGTCAACGCGCTGGTTGGACAGCTGTATGCAAATGAGCTGCTAATTGCAGATAATGTTGCCAGTTTGAACTTTATACCAAATGACCGAAGTGCCCAGTGAACCATCACTGCCAGGTACTGAGCCTAGTGAACCATCACAGCCAGGTACTGAGCCTAGTGAACCATCACTGCCAGGTACTGAGCCTAGTGAACCATCACAGCCAGGTACTGAGCCTAGTGAACCATCACTGCCAAGTACTGACCCTAGTGAACCATCACTGCCAGGTACTGACCCTAGTGAACCATCACTGCCAGGTACTGAGCCTAGTGAACCATCACTGCCAAGTACTGACCCTAGTGAACCATCACTGCCAGGTACTGACCCTAGTGAACCATCACTGCCAGGTACTGACCCTAGTGAACCATCACTGCCAGGTACTGACCCTAGTGAGCCATCACCGCCAGGTACTGACCCTAGTGAACCATCACTGCCAGGTACTGACCCTAGTGAGCCATCACCGCCAGGTACTGACCCTAGTGAACCATCACTGCCAGGTACTGACCCTAGTGAACCAACACTGCCAGGTACTGACCCTAGTGAACCATCACTGCCAGGTACTGACCCTAGTGAACCATCACTGCCAGGTACTGACCCTAGTGAACCATCACTGCCAGGTACTGACCCTAGTGAACTATCACTGCCAGGTACTGACCCTAGTGAACCATCACTGCCAGGTACTGACCTTAGTGAACCATCACTACCAGGTACTGACCCCAGTGAACCATCACTGCCAGGTACTGAGCCTAGTGAACCATCACTGCCAGGTACAGACCCTAGTGAACCATCACTGCCAGGTACTGACCCTAGTGAACCATCACAGCCAGGTACTGAGCCTAGTGAACCATCACTGCCAGGTACTGACCCTAGTGAACCATCACTGCCAGGTACTGACCCTATTGAACCATCACTGCCAGGTACTGACCTTAGTGAACCATCAATGCCAGGTACTGACCCCAGTGAACCATCACTGCCAGGTACTGACCCTAGTGAACCATCACTGCCAGGTATTGACCCTAGTGAACCATCACTGCCAGGTACTGACCCTAGTGAGCCATCACCGCCAGGTACTGACCCTAGTGAACCATCACTGCCAGGTACTGACCTTAGTGAACCATCACTGCCAGGTACTGACCGTAGTGAACCATCACTGCCAGGTACTGACCCTAGTGAACTATCACTGTCAGGTACTGACCCTAGTGAACCATCACTGCCAGGAACTGACCTTAGTGAACCATCACTGCCAGGTACTGACCCTAGTGAACCATCACTGCCAGGTACTGACCCTAGTGAACCATCACTGCCAGGCACTGACCCTAGTGAACCATCACTGCCAGGTACTGACCCTAGTGAACCATCACTGCCAGGTACTGACCCTAGTGAACCATCACTGCCAGGTACTGACCCTAGTGAACCATCACTGCCAGGTACTGACCCTAGTGAACCATCACTGCCAGGTACTGACCTTAGTGAACTATCACTGCCAGGTACTGACCCTAGTGAACCATCACTGCCAGGTACTGACCCTAGTGAACCATCACAGCCAGGTACTGAACCTAGTGAACCATCACTGCCAGGTACTGACCCTAGTGAACCATCACTTACAAGTACTGACCCTAGTGAACCATCACTGCCTGGTACTGACCCTAGAGAACCATCACTGTCAGGTACTGACCCTAGTGAACTATCACTGCCAGGTACTGACCCTAGTGAACCATCACTGCCAGGTACTGACCCTAGTGAACCATCACCGCCAGGTACTGACCCTAGAGAACCATTACTGCCAGGTACTGACCCTAGTGAATAATCACTGCCAAGTACTGACCCTAGAGAACCATCACTGCCAGGTACTGACCCTAATAAACCATCACTGCCAGGTACTGACCCTAGTAAACCATCACTGCCAGGTACTGACCCTAGTGAACCATCACTGCCAGGTACTGACCCTAGTGAACCATCACTGCCAGGTACTGACCCTAGTGAACCATCACTGCCAGGTACATGACCCTAGTGAGCCTCACCGCCAGGTACTGACCCTAGTGAACCATCACAGCCAGGTACTGACCCTAGTGAACCATTACTGCCAGGTACTGACCCTAGTGAACCATCACTGCCAGGTACTGACCCTAATAAACCATCACTGCCAGGTACTGACCCTAGTAAACCATCACTGCCAGGTACTGACCCTAGTGAACCATCACTGCCAGGTACTGACCCTAGTGAACCATCACTGCCAGGTACTGACCCTAGTGAACCATCACTGCCAGGTACTGACCCTAGTGAGCCATCACCGCCAGGTACTGACCCTAGTGAACCATCACAGCCAGGTACTGACCCTAGTGAACCATCACTGCCAGGTACTGACCCTAGTGAACCATCACTGCCAGGTACTGACCCTAGTGAACCATCACTGCCAGGTACTGACCCTAGTGAACCATCACTGCCAGGTACTGACCCTAGTGAGCCATCACCGCCAGGTACTGACCCTAGGTGAACCATCACAGCAGGTACTGACCCTAGTGAACCATCGCTGCCAGGTACTGACCCTAGTGAAACCATCACTGCCAGGTACTGACCTAGTGAACCATCACTGCCAGGTACTGACCCTAGTGAACCACAATGCAGGTACTGGCCTAGTGAACCATCACTGCCAGGTACTGGCCACGCTCACACACCCACGCTCACACACCCACACTCACACACCCACGCTCACACACACTCACACACCCATACTCACACACCCACACTCACACACCCAGGCTCACACACCCACGCTCACACACCCACACTCACACACCCACACTCACACACCCATACTCACACACCCACACTCACACACCCAGGCTCACACACCCACACTCACACACCCATGCTCACACACCCACTGTTGCAACCCCTGAATGGGTTACAATGATTATTATGTATATATATAATGTATATTATCTTTTCATATAATTTTATATTGCTTATATTTGCGATAATAGCTAAATCGCAAATGTATTGCCTTATATTGTTATTTGACGTAGCTTATGTTGTTAGGATGTTACATATTACATATTGTTAGGATGTATATAAAATGTGCTCAGTTAGTCTTGATTGTCAAACTACTGTAATTATCGCTTGTCGCTCGTTATACTGCCGGCTTCTGAGCTGTGCTGTCCACGGGGCTATCAAGTGATCGAGGGGGGGGGGTGTCCTCACCTCTCGTGAAGTTTTTAGTCTGCTCTAGACTCGCTTGGTGGTTGGACATTGTCTGTCTCATTATTCTTGTTAGTTCTGTAGAACTCTGTTCACAGAACATTGTATAGACTTAGTGATTTTCGACGTTGTACTGAGGTTGTGTGTCGCTTAGACACTCTGAACATCTCAGGTCCTTAGCTATAGCTTCTGACCTAATTTTGTACTGGTTTCTGTGTATTGTCACAGTCGGGTTTTTCCTATGCTGAACTTAGATTCAGTAGTATGGGAGTTTTGTAACTTTTGTGGAGGATCTGCTGATGGTCCCTACTTAGTGTCGTTATATTATCTCCTTGATCCTGATTATGTCGCAGTCGCTTGTTATATGGCTATTGGGGCTTAGCATTCTTTTCATTGTTCAAGCAGACTGTTCTGGTTGCCAGTCGGTCAAGAAGTTAGTTTATTTGAGGACTTTGTCAGTCACTTGTTTAAGTCTAGTCGAGTCGTGAGACATAGCGAACTACTTAGAGCACTTACACGCATACACAAACTTGTACATATTTGTAATATCTTATTAAATGTTAATTTTACCAGACGGTACTTAAGAATTATAAATGTGATATGTGCTTTCAGCACAATAATATTGAACTCGAGAGATTGATTTTATTTTGATTACTGTGATTAATTTAATTTGATAATATACCTCTAGACTTAATAAATTTATTAAATTTTAATTTCTCTAGTTAGTAGCCTACCAGTTGTAATCCTAAAGAAGTATTGAATTATACTGAATTCTAATGGATAATTGGACAAGGATACTGACTACTTGTTACGAAAACCCAGTAACAGGCTGGATGCTAGAAGGGCAGTCCTTTCTAGTATTCACTGGAGATCTCTAAGCTTTTAGAATCGCGTTTTTTGTAACACCCACACTCACACACCCACGCTCACACACCCACACTCACGCACCCACACTCACACACCCACACTCACACACCCACGCTCACACACCCACACTCACGCACCCACACTCACACACCCACACTCACACACCCCACCCACACTCACACACCCACGCTCACACACCCACGCTCACACACCCACGCTCACACACCACACTCACACACCCACGCTCACACACCCACACTCACGCACCCACACTACACACCCGCACTCACACACCCACACTCACACACCCACGCTCCCACACCCACGCTCACGCATCCACACTCACACACCGACACTCACACACCCACGCTCACACACCCACACTCACGCACCCACACTCACACACCACACTCACACACCCACACCCACACACCCACGCTCACACACCCACGCTCACACACCCACGCTCACCCCCCCACTCACACACCCACGCTCACACACCCACACTCACGCACCCACACTCACACACCCGCACTCACACACCCACACTCACACACCCACGCTCACAACACCCACGCTCACGCACCCACACTCACACCCACACTCACACACCCACGCTCACACACCCACACTCACGCACCCACACTCACACACCCGCACTCACACACCCACACTCACACACCACGCTCACACACCCACGCTCACACACCCACGCTCACACACCCACACTCACACACCCACGCTCACAAACCCACACTCACGCACAAACACTCACACACCCGCACTCACACACCCACACTCACACACCCACGCTCACACACCACGCTCACGCACCCACACTCACAAACCACACTCACACACCCACGCTCACACACCACACTCACGCACCCACACTCACCCCACCCGCTCTCACACACCCACACTCACACACCCACGCTCACACACCCACGCTCACGCACCCACACTCACACACCCACACTCACACACACCACACTCACACACCCACACCCACACTCACACACCCACACTCACACACCCAACGCTCACACACCCACACTCACCCACCCACACTCACACACCCACACTCACACACCCACACCCACACTCACACACCCACGCTCACACACCCACGCTCACACACCCACGCTCACACACCCACACTCACACACCCACGCTCACACACCCACACTCACGCACCCACACTCACACACCCGCACTCACACACCCACACTTACACACCCACGCTCACACATCCACGCTCACACACCCACACTCACACACCCACACTCACACTCCCACACTCACACACCCACACTCACACACCCACACTCACACCCCCACACTCACACACCCACACTCACACCCCAACACTTACACACCGAGGCTCACACACCCACACTCACACACCCAGGCTCACACACCCAGGCTCACACACCCACACTCACCCACACTCACACACCCACACTCACACACCCACACTCACACCCCCACAGTCACACACACAGGCTCACACACCCACACTCACACACCTAGGCTCACACACCCACGCTCACACACCCACGCTCACACACCCACACTCACACACCCACACACCCCCCCGCTCACACACCCACACTCACACACCCACGCTCACACACCCACACTCACACACCCACACTCACACACCCACGCTCACACACCCACACTCACACACCCACACTCACACACTCACGCTCACACACCCATGCTAACACACCCACGCTCACACACCCACACACACACACCCGCACTCACACACCACACTCACACACCCACGCTCACACACCCACGCTCACACACCCACGCTCACACACCCACACTCACACACCCACGCTCACACACCTACGCTCGCACACCCACACTCACACACCCACACTCACACATCCACACTCACACACCCACACTCACACACCCACACTCACACATCCACACTCACACACCCACACTCACACACCCACACTCACACACCCACACTCACAGCAACAACAACAGCAACAGCAGCAACAGTAGCAGCAACAACAGCAGCAACAGTAGCAGCAACAACAACAGCAACAGCAGCAACAGTAGCAGCAACAACAACAGCAACAACAGCAACAGTAGCAGCAACAACAACAGCAACAGCAGCAACAGTAGCAGCAACAACAACAGCAACAGCAGCAACAGTAGCAGCAACAACAACAGCAACAGTAGCAGCAACAACAACAGCAACAACAGCAACAGTAGCAGCAACAACAACAGCAACAGTAGCAGCAACAACAACAGCAACAACAGCAACAGTAGCAGCAACAACAACAGCAACAACAGCAACAGTAGCAGCAACAACAACAGCAACAGCAGCAACAGTAGCAGCAACAACAACAGCAACAACAGCAACAGTAGCAGCAACAACAACAGCAACAACAGCAACAGTAGCAGCAACAACAACAGCAACAGTAGCAGCAACAACAACAGCAACAACAGCAACAGTAGCAGCAACAACAACAGCAACAGTAGCAGCAACAACAACAGCAACAACAGCAACAGTAGCAGCAACAACAACAGCAACAACAGCAACAATAGCAGCAACAACAACAGCAACAGTAGCAGCAACAACAACAGCAACAACAGCAACAGTAGCAGCAACAACAACAGCAACAACAGCAACAGTAGCAGCAACAACAACAGCAACAGTAGCAGCAACAACAACAGCAACAACAGCAACAGTAGCAGCAACAACAACAGCAACAACAGCAACAGTAGCAGCAACAACAGCAACAACAGCAGCAACAGTAGCAGCAACAATAGCAACAACAGCAACAGTAGCAGCAACAACAACAGCAACAACAGCAGGAACAGTAGCAGCAACAACAACAGTCTCACCCATGACTTCGGTAAATTACAAGAGTGATCGGCCTTCAAAGAGTCTTTTGTTTCTCCCAAGTGATAGTGGGAGGTGAGGCGTGCATGGGAGGAGGGAGGGAGGGAGGGACGGAGAGTGGGAGGGAGGGAGGGAGGGAGGGAGTAAGGGAGGGAAGGAGGGAGGGAGGGAGTGAAAGAGGGAGAGAAGGGCAAAAAAAGGAAAGGGAATCTTTGGGAATAAAGAGAAAAGTGAGAACCACTCATGAAAATACTTACAAAACTGATATAATAATAATAATAATAATAATAATAATAATAATAATAATAATAATAATAATAAATAAATAATAATAAAATAAGAAGAAGAAGAAGAAGAAGAAGAAGAGAACATATAAAATTCACACTTCCTAGCAACTCCTGGAACTATACATTTCCTAGCAACTCCTGGAAGTATACATTTCCTAGCAACTCCTGGAACTATACATTTCCTAGCAACTCCTGGAACTATACATTTCCTAGCCACTCCTGGAACTATACATTTCCTAGCCACTCCTGGAAGTATACATTTCCTAGCAACTCCTGGAACTATACATTTCCTAGCAACTCCTGGAACTATACATTTCCTAGCAACTCCTGGAACTATACATTTCCTAGCAACTCCTGGAACTATACATTTCCTAGCAACTCCTGGAACTATACATTTCCTAGCCACTCCTGGAAGTATACATTTCCTAGCAACTCCTGGAACTATACATTTCCTAGCAACTCCTGGAACTATACATTTCCTAGCAACTCCTGGAACTATACATTTCCTAGCAACTCCTGGAACTATACATTTCCTAGCAACTCCTGGAACTATACATTTCCTAGCAACTCCTGGAACTATACATTTCCTAGCCACTCCTGGAAGTATACATTTCCTAACCACTCCTGGAACTATACATTTCCTAGCAACTCCTGGAAGTATACATTTCCTAGCAACTCCTGGAACTATACATTTCCTAGCAACTCCTGGAACTATACATTTCCTAGCAACTCCTGGAACTATACATTTCCTAGCAACTCCTGGAACTATACATTTCCTAGCCACTCCTGGAAGTATACATTTCCTAACCACTCCTGGAACTATACATTTCCTAGCAATCTGGAAGTATACATTTCCTAGCAACTCCTGGAACTATACATTTCCTAGCAACTCCTGGAACTATACATTTCCTAGCAACTCCTGGAACTATACATTTCCTAGCAACTCCTGGAACTATACATTTCCTAGCCACTCCTGGAAGTATAAATTTCCTAGCCACTCCTGGAACTATACATTTCCTAGCCATTCCTGGAACTATACATTTCCTAGCCACTCCTGGAACTATACATTTCCTAGCCACTCCTGGAACTATACATTTCCTAGCAACTCCTGGAACTATACATTTCCTAGCCACTCCTGGAAGTATACATTTGCTAGCCACTCCTGGAAGTATACATTTCCTAGCCACTCCTGGAACTATACATTTCCTAGCCACTCCTGGAACTATACATTTCCTAGCCACTCCTGGAACTATACATTTCCTAGCAACTCCTGGAACTATACATTTCCTAGCCACTCCTGGAACTATACATTTCCTAGCCACTCCTGGAACTATGCATTTCCTAGCAACTACTATAACTATACATTTCCTAGCCACTCCTGGAAGTATACATTTCCTAGCCACTCCTGGAACTATACATTTCCTAGCCACTCCTGGAAGTATACATTTCCTAGCAACTCCTGGAACTATACATTTCCTAGCAACTCCTGGAACTACAGGTTTCCTAGCAACTCCTGGAACTATACATTTCCTAGCAACTCCTGGAACTAAACATTTCTTAGCAACTCCTGGAACTATACATTTCCTAGCCACTCCTGGAACTATACATTTCCTAGCAACTCTTGGAACTATACATTTCCTAGCAACTCCTGGAACTATACATTTCCTAGCAACTCCTGAAACTATACATTTCCTAGCCACTCCTGGAACTATACATTTCCTAGCCACTCCTGGAAGTATACATTTTCTAGCAACTCCTGGAGCTATACATTTCCTAGCCACTCCTGGAACTATACATTTCCTAGCAACTCCTGGAACTATACATTTTCTAGCAACTCCTGGAACTATGCACTTCCTAACCACTCCTGGAACTATACATTTCCTAACCACTCCTGGAACTATACATTTCCTAGCCACTCCTGGAAGTATACATTTCCTAGCAACTCCTGGAGCTATACATTTCCCAGCAACTCCTGGAACTATACATTTCCTAGCAACTCCTGGAACTATACATTTCCTAGCAACACTTGGAATTATAAATTTTCTAGCCACTTCTGGAACTATACATTTCCTAGCCACTCCTGGAAGTATACATTTCCTAGCAACTCCTGGAGCTATACATTTCCTAACCACTCCTGGAACTATACATTTCTTAGCAACTCCTGGAACTATACATTTCCTAGCAACTCCTGGAACTATGCACTTCCTAGCCACTCATGGAATTATGCGTTTCCTAGCCACTCCTGGAACTATACATTTCCTAGCCACTCCTGGAAGTATACATTTCCTAACCTCTCCTGGAGCTATACATTTCCTAGCCATTCCTGGAACTATACATTTCCTAGCAACTCCTTGAACTATACATTTCCTAGCAACTCCTGGAACTATACATTTCCTAGCAACTCCTGGAACTATACACTTCCTAGCCACTCCTGGAACTATACATTTCCTAGCCACTCCTGGAGCTATACATTTCCTAGCAACTCCTGGAAGTATACATTTCCTAGCAACTCCTGGAAGTATACATTTCCTAGCAACTTCTGGAACCATACATTTCCTATCAAGTCCTGGAACTACACATTTCCTAGCCACTCCTGGAGCTATACATTTCCTAGCAACTCCTGGAAGTATACATTTCCTAGCAACTCCTGGAAGTATACATTTCCTAGCAACTTCTGGAACTATACATTTCCTAGCAACTCCTGGAAGTATACATTTCCTAGCAACTCCTGGAACTATACATTTCCTAGCAACTCCTGGAACTATACATTTCCTAGCAACTCCTGAAACTATACGTTTTCTAGCAATTCCTGGAACTATACATTTCCTAGCAACTTCTGGAACTATACATTTCCTAGAGACGCCTGGAGCTATACATTTCCTAGACACTCCTGGAACTATACACTTCCTAGCAACTCGTGGAACTATACACTTCCTAGCCACTCCTGGAACTATTCACTTCCTAGCCACTCCTGAAACTATACACTTCCTGGCCACTCCTGGAACTATACACTTCCTAGGCACTCCTGGATCTATACACTTCCTAGCCACTCCTGGAACTATACACTTCCTAGCCACTCCTACAACTATTCACTTCCTAGCCACTCCTGGAAGTATACACTTCCTAGCCACTCCTGGAACTATAGGCTTCCTAGCCACTCCTGGAACTATACACTTCCTAGCCACTTCTGGAACTATAGGCTTCCTAGCCTCTCCTGGAGCTATACACTTCCTAGCCACTCCTGGAACTATACACTTCTTAGCCACTCCTGGAACTATACGCTTCTTAGCCTCTCCTTGAACTATACACTTCCTAGCCACTCCTGGAACTATAGGCTTCCTAGCCACTCCTGGAACTATACACTTCCTAGCCACTCCTGGAACTATAGACTTCCTAGCCTCTCCTGGAACTATACACTTCCTTGCCACTCCTGGAACTACACTTCCTAGCCACTCCTGGAACTATACACTTAATAGCCACTCCTGGAACTATACACTTCCTAGCCACTCCTGGAACTATTCACTTCCTAGCCACTCCTGGAACTATACACTTCCTAGCCGCTTCTGGAACTATAGGCTTCCTAGCCACTCTTGGAGTTATACACTTCCTAGCCACTCCTGGAACTATACACTTCCTAGCTACTTCTGGGACTATACACTTCCTAGCCACTCCTGGAACTATACACTTCCTAGCCACTCCTGGAACTACACTTCCTAGCCACTCCTGGAACCATACACTTAATAGCCACTCCTGGAACTATACACTTCCTAGCCTCTCCTGGAAGTATACACTTCCTAGCCACTCCTGGAACTATAGGCTTCATAGCCACTCCTGGAGCTATTCACTTCATAGCCACTCCTGGAACTATACACTTCTTAGCCACTTCTGGGACTATATACACTTCCTAGCCACTCCTGGAACTATACACTTCCTAGCCACTCCGGAACTATGCACTTCCTAGCCACTCCTGGAACTATACACTTCCTAGCCACTCTTGGAACTATACACTTCCTAGCCACTTCTGGGACTATACACTTCCTAGCCACTCCTGGAACTATACACTTCCTAGCCACTCCTGGAACTATACACTTCCTAGCCACTCCTGGAACCATACACTTAATAGCCACTCCTGGAACTATACACTTCCTAGCCTCTCCTGGAAGTATACACTTCCTAGCCACTCCTGGAACTATAGGCTTCCTAGCCACTCCTGGAGCTATTCACTTCTTAGCCACTATTGGAACTATACACTTCCTAGCCACTCCTGGAACTATACACTTCCTAGCCACTCCTGGAACTATTCACTTCCTAGCCACTCCTGGAACTATACACTTCCTAGCCACTTCTGGAACTATACACTTCCTAGCCATTCCTGGAACTATACACTTCCTAGCCACTTCTGGAACTATACATTTCCTAGCCACTTCTGGAACTAAACACTTCCTAGCCACTCCTGGAACTATACACTTCCTAGCCACTCCTGGAACTATACATTTCCTAGCCACTCCTGGAACTATGCATTTCGTAGCCTCTCCTGTAACTATACACTTAATAGCCACTCCTGGAACTATACACTTCCTAGCCACTCCTGGAACTATACATTTCCTAGCCACTCCTGCAACTATACACTTCCTAGCCACTCCTGGAACTATACACTTCCTAGCCACTCCTGGAACTATTCACTTCCTAGCCACTCCTGGAACTATACACTTCCTAGCCACTTCTGGAACTATACACTTCTTAGCCATTCATGGAAGTATACACTTCCTAGCCACTTCTGGCACTATACATTTCCTAGCCACTTCTGGAACTATACACTTCCTAGCCACTCTTGGAACTATACGCTTCTTAGCCTCTCCTTGAACTATACACTTCCTAGCCACTCCTGGAACTATAGGCTTCCTAGCCACTCCTGGAACTATACACTTCCTAGCCACTCCTGGAACTATAGACTTCCTAGCCTCTCCTGGAACTATACACTTCCTTGCCACTCCTGGAACTACACTTCCTAGCCACTCCTGGAACTATACACTTAATAGCCACTCCTGGAACTATACACTTCCTAGCCACTCCTGGAACTATTCACTTCCTAGCCACTCCTGGAACTATACACTTCCTAGCCACTTCTGGAACTATAGGCTTCCTAGCCACTCTTGGAGTTATACACTTCCTAGCCACTCCTGGAACTATACACTTCCTAGCCACTTCTGGGACTATACACTTCCTAGCCACTCCTGGAACTATACACTTCCTAGCCACTCCTGGAACTACACTTCCTAGCCACTCCTGGAACCATACACTTAATAGCCACTCCTGGAACTATACACTTCCTAGCCTCTCCTGGAAGTATACACTTCCTAGCCACTCCTGGAACTATAGGCTTCATAGCCACTCCTGGAGCTATTCACTTCTTAGCCACTCCTGGAACTATACACTTCTTAGCCACTTCTGGGACTATACACTTCCTAGCCACTCCTGGAACTATACACTTCCTAGCCACTCCTGGAACTATGCACTTCCTAGCCACTCCTGGAACTATACACTTCCTAGCCACTCTTGGAACTATACACTTCCTAGCCACTTCTGGGACTATACACTTCCTAGCCACTCCTGGAACTATACACTTCCTAGCCACTCCTGGAACTATACACTTCCTAGCCACTCCTGGAACCATACACTTAATAGCCACTCCTGGAACTATACACTTC
Organism: Cherax quadricarinatus; assembly: GCF_026875155.1. NCBI lineage: Eukaryota > Metazoa > Arthropoda > Malacostraca > Decapoda > Parastacidae > Cherax > Cherax quadricarinatus. The sequence continues at coordinate 31,257,902 of NC_069447.1, read as the reverse complement.
CTAGCCTCTCCTGGAAGTATACACTTCCTAGCCACTCCTGGAACTATAGGCTTCCTAGCCACTCCTGGAGCTATTCACTTCTTAGCCACTCCTGGAACTATACACTTCCTAGCCACTCCTGGAACTATACACTTCCTAGCCACTCCTGGAACTATTCACTTCCTAGCCATTCCTGGAACTATACACTTCCTAGCCACTTCTGGAACTGTACACTTCCTAGCCATTCCTGGAACTATACACTTCCTAGCCACTTCTGGAACTATACATTTCCTAGCCACTTCTGGAACTAAACACTTCCTAGCCACTCCTGGAACTATACACTTCCTAGCTACTCCTGGAACTACACATTTCCTAGCCACTCCTGGAACTATACATTTCGTAGCCTCTCCTGTAACTATACACTTAATAGCCACTCCTGGAACTATACACTTCCTAGCCACTCCTGGAACTATTCACTTCCTAGCCACTCCTGGAACTATACACTTCCTAGCCACTTCTGGAACTATACACTTCTTAGCCATTCATGGAAGTATACACTTCCTAGCCACTTCTGGAACTATACATTTCCTAGCCACTTCTGGAACTATACACTTCCTAGCCACTCCTGGAACTATACACTTCCTAGCCACTCCTGGAACTATACATTTCCTAGCCACTCCTGGAACTATACATTTCCTAGCCACTCCTGGAACTATTCACTTAATAGCCACTCCTGGAACTATACACTTCCTAGCCTCTCCTGGAAGTATACACTTCCTAGCCACTCCTGGAACTATATGCTTCCTAGCCACTCTTGGAGCATTACACTTCCTAGCCACTCCTGGAACTATACACTTCCTAGCCACTTCTGGGACTATTCACTTCCTAGCCACTCCTGCAACTATACACTTCCTAGCCACTCCTGGAACTACACTTCCTAGCCACTCCTGGAACTATACACTTAATAGCCACTCCTGGAGCTATACACTTCCTAACCTCTCCTGGAAGTATACACTTCCTAGCCACTTCTGAGACTATACACTTCCTAGCCACTCCTGGAACTATACACTTCCTAGCCACTCCTGGAACTATACACTTCCTAGCCACTCCTGGAACTATACACTTCCTAGCCACTTCTGGGAGTATACACTTCCTAGCCACTCCTGGAACTATACACTTCCTAGCCACTCCTGGAACTATACACATCCTAGCCACTCCTGGAACTATACACTTCCTAGCCACTCCTGGAACTATACACTTCCTAGCCACTCCTGGAACTATACTCTTCCTAGCCACTCCTGGAACTATACACTTCCTAGCCACTCCTGGAACTATTCACTTCCTAGCCACTCCTGGAACTATACATCTCCTAGCCACTTCTGGAACTATACATTTCCACACTGACAGGGTCAACAGGAAAGGTGGTGGAGTAGCGATGTATGTCAGAGACAATTTAAATTGTTGTGTTAGACAAGATATTAAATTAGAAGCGTCAGCCACTGAATCTGTTTGGTTACAGCTTCTCGAGGGCCGAGAAAAACTAATTTTGGGTGTGATTTACAGGGCCCCAAATCTTGGTAGGGAGTGCAGTAAACTTCTATGGGACGAAATTCGTAAGGCATCTACATACGAAAATGTTGTGCTAATGGGAGATTTCAACTATAGACAGATTGACTGGAGCAATTTGACAGGAAATTTAGAGTCAGGTGACTTTCTTGATACGATCCAGGATTGTTTTTTAAAACAGTTTGTGACAGAGCCAACTAGGGGAAATAACCTCCTTGACTTGGTTCTTGCCAGTATGGAAACACTAATTAATAATCTTGAGGTTAATGATGAGCTTGGGGAAAGTGATCACAAATCACTCAGTTTTAATATATCATGGAATTCCCCTAATAATGGCAATCAAGTCTCCGTCCCTGACTTTCGCTTGGCTGATTTCATAGGACTGAAAAATTACTTAGGTGGGCTGAACTGGAATGACCTGACTAAGGGTCAGGTAGGTGGTGATGGTTGCCGATATGATGCTTTCCAGGGCATTAGTTCTAGCTGCTCAGTCAAATTATGTTCCAAATAGGGAAATCAGATCAAACAAAAATGATCCTAAATGGATGAACAATAGATTAAAAATATCTGATTGGTCAAAAGAGAGGCATATATAGGCAAATCAAAAGAGGAGAGGGGCAATTGAGAAATCGATATATTCAGTTAAAAAGAGAAATAAAAAAGGGAATTAGAAAAGCAAAAAGAGATTATGAGGTTAAAGTTGCAAGAGAATCGAAGACTAACCCAAAGGATTCTTTCAGGTATACAGAAGTAAGATCAGGGAAAGATAGGCCCACTCAAAAGTTCCTCGGGTCAGCTCACTGACAGTGATAAGGAAATGTGTAGAATTTTTAACACATACTTCCTCTCAGTTTTTACACAGGAGGATACCAGCGATATTCCAGTAATGATAAATTATGTAGAACAGGACGATAATAAACTGTGGGACTATTAGGGTCACAAGTGACATGGTCCCTTTGGCAAATAGATAAATTAAAACCTAACAAATCCCCAGGCCCTGATGAACTGTATGCAAGGGTTCTAAGGAATGTAAAGAGGAGCTTAGCACACCTTTGGCTAATCTTTTCAACATATCACTACAAACTGGCATGGTGCCAGATAAGTGGAAAATGGCAAATGTGATACCTATTTTCAAAACAGGTGACAGGTCCTTAGCTTCGAACTATAGACCAATAAGCCTAACCTCCATAGTGGGAAAATTTATGGAATCAATAATTGCCGAGGCAGTTCGTAGCCACCTTGAAAAGCATAAATTAATCAACGAATCTCAACATGGTTTTACAAAGGGGCGTTCCTGCCTTACGAATTTATTAACTTTTTTCACTAAGGTATTTGAGGAGGTAGATCTTGGTAATGAATATGATATTGTGTATATGGACTTCAGTAAGGCTTTTGACAGGGTCCCACATCAGAGACTATGAGGAAAATTAAAGCACAAGGAATAGGAGGAGAAATTTTTTCCTGGATAGAGCATGGTTGACAATAGGCAGCAGAGAGTTTGCATAAATGGGGAGAAATCAGAGTGGGGAAGTGTCACGAGCGGTGTTCCACAGGGGTCAGTGTTGGGCCCCTGTGTTCACAATCTACATAAACGACATAGATGAGGGCATAAAGAGCGACATCGGCAAGTTTGCCGATGACACCAAAATAGGCCGTCGAATTCATTCTGACGAGGACATTCGAGCACTCCAGGAAGATTTGAATAGACTGATGCAGTGGTCGGAGAAGTGGCAGATGCAGTTTAATATAGACAAATGCAAAGTTCTAAATGTTGGACAGGACAATAACCATGCCACATATAAACTAAATAATGTAGATCTTAATATTACGGATTGCGAAAAAGATTTAGAGTTCTGGTTAGCAGTAATCTGAAACCAAGACAACAGTGCATAAGTGTTCGCAATAAAGCTAATAGAATCCTTGGCTTCTATCAAGAAGCATAAATAATAGGAGTCCTCAGGTTGTTCTTCAACTCTATACATCCTTGGTTAGGCCTCATTTAGATTATGCTGCACAGTTTTGGTCACCTTATTACAGAATGGATATAAATTCTCTGGAAAATGTACAAAGGAGGATGACAAAGTTGATCCCATGTATCAGAAACCTTCCCTATGAGGATAGACTAGGGCCTGAATCTGCACTCTCTAGAAAGACGTAGAATTAGGGGGGATATGATTGAGGTGTATAAATGGAAGACAGGAATAAATAAAGGGGATGTAAATAGTGTGCTGAAAATATCTAGCCTAGACAGGACTCGCAGCAATGGTTTTAAGTTGGAAAAATTCAGATTCAGGAAGGATATAGGAAAGTACTGGTTTGGTATAGAGTTGTGGATGAGTGGAACAAACTCCCAAGTACCGTTATGAGGCCAGAACGTTGTGTAGCTTTAAAAATAGGTTGGATAAATACATGAGTGGATGTGGGTGGGTGTGAGTTAGACCTGATAGCTTGTGCTACCAGGTCGGTTGCCGTGTTCCTCCCTTAAGTCAATGTGACCTGACCTGACTAGGTTGGGTGCATTGGCTTAAGCCGGTAGGAGACTTGGACCTGCCTCGCATGGGCCAGTAGGCCTTCTGCAGTGTTCCTTCGTTCTTATGTTCTTATGTTCTTATACACTTCCTAGCCACTCCTGGAACTATACACTTCCTAGCCACTCCTGGAACTATACACTTAGCCACTCCTGGAGCTATACACTTCCTAGCCACTTCTGGAACTATACACTTCCTAGCCATTCCTGGAACTATACACTTCCTAGCCACTCCTGGAACTATACATTTCCTAGCCACTCCTGGAACTATACACTTCCTAGCCACTCCTGGAACTATACAAATTTCATTAAAATAAAGGGGGAGACCACTTACCCCCTTTCCCAGCCTTAGGAGTCGACATAATTTTCATTAAAGTAAGAGCGAGTAATTACTTTTCATGAGAGTTTGAGAGCTCCAATGGTGGATACTAATTAATCTGAAGGAGAAACTTGACCTAAACTTGTGCTGACTTAGACGTTCAAGTCTTCAGCGCCTGGCTAAGTTGGCCTCGCTGTTGAGGTTTATTCACCGCTTTCTTCTCTTTTGGTTCTTTTGCTTCTGTGTGGTGGAGTGTGAAGTAGGTGGGTAGGAAGTGGCTATCGTGTTGCAGGTGGTCAGTGGCTACCATGCTGCAGGTGGGCAGTGGCTACCGTGTTGCAGGTGGTCGGTGGCTACCATGTTGCAGGTGGGCAGTGGCTACCGTGTTGCAGATGGTCAGTGGCTACCATGTGGCAGGTGGGCAGTGGCTACCGTGTTGCAGGTGGGCAGTGGCTACCGTGTTGCAGGTAGTCAGTGGCCACTATGTGGCAGGTGGGCAGTGGCTACCGTGTTGCAGGTGGGCAGTGGCTACCGTGTTATAGCTGGGCAGTGGCTACTGTGTTGCAGGTGGGCAGTGGCTACCGTATTGCAAGTAATCAGTGGGTGCCACAGGAATTGGTCAGTGACTGCTAGAACAGGTGGTTAGTAGCCTCCCTTTCAATCTTCGGGAAAGAAGTCAAACTGTGCATAAGAGTAAAATCCAGTTTAGACACACATTACCAATAATAATCTTTATTTCTACAAGTACAAGTACAAGGTATACAGTCCTAGCTGACATCAGTGACATACTACTATATAGACTAAGACCCGCGTCAGGAAACACTTGTCCTGTTTCCTGACGAACCTTACCTGTCATATAGGGGGGTAATGGAACGTAAGCATAATCGGGGAATATGGGAGTAAGGGATTATGTAGGCAGGGGAGAGGCAGGCGAGGTGGTAGGAGTGAGATGATTAGCGGAGGTAGGTAATCTGAGGTCACTGGTAACTACATCTTCACCTCTCATTACTCTACCCACCACACTACTCACCCTCTCACTACTTGAAATAAAAATAAATGAATAAATACAATAACGGGGAGAGTGAATATTATTATTCTACTCAAACACAGTTTATTATTAAGTCTTTGTACAATAATATATTTGGGAACAGGAGAACATTATTGTGTTTAGATAAATGGGATGGTACATACAAGCAGTGAGACAGGGAACACAATCAACTAGACGAAACAGAATATAACTTACAATATGGTTCAGAGGACAGTTCACCACAGGAACTAAGTCACAAGACCTACACAGCACGAGTACTGCTCGAAGCCAGTACTCTGCCCAATGTCTCCAACAGTCTCCTCCAGAGACTTCAGCAGCCTTCTCCCGAGCCCTGCACCCCAGCAGCAGCACCGCTCGAAGTCTCTCTGCTCAGAGCTCTGCACCCAGGCCAGAGCTCCATACGAATCTCCTCTGCTCAGCTGTTCCTTGGGCTTACATCGTGGTCCAAACACTCTCCACAATGAGGTGTGCACCACGTGTACGACCTGACGCCGAGATCTGACGCGTGACGAACAAAGGAGCTGATACATAAGCCGAAAAGGCGTGTCTCTGACAGACATTTGCCAAGGCAAGGTGACCATATAATTGGTTAAATTAGGTCTCCCAAGAGACCTCACAAGCCCAGCTGAACTACATCACATACGTAACCTAACCTGGCTACTACAACATCAGTGTTCACATTGGAAGATGGTTTAGAAAGACACGTAAGCAAACACTATAACATATTTATTAGAAAACGTTTCGGTCCTGGGACCTTGATCACTTCTAACATACAGAGGTAGAAAAACATTAAATATATAGGCGGAGAGTGAGATGTGACGCACGTGACCTGAGGAATGTCATAAGAACATAAGAATGGAGGAACACTGTAGAAGGCCTACTGGCCCATGCGAGGCAGGTCCTTATCAAAACAACCTCTGCCTATGATGAAGACGGGTAGACGATGAAATCATGTGACTCCTGTGTTGTTGGGTTGGTGCTGCTTAAGTATCATATATGCCAATGTTTTTGAAATTTTGTAGTTTCCAGTATTGCGTTCTATAGTGTCGGTGACGGTGATTAGTGAGGCTTCTAGGCACCGTCGGCGTCTGAGGTCTGGTTCGGTGAGAACGAGTTGTGCCTCGTTCCAGTTCATCAAATGCCCCGTGGAGTCTCTGTGGAGGACACAGGCGTACCTTACATCGTCTCTGTTAGAGGCATTTCGATGCTCATTCAGGCGGACTGCAAGATCTCTGCCTGTCTCGCCTACATATTTCTTGGGACAGAACCCACAGGGGATAGTGTAGACGCCTGCTGTAGAAGTTAGAGGTGTGGGGCTTACGTGTCTTTCTAAACTAACTTGTCGGTATTTATTACCAAGGTTTATACCACATTGGAAGATGTTCCATGAACGTACTTATCTACATTCACGTTATCATAGTGAGTAATAAATCTAACCAGACTTCTAACTGTGTTCCTATAATATTCAGCCTCATTATTTACTTCTTTTCTCAATACTGTTCCTAATGCTAGACACAGATATATCGAAGTTATATTTTACATTACTTCCTATTAATTCTTATTGAAGCTTTGGTAATTGACAGTAACAATTGGATTAACATATGAACCACCACTAGGATACCGCACCTCCAGCCGGTATATATTCTGTTATTCTTGACCTTTGTATGTTAGAATTGATCAAGGTTTCAGGACCGAAACGTTTTCTAACAAATATGTCCTTGTGTTTGCTCGGGTGTCTTCTTAAACCAGATCTGTGGCTGTCATGTTAGTTGGCGTCACTTGTCAAGGATCCTCGTGCAAGATGAGTGTTTCTGGTGGCTGGCCAACACTGAGCATTCACTGTGGTTACAGTGTTGTATGTATATGTGGTTCCGTTGTTTGGACTCGGAAATTGTTCGCTGCGGGGCGCCCCGAGCCGTCAGGCGTAACACACTCTGGTTTTCAATGTATGTAGTACGTTAACCTAAACAAACTTAACCTAACCTAATCGGAACTAACAAAATTTCCCGTCCAAATCCATCAAGAGGAAATTGAAAAACAGATATAGAAGCAGGACTGATGATGTTGGTGGTGATGGCGGGGGAGGTCGAGAGGATGTCGGGGGTTGTGGAGGGGATGATAGGGGTGGTGGAGGGGATGATAGTGGTGGTGGAGGGGATGACAGGGGTGGTTAAGGGCCGTCATCAACCAATTTACTATTTAACACAGTGTTGTGTGCTAACACAACACTGTGATGATCTACCTGGGAGGTTCTCAGGCGGCAGATAAACACGGTAAACCTCTCCTCCACTCATGCTAAAGGTAATAAATTGTGTGTGTGTTATATATATATATAATATATATATATTATATATATATATATATATATATATTATATATATATATATATATATATATATATATATATATATATATATATATATATATATATATATATTATATATATATATATATATATATATATATATATATATATACATATATGAGCTTTCTTCAGCTTCTCTTTCGGTGGAGGTCAGCTGAGAATATGAGGAATATTTCTTACCTTCTATATGAGCGTAACACTGAGGCTGCAAGAGGCAGGTGGCAGCCCGCGGAACTCTGGTAGTGTTGATAAACTTGCAACCCACTTCACTGAGGAAGCCTGTTGCTCGTTTGCTCCAGGGTGTGGTGTATGTACTAGCAGGTGACACCTCTCTGCTAGCAGGTGAAGTGTATCTGCTAGTAGATGAAGTGTATCTGCTAGCAGGTGAAGTGTATCTGCTAGCAGGTGACGTGTATCTGCTAGCAGGTGAAGTGTATCTGCTAGCAGGTGACGTGTATCTGCTAGCAGGTGAAGTGTATCTGCTAGCAGGTGACGTGTATCTGCCAGCAGGTGAAGTGTATCTGCTAGCAGGTGACGTGTATCTGCTAGCAGGTGAAGTGTATCTGCTAGCAGGTGACGTGTATCTGCTAGCAGGTGAAGTGTATCTGCTAGCAGGTGACGTGTATCTGGTAGCAGGTGAAGTGTATCTGCCAGCAGGTGAAGTGTATCTGCTAGCAGGTGAAGTGTATCTGCTAGTAGATGAAGTGTATCTGCTAGCAGGTGAAGTGTATCTGCTAGCAAGTGAAGTGCATCTGCTAGCAGGTGAAGTGTATCTGCTAGCAGGTGAAGTGTATCTGCTAGTAGATGAAGTGTATCTGCTAGCAGGTGACGTGTATCTGCTAGTAGATGAAGTGTATCTGCTAGAAAGTGACGTGTATCTGCTAGCAAGTGACGTGTATCTGCTAGCAGGTGAAGTGTATCTGCTAGCAGGTGAAGTGTATCTGCTAGCAGGTGAAGTGTATCTGCTAGCAAGTGAAGTGCATCTGCTAGCAGGTGACGTGTATCTGCTAGCAGGTGACGTGTATCTGCTAGCAGGTGAAGTGTATCTGCTAGCAAGTGAAGTGCATCTGCTAGCAGGTGAAGTGTATCTGCTAGCAAGTGAAGTGCATCTGCTAGCAGGTGAAGTGTATCTGCTAGCAGGTGACGTGTATCTGCTAGCAGGTGAAGTGTATCTGCTTGCAAGTGAAGTGCATCTGCTAGCAGGTGACGTGTATCTACTAGCAGGTGACGTGTATCTACTAGCAGGTGACGTGTATCTACTAGCAGGTGACGTGTATCTACTAGCAGGTGACGTGTATCTACTAGCAGGTGACGTGTATCTACTAGCAGGTGACGTGTATCTGCTAGCAGGTGACACTTCTCTGCTAGCAACTGAAGTGTATCTGATAGCAGGTGACGTGTGTCTGCTAGCAGGTGAAGTGTATCTCCTAGCAGGTGAAGTGTATCTGCTTGCAAGTGAAGTGCATCTGCTAGCAGGTGACGTGTATCTACTAGCAGGTGACGTGTATCTACTAGCAGGTGACGTGTATCTACTAGCAGGTGACGTGTATCTACTAGCAGGTGACGTGTATCTACTAGCAGGTGACGTGTATCTACTAGCAGGTGACGTGTATCTACTAGCAGGTGACGTGTATCTACTAGCAGGTGACGTGTATCTGCTAGCAGGTGACACTTCTCTGCTAGCAACTGAAGTGTATCTGATAGCAGGTGACGTGTGTCTGCTAGCAGGTGAAGTGTATCTGCTAGCAGGCGACGTGTATCTGCTAGCAGGTGACGTATATCTACTAGCAGGTTACACGTATCTTCCAGCAGGTACATGTATCAGCCAGCAGGTGACATATGTGAAGGCGTCACGTGTCAGCGGGTGTACAGAGGTCTGGGACACGTGTTAACATCTCCTGGGAGTGATCCACACCTCGCTGCTCAGGTGATCCACTAAATACCGACAAATTATTACTAATTTGCGAATCGTGAACAGTTCCGGGGTGAGGGTAGGGGTGGTGTATGGGCAGGAGGTGGGAAAGGGGTGAGAGAGAGTGGAAGAGGTGAGGGAAAGGAGTTTAAAGGAAGAGAGAAAGGGGAGCAGGGGTAGGAGGTACAGAGAATGAGCGAGGGTCAAAAAGATGGAATAAGGGAATGGGAACAGAGAGTGATTTCTTAGGTGCGAATTTACCGGCTGGAAGAGACAGTTACTTAACACTAGTATGTTGCTTTAAGTGTGAAGATTGAGCCACTTATGCAACATTTGGGAATCTTTAGTGAGGAAACGTTTCTCCACACAGTAGCTTTATCAGCCCAATACAAAGCAGAATGGTGTAAGGAGAGGAGGAAATATAAACACAAATGCAGTATAATGTGATCCTTTATTGACAACGTTTCACCCACACAGTGGGCTTTCTCAAGTCACACACGGATCTACCTGGGGTTGGAAGGTACGAGAGTATTTATAGTCAGAATGTTGAGGTCAGGTGAAGAATGCTGCATCTGATGATCTACCGGGTGGGGTTATAGAGTCTTGGGTAGCTTGGCAGGGGTATTGGACAAGTTGTAGACCTTCTGCAGTGTTCTATGCTCTTATGTGGGATAGCGATGAAGAAGTTTCTTGGCGAGTGGTTCAGCTATGTTATAGAAGCCATTGTTCTGGTTGAAATTGTTGGTTATAGAGATAAGCGATGATTCCAGGATTCTTCTGTATTGAGTGTTGTCTTCTGTGGCTATAAGTCTTGAGTTTCTGTAGTTAATTAAATGGTTGTGTGAATTGCGATGCTGTACACAGGCATTCCTTGTATCGTCACCCACTGTGTGGGTGAAACGTTGTCAATAAAGGTTCACATTATACTGCATTTGTGTTTATATTTCCATTGTGTCGGTATTTTATACCATTTATTACCAAGGAGAGGAGGAGTTTGAGGTAATCAGTCCCTAAGCCTGGAGTCGATGTGTTCAGTCAATCAATCTTGTAGAAAGTACAGCATAGGGTTAGGTTAGGTTAGGTAAGGTTCGTCAGGAAACAGGACAAATGTTTCCTGACGCGGGTCTTAGTCAGATGATGACCCGCCTTTGGAGCTTTTGGTCATCTGACCGAGGCCTTCCGCTGGCTTACCGGTCCACCCCTTTAAAAATTATGGTCATTTACAGCATAGGGTCGAAGACGTGGCTTATATACTGTAGTGAGGTGAGGTGAAGCAGGAGGAGGCGGGGTCATAGTGGTAACCATCCAGTAGGTCTTCGTCCTAAAGTTGGACGGAGTGTGTTGCTTGAGTGTGTTGCTTGAGGGTGTTACTTGAGGGTGTTGCTTGAGGGTGTTCCTTGAGGGTGCTCCTTCAGTGTGTTGCTTGAGTGTGTTGCTTAAGTGTATTGCTTGAGTGTGTTGCTTGGGGGTGTTGCTTGTGTTGGTTGAGTGTGACGCTTAAGTGTGTTTCTTGAGTGTGTTGCTTAAGTGTATTGCTTGAGTGTGTTGCTTGAGGGTGTTGCTTAAGTGTGTTGCTTGAGTATGTTGCTTAAATGTATTGCTTGAGTGTGTTCCTTCGGGGTGCTGCCTGTGTTGCTTGAGTGTGATGCTTAAGCATGTTGCTTGAGTGTGTTGCTTGAGGGTGTTGCTTGAGTGTGCTGCTTGAGTGTGTTGCTTGAGTGTGTTACTTGACGGTGTTGTGTGTGTTGTCTGAGTGTGTTGCTTGAGGGTGTTGCTTGAGTGTGTTGTTTGAGGGTTTTGCTTGAGGGTGTTGCTTGAGGGTGTTCCCTGAGTGTGTTGCTTGAGGGTGTTGCCTAAGTGTGTTGCTTGAGGGTGTTGCCTGAGTGTGTTGCATGAGGGTGTTGTCTGAGTGTGTTGCTTGAGGGTGTTGCCTGAGTGTGTTGCTTGAGTGTGTTGCTTGAGTGTGTTGCTTGAGTGTGTTGCTTGAGGGTGTTGCCTGAGTGTGTTGCTTGAGGGTGTTGCCTGAGTGTGTTGCCTGAGTGTGTTGCTTGAGGGTGTTGCCTGAGTGTGTTGCTTGAGGGTGTTGCCTGAGCGTGTTGCTTGAGGGTGTTGCCTGAGTGTGTTGCTTAAGGGTGTTGCCTAAGTGTGTTGCTTGAGGGTGTTGCCTGAGTGAGTTGCTTGAGGGTGTTGCTTGAGGGTGTTGCCTGAGTGTGTTGCTTAAGTGTGTTGCCTGAGTGTGTTACTTGAGGGTGTTGCCTGAGTGTGTTGTTTGAGGGTGTTGTCTGAGTGTGTTGCTTGAGGGTGTTCCCTGAGTTTGTTGCTTGAAGGTGTTGCTTAAGTGTGTTGCTTGAGGGTGTTGCCTGAGTGTGTTGCTTGAGGGTGTTGTCTGAGTGTGTTGCTTGAGGGTGTTGCCTGAGTGTGTTGCCTGAGTGTGTTGCTTGAGGGTGTTGCCTGAGTGTGTTGTTTGAGGGTGTTGCCTGAGTGTGTTGCTTGAGGGTGTTCCCTGAGTGTGTTGCTTGAGGGTGTTGCTTAAGTGTGTTGCTTGAGGGTGTTGAAAGAGTGTGTTGCTTGAGGGTGTTGTCTGAGTGTGTTGTGTGAGGTGTTGCCTGAGTGTGTTGCTTGAGTATGTTGCTTGAGTGTGTTGCTTGAGGGTGTTGATTGAGTGTGTTGCCTGAGTGTGTTGCTTGAGGGTGTTGACTGAGTGTGTTGGCTGAGTGTGTTGCTTGAGGGTGTTGACTGAGTGTTGTTTGAGGGTGTTGCCTGAGTGTGTTGCTTGAAGGTGTTCCCTGAGTGTGTTGCTTGAGGGTGTTGCCTAAGTGTGTTGCTTGAGGGTGTTGCCTGAGTGTGTTGCTTGAGGGTGTTGCCTGAGTGTGTTGCTTGACGGTGTTGCCTGAGTGTGTTGCTTGAGGGTCATGCCTGAGTGTGTTGCTTGAGTGTGTTGCTTGAGGGTGTTGCCTGAGTGTGTTGCTTGAGGGTGTTGCCTGAGTGTGTTGCTTGAGGGTGTTGCCTGTGTGTGTTGCTTGAGGGTGTTGCCTGAGTGTGTTGCTTGAGAGTGTTGCCTGAGTGTGTTGCTTAAGGGTGTTACCTGAGTGTGTTGGTTGAGGGTGTTGCCTGAGTGTGCTGCTTGAGGGTGTTGCTTGAGGGTGTTGCCTGAGTGTGTTGCTTAAGGGTGTTGCCTGAGTGTGTTGCTTGAGGGTGTTGCTTGAGGGTGTTGCCTGAGTGTGTTGCTTGAGGGTGTTGCTTAAGTGTGTTGCTTGAGGGTGTTTCCTGAGTGTGTTGCCTGAGTGTGTTGCTTAAGTGTGTTGCCTGAGTGTGTTGCTTGAGGGTGTTGCCTGAGTGTGTTGCTTGAGGATATTGCCTGAGTGTGTTGCGTGAGGGTGTTGCCTGAGTGTGTTGCTTGAGGGTGTTGCCTGAGTGTGTTACTTGAGGGTGTTGCTTTAAGGTGTTGCCTGAGTGTGTTGCTTAAGGGTTTTTGCCTGAGTGAGTTGCTTGACTGTGTTGCTTGAGGGTGTTGCCTGAGTGTGTTGCTTGAGGGTGTTGCCTGATGTGTGTTGCTTGAGGGTGTTGCCTGAGTGTGTTGCTTGAGGGTGTTGCTTGAGGGTGTGTTCCTGAGTGTGTTGCTTAATGTGTGTTGCCTGAGTGTGTTGCTTGAGGGTGTTGCCTGAGTGTGTTGCTTTAGGATGTTGCCTGAGTGTGTTGCGTGAGGTGTTGCCTGAGTGTGTTGCTTGAGGGTGTTGCCTGAGTGTGTTGCTTGGGGTGTTACCTGAGTGTGTTGTTTGAGGGTGTTGCTTGAGGTGTTGCCTGAGTGTGTTGCTTAAGTGTGTTGCCAGAGTGTTTGCTTGAGGGTGTTGCCTGAGTGTGTTGCTTTAGGATGTTGCCTGAGTGTGTTGCGTGAGGGTGTTGCCTGAGTGTGTTGCTTGAGGGTGATGCCTGAGTGTGTTGCTTGGGGGTGTCGCCTGAGTGTGTTGTTTGAGGGTGTTGCTTGAGGGTATTGCCTTATTGTGTTGCTTGAGGGTGTTGCTTGAGGGTGCTGCCTGAGTGTGTTGCTTGAGGGTGTTGCTTGAGGGCGTTGCCTGAGTGTGTTGCTTTAAGGTTGCTGCCTGAGTGTGTTGCTTAAGGGTGTTGCCTGAGTGTGTTGCTTGAGGGTTTTGCTTGAGGGTGTTGCCTGAGTGTGATGCTTAAGGGTGTTGCCTGAGTGTGTTGCTTGAGGGTGTTGCTTGAGAGTGTTGCCTGTGTTGCTTGAGGGTGTTGCCTGAGTGTGTTGCTTAAGGGTGTTGCCTGAGTGTGTTGCTTGAGGGTGTTGCTTGAGAGTGTTGCCTGTGTTGCTTGAGGGTGTTGCCTGAGTGTGTTGCTTAAGGGTGTTGCCTGAGTGTGTTGCTTGAGGGTGTTGCCTGAGTGTGCTGCATGAGGGTGTTGCTTGAGGGTGTTGCCTGAGTGTGTTGCTTAAGGGTGTTGCCTGAGTGTGTTGCTTGAGGGTGTTGCTTTGAGGGTGTTGCCTGAGTGTGTTGCTTGAGGGTGTTGCTTAAGTGTGTTGCTTGAGGGTGTTTCCTGAGTGTGTTGCCTGAGTGTGTTGCTTAAGTGTGTTGCCTGAGTGTGTTGCTTGAGGGTATTGCCTGAGTGTGTTGCTTGAGGATATTGCCTGAGTGTGTTGCGTGAGGGTGTTGCCTGAGTGTGTTGCTTGAGGGTGTTGCCTGAGTGTGTTACTTGAGGGTGTTGCTTTAAGGTGTTTCCTGAGTGTGTTGCTTAAGGGTTTTGCCTGAGTGAGTTGCTTGACTGTGTTGCTTGAGGGTGTTGCCTGAGTGTGTTGCTTGAGGGTGTTGCCTGAGTGTGTTGCTTGAGGGTGTTGCCTGAGTGTGTTGCTTGAGGGTGTTGCTTGAGGGTGTGTCCTGAGTGTGTTGCTTAAGTGTGTTGCCTGAGTGTGTTGCTTGAGGGTGTTGCCTGAGTGTGTTGCTTTAGGATGTTGCCTGAGTGTGTTGCGTGAGGGTGTTGCCTGAGTGTGTTGCTTGAGGGTGTTGCCTGAGTGTGTTGCTTGGGGGTGTTACCTGAGTGTGTTGTTTGAGGGTGTTGCTTGAGGGTGTTGCCTGAGTGTGTTGCTTAAGTGTGTTGCCAGAGTGTGTTGCTTGAGGGTGTTGCCTGAGTGTGTTGCTTTAGGATGTTGCCTGAGTGTGTTGCGTGAGGGTGTTGCCTGAGTGTGTTGCTTGAGGGTGATGCCTGAGTGTGTTGCTTGGGGGTGTCGCCTGAGTGTGTTGTTTGAGGGTGTTGCTTGAGGGTATTGCCTTATTGTGTTGCTTGAGGGTGTTGCTTGAGGGTGCTGCCTGAGTGTGTTGCTTGAGGGTGTTGCTTGAGGGCGTTGCCTGAGTGTGTTGCTTAAGGGTGCTGCCTGAGTGTGTTGCTTAAGGGTGTTGCCTGAGTGTGTTGCTTGAGGGTTTTGCTTGAGGGTGTTGCTGAGTGTGATGCTTAAGGTGTTGCCTGAGTGTGTTGCTTGAGGTGTTGCTTGAGAGTGTTGCCTGTGTTGCTTGAGGGTGTTGCCTGAGTGTGTTGCTTAAGGGTGTTGCCTGAGTGTGTTGCTTGAGGGTGTTGCTTGAGAGTGTTGCCTGTGTTGCTTGAGGGTGTTGCCTGAGTGTGTTGCTTAAGGGTGTTGCCTGAGTGTGTTGCTTGAGGGTGTTGCCTGAGTGTGTTGCTTTAGGATGTTGCTTGAGTGTGTTGCGTGAGGGTGTTGCCTGAGTGTGTTGCTTGAGGGTGTTGCCTGAGTGTGTTGCTTCTGGGTGTTGCCTGAGTGTGTTGCTTGAGGGTGTTGCTTGAGGGTGTTGCCTGAGTGTGTTGCTTGGGGGTGTTGCTTGAGGGTGTTGCCTGAGTGTGTTGCTTGAGGGTGTTGCTTGAGGGCGTTGCCTGAGTGTGTTGCTTAAGGGTGTTGTCTGAGTGTGATGCTTGAGGGTGTTGCTTGAGAGTGTTGCCTGAGTGTGTTGGTTGAGGGTGTTGCCTGAGTGTTGATTGAGGGTGTTGCTTGAAGGTGTTGCCTGAGTGTGTTGCTTAAGGTGTTGCCTGAGTGTGTTGCTTGAGGGTGTTGCTTGAGGGTGTTGCCTGACTGTGTTGCTTGAGGGTGTTGCTTGAGGGTGTTGCATGAGTGTGTTGCTTAAGTGTGTTGCCTGAGTGTGTTGCTTGAGGGTGTTGCCTGAGTGTGTTGCTTGAGGATGTTGCCTGAGTGTGTTGCGTGAGGGTGTTGCCTGAGTGTGTTGCTTGAGGGTGTTATCTGAGTGTGTTGCTTGGGGGTGTTGCCTGAGTGTGTTGTTTGAGGGTGTTGCTTGAGGGTGTTGCCTGAGTGTGTTTGCTTGAGGGTGTTGCTTGAGGATGTTGCCTGAGTGTGTTTGCTTGAGGGTGTAGCTTGAGGGCGTTGCCTGAGTGTGTTGCTTAAGGGTGTTGCCTGAGTGTGCTGCTTGAGGGTGTTGCCTGAGTGTGTTGCTTGAGGTGTTGCCTGAGTGTGTTGCTTGAGGGTGTTGCTTGAGTGTTCATTGAGGGAGTTGCTTGAGGGTGTTGCCTGAGTGTGTTGCTTAAGGGTGTTGCCTGAGTGTGTTGCTTGAGGGTGTTGCCTGAGTGTGTTGCTTAAGATTGTTGCCTTTGTGTGTTGCTTGAGGGTGTTGCCTGAGTGTGTTGCTTGAGGTGTTTGAGGGTGTGCTGAGTGTGTTGCTTAAGGGTGTTGCCTGAGTGTGTTGCTTGAGGGTGTTGCCTGAGTGTGTTGCTTGAGGGTTGTTCCTGAGTGAGTTGCTTGAGGGTGTTGCTTGAGGGTGTTGCTTGAGGGTGTTGCTTGAGGGTGTTGCCTGAGTGTGTTGCTTGAGGGTGTTGCTTTAGGGTGTTGATTGAGGGTGTTGCCTGAGTGTGTTGCTTGAGGGTGTTGCTTGAGGGTGTTGCTTGAGGGTGTTGCCTGAGTGTGTTGCTTGAGGGTGTTGCCTGATGTGTTGCTTGAGGGTGTTGCCTGAGTGTGTTGCTTAAGATGTTGCCTTTGTGTGTTGCTTGAGGGTGTTGCCTGAGTGTGTTGCTTGAGGGTGTTAGAGGGTGTTGCCTGAGTGTGTTGCTTGAGGGTGTTTGAGGGTGTTGCCTGAGTGTGTTGCTTAAGGGTGTTGCCTGAGTGTGTTGCTTGAGGGTGTTGCCTGAGTGTGTTGCTTGAGGGTGTTGCCTGAGTGTGTTGCTTGAGGGTGTTGCCTGAGTGAGTTGCTTGAGGGTGTTGCTTGAGGGTGTTGCTTGAGGGTGTTGCTTGAGGGTGTTGCTTGAGGGTGTTGCCTGAGTGTGTTGCTTGAGGGTGTTGCTTTAGGTGTTGATTGAGGGTGTTGCCTGAGTGTTGTGCTTGAGGGTGTTGCTTGAGGTGTTGCTTGAGGGTGTTGCTTGAGGGTGTTGCTTGAGGGTGTTGCTTGGGGTGTTGCTTGAGGTGTTGCTTGATGGTGTTTGCTTGGGGGTGTTGCTTGAGGGTGTTGCTTGAGGGTGTTGCTTGAGGGTGTTGCTTGAGTGTGTTGCTTGAGGGTGTTTGCTTGAGGGTGTTGCTTGAGTGTGTTGCTTGAGGGTGTTGCCTGAGTGTGTTGCTTGAGGGTGTTGCCTGAGTGTGTTGCCTGAGGGTGTTGCTTGAGGGTTTGCCCGAGTGTGTTGCTTGAGGGTGTTGCCTGAGTGTGTTGCTTGAGGGTGTCGCCTGAGTGTGTCGCTTGAGGGTGTGGTCTGTGTGTTGCTTGAGGGTGTTGCCTGAGTGTGTTGCTTGAGGGTGTTGCCTGAGTGTGTTGCTTTGAGGTGTTGCCTGAGTGTGTTGCTTGAGGGTGTTGCCTGAGTGTGTTGCTTGAGGGTGTTGCCTGAGTGTGTTGCTTGAGGGTGTTGTCTGAGTGTGTTGCTTGAGGGTGTTGCCTGAGTGTGTTGCTTGAGGGTGTTGCCTGAGTGTGTTGCTTGAGGGTGTTGCCTGAGTGTGTTGCTTGAGGGTGTTGCCTAAGTGTGTTGCTTGAGGGTGTTGCTTGAGGGTGTTGCTTGAGGGTGTTGCCTGAGTGTGTTGCTTTAGGGTGTTGCCTGAGTGTTGCTGGCCACATCTTTCCTCTTTTACCTCTTTTACGTATTATTATTATTATTATTATTATTATTATTATTATTATTATAATTATTATTATTATTATTTTTATTATTATTATTATTATTATTATTATTATTATTATTATTATTATTGTTATAATTATTTTTATTATTATTATTATTTATTATTATTATTATTATTATTATTATAATAATTATTATTATTATTATTATTATTATTATTATTATTATTATTATTATTATTATTATTATTACTATTATAGCAATTATTGCTATTGTTATTATTATTATCATCATCATCTTCATTCATGGGGAAGCGCTAAACCCACAAGTGCCATTACAGCGCTATGTGAACGAGAGCAATCTGGATCCGAGGAGATGGGGAGGTGGAGGGGGGGGAAGAACTCCAACTCCTTGGATCAAGAGCGCCTCCAGGGCCACCTCAACCTCCGTGCTATAAGGACATTAAAACCACCTCCACAGTAATAGTATAAATTTTTTTTTGTTCTCAAATTGCATGTAGACTATGTCTATAAATTTCAAAAAAATAGGCATAGAAACCTATAATATTATAACATATCTCTATAATTTGATTATTAGAGTATTTGCTCATATAATTAATAAAAAAATGAGTGTCATCTCTATCTGTATTAATATATATATATATATATATATATATTATATATATATAGATATATATATATATATATATATATATATATATGTATATATATATATATATATATATATATATATATATATATATATAATATATATATATATATATATATATATTATATATATATATATATATATATATATATATATCACCACTGTGAAAAAATATTGAACATTCCATCGCTTTCGTAATTTCTAACATTATCAAGGAACTGAAATAAAAGTTCAAGAGGAAGGTATATAAGAACGAGATTACACCTCGCGGTCACCTTACAACACCTGACTTTTTATGATGATGCAGGACCTGTCAAACACAGCTTATATTCTACCCAAGCTTTAAGATTCTAACTTGTCGAATATCTCTTAAATTCTTCTCAAACCATATCACGGGTGGGGTTTGAACCCGCGATCAGAGAGTCTCAAACCTCCAGACCGTCGCGGTAGCACTGGGCCCAGTGGTTAACGCGACGGTCTGGAGTTTTGAGACTCTGATCGCGGGTTCAAACCCCACCCGTGATATGGTTTGTTTGCAATCGTGT
>NC_069447.1:31218911-31231411 GCF_026875155.1 Cherax quadricarinatus | reverse complement strand
GAGCAATAAATTAGCTAGTACAACAGATAACAAATTAGCTAGCACATCAGTGACAATAAATTAGCTAGTACAACAGGGGTAATAAATTAGCTAGCAGAACAGTAACATTTGGAGGTAACAGGCTGGTAGACAGCAACCGCCCAGGGAGGTACTACCGTCCTGCCAAGTGTAAAACGGAAACCTGTAATTGTTTTACATGATGGTAGGATTGCTGGTGTCTTTTTTCTGTCTCGTAAACATGCAAGGTTTCAGGTACGTCTTGCTACTTCTACTTACACTTAGGTCACACTACACATACATGTACAAGCATATATATACACACCCCTCTGGGTTTTCTTCTATTTTCTTACTAGTTCTTGTTCTTGTTTGTTTCCTCTTATCTCCACGGGGAAGTGGAACAGAATTCTTCCTCCGTAAGCCAAGCGTGTTGTAAGAGGCGACTGAAATGCCGGGAACAAAGTAAGTAGTAACCCATTCTGTATATATTACTAAATTTAAAAAGGAGAAACTCGTTTTTCTTTTTAGGTTACCCTGCCTCGGTGGGATATGGCCGATTTGATGAAAAAGACAGGGATATTAAGTTAGCTAGTACAACAGTGACATTAAGTTAGCTAGTACAACAGTGACATTAAGTTAGTATAGCAGTGACATTAAGTTAGCTAGTACAACAGTGACATTAAGTTAGTATAACGGTGACATTATTTTAGCTAGTACAACAGGGACATTAAGTTAGCTAGTACAACAGGGACATTAAGTTAGCTAGTACAACAGTGATATTAAGTTAGCTAGTGCAACAGTGACATTGTTAGCTAGTATAACGGTTACATTATTTTAGCTAGTACAACAGGGTCATTAAGTTAGCTATTATGTCAGAACATTAAGTTAGCTAGTACGAGACATTAAGTTAGCTAGTACAACAGGGACATTAAGTTAGCTAGTACAACAGTGACATTAAGTTAGCTAGTACAACAGTGACATTAAGTTAGCTAGTACAACAGTGACATTAAGTTAGCTAGTACAACAGAGACATTAAGTTAGCTAGTACAACAGGAACATTAAGTTAGCTAGTACAACAGGGACATTAAGTTAGCTAGTACAACAATGACATTAAGTTAGCTAGTACAACAGTGACATTAAGTTAGCTAGTACAACAGGAACATTAAGTTACCTATTACGAGACATTAAGTTAGCTAGTACAACAGGAACATTAAGTTACCTATTACGAGACATTAAGTTAGCTAGTACAACAGGAATATTAAGTTACCTAGTACGAGACATTAAGTTAGCTAGTACAACAGGAACATTAAGTTACCTAGTACGAGACATTAAGTTATCTAGTACACCAGGAAATTAAGTTACCTAGTACGAGACATTAAGTTAGCTAGTACACCAGGAACATTAAGTTAACTAGTACGAGACATTAAGTTAGCTAGTGCAACAGGAACATTAAGTACCTAGTACGAGACATTAAGTTATCTAGTACACCAGGAACATTAAGTTAACTAGTACGAGACATTAAGTCAGCTAGTACAACAGGAACATTAAGTTAACTAGTACGAGACATTAAGTTAGCTAGTACACCAGGAACATTAAGTTACCTAGTACGAGACATTAAGTTAGCTAGTACAACAGGAACATTAAGTTACCTAGTACGAGACATTAAGTTATCTAGTACACCAGGAACATTAAGTTACCTAGTACGAGACATTAAGGTAGCTAGTACACCAGGAACATTAAGTTACCTAGTACGAGACATTAAGTTATCTTGTACACCAGGAACATTAAGTTAACTAGTACGAGACATTAAGTTAGCTAGTACACCAGGAACATTAAGTTACCTAGTACGAGACATTAAGTTAGCTAGTACACCAGGAACATTAAGTTACCTAGTACGAGACATTAAGTTATCTAGTACACCAGGAACATTAAGTTACCTAGTACGAGACATTAAGTTAGCTAGTACAACAGGAACATTAAGTTACCTAGTACGAGACATTAAGTTAGCTAGTACGAGACATTAAGTTAGCTAGTACAACAGGAACATTAAGTTACCTAGTACGAGACATTAAGTTAGCTAGTACAACAGGAACATTAAGTTACCTAGTACGAGACATTAAGTTAGCTAGTACGAGACATTAAGTTAGCTAGTACGAGACATTAAGTTAGCTAGCACAACAGAGAAAATAACAAGGTGATAGCAAATATTATTTTAGTAAAGCAGACAATGTTAGGTTTATCTAGATTAATTTATTATTACTATTATTCTTAATTATCAGTAGTAGCAGTTCTAGTAAGAGTTCTAGTAAATGTGTGCTGATATAAGTAACTGTAATGGTGGTAGTACTAATAATAGTAACAACCACCACTACCACCACCACAACAACTAGCAAAGGTTGCAAGAGTGAGAGACGAATGAACCAGTGCTGGTGTTCACTTCTGTATAATCCCTACAGGCTTAGCGCTTTCACGCAATAATAAAAATAATAATAATAATAATAAATAATAATAATAATAATAATAATAATATGGGTGAGCCCGGCTGAAGGGCGTCTGGACAGAATATCTGCATAATCGATCCACGACTCGTCTATCCCAATGGCGGAAGCTTGTACAGTGGCTGGTGGACATTCCGACGGTGTGTGTGTGTTTGCTACAGTCCCTCCAGCAGCTGGTTTTACTGATATACCTTCCCAACGTAAGCTGATGACGTGCCCTATTTATGGTGGCGCCTATGGAGTGCACCGAGTGCACTATGGTGTGCACTGAGTGCACTATGGTGTGCACCGAGTGCACTATGGTGTGCACCGAGTGCACTATGGTGTGCACCGAGTGCACTATGGCGTGCACCGAGTGCAATAGGCGGGTATTCTCTGCAAATGTCGTTCTTGCAGCTCTATGTCGCATCATTCGTCTTGTATCATCTTGTGTCATCTTAGCTTGCTAGAAGCGCAGTTAGTCATAGCCTTCTACGGTGAGTCGACCGTCCTAGTACTGGTGTGCTTCACTTGATGCTGGGGCCGTCTGATGCTTCAGAGGGAGAGTTGGTGGCCTGGGGAGGCCGAAGATATCTTACTGTTACTAAAGCCTCAGACAAGCAGACTCTCTCGTGCCTTTGGCTGGTTAACAATATATTCTGATCTGTCTCTGTGTATGGGTGTGTTGTCACTGCTGTAGCGGGCGTTGTCTCTCGATCTCACAGAAACTGTTCGCTACTAGGTTTAACTTGTCAGTCAATTATTTACATAGTTGAGAATAGACGTATATTCGTGTTGGTGTGAATATACGTACCGTCAAAACTATTCTGCAATATATTCCTCACTTTTCATTTACGATTTTTTTTACTGTGTAAAGATACTAGAGCTGATAAGATCATTATGTAATTCAAAAGACGTTAGTGATGACATAGAACCAATAACAAAAAGTCAAAAGCAGTGAAATAACTATAGGTCAGTTAGGATGGCAATTCAGTTTGCAGTTTAGACGCCAGTTATTAATTATTATGTCTAACACAACACAGTTGCTACAGTTCTTATCTAGGAAGGTGACAACAAGAGCAGATGCAGCCCTGCCAGCAGACTCCTGCTGGAGGTGACAACAAGAGCAGATACAGCCCTGCCAGTAGACTCCTGCTGGAGGTGACAAAAAGAGCAGATGCAGCCCTGCCAGCAGACTCCTTCTGGAGGTGACAACAAGAG
Organism: Cherax quadricarinatus; assembly: GCF_026875155.1. Classification (NCBI taxonomy): domain Eukaryota; kingdom Metazoa; phylum Arthropoda; class Malacostraca; order Decapoda; family Parastacidae; genus Cherax; species Cherax quadricarinatus. Next base: position 31,227,716 of record NC_069447.1, on the reverse strand, counting down.
CAGATGCAGCCCTGCCAGCAGACTCCTGCTGGAGGTGACAACAAGAGCAGATGCAGCCCTGCCAGCAGACTCCTGCTGGAGATAACAACAAGAGCAGATGCAGCCCTTCCAGCAGACTCATGCTGGAGATAACAACAAGAGCAGATGCAGCCCTTCCAGCAGACTCATGCTGGAGATAACAACAAGAGCAGATGCAGCCCTGCCAGCAGAATCCTGCTGGAGATAACAACAAGAGCAGATGCAGCCCTGCCAGCAGACTTATGCTGGAGATAACAACAAGAGCAGATGCAGCCCTGCCAGCAGACTCATGCTGGAGATAACAACAAGAGCAGATGCAGCCCTGCCAGCAGACTCATGCTGGAGATAACAACAAGAGCAGATGCAGCCCTGCCAGCAGACTCCTGCTTAGATCCATCACTACATATAAGTTGTGTTATATTATTACAAAGAGAAGTTCTTCTTGAGCAGTTGCCTTAACAAGTGACTTAAGGAAGATATTACTAGTACCGAGCTTCTTGTGAGGGACCTACACGTATGTTATATTAAACAAACACAACTAACATGGAGGATGAAATGTTCTTCTTCCCTACACTGATACAGTTCCTGTAGGTTATAAAAAATAGTAAATTTGTATGGGTATGTACACTGCCAAGGATTCCATGGAGGGGATCCTGGGCGTTTTGTGTCTGCATATGCACTCGCACTGCCCTTCACAGGATGGATATGGGATGCGCCATAAACTAGCCACTTCGGCAGTAAATTCTAAAAATGTTTCTTCCTCATCTGTTCTTTCCTTTACGTGAAGGACGCTTCAGGGGGTCAACGCCCCTGCGGCCCGGTCCCAGGTCAGGCGTACCAGTGCACTAAGACCTTATCAAGCAGGCTGTTAGTGAAAGCGGCAAGTAGTTCGGTGTACGAACCATAGACCACTTGTCAGGAAATGAGTTGAGGAACGTGTCAAGTTCCCTCTAAGACAGCCACAGGTTTGCTGAGGAGTTGCGGACCTCTGACACTGATTGAGTTCTTAGTATATTCACTGACCCCCTTGTTTTTAGTGGAGTTACTGTGCACCGTCTACCAAGTCTCTTACTTTCATTTGAAATGATTTCATTGTTCAAATTTGGGACCAGTCCCTCCAGGATTTTCCAGGAGTTAATTATGATGTACCTTTTTCGCCTACGTTCCAAGGAATACACTTGAGGTTTCAAGTGTTCCCTGAAGTTCAGATGTTTGAATGTGAACGAGCAGTGAAAGTTCTCTGTGGGTTGTATAGCAGAGTTCTCTCGCTTGCCTTACTCGTATCCTAATCTACCCTTCACTCCGTCTCCCTTAGGGGGAGGGAATCAACAAGGGGTTGAGGCAGTCAGTGGTTGGTAAACACGTCAATCAAGGACTACCATAACTGGCGTTCGGCCGCGTCGTAACGACCCAATCCCCTGTAACTACCTCGTTGGCTTCTTCCTCTCCCCTCCCCGACCATCTAATCATCCAGACGACCGTCCAATCATCCAGACGACCGTCCAATCATCCAGACGACCACAATCTAAACTGCTCCCCCGCTAGTTAGTGACGTCATCGCCTTAACTATCAATATTAATTATGCCGGCAGCTTCCTAAGTGAGAGAAGGGAAGGGGAGGAGTAAGAGGAAGGGGAGAGAAGGAGGAAACGGAAGGGGAGGGGAAAAAAGGGAGTAAATGAGAGAGGGGGTTAGAAAAAGAAGAAAAGGGGAGATGGAATCACAGGTCACTAAAACACTGCATTGCAATAAGACGAATATCTCAGCGTAAAGTAGTGATGAATCAACCTTACTGAGCGGGAATAATTAATTCTTACGTCTGGCAACGAGGTGTGAAAAAGAGAACAGGAATCGTGGAAAACAGAACGTTTGTGACGTTGATGCCAGACTGTGTTGAAACTCAGTATATAAGTGACAACACCACTCTCAGTGTATATACACTGTGAGGTGTATGTGTCTCAGTGTATATACACTGTGAGGTGTATGTCTCTCAGTGTATATACACTGTGAGGTGTATGTGTCTCAGTGTATATACACTGTGAGGTGTATGTGTCTCAGTGTATATACACTGTGAGGTGTATGTCTCTCAGTGTATATACACTGTGAGGTGTATGTGTCTCAGTGTATATACACTGTGAGGTGTATGTCTCTCAGTGTATATACACTGTGAGGTGTAAAGTCTCTCAGTGTAATACACTGTGAGGTGTAGTGTCTCAGTGTATAATACACTGTGAGGTGTATGTCTCTCATGTATAATACACTGTGAGGTGTATGTGTCTCAGTGAAAAACACTGTGAGGTGTATGTCTCTCAGTGTAATACACTGTGAGGTGTATGTCTCCAGTGTATATACACTGTGAGGTGTATGTCTCTCATGTATATACACTGTGAGGTGTATGTGTCTCAGTGTATATACACTGTGAGGTGTATGTCTCTCAGTGTATATACACTGTGAGGTGTATGTGTCTCAGTGTATATACACTGTGAGGTGTATGTCTCTCAGTGTATATACACTGTGAGGTGTATTGTCTCATGTATATACACTGTGAGGTGTATGTGTCTCAGTGTAATACACTGTGAGGTGTATGTCTCTCAGTGTATATACACTGTGAGTGTATGTCCCCAGTGTATATACACTGTGAGGTGATGTCTCTCAGTGTATATACACTGTAGGTGTATGTGTCTCAGTGTATATACACTGTGAGTGTATGTCTCTCAGTGTATATACACTGTGAGGTGTAGTCTCTCAGTGTAATACACTGTGAGTGTATGTCTCCAGTGTATATACACTGTGAGGTGTATGTCTCTCAGTGTATATACACTGTGAGGTGTATGTCTCTCAGTGTATATACACTGTGAGGTGTATGTGTCTCAGTGTATATACACTGTGAGGTGTATGTGTCTCAGTGTATATACACAGTGAGGTGTATGTCTCTCAGTGTATATACACTGACAGACTCTAATAATCACTATGTTAGGTATTAAAGAATTTTCGACAGGATGTGAACAGGTGAGGAGGAACTGTAGTGACAGTGTAGTGACAGTGTAGTGACAGTGTAGTGACAGTGTAGTGACAGTGTAGTGACGGTGTAGTGACAGTGTAGTGACAGTGTAGTGACACTGTAGTGACAGTGTAGTGACAGTGTAGTGACAGTGTAGTGACAGTGTAGTGACAGTGTAGTGACACTGTAGTGACAGTGTAGTGACACTGTAGTGACAGTGTAGTGACACTGTAGTGACAGTGTAGTGACAGTGTAGTGACAGTGTAGTGACACTGTAGTGACAGTGTAGTGACAGTGTAGTGACAGTGTAGTGACAGTGTAGTGACAGTGCAGTGACAGTGTAGTGACAGTGTAGTGACAGTGTAGTGACAGTGTAGTGACACTGTAGTGACAGTGTAGTGACAGTGTAGTGACAGTGTAGTGACAGTGTAGTGACAGTGTAGTGACAGTGTAGTGACAGTGCAGTGACAGTGTAGTGACACTGTAGTGACAGTGTAGTGACAGTGTAGTGACAGTGTAGTGACAGTGTAGTGACAGTGCAGTGGCACTGTAGTGACAGTGTAGTGACAGTGTAGTGACAGTGTAGTGACACTGTAGTGACACTGTAGTGACAGTGTAGTGACAGTGTAGTGCCAGTGTAGTGACAGTGTAGTGACAGTGTAGTGACAGTGTAGTGACAGTGAAATGACAGTGTAGTGACACTGTAGTGACACTGTAGTGACAGTGTAGTGACAGTGTAGTGCCAGTGTAGTGACAGTGTATGACAGTGTAGTTACAGGTGTGACAGTGTAGTGACACTGTATGACAGTGTAGTGACAGTGTAGTGACACTGTAGTGACACTGTAGTGACAGTGTAGTGACACTGTAGTGACAGTGTAGTGACAGTGTAGTGACAGTGTAGTGACAGTGTAGTGACACTGTAGTGACAGTGTAGTGACAGTGAAGTGACACTGTAGTGACACTGAGTGACAGTGTAGTGACACTGTAGTGGCAGTGTAGTGACAGTGCAGTGACAGTGTAGTGACAGTGTAGTGACACTGTAGTGACAGTGTAGTGACACTGTAGTGACAGTGTAGTGACAGTGCAGTGACAGTGTAGTGACTGCGTAGTGACAGTGTAGTCGATATGCTTCAAACCTAAGAACCTAGCTCTTCCCACCCTACCACCCTTCACCATACTTCCCTCCCATCACCACCCTTCCCTCCCATCACCCTCTTTCCCTCCCATCACCCTCCTTCCCCCCATCACTCTCCTTCCGTTCCATCACTCTCCTTCACTCTCACAAACTCTCCTTCTCTCCATCACTCTCCTTCCCTCCCATCACTCTCCTTCCTTTCCATCACTCTCCTTCCCTCCCATACCTCCTTCCCTCCCATACACTCTCCTTCCCATCCCATCTCTCTCCTTCCCTCCATTCAACCTCCTTCCCTCCCATTACTTTATTCCCTCCCATCACTCTCCTTCCCTTCCCTCACTCCTCCTTCCTCCCATCACCCTCCTTCCCTCCCATCACCCTCCTTCCCTTCCATCACTCTCCTTCCCTCCCATCATTCTCCTTCCCTTCCCATCACCCTTCTCCTCCCATCACTCTCCTTCCCTCCCATCACTCTCCTTCCCTCCCATCACTCTCCTTCCCTCCCATCACTCTCCTTCCCTCTCATCACTCTCCTTCCCTCCCATCACTCTCCTTCCCTCCCATCACTCTCCTTCCTCCCATCACTCTCCTTCCCTCCCATCACCTCTTCCCTCCCATCACTCTCCTTCCCTCCATCACTCCTCCTTCCTTCCCCATCACTCTCCTTCCCTCCCATCACCCCTTCTTCCCTCCCATCACTCTCCTTCCCTCCCATCAACCTCCTTCCCTCCCATCACTCTCCTTCCCTCCCATCACTCTCCTTCCCTCCCATCACTCCTCCTTCCCTCCATCACTCTCCTTCCCTCCCATCACTCTCCTTCCCCTCCCATCACTCTCCTTCCCTCCCATCACTCTCCTTCCCTCCCATCACCCTCTTCCCTCCCATCACTCTCCTTCCCTCCCATCACTCTCCTTCCCCCCCCTCCCATCACTCTCTTCCCTCCATCACTCTCCTTCCCTCCCATCACTCTCCTTCCCTCCCATCACTCTTCCTTCCCTCCCATTCCACTCTCCTTCCCCTCCCATCACTCTCCTTCCCTCCCATCACTCTCCTTCCCTCCCATCACTCTCCTCTCTTCCCTCCCATCACATCTCCTTCCCTCCCATCACTCTCCTTCCCTCCCATCACTCTCCTTCCCTCCCATCACTCTCCTTCCCTCCCATCACTCTCCTTCCCTCCCATCACTCTCCTTCCCTCCCATCACTCTCCTTCCCTCCCATCACTCTCCTTCCCTCCTCACACTCTCATCCCCCTCCCATCACTCTCCTTCCCTCCCACACTCTCCTTCCCTCCCATACTCTCCTTCCCTCCCATCACTTTCCCTCCCATCCCATCACTCTCCTTCCCCCCATCACTCTCCTTCCCTCCCATCACTCTCCTTCCCTCCCATCACTCTCCTTCCCTCCCATCACTCTCCTTCCCTCCCATCACTCTCCTTCCCTCCCATCACTCTCCTTCCCTCCCATCACTCTCCTTCCCTCCCATCAACTCTCCTTCCCTCCATCACTCTCCTTCCCTCCCATCACTTTTCCTTCCCTCCCATCACTCTCCTTCCCTCCCATCACTCTCCTTCCCTCCCATCACTCTCCTTCCTCCCATCACTCTCCTTCCCTCCCATCACTCTCCTTCCCTCCCATCACTCTCCTTCCCTCCCATCACTCTCCTTCCCTCCCATCACTCTCCTTCCCTCCCATCACTCTCCTTCCCTCCCATCACTCTCCTTCCCTCCATCACTCTCCTTCCCTCCCATCACTCTCCTTCCCTCCCATCACTCTCCTTCCCTCCCATCCTCCCCTTTTCCCTCCCATCACTCTCCTTCCCTTCCCATCACTCTCCTTCCCTCCCATCACCCCTCCTTCCTCCCATCACTCTCCTTCCCTCCCATCACTCTCCTTCCCTCCCATCACTCTCCTTCCCTCCCATCACTCTCCTTCCCTCCCATCACTCTCCTTCCCTCCCATCACTCTCCTTCCTCCCATCACTCTCCTTCCCTCCCATCACTCTCCTTTCCCTCCCATCACTCTCCTTCCCTCCCATCTTTTCCTTCCTCCTCCCCCTCCCAATCACTCTCCCTTCCTTCCCCCATCACTCTCCTTCCCTCCCATCAACCCCTCATACCTTTCCTTCCCATCACTCTCCTTCCCTCCCATCACTCTCCTTTCCCCTTCCCATCACTCTCCTTCCCTCCCATCACTCTCCTTCCCTCCCATCTCCTCTCCTTCCCTCCCATCACTCTCCTTCCTTCCCATCACTCTCCTTCCCTCCCATCACTCTCCTTCCTTCCCATCACTCTCCTTCCCTCCCATCACTCTCCTTCCTCCCATCACTCTCCTTCCCTCCCATCACTCTCCTTCCCTCCCATCACTCTCCTTCCCTCCCATCACTCTCCTTCCCTCCCATCACTCTCCTTCCCTCCCATCTCTCTCCTTCCCTCCCATCACTCTCCTTCTTCCCATCACTCTCCTTCCCTCCCATCACTCTCCTTCCCTCCCATCACTCTCCTTCCCTCCCATCACTCTCCTTCCTCCCATCATCCTCCTTCCCTCCCATCACTCTCCTTCCCTCCCATCACTCTCCTTCCTCCCATCACTCTCCTTCCCTCCCCATCACTCTCCTTCCCTCCCATCACTCTCCTTCCCTCCCATCACTCTCCTTCCCTCCCATCACTCTCCTCCCTCCCATCACTCTCCTTCCCTCCCATCACTCTCCTTCCCTCCCATCACTCTCCTTCCCTCCCCATCACTCTCCTTCCCTCCCATCACTCTCCTTCCCTCCCATCACTCTCCTTCCCTCCCATCACTCTCCTTCCCCCCATCACTCTCCTTCCCTCCCATCACTCTCTTTCCCCTCCCATCACTCTCCTTCCCTCCCATCACTCTCCTTCCCTCCCATCACTCTCCTTCCCTCCCATCACTCTCCTTCCCTCCCATCACTCTCCTTCCCTCCCATCACTCTCCTTCCCTCCCATCACTCTCCTTCCCTCCCATCACTCTCCTTCCCTCCCATCACTCTCCTTCCCTCCCATCACTCTCCTTCCCTCCCATCACTCTCCTTCCCTCCCATCATTTCTCCTTCCCCTCCCATCACTACTCCTTCCCTCCCATCACTCTCCTTCCCTCCCATCACTCTCCTTCCCTCCCATCACTCTCCTTCCCTCCCATCACTCTCCTTCCCTCCCATCACTCTCCTTCCCTCCCATCACTCTCCTTCCCTCCCATCACTCTCCTTCCCTCCCATCACTCTCCTTCCCTCCCATCACTCTCCTTCCCTCCCCTCACTCCCTCCTTCCCTCCCCCATCACTCTCCTTCCCTCCCATCACTCTCCTTCCCTCCCATCACTCTCCTTCCCTCCCATCACTCTCCTTCCCTCCCATCACCCCTCCTTCCCTCCCATCACTCTCCTTCCCTCCCATCACTCTCCTTCCCTCCCATCACTCTCCTTCCCTCCCATCACTCTCCTTCCCTCCCATCACTCTCCTTCCCTCCCATCACTCTCCTTCCCTCCCATCACTCTCCTTCCCTTCCCCCATCACTCTCCATTCCCTCCCATCATTCTCCTTCCCTCCCATCACTCTCCTTCCCTCCCATCACTCTCCTTCCCTCCCATCACTCTCCTTTCCCCCCCCCATCACTCACCCTCCTCCTTCCCTCCCATCACTCTCCTTCCCTCCCATCACTCTCCTTCCCTCCCATCACTCTCCTTCCCTCCCATCACTCTCCTTCCCTCCCATCACTCTCCTTCCCTCCCATCACTCTCCTTCCCTCCCATCACTCTCCTTCCCTCCCCTCACTCTCCTTCCCTCCCATCTCATCTCCTTCCCTCCCCATCTCTCTCCTTCCCTCCCATCACTCTCCTTCCCCCCATCACTCTCCTTCCCTCCCATCACTCTCCTTCCCTCCCATCACTCTCCTTCCCTCCCATCACTCTCCTTCCCTCCCATCACTCTCCTTCCCCATATTCCCCCTCCATCAGTCTCCTTCCCTCCCATCATCTCCTTCCCTCCCATCAGTCCCCTTCCCTCCCATCACTCTCCTTCCCTCCCATCACTCTCCTTCCCTCCCATCTCTCTCCTTCCCTCCCATCACTCTCCTTCCCTCCCATCTCTCTCCTTCCCTCCCTCACTCTCCTTCCCTCCCATCACTCTCCTTCCCTCCCATCACTCTCCTTCCCTCCCATCCTCTCCTTCCCTCCCATCACTCTCCTTCCCTCCCATCACTCTCCTTCCCTCCCATCACTCTCCTTCCCTCCCATCACTCTCCTTCCCTCCCATCACTCTCCTTCCCTCCCATCACTCTCCTTCCCTCCAAGAGTAAGGAAACTCAGGTCAGTTTTGGGTCATTGACTCTGCATTAGTAAACGGTCCCACCCCTTCCCGTCAGTCCGTCAGTCCGTCAGTCCGTCAGTCCGTCAGTCCGTCAGTCCGTCAGTCCGTCATCGTCAGTCCGTCAGTCCGTCAGTCCGTCAGTCCGCAGTCCGTCATCAGTTCTGTTTCTGTTTCAAATAATTCTAAGTAGGATATTTTCTCTACCATATAGTATATATATATATATATAATAATATATATATAAATATGAGTAAGATATATAAATATATAAAGATATGGTAGTGTGGGATGTGGTATTGCAAAGAGAGAGAGAAATAAGGAATAAA
>NC_069447.1:31205764-31218411 GCF_026875155.1 Cherax quadricarinatus | reverse complement strand
TTCCTTTTCCCCCCCCTCACTCACCTACCTACCTGGTATTAATTTTCCAGTGTTACCTTGCAGCACACTGAGCCGCAACACCGACAAATGAAAACCGACAACAGACTGCAGTGTTCACAGTGTGTGCAAGACTTTCTCACTTGTTCCTGCCCCACGCCTGAAGGACGGCTCTACGCTCAACCTTACGCTAAATGCGTTAAATTGTCGCATATAACAGACAAGGAACAAGCCAGTACGCTTAAAACAGGTCGTAGCTGCTGGCATGCAGGGTTCATTCAGGGAAAATAGTGAAAACACTGACTTAAAGCCCCCCCCCATCCTTGCCATACCTGTTTCACACACTTGGAGTGTATCTATATCAAGTCACAGCACTTTAAACTCTCCTTTATGTTTTATAGACTTAAAGCAAGTCAAAAACCTTTTATTTACAACACACGACACACACACACACACACACACACACACACACACACACACACCACACACACACACACACACACACACACACACACACACACATCGAAGTTCAATACTATTATCACATGAAGACCAAAATTTACGATTTTATAATCGTATACTAGAAAAAGATTTAGCAAGAAGAGGAGAGCCGCACACCAAGACCTGTAGCAGCTACCCTATTATATATAATATATTATATATATATATATATATATATATATATATATATATATATATATATATATATATATTACAATTATTATATATATATATATATATATATATATATATATAAATATATATATATATATATATATAATATATAAATATATATATATATATATATATTTCAGAAACCCTTTCTGCAGATTGAAGAGAGAGAGAAAAAAGAGAGAGTGAAAGAGAGAAAAGAGAGAGAGAGAGAGAGAGAGAGAGAGAGAGAAAGAGAAAGAGAGAGAGAGAGGAGAGAGGAGAGAGAGAGAGAAAGAGAAGAGAGAGAGATGAGAGAGAGAGAGAGAGAGAGAGAGAGAGAGAGCCACACACGTGGCTGTTAATACAGTAATGAGTGGCAATAATTATTTGCCGCCTGATCACGTGACCTTTGATTATTATTGCCCCTGCCTGCGGTGCTGAGGAGAGGGGGAAGAGAAGGAGGGGAGAGGGAGGGGAGAGGGAGGGAAGAAGGAGGGGAGAGGGAGGGGTGAAGGGGGAGGTCAACACGTGTGTTTCAGAACACTGACTCTACCAAGCTTTCAACATCCCCTCCTTCCTCCTCCTACCCTCCCCTCACCCTTTCCCCCCCCTCCCCCCCCTCCCTCCTCCCTCCCCTTTCCTTCCTTCTCCCTCCACTTTCACTATACATGCCTTTTCCTTTCAGCCCCATCCTTTTCCTCTCTCTTTTCATTTGTCACTATTTTCTCTCTATCTCTCACTCCGTCTCGGAAATATATTATCATGTAAAAATTATTCAACACAATAAACGGTGTTTATGGGGTCCAATCCAGGGTCCTCATCCGGGTCGGCTCATCAGGGTCCTCATTCAGGGTCCTCAATCCAGGGTCCTCATCCAGGGTCCACTCCAGGGTCCCTCATGGCAGGTCCTCATCCATGTTCCCTCACCATGGGTCCCCTCACCAGGGTAACCTCATCCAGGGTCCCCTCATCCAGGGTCCTACATCCAGGGGCCTCATGCAGAATCCCCTCATCCAGGGTCCTCAAACAGGGTCCCTCAATCCAGGGGTCCCTCATCCGGGGTCCTCAATCCAGGGTCCCTCATCCAGGTCCTCATGCAGGGTCCCCCCCTCATCCAGGTCCTCAATTCCAGGGGTCCCTCATCCAGGGTCCTCATGCCAGGGTCCTCAACCAGGGTCCCCCCCCTCATCCAGGTCCCATCATCCAGGGTCCTCATCACAGGGTCCCTTCATCCCAGGGTCCCTCAATCCAGTCCCTCATGCAAGGTCCTCATCCAGGGGGTCCCTCATCCAGGGTCCTCATCCAGGGGACCTCATCCAGGGTCCCCCTCCATCCAGGGTCCCCCCATCCAGGTCCTCAACCAGGGTCCCTCATCCAGGTCCTCATCCAGGGTCCCATCCAGGGTTCCTCAATCCACGGGACCTCATCCAGGTCCCCACATCCAGGGTTCCTCATCCGGGTCCTCATCCAGGTCCCTCATCGAGGTCCTCATCCAGGGACCCTCATCCAGGGTCCTCATCCAGGGTCCTCCAATCCAGGGTCCTCATCCAAGGGTCCTCCATCCAGGGACCTCAATCCCAGGGACCTCATCCAGCGTCCTCATCCAGGGTCCTCCATCCAGGGAACCCATCCAGGGTTCCCCTCAACCAGGTCCCTCACCCAGGTTCTCAACCAGGGTCCTCATCCAGGTCCCTCATCCAGGTCCCTCCATCCAGGGTCCTCATCCAGGGGTCCTCATCCAGGTCCTCATCCAGGTCCCTCAACCAGGTCCTCATCCAGGTCACACCCAGGGCCCTCAACCAGGGTCATCAATCCAATGGGTCCTCATCCCAGGGTCCTCACCCAGGGTCCTCCAACCATGGTTTCTCATCCAGGGTCCTCATCCCAGGAACCTCATCCAGGTCCCTCATCAGGGTTCTTCATAACAGGGTCCTCATCCAGGGTCCCTCATCCAGGGGGTCCCTCATCCAGGGTCCTCATCCAGTGTATCCCTCCATCATGTCCTCATTCAGGGTCCTCATACAGGGTCCTCAACCAGGTTCCCTCATTCAGGGTCTTCAATACAGGGTCCCTCATCCAGGTCCTCATCCAGGTCCTCATCCAGGTCCCCCCCTCATCCAGGATCCTCATCCATGGTCCCTCCATTCAGGGTCCTCATACAGGTCCTCAACCAGGTCCCTCATCCAGGGTCCTTCAAACCCAGGTCTTCATCCAGGGTCCTCATCCCCAGAGTCCTCATTCCCAGGGTCCCTCATCCCAGGGTCCCTCAAACCAGGGGTCCCTCAACCAAAGGTCCCTCACCCAGGGTCCTCATCCCAAGGGACCTCATCCAGGTCGCTCTATCAGGGTCCCTCATCCAGGTGTCCCTCATCCAGTGTCCTCATTCAGGGTCCCCCTCATCCAGGGTCCTCAATCCAGGGTCCTCATCCCAGTGTTCCCTCAACCAGGGTCCTCATCCAGGGTCCTCATCCAGGGACCTCATCCAGGGTCCTCATCCAGGGTCCTCATCCAGGGTCCTCATCCAGGGTCCTCATCCAGGGTCCTCATCCAGGGTCCTCATCCAGGGACCTCATCCAGGGTCCTCATCCAGGGTCCTCATCCAGGGTCCTCATCCAGGGTCCTCATCCAAGGGTCTTCATCCATGGGTCCCCTCCAGGGTCCTCATCCAGGGTTTTCTCATCCAGGGGTTCCCCATCCAGGGTCCTCACCAGGTCCTCCTCCAGGGTTCTCATACAAGGGTTTCTTTCATCCAGGGTCGCTCATACAAGATCCTCATCCAGGGTGTTTTCCTCATCCAGGATTCCCTCATCCAGGGTCCCTCAACCAGGCCAATCAACCAGGGTCCTCAAATACAGGGTCCTCATCCAGGGGTTCCTCATCCAGGGGTCCTCGTTCCAGGTCCCCACCACAACCAGGGTCCCTCCATCCAGGGTCCTCAAACAGAAGTCCCCTCATCCAGGTCTTCATCCAGAGTCCCTCATCCAGGGCTTCATCCAGATCCTCATCCAGGTCTTCATCAGGTCCTCATCCAGGGTCCTCATCCAGGGTCCCCTCAAACAGGGTCCTCATCCAGGGTCCACATCCAGGGTCCTTCACCCAGGATCCTCATCCATGGTCATAATCCAGGGTCCTCATCCAGAGTCCTCCATACAGGGGTCCTCAAATCCCAGGGTCCCCCCTCATTCCAGGGTCTTCATTCAGGTATCCTCACCAGGGACCATCCATCCAGGGTCCTATATTCCTTGGTCCTCATCCAGGGTCCTCCCATCCAGGGTTCCTCATACAGGGTCTCAATACAGGGTCCTTCATCCAGGGTCCTCATACAGTGTCCCACATACAGGGTCCCTCAACAGGGTCCTCATCCCAGGGTCCCTCGATCCAGGGTCCTCATCCAGGGTCCTCATCCAGGGTAAACTCATTCAGTCCTCAATACAGGGTCTCATCCAGTGTCGCCATCCAGGTCCCTCATCAAGGGTCCCCCCCTCAAATCCCAGGTCCCTCATCCAGGGTCCCCTCAACCAGAGTCCTCATACAGGTCCCTCGGTTCCCAGGGTCCCTCCATACAGGGTCCTCATCCAGGTCCTCAATTCAGGAATCCTCATCAGGATCCTCAATTCAGGGTCCCTCATCCACTGTCCCTCCATCCAGGGGTCCCCCTCATCCAGGGAAATTCCATTCAGGGTCCTCATCCAGGTCATCATCCAGGGTTCCGCCATCCAGGGTTCCCTAATTCAGGGTCCACCCCCAATCCAAGGTCCTCAACCAGTGGTCCTTCATCCAGGTCCTCCTCAAGGGTCCCCTCATTCCAGGTCCCCTCCTCAGGGTCCTCATCCAGGGTCCTCTTCCAGGGTCCTCATCCCGATCCCCATCCAAAGTCCTCATCCAAGGGTTCCCTTCAAATTCCAGTTCCTCATCCCATGGTTTCTCATTCCAGGGTCCTCATCCCAGAAATCCTCATTCAGGGTCCTCATCCAGGGTTCTCATCCAGGGTCCTAAACCTGGGCATTCAACCAGGGCCCTCTTACATGGTCCTCCATCCGGGTCCTCCACCAAGGTCCCCTCCTCAGGGTCCCACAACCAGGGTCCTCACCAGGTCCTCATCCAGGGTCCTCATCCAGGGTCTTACCAGGGGCCTCATCCCAGGATCCCCATCCAGGGTCCCTCCATACGGGTTCCCATCCAGGTCCTCATACAGAGTTTCATCCAGGGTTTTCCTCATCCAGGTCCTCAACCAGAGTCCCCTCACCAGGGTCCTCATCAGGGGTTCCTCAATCCGGGGCTGCTCATCCAGGGTCCTCAACCAGGGCCATCAACCAGGGTTCCACTCATACAGTGTCCTCATCCAGGGTTTCCTCATCCATGGGTCCTCATTCAGGGTCCTCAACTAGGGTCCCTCATCCAGGTCCTTCAACAGGGTCCTCATCCAGGGTCCTCATCCTCATCCTCCATCCTCATCCTGACAACAACACCTCTCAGGTGTACTGACAAAACCCTGTCACAGTGGTAGCTGACAAACAACCCGTCACGGATAAACTGACAACAACACAGTCATCGGTTGTACTGACAACAAACACCGACACGGTGTACTGACCCCCCCCCCCCCCAACAACGTCCACGGATGTTATGACAAACACCCCGGCACGGTGGTACTGACAACAACAACGTCACGGTGGTACTGACAACACTCTCACGTGTAACTGACAACAACACCGTCCACGGTGGTAACTGACATCAACCACCTCCACGTTTTACTGACAACACTCTCACGGTGTACTGAACAACAACAACCGTCAAGGAGTACTGACAACAACACCGTCACGGTTGTTTAAACTGACCCACACGATCTCACGTGGTACCAGACAACAACACCGTCACGGTGTACTGACAACAACACCGTCACGGTGTACTGACAACACTCTCACGGTGTACTGACAACAACACCGTCAAGGAGTACTGACAACAACACTGTCACGGTGTACTGACAACAGCACCGTCACGGTGTACTGACAACAACACCGTCACAGTGTACTGACAACAACCCTGTCACGGTGTACTGACAACAGCACCGTCCACGGTGTGTCGGGGGGGGGGGGGGGGGGGGGGGGGGGGGGGACCAACAAGCACCGTTCACGGTGTACAGACCAAACACCACCGTCCACAGTGGTAACTGAAACAACAACCCTGTCACGGTGTACTGACAACATAACACCGTCCAACAGGTTAACTGACAACAACACTGTACACGGTGTACTGACAACAACACCGTCCCACGGTTGTACTGACAACACCCCTGTCCACGGTGTACTGACAACAACACCGTCACAGTGTACTGACAACAACACTGTCACGGTGTACTGACAACAACACCGTCACGGTGTACTGACAACAACGTCACGGTGTACTGACAACAACACCGTCACGGTGTACTGACAACAACACCTCACGGTGTACTGACAACACACCGTCCAAAGGAGTAACTTGACAACAACACTGTCCAGGGTGTACAGACAACAACACCGTCAAGGAGTTTACTGAACCAACAACACTGTCAGGTTGAACTGAACCAACAACACTTGTCCCAACGGTGTACTAACAACAACACTGTCCACGGGTTGGTTAACTGAAAACACACTGTCCCACGGGTGTAACTGACAACAACACAGTCCACAGTTGGTTCTGACAACAACACTGTCACAGGTACCTGAACAACAACCGTCACGGGTGTACTGAAAACAACACTGTCACGGGTACTGACAACAAACACTGGTCCACAGTGTACTGACAACACCGTCCCACGTGTACTTCAACAACACTGTCCCCACGGTGTACTGAAAGAAGGGGGGGGGGGGGGGGGGGGGGGGGGGGGGGGGAAAGGGGGGGGGGGGGGGGGGGGGGGGGGGGGGGGGGGGGGGGGGGGGGGGGGGGGGGGGGGGGGGGTGATATAAAAATAAACAACATCACTGTCACAGTGACTGACCAACACCCGTCACGGTGTACTGACATCAACACCGTCACGGTACTGACAACAACACTGTCCCACAGTGGCTGACAACAAACTGTCACGGTGTAACTGACCAACAACACTGGTCACGTGTACTGAACAACAACACTGTCACAGTGTACTGACAACCAAAAACACTGTACACATGTACCTTGACAACAACACTGTCCCACAGTGGTACTGGACAACAACACAGTCCACGGTGTACTGACAACACAGTCACGGGTACTGAAACAACACCGTCACGGTGTACTGACCAACACCGTCATGGGTAAACTGACAACAACACCGTCCGCGGTGGTAACTGACACAACACCGTCCACGTTGTAACTGACAACAACAACCGTCACGGTGTACTGACAACACCGACACGGTGTACTGACAACAAACACCGTCACGGGTGTGACTGACAAACCACCGCACGGTGTAACTGACAACCAACACCCGTCCACGGTTGTACAGACAAACACCCGTCACGGGGTACTGACAACAACACCGTCACGGTGTACTGACAACACCGTCACGGTGTACTGACAACAACACCGTCACGGTGTACTGACAACACCGTCACGGTGTACTGACCAACAACACCGTCACGGTGTACTGAAGAAACAAACACTGTCACGGTGTACGACGACAACACTGTCCAAGTGTACTGACAACAACACTGTTCAAGGTGGTACTGACACAACACTGTCAAGGTGTCTGACAACATCACCGTCCCAACGGTGTACTGAGAACAACACTGTCACGGTGTACTGACGACAACCACTGTCAAGGGTGTACTGACAAACAACATTGTCCCTCCCCCCCACGTGGTCACTGAGAACAACACTGTCACGTTTACTGACAACAACACTGACAAG
The DNA here is from genome assembly GCF_026875155.1 of Cherax quadricarinatus. Classification (NCBI taxonomy): domain Eukaryota; kingdom Metazoa; phylum Arthropoda; class Malacostraca; order Decapoda; family Parastacidae; genus Cherax; species Cherax quadricarinatus. The sequence goes on along the minus strand of NC_069447.1, from coordinate 31,210,893 downwards.
GTGTAACTGCAACAACACTGTCCCACGGTGTAACGAGAACAACACTGTCCACGGTGTAACTGCGACAACAAACTGTCACAAAGTGGTACTGACAACAACACCGTCCACGGAGGGGTACTGAGAAACAACACAGTCACGGTGTACTGACGACAAACTGTCCAAGGTGTTACTGACAACAACACTTTGTTTACGGTTTACTGACAACACCGTCCACGGGTGTAACTGAGAACAAACACTGTCACGGTGTTACCGACGACAACCTGTCACGGTGGTAACTGACAACAAACACTGTTTACGTATACTGACCAAACACCTCAAACGGGTGTACCTGACAACAACACCGTCACGGTGAACTTGACAACATCACAGGGGGGGGGGGGGGGGGGGGGGTCACGGTGGTACATGACAACAACACCGTCACAGTGTACTGACAACAACACCGTCACAGTGTACTGACAACAACACCGTCACGGTGTACTGACAACAACACCGTCACGGTGTACTGACAACAACACCGTCACAGTGTACTGACAACAACACCGTCACAGTGTACTGACAACAACACCGTCACAGTGTACTGACAACAACACCGTCCACAGTGTACTGAAGCGAACAAACACTGTCCCAGTGTACAGACAACAACACCGTCAAGTGGAACTGACAACAACACCGCACAGTGGTACTGACAACAACACCGTCACAGTGTACTGACAACAACACCGTCACAGTGTACTGACAACAACACCGTCACAGTGTACTGAAAACATTGGCGCCGAAAGATAATCAAAACAGAAGCTCGACAAACGTGTTGCAAATTCCCCGAAAGTTTGAAACAATTACCTGCCCGGATGAGTACATTGTTGAGTGAAAGCCTTTTGTTAGAGAGGACACACCGCACACACACACTCAACACACACACACACACACACACACACACACACACACACACACACACACACACACACACACAAAACACACACACAAACACACACTACAACAACACACACACACACACACACACACAAACAGAGACAGACAAAATCCAGACGACAGCAGCTTGAGGGAGAGGACAAAAAAGGCGAAAGGAGCTAGGAAAGAGACAAGGAGGGAACCAGCAGAGGTCAGTCAGAAGCAAGGACAGAACAGCAAAGGGCAAGCACACACAATCAACTACTCTCAGAAACCCATACAACCTTTCACACCATCCCCAAACACACACTACAATCCATAACCCACAGCCTCCACCCAGCAACCGAGCTATAGAAATCCACAGTATGCCAACCAGGACTCCCACCCTCACAGGCCCCCCAAACCACAAGTGTTGGAAAGGAAACTGAAGGTAGGTAACACAACGCTTTGAGGAATAACAAATAAGTGGGAAGAAGTGGCATGAAAAAGTCAAAGAAAGCCATCACCGGAACATCATAGCTCTCACAGACACCAAGCTAACAGGTATGATAACAGATTAGAGCCCATCCTTTCCAACGGGAATTACCCAAATCCGGAGGAAAAAGACAGAGGGAACAGGGGGGGTGGAGGAGTGGGCGTTGCTGAATCAAAAATCGCTTGGAATTTTTGATGAGCTGAGAGGAAGGAGATAGCGGAGAAGAAATTGATTACATATGGGGAACACTCCACTCTGGATGTCCCCAAAGGGGGTAAAAGCAAGTGATGTATAACCCACCACAGAACAGCAGGAGGCCGAAGGCAAGAGAAACGAACGAGAGCAATTAGAGCGATGGTTTGACCACTGGCTAGTTGGTGGCACCACAGAAGAGCTCATGTATGCAAGGGCAAAGCTCCTGACATGGGTACCTTTTAAACCACAAGGAGAATCGATTGGGAAATAACCTGGACCCACATGGTGAGCCAGATACAAGGAGGGCTAAGATGGATGGAGGTGTACTGGAGAAACTTCATGTACCAACACGTAATGGACACTACAAGAGAGAGAGGAGAGGATGAACCAGCAAGGCTGGGACTAGTAATTCACCTTCAGTAGTGCAGAGATCTGAGGACATCACATATGAAAGACCCCTTGGGGCCAGTGACCATGTGGTTTTTTTTTTTAAGCTTTCGATATACACAGTAGAGCTACAAGTGTAAGGAGAAGCAGGAAGGCAGGACGAATGAACCAAACACAAGAAAGGGGACTAAACAGGAATGAGAACTACCTGAACGGGGTTCAGTGGGACAGAGCACTTGGCAGGGAAGGCCAGGTTAATGAGATGATGGAAAATATGTTGCAACAAAATGCAAGGAGGCGAGGGAGAGGATTTTGTACCCAAGAGTAACCGGATAAATGAAAAAGCCAGATGAGCCCATGGTTTTTTTTTTACCCAAAGGTGCAGGGAGGCAAAAACCAAGTGTGCTAGGGAATGGAACACTATAGAAGGCAAAGGGACCCTGGAGAATAAGGAAAGAACAGTCGTAGAGCCAGAACGAATATGCCAACAGATAAGAAGGGAGCCCAAAGACAATATGAAAACGACATAGCAGCGAAAGCCAAATCTGACCCGAAACTGTTTGTACATGCCACATCAGAGGAAAACAACAGTCCAAGGAACCAGGGTAAATCAGCTAAGGAAGGAAAGGAGGAGAAAGAAACAAAAATGACCCGGAAGTATGTTGAAGAACTCAACCAAGAGATTCAAAGAGTGTTCACAGAGGAAAAGACAGAAGGGACTTCCAGAAAGACGAAGGAGGTGGGCACACCACCAAGTGCTGGACACAGTGGCCACACAAACCGAGGAAGAAGTGAAAGAGGCCTTCTGAGTGGAGCTAGAACACCTCAAAGCAATGGGGGCCAGAATAACATCTCCCCATGGGATTATGGGGGTGGGGGGGAGAAGAGGGAGCAGCGGCCACTATTGTACCCCTAACAACAATAATTCAATACTTCTATCGTAACAGGGAGATTGCTCTGAGGCCTGGAAGACAGCAAATTAGCCCCAATCTTTAAAAAGGAGACAGACAATGAAAGCCATTTAAACTACAGACCAGTTGTCACTGACATAGTATAGTAATGCAAAATCATGGAGAAGAATTATCAGGAGAAGAGTGGTGGAACACCTAGATAGGAATGATGTCCATCAACAACAGCCCAACATGTTTCAGGGTCGGGAAAAAATCCTGTGTCACAAACCTACTGGAATTTTCGATGAATAGATGGTGACAGGCAGTAATACCAAGAGAGTGAGTGGTGGGTGGGGATTGCCATTTTCTTTGACTGCAAGGAGGCGTTTGACACAGTTTTCCACACAAGAATTGGTGCAAAAAACTGAGACCAAGCAGGGATAAACAGGAAGGCAACTACAAATGGATCTAGGAATACTTTGGTCAGGAAGACAAGCACGTGTCCAATGGTACGTGGGCGAGTGTCAGAGTGGGCACCTGTGACCACGGGGGTCCCCCCCGCAAGGGGTCAGTTCCTATGACCAGTCTGTTTCCTGGTATTTGTGAACGACATGACGGAAGGAATAGACCTCTGAGGATTCCCTGTTTGCAAGATGACGTGAAGTTTTGATGAGAGAATCACTCGATCGAAGACCAGGCAAAACTACCAAAGGGGATCTGGACAGGCCCTGCAGAACCTGGTCCTGCAAATTGGCTCCTGGAGATTCAATCCCACCAGTGGCAAAGTCATGAAGAATTGGGAAAGGGCAAAGAAGGCCCGCAGACGGAGGTACAGTCCTAGGGGACATAAGACTGCAAAACCTCACTCTAGGAAAAAAGATCTTGGGGTGGAGTATAACACCAGGCACATCTTCCTTAAGCGCACATCACCAAATAACCTGCTGCCAGCATAGGTCGCCTAGCAAACCTCAGAACAGCATTTCCGACATCTTAATAAGGAAAATCATTCAGGAACCCTGTACACCCGGTGGTTTTGGGGAGGGGGGGGGGGGGGGGGGTTTGTTTAGGCCCATAATGGAGTATGCGGCACCAGTTTTGGAACCCACCACCTAGCCCAAGCACGTGAAGAAGCTAGAGAAGTGCAAAGGTATTGCAACAAGACTAGTCACCAGAGCTAAGGAGGTAATGTCCTACGAGGAGAGGTTTAAGGGAAATCAACCTGGACGAACACTGGAGGACAGTAAAGATAGGGGGGGGACATGATAACGACATACAAAATACTGAGAGGAATTGACAAGGTGTAACAAAGACAGGATGTTTCCAGAGATTGGACACATTGTAAAATCAAGGGGGACACAGGGTTTTGGAAAGCTGAAGACCACAGATGAATTCACAGGGATGTTTAGAAGTATTTCTTCAGCCACAGAAGTAAAGTCAGTAAGTGGAATAGTTTTTTGGGAAGCGATGTAGTGGAAGGCAGGATCCATACATAGCTTTAAGCCCCAGAGGTAATGAAAAAGCTCACGCTCAGGAGAGTACCTGTACGATCAGAAGAGCGGGCCCAGGAGCCCTCGGACTCAGACCCCCGGAAACCTCAACTAGGTTGAGTGCACACACCACACACACAAATACACACACCACAACACACACACCACACCACCCAACACACACACAGAACCACACACAGGACACACACATACACACACACACACAGACACAAACACACACATACACACACACACACACACAATACAACACACACCACACACACACACACATGCACACACACAGAAGACACATTACACACACACACACAATCTACACACACACACACACACACACACACACACCACCATACAATACACACACACCACAGACACACCAACACCACACACACATACACACACACACACAGACACATACACACCCACACACTACACACACACACACACAACACACCATACACACATACCACACACACACACAGACACAGTACCACAACACCACAACACACACAAACACATACACACACACACACACATTACTCACACACACACAACACACACATACACACACACACGGCACACACACCACACACACACACCACACACATACACACACACACACACACACACACAACACACAACACACACACACACCATACAAACACACACACACAAGACGCATACACACACACACACATACACACACACACGCACAACACACACACATACACCACACACATACACACACACACACATACCACACACACA
>NC_069447.1:31195764-31203264 GCF_026875155.1 Cherax quadricarinatus | reverse complement strand
CACTCACACACACACACATCACACACACACACACACACATAATAACACACACACACACCACACACACTCACACACACACACACTCACACACACACACACCACACACACACACCCACACACATAATACCACACACACATCACATACACACAACTCACACACACACACACTCACACCACACACACACACACACTCCAACACACACCACCACACACCACACACACACACACACACACACACACACACACACACACACTCAACTACACACACCACACACACACACACAGGTGCTGGCAGGAACATAATAATGCAAAAGAACGAAGCAAATTGAAAAAAAAGTGAATAAAGACGCCAGGTAAATTTATCTTGATGAGTTGGGCAACCCCCAGTGCGCTTTTAGTGTGATTACTTGTTCCTGGTTGTTTTTTGTTGTTTGTTGTTGTTGTTTGATGTTTTGATGTTGTTGTTGTTGTTGTTTGTGTTGTTGTTTGTTTTTGTTGATGTTGTTGATGTTATTGTTGTTGTTGTTAATGTGATGTTGTTGTAGATGTATGATTGTTGTTGTTGTTTGTTGTTTTGTTTGATGTTGTTGTTGATGTTTGATGTTGGTTTGTTGTTGTTGTGTAGTTTTATGTTTGTTGTTGTTGATGTTGTTGGTTGTTTGTTGTTGTTTTTGTTGTTTTTGATGTTGATGTTTGTTGTTGTTGTTGATTTTGATTTGATGTTGTTTGTTTGTTTTTGTTTGTTGATGTTTTTGATGTTTGTTGAATGTTGTTGTTTGAATTTGATTGTATGTTGGTTGTTGTTTGTATTGTTGATGTGTTGGTTGATGTTGATGTAGTCAGTAGTTGTTGTTGTGTATGTTTGATTGTTTTGTTTTTTGTTGATTGTGTTGATGTTGAAGTTGATGTTTGTTGTTGTTTGTTTGGTTGGTTGTTTTGTTGCTTCGTTGATGTTATGTTTGTTGTTGTTTGTTATTTAGTTGATGGTTTGTTAGTTGTTGTTGTTTTGTATAAGTGTTTATTGCTGTTGTTGTTGTTGTTGTAGTTTTGGTATTTGTTGTAGTTTTGCTGTAGTTGAATTGTTTAGCTGGTTGTGTTGTTGTTGTTGTTTTGTAGTTGTTTTGTTTATTTGGTTGTTGTTGAACAATAAAATAAGCATAATAATCCATAATAAAAAAGTCATAATAATAAATAATAGATTAAATAATAAAGTAAGAATATAGAAGAATTAGAATAAGACTAAGCCATAATAAATAATAAAATAATAATAAATAAAATAATAATCAGTATATTAGAAAAATAGATAATAATAATAAATAAATAATGAAACAAATAATAATTCATAATGAATTCATAATAATAAATAATAAAAATAATAATAATAATAATAATAATAAAATAATAATAATCATAATCCATAATCATAATAATTTCATAAAATAAGATCATTATAATAGTTAAATATAATAATTACAATAAATAATAACCAATAATCATAAATTAAAAAACATAATCCATTAAATAATAATAATAATAAAAATAATAATAATTACCATCCATAATAATAATAACAAGTAATAAATACCAATAATAAATAATAAAGAAGAATGAAAACAATAAGCATATAATAAATAATAAATAAATGAAAAAGAAGAACAATGAACAATAATAATAAATAAAAAAAAAGTAAACTAAAATAATAAATACAATAATAATAATAATAATAATTAAAAATAATAAATAATAATGCATGAAAGTAAATCATAAATAAAATAAATCATAATAAATAACAAGAAAGTCATGTAATAAATAAAAAATAATAATATAATAAAATTATTATCAATAATAGAGAATAATGTAATAAAATAATAATAATAATAAATAATAATAATTAATAATAAGAATTAATAAGCATAAATAATAAAATAATAATAAAATAATAATAATAAATAAATAATAATCCATAAATAAAACATAATAATAATAATAAATAAATAATAATAAGAATATTAAATAAATAATATAATATATTAAAATAAATCATAAAGATAAATAATAAATAATAATAATGAGAAAAAATAGAGAAGAGAGAGAGAGCAGTAGGAGAGAGAGAGAGAAGAGAGAGAAGAGAGAGAGAGAGAGAGAGAGACACAGAGAGAGAGAGAGAGAGATAGAGAGAGAGAGAGAGAGAGAAGTAGAGCCACACACGTGGCTGTTTAAACAGCAATGAGTGGCAATAAGTATTTGCCGCCTGAATCACGTGACCTTTGATATTATGCCCCTGCCTTGCGGTTGCTGAGGAGAGAGGGGAAGAGAAGGAGGGAGAGGAGGAAGAAGGTGGGGAGAAGGGGGCGGGGGTGTAGGGGGAGGTTCAAACACGTGTGTTTTTCAGAAACACTGACTCTACCAAGCTTTTTCAACATCCCCTCCTTCCTCCTCCTACCCTCCCCTCACCCTTTCCCCCCCCTCCCCCCCCTCCCTCCTCCCTCCCCTTTCCTTCCTTCTCCCTCCACTTTCACTATACATGCCTTTTCCTTTCAGCCCCATCCTTTTCCTCTCTCTTTTCATTTGTCACTATTTTCTCTCTATCTCTCACTCCGTCTCGGAAATATATTATCATGTAAAAATTATTCAACACAATAAACGGTGTTTATGGGGTCCAATCCAGGGTCCTCATCCGGGTCGGCTCATCAGGGTCCTCATTCAGGGTCCTCAATCCAGGGTCCTCATCCAGGGTCCACTCCAGGGTCCCTCATGGCAGGTCCTCATCCATGTTCCCTCACCATGGGTCCCCTCACCAGGGTAACCTCATCCAGGGTCCCCTCATCCAGGGTCCTACATCCAGGGGCCTCATGCAGAATCCCCTCATCCAGGGTCCTCAAACAGGGTCCCTCAATCCAGGGGTCCCTCATCCGGGGTCCTCAATCCAGGGTCCCTCATCCAGGTCCTCATGCAGGGTCCCCCCCTCATCCAGGTCCTCAATTCCAGGGGTCCCTCATCCAGGGTCCTCATGCCAGGGTCCTCAACCAGGGTCCCCCCCCTCATCCAGGTCCCATCATCCAGGGTCCTCATCACAGGGTCCCTTCATCCCAGGGTCCCTCAATCCAGTCCCTCATGCAAGGTCCTCATCCAGGGGGTCCCTCATCCAGGGTCCTCATCCAGGGGACCTCATCCAGGGTCCCCCTCCATCCAGGGTCCCCCCATCCAGGTCCTCAACCAGGGTCCCTCATCCAGGTCCTCATCCAGGGTCCCATCCAGGGTTCCTCAATCCACGGGACCTCATCCAGGTCCCCACATCCAGGGTTCCTCATCCGGGTCCTCATCCAGGTCCCTCATCGAGGTCCTCATCCAGGGACCCTCATCCAGGGTCCTCATCCAGGGTCCTCCAATCCAGGGTCCTCATCCAAGGGTCCTCCATCCAGGGACCTCAATCCCAGGGACCTCATCCAGCGTCCTCATCCAGGGTCCTCCATCCAGGGAACCCATCCAGGGTTCCCCTCAACCAGGTCCCTCACCCAGGTTCTCAACCAGGGTCCTCATCCAGGTCCCTCATCCAGGTCCCTCCATCCAGGGTCCTCATCCAGGGGTCCTCATCCAGGTCCTCATCCAGGTCCCTCAACCAGGTCCTCATCCAGGTCACACCCAGGGCCCTCAACCAGGGTCATCAATCCAATGGGTCCTCATCCCAGGGTCCTCACCCAGGGTCCTCCAACCATGGTTTCTCATCCAGGGTCCTCATCCCAGGAACCTCATCCAGGTCCCTCATCAGGGTTCTTCATAACAGGGTCCTCATCCAGGGTCCCTCATCCAGGGGGTCCCTCATCCAGGGTCCTCATCCAGTGTATCCCTCCATCATGTCCTCATTCAGGGTCCTCATACAGGGTCCTCAACCAGGTTCCCTCATTCAGGGTCTTCAATACAGGGTCCCTCATCCAGGTCCTCATCCAGGTCCTCATCCAGGTCCCCCCCTCATCCAGGATCCTCATCCATGGTCCCTCCATTCAGGGTCCTCATACAGGTCCTCAACCAGGTCCCTCATCCAGGGTCCTTCAAACCCAGGTCTTCATCCAGGGTCCTCATCCCCAGAGTCCTCATTCCCAGGGTCCCTCATCCCAGGGTCCCTCAAACCAGGGGTCCCTCAACCAAAGGTCCCTCACCCAGGGTCCTCATCCCAAGGGACCTCATCCAGGTCGCTCTATCAGGGTCCCTCATCCAGGTGTCCCTCATCCAGTGTCCTCATTCAGGGTCCCCCTCATCCAGGGTCCTCAATCCAGGGTCCTCACCCAGGGTCCTCAACCAGGGTCCTCATCCAGGGTCCTCATCCAGGGACCTCATCCAGGGTCCTCATCCAGGGTCCTCATCCAGGGTCCTCATCCAGGGTCCTCATCCAGGGTCCTCATCCAGGGTCCTCATCCAGGGACCTCATCCAGGGTCCTCATCCAGGGTCCTCATCCAGGGTCCTCATCCAGGGTCCTCATCCAAGGGTCTTCATCCATGGGTCCCCTCCAGGGTCCTCATCCAGGGTTTTCTCATCCAGGGGTTCCCCATCCAGGGTCCTCACCAGGTCCTCCTCCAGGGTTCTCATACAAGGGTTTCTTTCATCCAGGGTCGCTCATACAAGATCCTCATCCAGGGTGTTTTCCTCATCCAGGATTCCCTCATCCAGGGTCCCTCAACCAGGCCAATCAACCAGGGTCCTCAAATACAGGGTCCTCATCCAGGGGTTCCTCATCCAGGGGTCCTCGTTCCAGGTCCCCACCACAACCAGGGTCCCTCCATCCAGGGTCCTCAAACAGAAGTCCCCTCATCCAGGTCTTCATCCAGAGTCCCTCATCCAGGGCTTCATCCAGATCCTCATCCAGGTCTTCATCAGGTCCTCATCCAGGGTCCTCATCCAGGGTCCCCTCAAACAGGGTCCTCATCCAGGGTCCACATCCAGGGTCCTTCACCCAGGATCCTCATCCATGGTCATAATCCAGGGTCCTCATCCAGAGTCCTCCATACAGGGGTCCTCAAATCCCAGGGTCCCCCCTCATTCCAGGGTCTTCATTCAGGTATCCTCACCAGGGACCATCCATCCAGGGTCCTATATTCCTTGGTCCTCATCCAGGGTCCTCCCATCCAGGGTTCCTCATACAGGGTCTCAATACAGGGTCCTTCATCCAGGGTCCTCATACAGTGTCCCACATACAGGGTCCCTCAACAGGGTCCTCATCCCAGGGTCCCTCGATCCAGGGTCCTCATCCAGGGTCCTCATCCAGGGTAAACTCATTCAGTCCTCAATACAGGGTCTCATCCAGTGTCGCCATCCAGGTCCCTCATCAAGGGTCCCCCCCTCAAATCCCAGGTCCCTCATCCAGGGTCCCCTCAACCAGAGTCCTCATACAGGTCCCTCGGTTCCCAGGGTCCCTCCATACAGGGTCCTCATCCAGGTCCTCAATTCAGGAATCCTCATCAGGATCCTCAATTCAGGGTCCCTCATCCACTGTCCCTCCATCCAGGGGTCCCCCTCATCCAGGGAAATTCCATTCAGGGTCCTCATCCAGGTCATCATCCAGGGTTCCGCCATCCAGGGTTCCCTAATTCAGGGTCCACCCCCAATCCAAGGTCCTCAACCAGTGGTCCTTCATCCAGGTCCTCCTCAAGGGTCGTTTCACTTCTGTGTTTACTGAATCAATCACTGTAACCACTACAACCGACCACCATCATCTAGAACCACTACCACCACCACGTGGGCGTGTCTAGGGCAATGGGTATGTGTGTTATTGGGCGTGGCTGTAGGCGTGGGCGTGGCTGTAGGAGCGTGAGGCAGTAACATTATCTGGTGCCAAATCATTGATTACCAACTTCATCAACCATTTGTATGTGTGTGTGTATGTTCTCAGCTTTTTGCTGTTGCAGGAGTCGAGTCGCAGCTCCAGGACCCGCCTCTTCGTTGGTGTGTGCTATGAACCCAACAACAGTGCAACACACGCATGCTATTGTATACACTAACGCACAGACGCATTAACGCACAGAGAACCGACACTTCTGCCCACTGACGTACAAGTGCAACTGGACATTCACATTTCACAACTGTTCTTCATGAACATTTACGTATAAAAAGAAAAAGAGTTCGTGAACGTTCACCATCTCCGTGACCATCATGAACATTTTCTGTGGACATCGTAAGACTGTCTGCCACGTGCCCTCACTTCCAACTTCCACGTTCTGGCATCCAGAAATGTCCCGTGTGTACAAATGTTTGATCTCTTGCGGTTGTCGCCCTCAGATTGCGGCTACCGGAGCCCGCCTGCGGTCTCTGGGTCTGGGTGCGGTAGGGGGTGCAGGACGGGGGAGGCGGCCAGTCAACCCAGTAATCCTCGGTCGAGCGGAAGGGGAGAAGGTAGGGAAAGGGGGAGGGAATATGGTTGGGGAAAGGGGTTAAGGGGAGGGGAGACTGTTCCAAATCCTGCCAGAGTGAGTGACCATTTGTCTGGTAGTGTTGACATTGAGGGAGAGGCTTGAGGACACAGTGTTTGGCTACTGTGAAACACTTCCCAATTTGTGTTGAAATGTTGTGAGCTTAAGAGAGAGAGAGAGAGAGAGAGAGAGAGAGAGAGAGAGAGAGAGAGAGAGAGAGAGAGAGAGAGAGAGAGAGAGAGAGAGAGAGAGAGAGAGAGAGAGAGAGAAACAGACAGACAGACAGACAGACAGACAGGCAGACAGGCAGACAGACAGACAGACAGACAGAGACAGAGTAGATCGTACAGTGATCTTATCAAAAGACGTCCTGCACTGCAACATGCAGTCCCCTTCTGCCGACGGTACAGAATAAATGACAGAGATACACAACACAATTTTAGTGCGACAGCGTCTCGCTCTGTATGTATTGCTGGCGTGATACACAGTCACAACATAAGCTTGATCACCACTTGTGTCTTGTCTTTCTAGAGTCTGCCGGCAAAACACAGCCTCACACACACACACACACACACACACACACACACACACACACACACACACACACACACATACCCACAACTAACACACATGCTAGTCAGTACTGTACTCTGCTCTCTCTCACCCTTATCCGTCCACTGTACGTGCGTTTTACGATATTTGTTTCTACGTTCTCCCTCCTCCTCCTCACACCAAGTGATGTATTGTAACTCTAGAATCAGATTTCTGGGTTTTGCCACAGAAGTGGCTAGTTTATTGTGCATTCTACATCCACCATGTGTAGGGTAGTGGCTAGTTATTTTGCATCCCATATCTATCATGTGTAAGGTACTGGCTAGTTTATTGTACACCGCATAGCTATCATGTGGAGAGTAGAGCAAGGGCATAAACACACACAAAAGGTCCAAGAACTAGGGGTTAAAACGGGTAACTGCGAGAATCTCAGTTGGTACAATAACGTCACAGGAATACACGGGGAAAGGCAGATAGCAGAAGACTTCAGGTTACATTAAAGCTGTTATCAAATAAGGAATATATGCTGCTATCTGCGGAGTAGGA
>NC_069447.1:31163264-31190764 GCF_026875155.1 Cherax quadricarinatus | reverse complement strand
CCTCCCTCCCTTCTTTCAGTTCTCCTTCCCTTCATTGTTGGGGCGATATTCCTTTCATTCTTGAAGTGATATTCCCTTCATTATTTGGGTAGTATTCCCTTCATTGTTTGGGTGATATTCCCTTCATTGTTTGGGTGATATTCCCTTCCTTGTTTGGGTGATATTCCCTTCACTGTTTGGGTGATATTCCCTTCACTGTTTGGGTGATATTCCCTTCACTGTTTGGGTGATATTCCCTTCACTGTTTGGGTGATATTCCCTTCACTGTTTGGGTGATATTCCCTTCACTGTTTGGGTGATATTCCCTTCACTGTTTGGGTGATATTCCCTTCATTGTTTGGGTGATATTCCCTTCACTGTTTGGGTGATATTCCCTTCATTGTTTGGTGATATTCCCTTCACTGTTTGGGTGATATTCCTTCACTGTTTGGGTGATATTCCCTTTCACTGTTTGGGTGATATTCCCTTCATGTTTGGGTGATATTCCCTTCATGTTTGGGTGATATTCCCTTCACTGTTTGGGTGATATTCCCTTCACTGTTTGGGTGATATTCCCTTCATTGTTTGGGTGATATTCCCTTCATTGTTTGGGTGATATTCCCTTCACTGTTTGGGTGATATTCCCTTCATTGTTTGGGTGATATTCCCTTCACTGTTTGGGTGATATTCCCTTCATTGTTTGGGTGATATTCCCTTCACTGTTTAGGTGATATTCCCTTCATTGTTTGGGTGATATTCCCTTCACTGTTTGGGTGATACACTTTCAGTGTTGAGGTGAACAATAAACTAGCAACTTACATAGCAAAATCTATATGAAAATAGACTAGTACATGGGTTCTTGACCGGGGGTGTCTATACCCTTGTGGATTTGGGAACCAAATGAACCAAATAATGGGATCACGGAACTCGACAACTTAAAAAATGTTAGATTAGAATAAACTAGCAGGTGTTGTGTTGCTAGCCATCCATATGTAAAGTCAAACCAAGCTATTGCCATCTTTTAAAGTCATACTGGTACTAATAGGACTGGTGATTTTGAGTTCAAGAGTCTGGTGAAGGGGTTGTGGGGATATACCGAGCAGTACAATGGTGGTATGTAATGGTAATAACGTTCATTACCGCTGGTCTAGTATGAACGAGAAAGGTGGTGAAAATACTAGGTTGGTGAGTGTAATTCAGGATAAGAGAGAGAGAGAGAGAGAGGAGAGAGAGAGAGAGAGAAGAGGAGAGAAGAGAGAGAGAGAGGAGGAGAGAGAGAGAGAGATGAGGAGAGAGAGAGAGAGAGAGAGAGAGAAAATATATATATAAAAAAGAGAGACACTGAATCAATAGTCAATCACAAATCTTTGCTTTAGAAACGTAATCAGCGATTGTCCTCACAGCAATCGAAAATGAAGAGAAGAATTGCTTTGTAAAGCCGTACACGCGCGGCTGCCGGGGCGCCAAGTCTCCTCCACACACTCCAATTGTCTGGAGGAGAAGGAGGAGGAAGAGCTGGCAGTGATGGTGTTGGTGGTGTTACTGTGGTGGTGACTTAATGTTGGCGTGGCTGTGGTTCATAGTGAGGACGCTGGTAGTGCTGTGATAGATGGGGCATTGTTAGTGGCTGGAGGTGGTGATGACAGTAGTTGTGGACTGGGTGGTGGTTATAGTGTCATAGTGTCTAGAGGTGACGATGGTGGTTGGGGAGCGTTGAAAATGGTTGTAATTCTGGTGATGAGGGGTAGCAGTAGTAGTAGTACGTAGTAGTAGTAGTAGTAGTAGTAGTAGTAGTAGTAGTAGTAGTAGTAATAGAAGTAGTAGTAGTAGTAGTAGCAGCAGCAGCAGTTGTAGTAGTAGCATTAGTAGCACTAGTAGCAGTAGCAACAGTAGTAGTAGTACTAGTAGCAGCAGCAGCAGCAGCAGCAGCAGCAGCAGCAGCAGCAAAGGTAGTAGTAGTAGTAGCAGCAACAACAAAAATAGTATCAGTAGCAGTAGTAATAGTATCGAGAAAAAACAAATATGAACCAAGACAGCATGAAAAACCTGTCTCACTTATGTACCAACAGTAGTTCCACCCTTCCAACTCACCCTGTTAACCCCCCATACAACCCACCCTTCCAAGAACCCCTCCTTCTCCATCCTACCCCTCTACTCCCCCTCCCACAAAGGAGGAGGGGGTCGTGATAGCTGAAGTATATGCTCGGTGAACCAGAATGTCCCCAGATTCACAAGTAATCAACCAGGAGAATTCAACCTCTGCCACGTGATTAATTCTTTGAGCAATAGTCGCTTCACTGCCCCTGCACGACCCCTGTAGGACCCCTGTAGGACTCTTGTAGGAACACATTTGTCCTGCAGGATCACTACAGTCTTTGTAGAACTCATGCAAGCCTTTTATTGGACCGATTACGGGCCACGTCTGGAGAGCGAAACGTTGTCACAATAAAAATGTCACATTAGTTGCACTTGTATCCTTTTACTTTACACGAGATCCTTCATTGCCAGAAGCCACATCACAGGATACATTTCGCCCATCCTCGTCAAGAACAACATGGAGGCTCACCCTTTTACAAATTTTAACCGGCAGGGGAAAGAAAAATGAAACTTGGACAATTAATGGCCCAATTTCGGACCAAAACCGTTCATAATTTTTAAATTCCCTCTCATGTTTTTTTTATTTGTGTATTTTTTCCAGTCCCCGGTTACTGTGCCTTGTTTTTTTTTTTCTTCTTTAAAACCCCGGCACCATCACAGATTTCAAACCGGCTGAAGGCAGCCGAAAAGGGGACCCCAAAAACCGAAGGTGTGAAACTCCTTTTCCACTTGGGGGGGTTTTGGGTTTTCGGAAATATGTGGGGAAAGACCAACCATAGCCTACAACTAGCTTGAGAGAACCCACCCTGCCTGCAAAAAACTCAAACATTTTTATGCCTTTGTGATCCCATAGAGACCAGACCCCGGGCCTGCTGTCTTGAAAGGAAACCCATGGTCTAAAAGAAAGGGCCCAAAACTCGCGATGATGCCTAGAAGTCGAGCTAAGTCGAAACCCCAAATATAAATCCAACAGAACAAGGAGCTATCAGTTTGCCAACCCTGTAGCTGAAAATTTTCCCTTGCATAAACAAACGCGATAGGAAAAAAACTTCCTGCAATTTCCCCTATTCCCCAATTTCCACTGAAAAAGGGGGCCCCCCACCATCAAACCACTCACCAGCTTAACCCCCCTTTTTAAATAACTTTTTTTTATCCCTGGGTAATGGGGAAAAGGGAAATTCCCCAAGCCCAAAGGGGATCTTTAAAATTCCTCCGTTTTTAAAATGTGTTTCTTTTCCCATATCTATCCTGTATCATTTAAACATACGAACCCAAAATTTGATGGTGGGTGACCCCCATTGAGGTTCGGGAAAGGAGGAAGGGGAAGGCTGCCCACATTTAAAAACTTTCAAGGTTGTTTACTCCTCAAGAAGGATGGTTTTTTGAATTGGGGATTTTTTTCTTGATCCGAAGAATAAAAAGCAATTCTCATCTTCCTTAAGAATAACATGATTACTTTCCGTTCCGAAGGAGATGGATCCATCACTCGCTTATATTAATGGAAACTGTACACTGTGACCGGTTGTTGATATATTTGTTGCTCTTCTGTTGTGGTTTATGTCAGTGTGTGTGTGTGTGTGTGTGTGTGTGTGCTCACCTAGTTGTGGTTGCAGGGGTCGATTCATGGCTCCTGGCCCCGCCTCTTTGCTGGTCGCTAGAAGGTCCACTCTCTCCCCGCTCCATGAGCTTTATCATACCTCTTCTTAAAACTATGTACGGACGTTGCCTCCACTACATCACTATCCAGATTGTTCCACGTCCTGACAACTCTATGTCTGAAGAAATACTTCCTAGCATCCCTCTGACTTATCTGAGTTTTCAGCTTCCAGTTGTGACTCCTTGTTACTGTGTCCCATCTCTGAAACATTCTGTCCCTATCCACCTCAGTTTTTATATGTCGTTATCATGTCCTCCCTATCTCTCTTGTCCTGCATTGTCGTCAGGTCGATTTCCCTTAACCTCTCCTTGTCGGACATGCCTCTTAGCTCCGGGACTTTGCACTTTCTCTAATTTCTTGACATACTTTACCAAGTGTGGGTTGCATACAGGTGTTGCATACCCCAACATGGGCCTGACATAGACGGTGTACAGTGTCTTGAATGACTCCTTACTCAGGTATAGAAAAGCTATTCTTAGGTTTGCCAGTCGCTCACATGCTGCAACAGTTATTTGGTTGACGTGCGCCTCGATGTGCTCGGTATTATACTCACCCCAAGAAACTTTTCCTTGAGTGAGGTTTGCAGTCTTTGGTCACCTAGCTTGTACTCTGTCTGCGGTCTTCTTTGACCCTTCCCAATCTTCGAGACTTTGCACTTGGTGGGGTTGAACTCCCGGAGCCAGATGCTGGAGCAGGCTTGCAGCCTGCCAGATCTTTTCGTAATCATACCTGATCCTCATCCGTTTGAATTCTCCTCATTAGCTTCACATCGTCTGCGAACAAGGATATTTATGAGTCATGTCATTCACATATATCAGAAACGGCACCGATCCTAGGACTGACCCTTGTGGAACCCCGATCGTCACAGGCGCCCACTTTGATACCTCGTCACGTACCGTTACTCGTTGTTTCCTTCCTGTCAGGTATTCTCTGATCCATTGCAGTTCCTTTCCTGTTATAGCTGCCTGCTCTTCTAGCTTTTGCACTAATCTCTTGTATGGAACTGTGTCGAAAACCTTCTTACAGTCCAAGAAAATGCAGTCTACCCACCACTTTCTTTCCTGTCTTACTTCCATCACCTTGTCGTAAAACTCCAGCAGGGTTGTGACACAGGATTTTTCTTCCCTGAATCCGTGCCGGTTATTGTACATAAACTCATTCCTATCTAGGTACTCCACCACTCTTCTCCTGATAATCTTCTCCATGACTCTGCATGCTATACATGTCAGTGACACAGGTCTGTAGTATAATACTGCGTGTCTATTTCGTTTCTTAAATATTGAGGAACATCTGTTATCTTCCACACCTCAGGTAGTTGCGCTGTTTCCATAGATGTTGATAGCTGTTAGTGACACACACAGCGCCTATGTGGTGTGTGTACTCACCTATTTGTGGTTGCTGGGGTTGAGTCACAGCTCCTGACCTCGCCTCTTCGCTGGTCGCTACTGGGTCTACTCTTTCTCTCTCTCTGCTTTAAGGGTCTTGTCGTACCTCTTCTTAAAGCTACGCATGACTCCAGTGTGTGTACGAGTATTCACCTAATTGTGGTTGCATTTTGTGTGTGTGTGTGTGTGTGTGTGTGTGTGTGTGTGTGTGTGTGTGTGTGTGTGTGTGTGTGTGTGTGTGTGTGTGTGTGTACATGAACATTTTCTTGGTCGGGGCCATGAATGACCCCTTTTGGTCCCGAGGCTTTTGTAAATTTTACCTCCTCTCCTCCCCACCCCCTTGCCCATCCCTCTCTTCCTCTCCTCCCTCTCTCTCTCTAACTCTCTTTCCCCTCACCCCTCCCCAAAAAGGGGAGGGGGAGGGGGTGGGGGTCCCGTGAGTTTCATCTCGGTAATGCACTGTGATGGTTCCTCACGATGACCAGTGCTGAATTTTACGTTAGTGGATGACTGCTATTTCTCTCTCACTCTCTCTCTCTCTCTCTCCTCTCCTCTCTCTCTCTCTCTCTCTCTCTCTCTCTCTCTCTCTCTCTCTGTCTCTCTGTGTCTCTTTCTGTCTCTGTCTCTATCTCTCTTTCACTGTCTGTCTATCTGTCTGTCTGTCTCTGTCTTTCTGTCTCTCTCTCTCTCTGTCTCTCTCTGTCTCTCTCTCTCTCTGTCTCTCTCTCTGCCCTCTCTCTGCCATCACGATCGTTCCCCAGCACTTCGTGTTTTGTTTACATTTCAACCATGTACGTAAATTGTAAATCGAGTCCACAACTCTTATCTATAATTCAGTAAACAAGTGTGTGTTATTATACAACTATACTTCTATCATACGTGTGTCTGTATGTTGTTGTGTCCTCAGCTAAAACAAGTTAGAGATATACCACACCTCCAGTATATATACAGAGGTATACAGCTCCGGGAGAATATACACCTGGAATATACCTGGAGGATTTGCGGGGTTAGCACCTCCGCGGCCAGGTCCGTGACCAGGCCTCGCGGTGGATCAGGGTCTGATCAACCAGGCTGTTACTGCTGGCAGCACGTAAACCAACGTACGAACCACAGTCTGGCTGGTCAGATACTGACTTGGCGCCCCTTCTTTTAACTGGGGAAATGTTGCATCTCTTGCTTTCGTAGAGAGTGATTTTCGGGTGCAGGTTTGGGACTAGTCCCTCTTAAAAATTTCCAAGTGTATATTGCCATGTATCTTTCTCGCCTACGTTCCAGGGAGTACAAATCAAGGAGTTTTAACTGTTCCCAGTAATGTAGGTACTTTGTAGTACTTGTAAGTGCCGTGAAAGTTCTCTGTATATTCTCAAGGTCTGCATTTCGCCTGCTGTGAAAGGGGCCGTTAGTGTACAGCAATATTCCAGCCTAGAGAGAACAAGCGATTTGAAGAGAATCATCATGGGCTTGGCGTCCCTAGTTTTGAAGGTTCTCATTATCCATCCTAACATTGTTCTAGTATATGTAGTAGGTACATTGTTGTGATCTTTGAAAGTGACATTATAACCGAGAGATATATACACCTCTATTATATATGCAGAGATATACAGCTCGGAAGAATGTAAACTGAGATATATACACCTTCAGGCACATATACCTTTTTAGTATGTACTTGGTATATTTCCTCCATACCTTCCTTCCTTCCTTCCTTTCTACCTTCCTTCCTTCCTTCCTCTCTACCTTCCTTCCTTCCTTCCTCTCTACCTTCCTTCCTTCCTCTCTACCTTCCTTCCTTCCTCCCTTCCTTCCTCCCTACCTTCCTTCCTTCCTTCCTCTCTACCTTCCTTCCTTCCTTCCTTTCTTCCTCCCTACCTTCCTTCCTTCCTTCCTTCCTTCCTTCCTTCCTTCCTCCCTCCCTACCTTCCTTCCTTCCTTCCTTCCTTCCTTCCTTCCTTCCTTCCTTCCTTCCTCCCTCCCTCCCTCCCTACCTTCCTTCCTTCCTTCCTTCCTACTTCCTTCCTTCCTTCCTCCCTCCCTACTTTCCTTCCTTCCTTCCTTCCTCCCTACCTTCCTTCCTTCCTCCCTCCCTACCTTCCTTCCTTCCTCCCTACCTACCTTCTTTCCTTCCTTCCTTCCCCACACGGCTGATAGCTTGCTGATTCCACAAACAGCTGGAGTGGAAGGGATGTGGGACCTTGTAAAAAGGATTGAAGGATATCCATTCTCTTTCATGAGTCAGGATGTTCACCTTCCTTCATAGTGGTGGTGGTAGTGGTTATTGTAGTGGTGGTGGTAGTGGTTACTGTAGTGGTGGTGGTAGTGGTTGTAGTAGGGGTGGTGGTGGTGGTGGCAGTGGTTATTGTAGCGGTGGTGGTGGTGGTGGTGGTGGTGGTGGTGGTGGTGGTGGTGGTGGTGGTGGTGGTGGTGGTGGTGGTGTGGTGGCGGTGGTGGTGGTGGTGGTGGTTGGTGGTGGTGGTGGCGGTGGTGGTAGTGGTTGTAGTAGTGGTGGTGGTGGTGGCGGCAGTGGTTATTGTAGTGGTGGTAGTGGTGTGGTGGTGGTGGTGGTGGTGGTGGGTGGTGGTGGTGGTGGGGTGGTGGGGTGGTGGTGGTGGTAGTGGTTGTAGTAGTAGTGGTGGTGGTGGTGGTGGTGGTGGTGGTGGTTATTGTAGTGTGATGGTGGTGGGTGTTAGTGGTGGTGGTAGTGGTTATTGTAGTGGTGATGGTGGTGGTGGTGGTGGTAGTGGTTGTAGTAGTAGTGGTGGTAGTGGTTATTGTAGTGTGGTTGTTGTAGTGGTGGTGGTAGTGATTATTGTAGTGGTGGTAGTGGTTGTTGTAGTGGTGGTGGTAGTGGTTATTGTAGTGGTGGTAGGGTTGTTGTAGTGGTGGTGATAGTGGTTATTGTAGTGGTGGTAGTGGTTGTTGTAGTGGTGGTGATGGTAGTGGTTATTGTAGTGGTGGTGGTGGTGGTAGTGGTTGTGGTGGTAGTGGTTGTAGTAGTGGTGGTTGTTGTAGTGGTGGTGGTAGTGGTTATTGAAGTGGTTGTTATAGTGGTGGTGGTGGAAGTGGTTGTTGTAGTGGTGGAAGTGGTTGTTGTTGTGGTGGTTTTGGTTACTGTAGTGGTGGTGGTGTTGTTGTAGTGGTAGTGGTGGGGGTTGTGCTTATTGTAGTGATAATGGTGGTTGTTGTAGTGGTGGTGGTAGTGGTTATTGAAGTGGTTGTTGTAGTGGTGGTGGTGGAAGTGGTTGCTGTAGTGGTGGAAGTGGTTGTTGTAGTGGTGGTTGTGATATTGTATGGTGGTTTGTTGTAGTGGTGGTGGTAGTGGTTGTTGTAGTGGTGGTGGTGGTGGTGTTGGTGGAGGTGGTGGTAGTGGTTGTTGTAGTGGTGGTGATGGTAGTGGTTGTTGCAGTGGTTATTGTAGTGCTGGTGATGGTAGTGGTTATTGTAGTGGTGGTGGTGGTAGTGGTTATTGTAGTGGAGGTGCATGGTAGTTGTTACTGTAGTGATGGTAGTTGTTAACTGTAGTGGTGGTGATTAGTACTGGTTATCGTAGTGGTAGTGGTGGTAGTGGTGGTAGTGGTGGTAGTGGTGGTAGTGGTGGTAGTGGTGGTAGTGGTTATTGTAGTGGTTGTTGTATTGGTGACGGTGGGTAGTCGTTATTGTAGCGGTGATGATCTTAGTGGTTATTGTATTGTATTGGTGGTCTTAGTGGCTGTGTATTGGTGATGGTGTGTAGTGGTTATTGTAGTGATGATGGCAGTGATTGTTGTAGTGGTGGTGGTGGTGGTGGTCATTTTAGTGGTGGTGATCGTAGTGGTTGTTGTAGTGGTGGTGGTGGTGGTTGTTGTATTGGTGATTGTGGTGTGCAATGGTTGTTGTAGTAGTGATGAATGGTGTTGTGGTGGTAGTGTGGTAGTAGTTGTAGTGCTGGTTGTATTGGTGGGGTAGTGGTAGCTGTAGTTATTGTGTAGCGGTTGTTGTAGTGAATGTTGTAGTGGTTGTTGTTTTGGTTGTTTAGTAGTTGTTGTGTGATTGTTGTAGTGGTTGTTGTGGTTGTTGTTGTAGTGGTTGTTGTAGTGGCTGGTTCAGTGATTGTTGTAATGGTTGTTGTAGTGGCTGTTGTAGTGGTGTTGTAGTGGTTGTTGTAGTGGTTGTTGTAGTGGTTGTTGCAGTGGTTGTTGTAGTGGTTGTTGCAGTGGTTGTTGTAGTGGCTGTTGTAGTGGTTGTTGTAGGTGGTTGTTGTAGTGGCTGTTGCAGTAGTTGTAATGGTTGTTGTAGTGGTTGTTGTAGTGGTTGTTGTAGTGGTTGTTGTAGTGATGGTAGTAGTAACTGTTGTAGTGGTTGTTGTAGTGGTTGTTGTAGTGGTTGTTGTAGTGGTTGTTGTAGTGGTTGTTGTTGGTTGTTGTAGTGGTTGTTGTAGTGGTTGTTGTGGTGGTTGTTGTTTGTGGTATTGCAGTGGTTGTTGTAGTGGTTGTAGTGGTTGTGTGTGGTGGTTGTAGTAGTGTTGTAGTGGTTGTTGTAGTGGTTGTTGTAGTGGTTGTTGTAGTGATGGAAGTAAGTGTGATTGTTGTAGTGGGTTGTTGTAGTGATGGTGTAGTGGCTGTTTGTTGTGGTTGTTGTAGTGGTTGTTGGTAGTGGTTATTGTAGTGGTTGTTGTAGTGATGGTAGTAGTGGCCGTTGTAGTGGTTGTTGTAGTGGTTGTTGTAGTGATGGTAGTAGTGGTTGTTGTAATGGTTGCTGTAGTGTTGGCAGTAGTGGCTGTTGTAGTGGTTGTTGTAGTGGTTGTTGTAGTTGTTGTTGTAGTCATGGTAGTAGTGGCTGTTGTAGTGGTTGTTGTAGTGGTTGTTGTAGTTGTTGTTGTAGTGATGGTAGTAGTGGCTGTTTGTAGTGGTTGTTGTAGTGGTTGCTGTAGTGATGGTAGTAGTGGCTGTTGTAGTGGTTGTTGTAGTGGTTGTTGTAGTGATGGTAGTAGTGGCTGTTGTAGTGGTCGTTGTAGTGGTTGTTGTAGTGATGGTAGTAGTGGCTGTTGTAGTGGTTGTTGTAGTGGTTGTTGTAGTGATGGTAGTAGTGGCTGTTGTAGTGGTTGTTGTAGTGGTTGTTGTAGTGATGGTAGTAGTGGCTGTTGTAGTGGTGGTTGTAGTGGTTGTTGTAGTGGTTTTTGTAGTGATGGAAGTAGTGGCTGTTGTAGTGGTTGTTGTAGTGGTTGTTGTAGTGATGGTAGTAGTGGCTGTTGTAGTGGTTGTTGTAGTGGTTGTTGTAGTGATAGTAGTAGTGGCTGTTGTAGTGGTTGTTGCAGTGATGGTAGTAGTGGCTGTTGTAGTGGTTGTTGTAGTGGTTGTTGTAGTGGTTGTTGTAGTGATGGTAGTAGTGGCTGTTGTAGTGGTTGTTGTAGTGGTTGCTGTAGTGATGGTAGTAGTGGTTGTTGTAGTGGTTGTTGTAGTATGGTAGTAGTGGCTGTTGTAGTGGTTGTTGTAGTGGTTGTTGTAGTGGTTGTTGTAGTGGTTGTTGTAGTGATGGTAGTAGTGGCTGTTGTAGTGGTTGTTGTAGTGGTTGTTGTAGTGATGTAGTAGTGGCTGTTGTAGTGGTTGTTGTGTGGTTGTTGTAGTGATGGTAGTAGTGGCTGTTGTAGTGGTTGTTGTAGTGGTTGTTTGTAGTGATGGTAGTAGTGGATGTTGTAGTGGTTGTTGTAGTGGTTGTTGTAGTGTTGGTAGTAGTGGCTGTTGTAGTGGTTGTTGTAGTGGTTGTTGTAGTGATGGTAGTAGTGGCTGTTGTAGTGGTTGTTGTAGTGGTTGTTGTAGTGATGGTATTAGTGGCTGTTGTAGTGGTTGTTGTAGTGGTGTGTTGTAGTGATGGTAGTTAGTGGCTGTTGAGTAGTGGTTGTTGTAGTGATGGTAGTAGTGGCTGTTGTAGTGGTTGTTGTAGTGGTTGTTTGTAGTGATGGTAGTAGTGGCTGTTGTAGTGTGTTGTTGTAGTGGGTTGTTGTAAGTGATGGTAGTAGTGGCTGTTGTAGTGTTGTTGTAGTGGTTGTTGTAGTGATGGAAGTAGTGTGCTGTTGTAGTGGTTGTTGTAGTGGTTGTTGTAGTGATGGTAGTAGTGGCTGTTGTAGTGGTTGTTGTAGTGGTTGTTGTAGTGATGGTAGTAGTGGCGTTGTAGTGGTTGTTGTAGTGGTTGTTGTAGTGATGGTAGTAGTGGCTGTTGTAGTGGTTGTTGTAGTGGTTGTTGTAGTGATGGAGTAGTGGCTGTTGTAGTGGTTGTTGTAGTGGTTGTTGTAGTGATGGTAGTAGTGGCTGTTGTAGTGGTTTGTTGTAGTGATGGTAGTAGTGGCTGTTGTAGTGGTTGTTGTAGTGATGGTAGTAGTGCGTGTTGTAGTGGTTGTTGTAGTGGTTGTTGTAGTGATGGTAGTAGTGGCTGTTGTAGTGGTTGTTGTAGTGGTTGTTGTAGTGATAGTAGTAGTGGCTGTTGTAGTGGTTGTTGTAGTGATGGTAGTAGTGGCTGCTGTAGTGGTTGTTGTAGTGGTTGTTGTAGTGCGGTGTAGTGGCTGTTGTAGTGGTTGTTGTAGTGGTTGTTTTAGTGATGGTAGTAGTGGCTGTTGTAGTGGTTGTTGTAGTGATGGTAGTAGTGGCTGTTGTAGTGGTTGTTGTAGTGATGGTAGTAGTGGCTGTTGTAGTGGTTGTTGTAGTGGTTGTTGTAGTGATGGTAGTAGTGGCGTTGTAGTGGTTGTTGTAGTGGTTGTTGTAGTGATGGTAGTAGTGGCTGTTTGTAGTGGTTGTTGTAGTGGTTGTTGTAGTGATGGAAGTAGTGGCTGTTGTAGTTGGTTGTTGTAGTGGTTGTTGTGATGGTAGTAGTGGCTGTTGTAGTGGTTGTTGTAGTGGTTGTTGTAGTGATGGTAGTAGTGGACGTTGTAGTGGTTGTTGTAGTGATGGTAGTAGTGGCTGTTGTAGTGGTTGTTGTAGTGGTTGCTGTGGTGATGGTAGTAGTGGCTGTTGTAGTGGTTGTTGTAGTGGTTGTTGTAGTGGTGGTAGTAGTGGCTGTTGTAGTGGTTGTTGTAGTGGTGATAAAACTATAGTGGTAAGTATGATGGTAGGAGTAATGACTATGGTAGTGGTGGCACTATGGTAGTGGTGGCACTATGGTAGTTGTGGCACTATGGTAGTGGTGGCACTATGGTAGTGGTGGCACTATTGTAGTGGTGGCACTGTGGTAGTGGTGGCACTATGGTAGTGGTGGCACTATGGTGTGGTGGCTCTATGGTATGTGGTGGCACTATGTAGTGGTGGCACTATGGTAGTGGTGGCACTATTGTAGTGGTGGCACTGTGGTAGTGGTGGCACTATGGTAAGTGGTGGCTCTATGGTAGTGGTGGCACTATGGTAGTGTGGCACTATGGTTAGTGGTGGCACTATTGTAGTGGTGGCACTATGGTAGTGGTGGCACTATGGTAGTGGTGGGCTCTATGGTAGTGGTGGCACTATGGTAGTGGTGGCACTATGGTAGTGGTGGCACTATGGTAGTGGTGGCTCTATGGTAGTGGTGGCACTATGGTAGTGGTGGCACTATGGTAGTGGTGGCACTATGGTAGTGGTGGCACTATGGTAGTGGTGGCACTATAAGCACCACTGCGGTGTGGCTGGTGCCAGAAATACTACCATCTCACATTCAGTCAACAAACAGTAGCCCTGGACCCAGGTGCCACCCACGCCCACACTCACGCCCACACGTACATCCACGCCCGCACCTACATCCACGCCCGCACCTACATCCACGCCCACACTCACGCCCACACGTACATCCACACCCATACCTACATCCACGCCAGCACCTACATCCACGCCCGCACCTACATCCACGCCCACATCCACGCCCACTCATTATCTAACCGCCCACCTCATCAATAATAATGCTATTATAATGCTGTTACAATGCTGAGAATGTTGGTTGTACATAAACCAGGAATAAAAGATAAATAAGGTTTAAAGCCTATCTACCAGACTGTTATTGATAAGACTGAGTGTAACCTGTGCACCACCAAACATGGCTATTTTATACCTGAAACAGTGAGTGTAGTCAACTCAGTCCATATACACTTAGAGACATACACCTCTCATACACCTTTCATACACCTCTCATACACCTCTCATACACCTCTCATACACCTCTCATACACCTCTCACACACCTCTCACATACCTCTCATACACTTCTCATATACCTCTCATACACTTCTCATATACCTCTCATACACCTCTCATACACCTCTCATATACCTCTCATACACTTCTCATATACCTCTCATACACCTCTCATACACCTCTCATATACCTCTCATATACCTCTCACACACCTCTCACATACCTCTCATACACTTCTCATATACCTCTCATACACCTCTCATACACCTCTCATACAACTCTCATATACCTCTCATATACCTCTCATACACCTCTCATACACCTCTCATACACCTCTCATACACCTCTCATATACCTCTCATATACCTCTCATACACCTCTCATATACCTCTCATACACTTCTCATATACCTCTCATACACCTCTCATACACCTCTCATACACCTCTCATGCACCTCTTATATACCTCTCACATACCTCTCACACACCTCTCACATACCTCTCATACACTTCTCATTATACCTCTCATACACCTCTAATACACCTCTCATACACATCTCATATACCTCTCATATACCTCTCATATACCTCTCATACACTTCTCATATACCTCTCATACACCTCTCATACACCTCTCATATACCTCTCATACACTTCTCATATACCTCTCATACACCTCTCATACACCTCTCATATACCTCTCATATACCTCTCACACACCTCTCACATACCTCTCATACACTTCTCATATACCTCTCATACACCTCTCATACACCTCTCATACAACTCTCATATACCTCTCATATACCTCTCATACACCTCTCATACACCTCTCATACACCTCTCATACACCTCTCAATACCTCTCATATACCTCTCACACACCTCTCACATACCTCTCTACACTTCTCATATACTTTTCATACACCTCTCATACACCTCTCATACACCTCTCATATACCTCTCACATACCTCTCATACATCTCTCATATACCTCTCATACACCTCTCATGCACCTCTCATAACATCTCTCATACACCTCTCATACACATCTCATATACCTCTCATACACCTCTCATACACCTCTCATACACCTCTCATGCACCTCTTATATACCTCTCACATACCTCTCACACACCTCTCACATACCTCTCATACACTTCTCATATACCTCTCATACACCTCTAATACACCTCTCATACACATCTCATATACCTCTCATATACCTCTCATACACCTCTCATACACCTCTCATACACCTCTCATACACCTCTCATACACCTCTCATACACCTCTCATATACCTCTCATATACCTCTCACACACCTCTCACATACCTCTCATACACTTCTCATATATTCTCATACACCTCTCATGCACCTCTCATACACCTCTCATATACCTCTCACATACCTCTCATACATCTCTCATATACCTCTCATACACCTCTCATGCACCTCTCATACATCTCTCATACACCTCTCATACACCTCTCATATACCTCATATACCTCTCATACACATCTCATATACCTCTCATACACTTCTCATATACCTCTCATACACCTCTCATATACTCTCATACACCTCTCATATACCTCTCGTATACCTCTCATACACCTCTCATATACCTCTCATACACCTCTCATACTCCTCTCATATACCTCTCATATACCTCTCATACACCTCTCATACACCTCTCATACACCTCTCATACACCTCTCATACACCTCTCATACACCTCTCATATACCTCTCATACACCTCTCATACACCTCTCATACACCTCTCATACACCTCTCATACACCTCTCATACACCTCTCACACACCTCTCATACACCTCTCATACACCTCTCATACACCTCTCATACACCTCTCATACACCTCTCATACACCTCTCATACACCTCTCACACACCTCTCATACACCTCTCATACACCTCTCATACACCTCTCATACACCTCTTGCACATCTTTCGGTGTATATATCACCGGAACCAAGTATAGTAATAAAATAATCAGAGAAAATGGAATTAATGTGAGTGGAAGAACACACAAATATATATGCCAGAAGTACTTGTAACCAAGCCTACGACTGGCTGCTACATCAGTCAGTGTTCACATTGCAAGTTGATCTAGAAATATGTTTATCTTCGTTTATGTTATCATAGTGAGAGACGATCTACTCGGGATTCTAACTGCATTCCTATAACATTCACTCTTATTATATAAATGATTATGAGTGCAATTTGGGAGTTCGAGTATATTCTCTCAATGTGTGACGTCGAGTGCACTCTCAAGGTGTAAGGTCGAGTGCACTCTGTCAAGATGTGAGGTCGAGTGTGCACTCTGTCAAGGTGTGAGGTCGAGTGTGCACCCTGTCAAGGTGTGAGGTCGAGTGTGCACTCTGTCAAGGTGTGAGGTCGAGTGTGCACTCTCTCAAGGTGTGAGGTCGAGTGTGCACTCTCTCAAGGTGTGAGGTCGAGTGCACTCAAGACACCGGCGGTGGCGGTGTGTTTGCGTTACTTGGCGCAGTGTTTGTAAGTCTTTGTTAACACTGCGGAAACACTAATATTTTTGGCGGGCGCAGGCACTTAGCGGCTTGCTTACCCTTGTGTCAGATATCGACGAATGCCAAAACAAAAGGTGGAGGTCTTCACGCTGAAGCCGTGGTCTTGTAAGTGTGTGTGTGTTGTCGTGGAGACTGTGAGGGAGGGAGGGAGAGTAGTGCGTGGAGGATACTGGAGTACACGAGAGTACGTGGGAGTACGTGGGGTAGACAGACAGGGCTGAGAGGGTCGCACTGAGAATATCTGCTGAGATGAACTATTTCCTTCTGTTTTGATTAAGGGCTATTGTGTATTGGGGAGGTGTTTGAAATAGAGAGAGAAAGAGAGAGGGAGAGACAAACAGACAGACAGACA
Source organism: Cherax quadricarinatus (assembly GCF_026875155.1). Lineage (NCBI taxonomy): Eukaryota > Metazoa > Arthropoda > Malacostraca > Decapoda > Parastacidae > Cherax > Cherax quadricarinatus. The sequence goes on along the minus strand of NC_069447.1, from coordinate 31,174,608 downwards.
GAAAGACAGAGAGAATAAACCAACACCAGTGCTTAGTAAGAAGCTAAATATCTGCTAGGAACTTGCAGGAATGACTCACGAAATCGTAATAACACAACTGTAAACATACCATATCACAGGCGGGGATAGAACCCGCGATCAGTCACAAAACTCCAGACCGACGCGCTAGCCTATGCTAACCTTCCTATGGCGTATAAATAAACCTAGGTGGACGAATCTTGTAGACAGGTGGCCCAGTGGCTAGCGCGTCGGTCTGGAGTTTTATGACTCTCTGATCGCGAGTTCTAACCCCGCCCGTGGTATGGTTTAACTTGCAGGAATATATGCGAAATGTATTCGCTTAGGACACCCTTTTTCTGAAGATGGTAAAAAAAAAAACACACACACATGCAGCAAAGGACCTTTATCAACACGTTTCGCTCACACTCGAGGCTTTACCAAGTACTCAATGAAGCCTCAAGCAGGAGAAAAGTCGCGCTCATGAAGAGCTGTTTTCCTGTTGACTACATACTTCAGTTACTCTTTACTGAAGATGTTTCGGTCCTTGAACCTTGATCACTTCAAGTACATTTCCCGCAACGTAAGTACAATTAATAATGATGGTCAGAAACGTGTACTCGACTTAAACTCATCACGTTTGTCTCTCAGAGCAACATGCTATCAAGGGACCCTATGCTTGTCTCACCTCTCCACTGTTTCTCACATCCCTGGCACCGGCACTGTTGCTCAGGGTGGGTGGGTCAGTTCTGGCACCCTCGCTGGCAATGTTTATGAGAAATAGTGGGAAGTGCCAGATATGGTCGCCATCAGTGGTGCCAGAACTGACCCCCATACGCAGTGAAAAGCGACTGCGAGTGAGTGAGCATTGCCACTATAACTGGCACTGATGTGGCACTTCCTCTAGCTTCCAACGGTAGAAAATTATAGTTCCTCTCAACAAAGATGGCAACTGCAAACAACTGACCAATAATTCTGACATCCCACGTTATCAACATTTCTGACAGAGGTTCAAGAAGCAACATTGTCACTCACATGGAACAGCAACAGTTGCACAACACAGGTCAACATGAGTTTACAACAGGTCGCTCCTGCCTCTCGTAATTACTGGAATATTACGGCGAGGTGCTGGATACACTGGAAGACAGGCAACATTCAGAAGTAATATACACCGACTTAGCAAAAGCTTTTAACAAGTACGACCATCGAGTAACTGTACACAAAACCGTGCAAAATGAATAACTGGAAAGGTGAGCAGATGAATATTTAACTTCCTGACTAATAGACTCCAAAGAGTAATAGTAAACAGAGTATAAACAAGGACTGTCACAGTGAAGGGTTCCGTGACCCCTTAACACAATGTTAACCTCACCTCTCTTTCTTATTCTTGTATCTGACATAGACGTGAACATAAACCATAGCACAGTATGCAACAGTGAAGGTTCTGTGACCCTTAACACAATGTTAACCTCACCTCTCTTTCTTATTCTTGTATCTGACATAGACGTGAACATAAACCATAGCACAGTATGCAACAGTGAAGGGTTCTGTGACCCCTTAACACAATGTTAACCTCACCTCTCTTTCTTATTCTTGTATCAGACATAGACGTGAACATAAACAACACCACTGTATGCAACATATGGGAATCTTTATTGAAGAAAAGTTTCGCCACACAGTGGCCTCATCAGCCCAATACAAATCAGAAGGGTGTAAGGAGAGAAGGAGTTTGAGGTAATCAGTCCCTCAGCCTGGAGTCGATGTGTTCAGTCCATCAATCTTATAGAATGTACAGCATAGTGCCGTAGACGTGGCTTATATACTGTAGTCAGGTGAGGTGAAGCAGGAAGAGGCGGGGTCATAGTTGTGCCATCCGCTAGTCGAAGTAGGTCATCGTCCTAAGGTTGGACGAAGTGTTGAAGACATACTTGTATGAAGATCCCATTTATCACATAGCACTGTATCTTCCTTCGTAGACGATATTATAATCTGCCATAGAGTGGTATCATACAAGACACAGTGACCCTCCAAGAGTGGTATCATACAAGACACAGTGACCCTCCAAGAGTGGTATCATACAAGACACAGCGACCCTCCAAGAGTGGTATCATACAAGACACAGTGACCCTCCAAGAGTGGTATCATACAAGACACAGTGACCCTCCAAGAGTGGTATCATACAAGACACAGTGACCCTCCAAGAGTGGTATCATACAAGACACAGTGACCCTCCAAGAGTGGTATCATACAAGACACAGTGACCCTCCAAGAGTGGTATCATACAAGACACAGTGACCCTCCAAGAGTGGTATCATACAAGACACAGTGACCCTCCAAGAGTGGTATCATACAAGACACAGTGACCCTCCAAGAGTGGTATCATACAAGACACAGTGACCCTCCAAGAGTGGTATCATACAAGACACAGTGACCCTCCAAGAGTGGTATCATACAAGACACAGTGACCCTCCAAGAGTGGTATCATACAAGACACAGTGACCCTCCAAGAGTGGTATCATACAAGACACAGTGACCCTCCAAGAGTGGTATCATACAAGACACAGCGACCCTCCAAGAGTGGTATCATACAAGACACAGTGACCCTCCAAGAGTGGTATCATACAAGACACAGTGACCCTCCAAGAGTGGTATCATACAAGACACAGCGACCCTCCAAGAGTGGTATCATACAAGACACAGTGACCCTCCAAGAGTGGTATCATACTAGACACAGCGACCCTCCAAGAGTGGTATCATACAAGACACAGCGACCCTGCAAGAGTGGTATCATACAAGACACAGCGACCCTCCAAGAGTGGTATCATACTAGACACAGCGACCCTCCAAGAGTGGTATCATACAAGACACAGCGACCCTGCAAGAGTGGTATCATACAAGACACAGCGACCCTCCAAGAGTGGTATCATACATGACACACCGACCCTCCAAGAGTGGTATCATACAAGACACAGCGACCCTGCAAGAGTGGCATCATACAAGACACAGCGACCCTCCAAGAATGGTATCATACAAGACACAGCGACCCTGCAAGAGTGGTATCATACAAGACACAGCGACCCTCCAAGAGTGGTATCATACAAGACACAGCGACCCTCCAAGAGAGGTATCATACTAGACACAGCGACCCTCCAAGAGAGGTATCATACTAGACACAGCGACCCTCCAAGAGTGGTATCATACATGACACACCGACCCTACAAGAGTGGTATCATACAAGACACAGCGACCCTGCAAGAGTGGCATCATACAAGACACAGTGACCCTCCAAGAGTGGTATCATACAAGACACAGCGACCCTCCAAGAGTGGTATCATACAAGACACAGCGACCCTCCAAGAGTGGTATCATACAAGACACAGTGACCCTCCAAGAGTGGTATCATACAAGACACAGTGACCCTCCAAGAGTGGTATCATACAAGACACAGTGACCCTCCAAGAGTGGTATCAAACAAGACACACCGACCCTCCAAGAGTGGTATCATACAAGATACAGTGACCCTCCAAGAGTGGTATCAAACAAGACACACCGACCCTCCAAGAGTGGTATCATACAAGACACAGCGACCCTCCAAGAGTGGTATCATACAAGACACAGTAACCCTCCAAGACTGATATCATACAAGACACAGTGACCCTCCAAGAGTGGTATTATATATGACACAGCAACCCTCCAAGAGTGGTATCATACATGACACACCGACCCTCCAAGAGTGGTATGATACAAGACACAGCGACCCTCCAAGAGTGGTATCATACTAGACACCGCGACCCTCCAAGAGTTGTATCATACTAGACACAGCGACCCTCCAAGAGTGGTATCATACTAGACACAGGGACCCTCCAAGAGTGGTATCATGCTAGACACAGCGACCCTCCAAGAGTGGTATCATACAAGACACAGCGACCCTCCAAGAGTGGTATCATACTAGACACAGCGACCCTCCAAGAGTGGTATCATGCTAGACACAGCGACCCTCCAAGAGTGGTATCATACATGACACAGCGACCCTCCAAGAGTGGTATCATGCTAGACACAGCGACCCTCCAAGAGTGGTATCATGCTAGACACAGCGACCCTCCAAGAGTGGTATCATGCTAGACACAGCGACCCTCCAAGAGTGGTATCATACATGACACAGCGACCCTCCAAGAGTGGTATCATGCTAGACACAGCAACCCTCCAAGAGTGGTATCATGCTAGACACAGCGACCCTCCAAGAGTGGTATCATACTAGACACAGCAACCCTCCAAGAGTGTTATCATGCTAGACACAGCGACCCTCCAAGAGTGGTATCATGCTAGACACAGCGACCCTCCAAGAGTGGTATCATGCTAGACACAGCGACCCTCCAAGAGTGGTATCATACATGACACAGCGACCCTCCAAGAGTGGTATCATGCTAGACACAGCAACCCTCCAAGAGTGGTATCATGCTAGACACAGCGACCCTCCAAGAGTGGTATCATACATGACACAGCGACCCTCCAAGAGTGGTATCATGCTAGACACAGCAACCCTCCAAGAGTGGTGTCATGCAAGACACAGCGACCCTCCAAGAGTGGTATCATACATGACACAGCGACCCTCCAAGAGTGGTATCATGCTAGACACAGCAACCCTCCAAGAGTGGTATCATGCTAGACACAGCGACCCTCCAAGAGTGGTATCATACTAGACACAGCGACCCTCCAAGAGTGGTATCATGCTAGACACAGCGACCCTCCAAGAGTGGTATCATACAAGACACAGCGACCCTCCAAGAGTGGTATCATACAAGACACAGTGACCCTCCAAGAGTGGTATCATACAGACACAGTGACCCTCCAAGAGTGGTATCATACAGACACAGTGACCCTCCAAGAGTGGTATCAAACAAGACACACCGACCCTCCAAGAGTGGTATCATACAAGACACAGTGACCCTCCAAGAGTGGTATCATACAAGACACAGCGACCCTCCAAGAGTGGTATCATACAAGACACAGTGACCCTCCAAGAGTGGTATCATACAAGACACAGTGACCCTCCAAGAGTGGTATCAAACAAGACACACGACCCTCCAAGAGTGTATCATACAAGACACAGCGACCCTCCAAGAGTGGTATCATACAAGACACAGTAACCCTCCAAGATGTATCATACAAGACACAGTGACCCTCCAAGAGTGGTATTATATATGACACAGCAACCCTCCAAGAGTGGTATCATACATGACACACCGACCCTCCAAGAGTGGTATGATACAAGACACAGCGACCCTCCAAGAGTGGTATCATACTAGACACCGCGACCCTCCAAGAGTTGTATCATACTAGACACAGCGACCCTCCAAGAGTGGTATCATACTAGACACAGCAACCCTCCAAGAGTGGTATCATACTAGACACAGCAACCCTCCAAGAGTGGTATCATACTAGACACAGCAACACTCCAAGAGTGGTATCATACTAGACACAGCGACCCTCCAAGAGTGGTATCATACTAGACACAGCAACCCTCCAAGAGTGGTATCATACTAGACACAGCAACCCTCAAAGAGTGGTATCATACTAGACACAGCAACCCTCCAAGAGTGGTATCATGCTAGACACAGCAACCCTCCAAGAGTGGTATCATACTGGACACAGCAACCCTCCAAGAGTGGTATCATACTAGACACAGCAACCCTCCAAGAGTGGTATCATACTAGACACAGCAACCCTCCAAGAGTGGTATCATACTAGACACAGCAACCCTCCAAGAGTGGTATCATGCTAGACACAGCGACCCTCCAAGAGTGGTATCATACTAGACACAGCGACCCTCCAAGAGTGGTATGATACTAGACACAGCGACCCTCCAAGAGTGGTATCATACTAGACACAGCGACCCTCCAAGAGTGGTATCATACTAGACACAGCAACCCTCCAAGAGTGGTATCATACTAGACACAGCGACCCTCCAAGAGTGGTATCATACTAGACACAGTGACCCTCCAAGAGTGGTATCATACTAGACGCAGCGACCCTCCAAGAGTGGTATGATACAAGACACAGCGACCCTCCAAGAGTGGTATCATACTAGACACAGCGACCCTCCAAGAGTGGTATGATACTAGACACAGCGACCCTCCAAGAGTGGTATCATGCTAGACACAGCGACCCTCCAAGAGTGGTATCATACATGACACAGCGACCCTCCAAGAGCGGTATCTTGCTAGACACAGCGACCCTCCAAGAGTGGTATCATACATGACACAGCGACCCTCCAAGAGTGGTATCATACTAGACACAGCGACCCTCCAAGAGTGGTATCATGCTAGACACAGCGACCCTCCAAGAGTGGTATCATACATGACACAGCGACCCTCCAAGAGTGGTATCATACAAGACACAGCGACCCTGCAAGAGTGGTATCATACAAGACACAGCGACCCTCCAAGAGTGGTATCATACATGACACAGCGACCCTCCAAGAGTGGTATCATGCTAGACACAGCGACCCTCCAAGAGTGGTATCATACAAGACACAGCGACCCTCCAAGAGTGGTATCATACATGACACAGCGACCCTCCAAGAGTGGTATCATACAAGACACAGCGACCCTGCAAGAGTGATATCATACAAGACACAGCGACCCTCCAAGAGTGGTATCATACTAGACACAGGGACCCTCCAAGAGTGGTATCATGCTAGACACAGCGACCCTCCAAGAGTGGTATCATACAAGACACAGCGACCCTCCAAGAGTGGTATCATACTAGACACAGCGACCCTCCAAGAGTGGTATCATGCTAGACACAGCGACCCTCCAAGAGTGGTATCATGCTAGACACAGCGACCCTCCAAGAGTGGTATCATGCTAGACACAGCGACCCTCCAAGAGTGGTATCATACATGACACAGCGACCCTCCAAGAGTGGTATCATGCTAGACACAGCAACCCTCCAAGAGTGGTATCATGCTAGACACAGCGACCCTCCAAGAGTGGTATCATACTAGACACAGCAACCCTCCAAGAGTGTTATCATGCTAGACACAGCGACCCTCCAAGAGTGGTATCATGCTAGACACAGCGACCTCCAAGAGTGGTATCATGCTAGACACAGCGACCCTCCAAGAGTGGTATCATACATGACACAGCGACCCTCCAAGAGTGGTATCATGCTAGACACAGCAACCCTCCAAGAGTGGTATCATGCTAGACACAGCGACCCTCCAAGAGTGGTATCATACATGACACAGCGACCCTCCAAGAGTGGTATCATGCTAGACACAGCGACCCTCCAAGAGTGGTGTCATGCTAGACACAGCGACCCTCCAAGAGTGGTATCATACATGACACAGCGACCCTCCAAGAGTGGTATCATGCTAGACACAGCAACCCTCCAAGAGTGGTATCATGCTAGACACAGCGACCCTCCAAGAGTGGTATCATACTAGACACAGCGACACTCCAAGAGTGGTATCATGCTAGACACAGCGACCCTCCAAGAGTGGTATCATACTAGACACAGCGACCCTCCAAGAGTGGTATCATGCTAGACACAGCGACCCTCCAAGAGTGGTATCATACTAGACACAGCGACCCTCCAAGAGTGGTATCATACTAGACACAGCGACCCTCCAAGAGTGGTATCATACTAGACACAGCGACCCTCCAAGTAATTGTTATCAACAATGATGATCAACGAGGACAAATTACAGTTACTATTTTAGGAAATAACTGAGGAAGTAAAAAAAAGTTGTGAGTACAAGAGTTAAGTAACAATGTTGGGTCTGACGCTCGAGGATCACAACAATGTCATTATTGCTTCTACAAGGTAAATGATAAGCGGATAACTAGAACATTAAAAATAGGAGACGCTGAGCCAGTGATGACACTTTTCAAGTCACTCGCTCTTTTTTAGGTTGGAATATTGCTGTGTACTAAAGGTCTCCTTCAAGGCAAGAGGAAATCGCAGGACTGGAAAATGTACAGAGAATCTTCACAAATATAAGCTCAGTCAAGCACGTAAATTATTGGGAACGATTTAAGTCTCACGGTCTGTACTCCTTAGAACGTAGGCGAGAAAAATACACTATAATTTACACCTGGAAGATACTGGAGGGATTGGTCCCAAACCTTCACACCGATATTACTATATGTGAAAACAAGAGGTTTGGCAGACGGTGCTAGATGCCTCTAGTGAAATGTAGGCAAGCAATGAGTACACCGAGAGATCTTAATAAGTGTACAGGGGCCACGCCTCTTCAGAGCCCTCTGTGCATAAGGGTTTACAACCATCCCCTTTACATCTTCAAGAGGGAACGTAACAACTTCCTCAAAACAGTTCTTGATCGGCCGGGCTGTGGTGCATACGCTAGACTGCAGTCGCGGGTAACAACAGCCTGAGCGATCAGGTCAACAAGCAGAAGGCCTGCTCTGGGACCGGGCCGCGGGGGCAGTGACCCCAGGAAATGACTACAGGTAACCTCCAGATAACATAAAGGTACCTCTGGCTTTCCACGGTGGGTAGGTGAGTAGTGCCACTATCACTGGCACTAACGTGGCACTTCCGCTACTTTCCCACGGTGGGTGGTGTCCGGCACTCTCGCGTGTTTCACGCCACACATGAGTCGCGTGCACGCAAGTGACGGCCAGCAATCAGCTAACTACCAGCTTGGAGGAGCAGGGTGAGGGGAGGGGTGAGGGGAGGGGTGAGGGGGGTGAGGGGAGGGGTGAGGGGAGGGGTGAGGGGAGGGGTGAGGGGAGGGGTGAAGGGAGGGGGAGTAGGTGGTAGGGGTACTAGAGAAAATCAAGAACAATCAACTTCCTATCAACTTAAAAGACAATTTCAAGTCAACGTATTCAACCCATATATGTATATATATAATATATATATATATATATATATATATATATATATATATATATATATATAATATATATATATATATTTCCGAATGAGTAAAACTGGTCAGTTAGCAAGGACTCATTTAAAATTATGTTTTTTCTAAAATTTTCTCTTGTACGTTCAAAGATATATTTATTTTTCATTTACGTTAATGTAAAAATTAATAATTTTGCACCAAAAGAACCTTAGAAAACTTATCTAACCTTAATATAACAAGCTCAATTTAATTTGGCCTAATGCAGATTAATATATTTTTAGATAAGTTTACAATAATTTAATAATAAACAAACACAATGAAATATATATTTTTTTCGTTAGGTTCAGAATGATTTTGGAGAAAATATTACATACACAAGTTTTTGCTTGCTTTATTCGGCAAGAAGAGCGTTGTTATTTAAGCCAAAGTCGCAAGTTTTACCTATTCAGCACGACACACACACACACACACACACACACACACACACACACACACACACACACACACACACACACACACATACTCACAAACATATGCATATATATATACATACATATCGTAAAAAAATCACACTTTAGTGAGAGAATTAGAGTGCTGGAAGAACTGGTGAAGAAGTGCTGGTGAAGTTAAGTTCTAAGTGTTATATTGAAGATGGTGTCATCCCTGAGCCACGGGAATATACACCTGAGCTCAGACATGAATACATGCAGAACTGTCATCAGGAATCTGAGCACTGCAGGTTTCTGATCAACGTATCGTCTTAATCTGATGGTGATACTCGAAACCATGATTTTTAAATGGAAGGCCTCGATGAGATGACCAAAAGTTCCTGCTGCGGGTAATCATATGGATGAGACCCGCGTCAGGAAGCACTTGTTCTGTTTCCTATCAAACCTTACCTAACCTAACTGTACCGTCAAGCGTGTCCCAGGTACTGGGGTAAACAGCACGACTATGGTATCCTGTCACACCAAACACACGAAGGAACCTGAGAAAGTTTCGAACCTTCCAACAAAGTTGGACACAGAGAACCAGAGGAGACATTATCTCAAAGTATAAGATACTGAGAGACACCGAGACAGCTCACAGGGTGACACTATAACACGAAGACAGAGCGAGACAACACAAGTGGAACTTCGAAGTTCCATTGATCTAAAGAAACTTAAGAAAAGTTCCTTCAGTATTACAGTACTAAACAAGTGGAATACATAAGTAAGGAATATAAAGGAGGAATATATCGGTACAAAAGGTATATACAGGTATACAAGGTATATACCTGAGGCCAACATAATACATGGATGCGAGAGAGGAGAATTAACAGAGCCCAAAGGGACAAATGTTCAACCAGAATCGTCAACCATAACACACACACACACACACACGCACACACACACACGCACACACGCACGCACACACACACACACACACCACACACACACACACACACACACACACACACACACACGCACGCACGCACACCAGAAAAATAGGAGGTAATTCCGTTCAGAACATTCCTTGTGTGATACATATATAAATACACTTTTTTACGTGTTTGAGACAATTATTGAACGATTGAAGGGAAAAGTGTGTGTGTGTGTGTGTGTGTGTGTGTGTGTGTGTGTCTGTGTGTGTGTGTGTGTGTGTGTGTGTGAGGTGGGCTAAGTGGCGTGGGTTGGCCCACACACGCAACCCACCACCGGTCTGAACGTTCGTTCACTAAAACCTTGTAATGAACGAAGAACCATAAAAGAATACATTTGAGTGTGAGTCTCCGGTGTTCACTTTGTGTGTACACTTCTTCTTACCACATGATATTGTGGCCAGATTTGTACTGTTGTGTTGAACCTTTTACTGTAGTATTATTGTAGTTATTACTGGAGTGTTATTGTAGTTATTGTTGTAGTGTTATTGTAGTTATTGTTGTAGTGTTATTGTAGTTATTACTGTAGTGTTAGTGTAGTTATTATTGTAGTGTTATTGTACTTATTGCTGTAGTGTTATTGTAGTTATTACTGTAGTGTTATTGTAGTTATTGTTGTAGTGCTGTTGTAATTACTGTTGCAGAGTTATTGTAGTTACTATTGTAGTGTTATTGTAGTTATTGTTGTAGAGTTATTGTAGTAATTGTTGTAGTGTTACTGTAGTAACTACTGTAGCGTTATTTTAGTTACTGTTGTAGTGTTATTGTAGTTACTGGAATAGTGTTATTGTAGTTACTATGGTAGTGTTATTACACTTATTACTTTAGTGTTATGACAGTTATGGTTGTAGTGCTATTGTAGTTATTGTAGTGTCACTGTAGTTATTACTGTAGTTTTAATGTAGTGATAACTAAAATGTTTTTGTAGTTATTGATGCAATGCTATTGTAGTTACTGTTGTAGTGTTAGTGCAGTTATTACTGTAGCTTTATTGGATTTATTGTTGATGAGTTACTGTAGTTATTGTTGTTGGGTTATTAAAGTTATTA
>NC_069447.1:31151101-31162764 GCF_026875155.1 Cherax quadricarinatus | reverse complement strand
CCCCAATCTTCATGACTTTGCACTTGGTGGGATTGAACTCCAGGAGCCAATTGCTGACCAGGTCTGCAGCCTGCCCAGATCCCTTTGTAGTTTCTGCCTGGTCTTTCGATCGAGTGTATTCTTCTCATCAACTTCACGTCATCTGCAAACAGGGACACCTCAGAGTCTATTCCTTCCGTCATGTCGTTCACAAATACCAGAAACAGCACTGTCCTAGGACTGACCCCTGCGGGACCCCGCTGGTCACAGGTGCCCACTCTGACACCTCGCCAGTACCATGACTCGCTGCTGTCTTCCTAAACAAGTATTCCCTGATCCATTGTAGTGCCTTCCCTGTTATCCCTGCTTGGTCCTCCAGTTTTTGCGCCAATCTCTTGTGTGGAACTGTGTCAAACGCCCTTCTTGCAGTCCAAGAAAATGCAATCCACCCACCCCTCTCTCTCTTGTCTTACTGCTTCACCTGTCATAGAACTCCAGTAGGTTTGTGACACAGGATTTCCCCGCCCCTGAAACCATGCTGGCTGTGTTGATGAGATCATTCCTTCTAGGTGTTCCACCACTCTTCTCCTGATAATCTTCTCCATGATTTTGCATACTATACATGTCAGTGACACTGGTCTGTAGTTTAATGCTTCATGTCTGTCTCCTTTTTTAAAGTTTGGGGACTACATTTGCTGTCTTCCATGCCTCGGCAATCTCCCTGTTTCGATAGATGTATTGAATATTGTTTTTTAGGGGGTACACATAGCGCCTCTGCTCCCTCTCTCAATACCCATGGGGAGATGTTATCTGGCCCCTTTTGCCTTTGAGGTATCAGCTCATCAGAAGCCTCTCACTCTTCCTCGGTTGTGTGCACTGTGTCCAGCACTTGGTGGTGTGCCCCCACCTCTCCGTCTTTTCTGGAGTCCCTTCTGTCTCCTCTGTGAACACTTTTTTTGAATCTCTTGTTGATTTTCTTCACATACTTCACGGTCATTTCCTGTTGTCTCTCCTCCTTCCTTCCTTAGCCTGATTACCTGGTCCTTGACTGTTGTTTTCCTCCAGTGTGGCTGTACCAACAGTTTTCGGGTCAGATTTGAGCTTTCGCTGCTATGTCATTTTCATAATTGTCTTTGGCTCCCTTCTTATTCTGTCATATGATTCGATTCCTGGCTCTACGACTGTTCTCCTTATTCTCCCTGGGTCCTTTGCCTTCTATATTTCTTCCATTCCCTAGCACACTTGGTTTTTGCCTCCCTGCACCTTTGGGTAAACCATGGGCTCATCCATGGGCTTTTCATTACTCTCACTGTTACCCTTGGTACAAAACCCTCTCCTCACTCCTTGCAATTTTTGTTGCTACATATTCATCATCCTCATTAACTTAACTGGCTTCCCTGCCAGTTCTCTGTCCCACTGAACCCTGTTCAGTAGTTCCTCATTCCTGTTAGTCCCCTTTCTTGTGTTTGGCTTCATTCGTGCCTGGCCTTCCTGCTTCTCCCTCCACCTTGTAGCTCTACTGTGTATTCGAAGCTTAAAAACCACAATGGTCACCTGGCCCCAAGGGGTCTTTCATTGTGATGTCCTCGATATCTGCACTATCTGAAGGCGAATACTAAGTCCAGCCTTGCTGGTTCATACCTCTCCTCTCTCTCTTGTAGTGTCCCTTACGTTTTGGTACATGAAAGTTCTCCAGTACCACCCACCATCATCTTAGCCTCCATGTATCTTGGCCCCCATTGTGGTCCAAGTTCTCCCAATCGAATCCTCCCTTGTGTTAAAGTCACCCATATCATGGAGCTTGCCCTGCAGCATGAGCTCTTTGGCCACTCTAGCCAGTGTGTCAACATCGCTCTATTGCTCTCGTCGTACTCTTGCCTTGTCCTCCTGCTGCTCTGTGGTTGTTATACACACTGCTAATTACCCACCTTGGGACCTCCAGAGTGAAGTGTTCCCACTATGTAAAATTCACTTTCTTCCTTTCTCCGCTATCTCCTCAGCTCCAGCTCAATCAAAATGTCCAGCGATTTTTGATCAGCAAAACGCCACTCCTCCACCCCCCCTGTTCCCTCTGTCCTTTCCTCAGGATTTGGTATCCCGTTTGAAAGAATGGCATCTGTTACATACCTGTAAGCTTGGTTTCTTAAGAGCCTATGATGTCCTGTGATGCTTCTTTGACTCTTTTCGTGCCCCACTCCTCCCACTATTTGTTATTCCATCACGGTTTGTGTACCATACCTTCAGTTTCCTTTCAACACTGTGGTTTGGGGGCCTGTGGGGGTGAGACCTGGTGGCATAACTGTGGGATTCTATACTCCGATGTTGGGTGGAGGCTGTGGGTAATGGATGTAGTGTGTGTTGGGATGGTGTGATAGGTTGTATGGGTTCTGAGAGTAGTTGTGTGTGTGCTTGCCCTTGCTGTTCTGTCCTGCTTCTGCTGACGCTCTGCTGATTCCCTCCATGTCTCTTTCCTAGCTCCTTCGTTTTTTTGTCCTCTCCTCAGCTGCTGTCGTTTCTGATTTTGTTCTGTCTCTGTCAGGAACACCTCTTGTACTCTTTCCGAGTATTTCAATCGTGGTTTCTCTGGAGGATCCCCGTTCCGCACTGTTTTCCGTCCTGAAAATCAGCATATGTCGGTTTCTTTCGTCCCTTCGAGTACCCCCTATTCTCTGAAAATTTTACAATCTCGTCCTTCCTCTACACCTATTTCCGTGATGATTTTCTCAATCTCCTTTCCTTCTTTCCTGCTTCCATTTCAGTGTGTGTCCTTTCCTCTCTCTCCTGAAGCCCAGGATAAACACTGATTTTGCGTCTTTCTTCCTCCCATTGCCCTCACCCTCTGTGACTCTGGATCCTGCCTGTATGTGGTCAGTTTCCTCCTTGATTTTCCAGTGTGGCTCTTGATAGCCTTTGTTGGGTAGGTGCCTCAGCCTCGACTATCACCGCTCTCCATCTGCAACCACGATCTTCCCTTTCACTCCTTGGTCCTCCTTGGCAATTGTATGTGACCATAGCATAATTCATAATTCCTCTTCCTTCCTGCAGCCTCGCAGCTTCTTATGCTGTGTCTTCTCTTGGTCACTGCCCCTGTAACTCGCTCCAGCCTATTTATCTCAACCTCTAGGACCTATATCTTGTCTACTGCAGTTCTACTTGTGCCTCCCAATTCTTTTGTTTCCTTGCTCCAACCTCCTTTCCCAATTTCCACTAGAGAGCTCTTTCTCCATTTTTTCAGAAAGCTCTCCTAATTTTCTCTCCCACTCTTGTTCCACAGCCTTTTCACACTGCTCCTCCATCCACTCTCCCTACCCCGAACCATTCCTCATCTGATCCCTTGGGTTCCTGTCGAGTCCCCACCATTTTTTTTTTTTTTTTTTTTTTTAAGTGTAGGAGAGGGGATAGTTAGAAGGAAAATGGGGACGAGAGAGAGCAAGAGAGAGAGAGAGCAAGAGAGGGAAGAGCAAGAAGAGAGATCGAGAGAGAGAGAGAGCAAGAGAGAGAGCAAGAGGAGAGAGAGCAAGAGAGAGAGAGATCAAGAAGAGAGCAAGAGAGAGAGCAAGAGAGAGAGAGAGAGCAAGAGAGCAAAGAGAGAGAGGAGAGCAAGAGAGAGAGAGGAGCAAGAGAGGGAGCAAGAGAGAGAGGGCGAGAGAGAGAGAGAGAGAGAGCAAGAGAGAGAGCAAGAGGAGAGAGAGAGACAAGAGAGAGAGAGAGCAAGGAGAGAGAGAGCAAGAAAGAGAGAGAAAAGGAGAGAGGAAGCAAGAGAGCGAGAGAGAGCAAGAGAGAAGCAAGAGAGCGAGAGAGGCAAGAGGAGAGAGAGCAAAAAGGGGAGAGCAAGAGAGAGCAAAGAGAGGAGAGCAAGAGAAGGGCGAGAGAGAGAGAGCGAGAGAGAGAGAGAGCGAGAGAAGAGAGCAAGATGAGAGAGAGCAAGAAGAGAGAGGCAAGAGAAGCAAGAGAGAGAGAGAGCAAGAGAGATGAGAGCAAGGGGAAGAGAGAGCAAAGAGAGAGAGAGAAGAGGAGGAGAGCAAGAGAGAGAGAGAGCAAGAGAGAGAGCAAGAGAGAAGAAGAGAGAGCAAGAGAGAGAGCAAGAAGAGAGAAAAGCAAAGAGAGAGAGAGCAAAAAGGAGAGCGAGAGAAGAGAGAACAAGAAGAGGGGCAAGAGAGAAGAGAGCAAGAGAGAGAGAGAGCAAGAGAAGAGAGAGAAAGAGAGAGCAAGAGAAGAGAGAGAGCAAGAAGAAAGAAGAGAGAGGCAAGGAGAGAGAAGAAAGAGGAGAGAGAGCAAGAGAGAAGAGAGCAAGGAGAGAGAAGCGAGGAAGAAGAGAAAAGAGAGAGACAAAGAGAGAGAGAGAGCAAAGAGAGAGAGAAAGGGAAGAGAGGAGCAAGAGAAAGAGAGCAAGAGAGAGAGCGAGAGAAAGGGGAAAGCGAGAGAGAGAAAGAGAGAGAGAGAGAAGAAGAAAAGCAAGAGAGAGAGAGAGAAGCAAGAGGAGAGAGGAGAGAGAGAGAGAGAAAGAGGAGAGAAGCAAGAGAGAAGCAAGAGAGAGAGAGGCAAGAGAGAGAGCAAAGAGAAGAGAGGAGCGAGAGAGAGAGAGAGCAAGAGAGAGGAGGGCAAGATAAGAGGAGAAAGAGAGAGAGAGAGAAGGGAAGAGAGAGCAAGGGAAAGAGAGAGCAAGAGAGAGAAGAAAGAGAGAGAGAGAGCAAGAGAGAGAGAGAGCAAGGAGAGAGAGGCAAGGAGAGAGAGAGAAAAGAGAGAGAGCAAGAGAGAGAGAAGCAAAGAGAGAGCAAGAGAGGAGAGAGCAAGAGAAGAGCAAGAGAGAGAGAGAGAGAGAGAGAAGAGAAGAGGAAGAGGGGAAGAGAGAGAGAGAGAGATAGAGAGAGAGAGAAGAGAGAGAAGAGAGGAGAGAGAGGGGAAGGAGAGAGGGAGGGAGGGGGGAGGAGGGGGGAGGGGAAAGGGAAGGCAAAGGGGGGAAAAGGGGGGGAAAGAGGGGGAGATGGAAGACGAGAGGGGAGAAAGGCTAGGGGGAGTCCCTTCTGTCTCCTCTGTGAACCATTCTTTGGAATCTCTCTTGTTGAGTTATTCACATAACTTCCCGGTTCATTTACTGTTGACTATTCCTCCTTCCTTCCTTGCCTGATTACCTGGTCCTTGACTGTTGTTTTCCTCTGATGTGGCCTGTACAAAACAGTTCGGAGTCAGATTGGCTTTCGCTGCTATGTCATTTTCATATGTCTTTGGGCTCCTCCCTTCTTATCTGTGCATATTCATTTTCTGGCTCTTACGACTGTTTCTCATTATTCTCCTGGGGGTTCCTTTGCCTTCTATATTTCTTCCATTCCCTTGCACACTGGTTTTTTTGCCTCCCTGCCCTTTGGGTAAACATGGGCTCATCCTGGCTTTTTCATTACTCCGTTACCCAGGGGTAAAAACCTCTCCTCAGCCTCCTTGCATTTTATTGCTACATATTCCATCATCTCTTAACTGGCTTCCTGCAGTTTCTCTGTCCCACTGAAACCCGTTCAGGTAGTTCCTCATTCTGTGTGTCCCCTTCTTGTAGTTTGGTTCTTTCGTCATGGCCTTCTGCTTTCCCTCCACTTGTAGCTCTTCTGTGTATTCAAGGCTTACAAACACATGGTCACTGGCACCAAGGGGGTCTTTCATATGTTGATGTCCTCATTATCTGCACTACTGAAGGTGAATCTACTAAGTCCAGCCTTGCTGGTTATCCTTCTCCTCTCTCTCTTGTAGTGTCCCTTACGGTTGGTTCATGAAGTTCTCCAGTACACCCTCCAAGTTCATATTAGCCCTCCAAGTTCTTGGCCCCATGTGGGTCTCCAAGTTCTCCAAATCTATCTCCTTGTGGTTTAAAGTACCCATGAATCAGGTGCTTTGCCCTGCATAGCATGAGCTCTCTGCCACCTAGCCAGTGTGTCACCATCGCTTCTATTGCTCTCGTCTACTCTTGCATGGCATCTGCGTCTGTGGTGGGGTTATACATCACTGCTATTACCACCATGGACCTCCAGAGTGAATTGTTTCCCACTATGTAATCACTTTCTTCTCCGCTATCTCCTCTCTCCAGCACATCAAAATTCAACGATTTTTGATCAGCAAACGCCACTTCCTCCAACCCCCCTGTTCCCTCTGTCTTTCCTCAGGATTTGGATACCGTGGGAAAGATGGCACTGGTTATCATTACCTGTAAGCTTTGGTTTCTGTGAGAGCTATGCTGTCCGGTTGATGCTTCTTTGACTCTTTCTTGCCACTCCTCCAACTTATTTGTTATTCCATCGCGTTGTGTTACCATACCTTCAGTTTCCTTTCCAACACTGTGTTTGGGGGGCTGTGAGCGGTGGGAGACCTGGTGGCACACTGATGGGATTCTATAGCTTGGTGTTTGGGTGGAGGCTGTGGCGTATGGATTGTTGGTGTGTTGGGATGGTGTGATAGGTTGTATGGTTCTGAGAGGTAGTTGTTTGGTGTTGCTTGCCCTTGCTGTTCTGTCCTGCTTGTCTGACCTCTGATTGTTCCCTCCTTTGTTTCTTTTCCTAGCTCCTTTCGCTTTTTTGTCCTCTCCCTCAGGCATGCTGTCGTTCTGTTTTTGGTTTGTCTATGTCTAGGAACTCCCTCTTGTAATATTCCGGTATTTAATCGTGGTTTTTTGGAGGATCCTGTCAGCACGTTTCCGTCTGAGAATCAGCTTGACCTTGGGGGTCGGTTTCTCTCCTTCGAGTTACCCCCCTATTTCTACTGAAAACTTTCAATCTCGTCCCTCTCTTTCACATATTTCTGTGATGATTTTCTCAATCTCCCTTCCTTTCTTCCTGCTTCCTTCAGTAGTGTGTCCTTTCCTCTTCTCCTGAAGCCCCTGGTAAACACTGATTTTGCCTTTCTTCCTCGCTTGCCTACCCTCTGTGACTCTGGATCTGCCTGTATGTGTGTCCAGTTTCTCCCTTGATTTTCCAGTGCTCTTGATGCTTGTTGTGCCTAGCATTCGACCTATCTCCCTCTCCATCTGCAACATTTGATCTTCCCTTTCACCCTTGGACCTCCTTGGCAGATGATGTGTCCTTAGCATAATTCATAATTCCTTCCTTCCTGTTCAGCCTCGGCAGCTTCATTATGCTGTGTTCTTCTCTGCGTCCACTGCCCTGTAACTCGCTCCAGCTATTTATCTCAACTTCTAGGACCTTATCTTTTGGCTACTGCACGTTTCGACTTGTGCCTCCCAATTCTTTGTTCCTTCTCCAACCACCTTTCCAATTTCACAGAGAGCTCTTTCTCCATTTTTTCAGAAAGCTCTCCTAATTTTCTCTCCCACTCTTGTTCCATCCTTTTCCACTGCTCCTCCATCCACTCCTCCCTACCCGAACCATTTTCTCATCTGATCCTTGGTCCTGGAGAAGTCCCCACCATTTTTTTTTTTTTTTTTTTTTTTTTTTTTTTTTTTTTTTTTTTTTTTTTTTCAAGAGTAGGAGAGGGGAGAGTTAGAGGGAAAATGGGGACGAGGAGAGTGCAAGAGAGAGAGAGAGCAAGAGAGAGACGAGAGCAAGAGAAGAGAGAGCAGGATGGAGAGAGAGCAAGAGAGGAGCGCAAGAGAGAGAGAGGTGAGCATGAGAGGAAGAGAACAAGAGAGAGAGAGGAGCCAGAGAGAGAGCAACGAGAGAGAGAGAGGCAGAGAGAGAGCAAGAGAGAGAGAGAGCAAGAGGAGAGAGAGAGCAAGAGAGAGAGAGAGAGCAAGAGAGTGAGAGAGAGCAAGAGATGAGAGAGAGAGCAAGAGAGAGAGCAACTGAGAGTAGAGAGAGAGCAAAGAGAGAGAGAGAGAGCAAAGAGAGTGATGCAAGAGAGAGGTAGAGCAAGAGAGAGAGGAGCAAGAGGCGAGAGAGAGCAGAGAGAGAGCGAGAAGCAAGGAGAGCGAGAGAGAGCAAGAGAGAGAGAGAGCAAGAGAGAGAGCAAGAGAGAGAGAGAGAGCACAAGAGAGAGAGAGAGAGCATAGAGAGAGCAAGAGAGTGAGCAAGAGAGAGAGAGAGCAAGAGGGAGAGAGAGAAGAAGAGAGAGAGAGCAAGAGGGATGGAGAGAGAGCGAGAGCAAGAGAGAGAGAGAGAGAGAGAGCAAGAGAGCAAGAGAGAGCAAAGAGAGGAGAGTAGAGCAAGAACTGAGAGAGAGGAGCAGAGAGAGAGAGAGCAAAGAGGAGAGAGAGGCAAAGAGAGAGAGCGAGAGCAAGAGAGAGAGCCAAGAGAGAGAGAGAGAGCAAGAGAGGAGAGCAAGGAGAGAGAGAGAGAGTAAGGAGAGAGAGAGCAAGAGAGAGAGAGAGAGAGGCAATGGAGAGCGGACGAGGAGCAGAGAGAGAGAGAGCAAAGATGAGTGAGCAAAGAGAGAGAGAGAGAGCAACGAGAGGGAGAGACTGATCAAGAGAGAGAGCAAGAGAGAGAGAGAGCAAGAGGGAGAGAGAGCAAGAGAGAGAGAGAGAGCAATGAGAGCGAGAGTAGAGCAAGAGAGAGAGGAGGCAGAGAGAGAGAGAAAGAGAGAGAGAGAGCAGAGAGGAGAGAGAGCAAGAGAGAAGAGCATTGAGAGAGCAAGAGAGAGGAGAGCAAGAGAGAGAGAGAGAAGAGAGCAAGCGAGAGGACGAGAGAAAGTGAGAGAGAGCAGAGAGAGAGACCAAGAGTTGAGAGCAAGAGAGAGAGAGAGCAAGAGAGAGAGCAAGAGAGAGAGAGAGCAAGAGAGAGAGAAGAGCGGAGAGAGAGAGAGCAAGGAGAGAGCAAGAGAGAGTGAGAGAGCAAGAGAGAGAGCAAGAGAGAGAGAGAGGAGCAAGAGAGAGAGCAAGAGCGAAGAGATTTGAAGAGAGCAAGAGACGAGAGCAAGAGAGAGAGAGCAAGAGGGAGAGAGAAGCCAAGAGAGAGAGAGAGAGAGCAAGAGAGCGAGAGGAGATGAGAGCAAGAGAGAGAGAGGTGCAATGAGAGAGAGAGAGAGCAAGAGAGAGAGCAAGAGAGGAGAAGAGCAAGAGAGAGAGAGAGCACAGAGAGAGAGCAAGAGATGAGAGAGAGAGCAAGAGGAGAGAGAGCAAGAGAGAGATGAGAGAGCAAGAGAGAGCAAGAGAGAGAGAGAGCAAGAGAGAGAGAGATGAGCAAGAGAGAGAGAGAGCAAGAGAAGTTGAGAGCAAGAGAGAGAGAGAGCAAGAGAGAGAGAGAGCACGAGGGAGAGCAAGGATAGAGAGAGAGTCAAGAGAGGAGAGAGCACGAGAGAGAAGGATCCCAAGAGTAGAGAGAGCAGAGAGAGAGAGAGAAAGAGAGAGAGAGCAAGAGGAGAGAGAGAGCAAGAGAGTGAGCAAGAGAGAGAGCAAGAGACGAGAGCAAGAGAGAGAGACGAGCAAGAGAGAGAGAGAGAACGAGCAAGGAGAGAGCAAGAGAGAGAGAGAGAGAGCCAAGAGAGAGAGCGATGAGGAGAGAGGTGAGAGCAAGAGAGAGAGAGGAGCAGAGAGAGAGAGAGAGTAGTCGAGAGAGAGAGCGAGAGAGAGGGAGAGAGAGAGTGAGAGAGAGGAAGGGAGGGAGGGAGGGAGGGAGAAAGGGAAGGTAAATAGGGGGAGAAGGGGGAAAGAGGGGGAGATGAAGAGCGAGAGGGGAAGAGAGAGGCTAGGGCCGGGGATGAGAGGGGAGGATGTGGCGAAGAAAAGAGAGGGGTGAGAGATAATGGGAGGGGACAGATGTTAGGAGGGAGAGATGATAGAGGGGGGGAGGGTGATGTTAGGACAGGTAAGAGATGTTATAGAGGGAAAGATGGGAGAGGGAATAGCGAGAGAGAGATAGGTAGAGAGAGGAGATATAGGTAATGGTGAGAGGTAGAGTTAAGTCCACTTAGTGTAGGCAGAAAGAGGGGGGGGGGAGGGAAAGCAGAAGGTTGTGTGCTGTGTGTGTGTGTGTGTGTGTGTGTGTGTGTGTGTGTGTGTGTGTTGTATGTGTCTAGGGAAGGACTAGCACCACAGTCTGACTACGTTGTACACTTCGTTTTTTGTTGATTAAAAATCAGTAAAACTGCCACTTAGTTTATTGCAAAAGGAAAATTGCTGGTGGCAATCTTGACCTGTAGACACACTCCGTCTGTCTCTATCAGTCGTATCAAATCCTTTCGGTACTTTGTACATTGTTGTCATGTCATCTCTGGTTTATCTCTCACTCTAAAGTTTGTCACCTGTCTCTCATTACAGCTCATATTCCTGAGCTCCGGGACTTTATGAAAGAAAATAAAGCTTTTATTGGTGCATCTTTCGCTTTAAGATCTTGGGAAAGACCCCCTTAGATCGAAATGTTGTCCCAGTAGAAACTTGAGTGTCTTCTGTGGTCTTGGTAGCAAGACTTTAAACTAAGACTGATCATCAACGGGATGTATTTACAGTACATTAAGAAGTGTATACCTCTCGGTGTATATGCAGAGATATAGACTTTTATCCCTATTTTCAGTACCAAAGTATCACTGATTGGAGGTGAATAGGTGGCATGAAGACTGAATGATACTTTGATTAGTTGGTAAGGCTTTTTAAACCCAATCAACTAATCAACCAGAGTGAAAGAGATGGAGAAGGAGACATAGAAGAGAGATTCACTGTGTCACTGTCTTAGAAATACTTGATTTTTTTATTTCTCTCTCTCTCCCTCTCCTCCCCTCTCTCTCTCTCTCTCTCTCTCTCTCTCTCTCTCTCTCTCTCTCTCTCTCTCTCTCTCTCTCTCTCTCTCCCTCTCTCTTTATCTCTCCATCTTTCTCTCTCTTAAGAAAGTTTTGATTTATATTTCTCTTTTTTCTGGATTTATTATAACTCTCTTCTTAGACAAGGTCATCACCAACAGCCTAGCTGATCAAATACTAGACCGTGATTAGCAGATGGCGGATCAAGCTTTCACCATTCCCTGCGCTGAATAATCAATACGGATTTAGAGCGTTATAAAATGTAGCATGAAGTATCAATATCTGATAAAAATTTAGTAATAATAATAATAATAATAATAATGATAATAATAATAAATAATAATAATAAAATAATAATAATAATAATAATAATAATAATAATAATAATAATAATAATGATAATAAATAAATATATAAATAATTAAAATAATAATAAAAGAGGAATAATAATAATGATAATACTAATCAGGGTCTGATTAAACCGGCTGTTACTGCTGGCCGAACGTAAACTGACGTACGAACCGCAGCCCGGCTGGTCAGGTACTAACTTTAGGTGCCTGTCCGGTGCCTTCTTGAAGACAGCCAGGGATCCATTGGTAATCCCCCTCATGTATGCTGGGAAGCAGTTGAGCAGTTTTGGGCCCCTGACACTTATTGTGTTGTCTCTCAGTGTACTCGTGGTGCCTCTGCTTTTCATTGAGGCAATGTTGCATCTCCTGCCGAGTCTTTTGCTTTCATAGGGGGTGATTTTCGTGCGCAAGTTTACTGATTGCAAACTACTCACTGTGAAACTATAACACTGTCAATAGGACATCATGGGGTGACGTCCTGGAGTGATGTCCGGTGACGTCAGGCAGACTTCCTGTTGTGATGTCCTGGAGTGACATCATGAGGTGACATTGGGCAGATATCCTGGGTGACATCGAGCTGACGTCCTGGGTGACATCTCGAGGTGACGTTGGGCAGACGTTCTGGGGTAACGTCGGGAGGTGACATCAGGTAGCATGGTGACAGTG
>NC_069447.1:31133601-31141101 GCF_026875155.1 Cherax quadricarinatus | reverse complement strand
AAGGGAAATCGGCCTGACGACACTGGAGGACAGGAGGGTTAAGGGAGACATAATAACGACATACAAAATACTGCGAGGAATAGATAAGGTGACAGAGAGGGGACACAGAAATAAGGAGCCACAATTGGAAGATGAAGACTCAAATGAGTCACAGGGATGTTAGGAAGTATTTCTTCAGTCATAGAGTTGTCAGGAAGTGGAATAGTCTGGCAAGTGACGTAATGGAGGCAGGAACCATACATAGCTTTAAGACAAGGTACGACAAAACTCATGGAGCAGGAAGAGAGAGGACCAAGTAGTGATCAGTGAAGAGGCGGAGCCAGGAGCTGAGTCTCAACCCCGGCAACCACAGTTAGGTGAGTACACTGCCAGAAATCATCGTATTGTGAATTTACTTTTTCTTGTTTTTTTTTTTTTTAGCATTTTAGAGTTAGTTTTGAAATTTTATTGACATGTTTCTTTATTATATTTTATTCGTTTGTCGCTTTATTTACACGTTTATGATTTTTCCTTATTATGTTGATTCTCTTTCACTGTCTTTGTTATCTTGTCTCCGACTGTCTTGAGGCCTTTGCTTACTTTTTTTTTTTTTTTTTTTACACATGGTTTGACAAGGTTAAGGATCCCTAGCATTCTTGCATTCTCTCTCTCTCTCTCTCTCTCTCTCTCTCTCTCTCCCTCTCTCTCATTCTTCAACCCCTTTGCCTTTTTTCACGTGGGTATCTGTCATCCTTTTTTTTTTATCCCCATTACTCCCTTGTCTATTTCTTTCTTTTTCTTCTTGTTCTCTCCCCTCATTCTGTTTCCCCCTCAGTTAGTCTCTCGCGTTCTCTTGCCCTTTTTAATCCATCTTTTCACTCTCTCCTCCTCCGTTTTTTCCTCTCTCTCTCTTTTTTTACACAGGGTTTGACAAGGTTAGGTTAAGGATATCTCTCTCTCTCTCTCTCTCTCTCTCTCTCTCTTTCTCGCTTTACTCTCTCTTTCTCTTTTCCCTGTTTATATACATTCTTCTACTATTGTGATTTTTCTCCTTTGCCTCTTCCTCCTCTCCCACTTCCCCTTACCCCTCTCTTCACTTCCCCTCACTCAAGGAATACGTGTTAACTTTCCCCTCTGAGTCACACAGTCCAAATGATATCCCAGTTGCTTACACCAGTCTGGAGGAGAGATAATTCACTGAGGAGTGAACGGAGCTGAGGAGAGAGGATCACTGAGAGGGAGTGAGGGGAGATGATTCACCGAGAGGGAGTGTGGAGAGGATTCACTGAGAGGGAGTGTGGAGAGATGATTAAATGAGAGGGAGTGTGGAGAGATGATTAAATGAGAGGGAGTGTGGAGAGATGATTAAATGAGAGGGAGTGTGGAGAGGATTCACTGAGAGGGAGTGTGGAGAGATGATTCACTGAGAGGGAGTGTGGAGAGATGTTTAACTGAGAGGGAGTGTGGAGAGGATTCACTGAGAGGGAGTGATTGGAGAAGATTCACTGAGAGGGAGTAATTGGAGAGGATTCAGTGAGAGGGAGTAATTGGAGAGGATTCACTGAGAGGGAGTGATTGGAGAGGATTCACTGAGAGGGAGTGTGGGGAGATGATTCACTGAGAGGGAGTGTGGAGAGATGATTAACTGAGAGGGAGTGTGGAGAGGATTCACTGAGAGGGAGTGATTGGAGAATATTCACTGAGAGGGAGTAATTGGAGAGGATTCACGGAGAGGGAGTAATTGGAGAGGATTCATTGAGAGGGAGTGATTGGAGAGGATTCACTGAGAGGGAGTGATTGGAGAGGATTCACTGAGAGGTAATGAGGAGCAAAAGGGAGTTAGTGAAAATTAGGAAATGTGAGGGGAGTGAAGGGAGAGTGAGGGGCAGTGATGAGAGATGGCTCTCAGAGAGAGAGAGAGAGAGAGAGAGAGAGAGAGAGAGAGAGAGAGAGAGAGAGAGAGAGAGAGAGAGAGAGAGAGAGAGAGAGAGAGAGAGAGAAAGGGGAGAGAGGGGAAGTGAGGGAATACCGCCACTTTGGGATTATAGTGAAGGGGTGCTGATGGGGGAACTTTGTGGCAGGCGTGTGGTGTGAGGGGAAATTTAGATGAATTGTCAGGTAAACTGACGAAATTTTGGGGAAGTTGTATCGAGCTGTCAGTGAGATGGAGGTAATATGAGGGAGGGATGGAGAGAGTGATGGAGTGAGGAATAAAAGGAGGGATGGAGGGAGGGGAAAGGAATAGGGTGATAAGGGTAGATGTTTGAGGGATTGGAGAGGTTAGGCAGGAGACTGGAGAAGAGCATAGAAATTTAGAAGAGGAGTTAACAGTCAGCTGGCACAGAGATCAGCTGGCACTTAGATGAGCTGGCACAGAGATCAGCTGGCCCCGAGATCAGCTGGCACGGAGATCAGCTGGTACATATATCAGCTGGCACGGAGATCAGCTGGTACAGAGGTACGAGGTCAGAGGTTATCAGTAATTAACACTCTAGCCTTCTGCTAACAATGCACATCGTTAGCATGATTCAAATCACGATGTAAATACTTCCAGGTTTGTTGACTCTGTTATAGATACAGTTACATAACCTGAGACAAAAACAGTATTGGTGGTACCTCAGGCAGTGGCGTTGGGACCACAGACGGTGGTATTGGGACCACAGACAGCGGTGTTGGGATCACAGACAGTGGTATTGTGATCAAAGACAGTGGTACTGTACGGGGACAACAGACAGTGGTGATGGGACCACAGACAGTGGCTGGGACCAAAGTCAGTAGTGGTGGGACCACAGACAGTGGTACTGGGACCACAGACTATGAAGAAACTGTCAGTCAGAAGTAAATTCAATGACAAAGGTGACAAGCGTTTGTATTTCTTTCCCTGCAAGCAATGTCCAGAAAAATAAAAACTGTGTACAAAAGCGAGCGTACAAGCACGAAAGGACAGTTAAAACGAGAAATGAGCAGTAGTGTGTTGTCTCACGCACATAATTGACCATATTCACAGATTTCCATTATTGGAAACTGGAGTTCAAGTCAGATAAATATATTAAAAAAATGAATTCGGGAGTTAAACCTTTCGACCTCACTTACAAACTCGCCCTTTTCATTGTTTTATAAAATAATATATAAATTTATAATATATATATATATATAATATATATATTTAATTATTATTATATTATTATATTATATACATTAAATATATATTTATTTATTTATAAAATTTTAAATAATTTTATATTTTTAAAATTATACATACATATTTATAATATATATTTATATTTATATATATACATATATATATATATAATTATATTATATATATTATTATATATATCTATATACAAAATATTATACATAATTATATATATATATATATATATATATAAATATATAATATTTAATATTTATATTATTATTATATATATAATATATATATATATATATTTTATATATATATATTATATTTATATAAAATATATATAATATTTATTTTTATATAACACGCCACACAAAAACCACTATAAAAATTATTTATAATATAATATATATATAAATATATATTTTTTAATATATTTTTATATAATATTGAAAATTGTGTGTGTGTGGTATGGTGTGTGTTATGTGTGGTGTGTATCCCTAATTTATACCTAATTGTGGTTGCAGGGGTCGAGACTCAGCTCCGGCCCCGCTCTTCACTGTCGCTACTGGATCCTCCTCTCTCTGTTTCCCCTGAGCTTTGTCATCCCCACTTCTTAAAACTATTTTTGGTTCCCTCCCTCCATACTTATTGCTAGGCTTTCCCACTTGTTGACAACTCTTGACTGAAGAAATACTTCCCTAAGTCCCTGTGCTCGTCTGATCTTCGCTTCCAGTTGTGCCCCTTGTCTCTGTGCCCCCCTTCTGGAAACCCTATCTCTGCCCACCTGTTTTTCCCGCAGTATTGTATGTCGTTATCATTCTCCCGCCCCTTCTGTCTCCGTGTCGTCAGCCCGATTTCCCTTAACCTTTCCTCGTACGAATTCCCTTGGCTCTGGAATACCCTTGTTGCAAAACCTTTGTACTTTTTAATTTTTTGACGTGCTTGACCAGGTTGTGGGTTCCAGATAGTGCGCAAATCCAGTATGGGCCCAACATACACAGGTACAGTGTCTTGAACGATTCCTTTTTAAGGTTCGGAAAAAGCTATTCTCGGTTTGCCCCGGCGCCCTATTTTGCAGCAGTTATTTGGTTTTGTGTGCTCCGGTGATGTGCTCGGGGTTATGGTCACCCCAAGGTCTTTCTCCCCGAGTGAGGTCTGTAGTCTTTGCCACCCAGCCTATACTGTGTCTGCGGTTTCTTTTCCCCCCCCCAACTTTATGCTTTTATTTGGGGTGGATTGAATTCGAGAAGCCCGTTTTCTGGGCACATGTCCACCTCTCCCGGTCTCTTTTCAGTCCCGCCTATCCTCGTCCATTTAATTTTCTCATCAAATTCACGTATTTTCGAACAGGGGCACCCTTTAGAGTCTATTCCCCCATCTGTCGTTCCCTATATCAAAAATAGCCGGGGCCCAGAACTGACCCCCGTGGGACCCCCCTCGTAACAGGGGCCCCACTGGTTTCCTTTCCTTTAAACCCTGACTCGTTGTGCCTCCCTGTTTAAGTTTTCCCTTATCCTTGCAATGCCCCTTTCCCTTTTTCGTGTGCCTGATCCTCCAGCTTTGCACTAAAACTCTTGGGGGAACTGTGTCAAAGGCCTTCCGCAGTCTAGGATCGCAATTACCCACCCCCTTTTCTCGGGCTTTTCTTCTGTTACCTTGTCATAAAACTCCAGGAGGTTTGTGATACAAGATTGCCCTTTCCCTAACCCTGCTGGTTTTATTTTTAAAAATTTTTTCCTTTCCAGGTGTTCGACCACTCTCTCCTGATAATCTTCTCCAGACTTTGCCCCCAATCTGTCAAGACACAGGTCTGTAGTTTTGCCCCGTTTTTTTGTTTTCCCTTTTTTAAAAATTGGGACTACATTAGCTGTCTTTCCATTTCTCAGGTAGTTGCCCAGTTTCAAGGGATGTGTTGAAGTTTGTGGTTAGAGGCACACACAGCATCTTGCTCCTTCTCAAGGACCCATGGGGAGATGTTGTTCCGGTCCCATCGCCTTTGAGGTGTCAAAGTCACTTAAGAGCTTTTTTCACCTCCTCCTCAGTTGTTCGTATGTCATCCAACACTTGTTGGTATATTCCCTCTGATGTTCCCTTCTGTGCTGTCTTCCCCCCAAGCCCTTCCTGCCCTCTACTGTAAAAACCTCCTTAAATCTCTTGTTCAGTCCTCACATACCTCCTGATCATTTCTTGTGAGTTCTCCCCCTTCTGTCCTTAATCTAATCACTGGTCTTTGACTGTTGTCTTCCTCCTGATGTGGCTATACAACATTTTCGGTCAGTCTTGATTCTCGATGCTATGGGCATTTTCATACTGTCGCTGGGCCTCCCTCCTTACCTGTGCGTACTCATTCGTGGCTCTGCGACTGATCTCCCTATTTTCGTGTGTTCTCTGCCTTCTGTACTTTTTCCATTCTCTATTGCACTTTGTTTTTGCCTCCTTACAAACCCTCGGGGTGTGTGTGTGTGTGTGTGTGTGTGTGTGTGGTGTGTGTGTGTGTGTGTGGTGTATTTTGGCTTAAATTTAACAATGCTTTTCTTGCCCAATAAGGAAAAAGGCAAGCGAAAATTTGTGTATACAGTACTATCGCAAAAATCATTCTGAACTTAACGAAAAAAATACATTTAATTGTGTTTGTTTATTAACAGATTATTGTAAACTTATCTAAAATTTATTTAGTTAGATTAGGGTAAATTAAATTGCGCTTGCTATAAGTAGATTAGGTAAGTTTTTTAAGGTTCTTTTGGTACAAAATTATTAATTTATACATTAACATAAATGAAAAAAATATATCTTTCAACGTGTAAGAGAACATTTTAGAAAAGACTTAATTTTAAATGTGCCCTTGCTAATTAATCAGTTTTACCTATTCGGTGTATTTGTGGCAGTGAAGCAGCAGACCGATTCGGGTACCATGGTCTTGTGTGCCGTAAATCCGAGGGAAAGATTGCAAGACATGACAAAGGTTAATTAACATTTCAAGAGGAGCCTAAACAACAGCCGGATGCCCAGCAGAAAGGGGAAACCCAAACCCAACTACGCAGATCTGATGGCAGCCAGAAGCGTCCAGATGGTATCCCCCTTCAAGCCTGGACAGATGGGAAGCAGGTGGTGTGGGACTATACATGTGCATCTACCTTGGCTGATACCTATCTCCAATACACCGGGGAAAGAAGGAGGGGCAGCTGCCAGGTTCAGGGGGGTCCCAAAAGTCTAGAAAATATGGAGAACTTGCCCATCATTATATGTTTGTTCCCATGGGCTCAGAGACCCTTGGCTCATGGGGAAAGAGTGCATCTAAATTTCCTTAAGGAGCTGGGAAAAAGACTCATCAGGGTAACTAGGGACCCCCAGGGCAGCTAGTTTTCTGTTCCAGCGGCTCAGTGCGGCTGTTCAAAGGGTAATGCCTGCTGTATTTTGAGCACACGCCCAGCTCTGAGGAGCTGGATGAGATTTTCGCCTTATAATCGGTGATACACACGTAACAACATTTTACCTTATATGCCACCGTTATATCAACAATGTATCTCTTAAATCTTTTGTACCATATTATGTAATATAATATTATATATATATTATTATATATATATATATATATATATATATATATTTATAATATATAAATATTATCTATATATATATATATATATATATATATATATTTATATATTTATATATATATATATATATATAAAAATATATATAATTATATATAAAAATATATATATATATATATATATATTCAATCTTCCTACTCCCTACATTTTTTGCCTGTTCTTCATGTACTTGCTCCTCCCTTTGGGATGGCAGCTACCCTAAGTGTCAGCTGGTGTCAGGCAGGCAAGGAAGAAGGAGCGTGGCCTTGATACACCACAAGCAGCCTGATGGAAGTCCTGCTCCCAAAACAATACTTTGGCCCTTTCTTTATTGCTGGACCTCCTCTTACTCTTCTCCTTTCATTTCCCCCTCTTTCTTCTTCCTCTTCGCCTTTCTTTCTGTACTTTCTACTCTCCCCTTTTCTTCTTCCTCCCCGTCATCCTCATTCCCCCTTCCTCATTCCTTTCTCTCTTCTTTAATTTCTTCTTCTTAGTGGGCCTTCTCCTTCTCTTCTTTCCTTCCTCCTCCTCCTCCTAGACCACCCTCCCTCTTCTTATTAAAAGCCTTAGAGAGGGGTAAAAAAAAACCACCCCTCCCTGCCCCCCCTTTCCCCTTTTCAATTTCCCCTTCAAGACCTAAAAAGAACTTTTCCTCCTCTTTCCCCCCTCTCAGAAAAAAACGGTTTTAAAGACCCTTTTCCCTTCTACCTCCCCATTTTGAAGTGCCTTTTACATAAACGATGTCGAGAAATTTTTCCCCTTTCATTAGAAAATTTTTTTTTG
>NC_069447.1:31122580-31133101 GCF_026875155.1 Cherax quadricarinatus | reverse complement strand
TTAAAGGCTAGGTTACGCTAGGTTTAGGTTAGGTTATATTAGGTTAGGTTAGGTTAGATTAGCTTAGATTAGGTAAGGTTAGGGTAAGTTAATGGTACATTGCATTAGGTTTCGTTATAATAAGATAAATTAGGGTAGGGTAGGTAAGGGTAGCAAAAACATTGTCAGCTAACAAAGAAAAGTTAAAATTACGTACTCAACAGCTTAAAGAATATAAACGATGTGCTTGGTAAATAAAAAAATAAGGCTGGTAAATGAGTAAGAATAAGACAATAAAGTACTCCAAGATGCGGGTCTCTGGAGGAAAATAAATTAATTATTTTTTTTCACCGGGCTGCTAACTAGTTATTCAGGAAGGAGGGGAAACAATGCCGAGAAGACGAGGATTTTACGAAGAACTGTGTTTGTATAGAACCAGGAAGGTGGGAGGGAGGGAGAAGGAAAGAGAATGAGGGAGGAAGGAAGAGGCTGAAGGGAAGGAGGCTATAACAGAGAGAGAGAAAAAGAGAGAGAGAGAGAGAGAGAGAGAGAGAGAGAGAGAGAGAGAGAGAGTACAAAAGGGCAATACTAGAATATCTTCTAGTCTTCATGAATCTAGTCACCTCTTTTGTTTACAAAATTGAAGCGAGGATAGAAGAGCATAAGGCTCTCTTCCCCATCCTCCATTTCAGCATCCACGCTGCTGGCGCGAAGGAGCTGGTGAACATCACAGGAAAAATGCTCGTAGTTACTAAAAAGAGCTTCGGAAGAGGAGTTTGAGTGTCTACTGCTGCAGCTAACATTAATGCTATCTTCTTGCCTGTCTGTGTGTGCCTGTCTGCCTACTATCTGCCTGTCTTCTATCACAGTGAATGCTTCTTTTCAAGTCTGTCAGCATCCACGACTTCCCATCTGCTTGCTTTCCAGTCTATCTGCTTGCCTTCCAGTCTGCTTGCCTATCTGCCTGCCTGCCCATCTGTCTACCTTTATTTCTATCTGCCTGCACATCTGCTGGCCTATCTTCATGTCTGCCTGACTACCTCATGCCTGATTATCTGCCTGCCTGCTTCCTTCTCTGCTTGCCTGCCTGTCTGCCTGTCTGTTGTCTGTCTGTCTCTTTCACAGTGGTACGCGAGGTTAAAATTATTCTGCATTGCTGAGTAATGAGCAGCCTGAGGGGAAAAACAATTAGCCCAGGCAAGAAGAATATCAACAAGAGAAATGCCTAAGAGGTGAATTGTAGCTGGGCTTTCTCCCCCCCCCCTCTCTCTCTCTCTCTCTCTCTCTCTCTCTCTTTCTTGATACCGTGGAAAATACTGTTACGTTCCTAACGGATATTCCTGCTTCGGATTAGTGAAAAGAAGATAATATTCTTTTCAAATGTTCGATATTCTGCCTTCCTAACAAGGAAAGAAATAATATTGTGAGTTCATATTGAAAATTTAATTCACTCACTGAAAGCCAAAATTCACTTGGTTTCGAGTATTCTATTTTCTTAAAATCGAAAGACGAAAATATTGTGGTCCAACAGCATGGTGGATATTCCCTTCTCATAATATCAAGCAAGATAATTTTCTGTTTTTCTGTTTCTGTCTCTGTTATAACATCTGATCTTATGAGTCGAAGTGGTAAAAATGGATATATATATATATATATATATATATATATATATATATATATATATATAATATATACTATATATATATATGTCGTGCCGAATAGGCAGAACTTGCGATCTTGGCTTAAATAGCAACGCTCATCTTGCCATATAGGACAAGTGAAAATTTGTGTATGCAATAATTTCGCCAAAATCATTCTGAACCTAACGAAAAAAAAGTATTTCATTGTGTTTGTTTATTATTAAATTATTGTAAACTTATCTAAAATATATTTAGTGGGATTAGACCGAAGAGATAAAACTGGTCAGTTAGCTAGAACTCATTTAAAATTAAGTCCTTTCTAAAATTTTCTCTTATACGTTTAAAGATATTTTTTTTTCATTAATGTTAACGTAAAAATTAATAATTTTGTACCAAAAGAACCTTATTATAACAAGTGCAATTTAATTTAGCCTAATCTAACAAAATATATTTTAGATAAGTTTACAATAATTTAATAATAAACAAACACAATGAAATACTTTTTTTTCGTTAGGTTCAGAATGATTTTTGCGATGTTACTGCATGAACAAATTTCCGCTTGCCTTATTCGGCAAGAAGAGCGTTGTTATTTAAGCCAAAATCGCGGATCTGTTACCAAGGGACCATGTGGCTGTTTTAATACAGAGCAAAGGTTTGCACAGGAGTGACTGTCCTCCCGTGAAAAGGAAGACATGAGGTACGCAATCTGCAGTTCTCTCACACAGAGAAGATATGAGGTACGCAATCTGCCATTCTCTCACACAGAGAAGATATGAGGTACGCAATCTGCAGTTCTCTCACACAGAGAAGATATGAGGTACGCAATCTGCAGTTCTCTCACACAGAGAAGATATGAGGTACGCAATCTGCAGTTTTTCTCACACAGAGAAGATATTGAGGTACGCAATCTGCATTCTCTCACACAGAGAAGATATGAGGTACCAATCTGCAGTTCTCTCACACAGAGAAGATATGAGGACGCAATCTGCGTTCTCTCACACAGAGAAGATATGAGGTACGCAATCTGCATTTCTCTCACACAGAGAAGATATGAGGTACGCAATCTGCAGTTCTCTCACACAGAGAAGATATGAGGTACGCAATCTGCAGTTCTCTCACACAGAGAAGATATGAGGTACGCAATCTGCAGTTCTCTCACACAGAGAAGATATGAGGTACGCAATCTGCAGTTCTCTCACACAGAGAAGACATGAGGTACGCAATCTGCAGTTCTCTCACACAGAGAAGACATGAGGTACGCAATCTGCAGTTCTCTCACACAGAGAAGATATGAGGTACGCAATCTGCAGTTCTCTCACACAGAGAAGATATGAGGTACGCAATCTGCAGTTCTCTCAACAGAGAAGATATGAGGTACGCAATCTGCAGTTCCTCTACACAGAGAAGAATGAGGTACGCAATCTGCAGTTCTCTCACACAGAGAAGACATGAGGTACGCAATCTGCAGTTCTCTCACACAGAGAAGACATGAGGTACGCAAAATCCTATACGCCGTTCTCTCTCACAGACAGAGATCGTTTTCTGTGTTTATTTAGGATAATCAGTTCTCTTAATACTGGAAAAAAAAATTCTGATGTTCCACATCCTGCATTAATGTTTCGTGTTGGGAATTCCGTTTTCTGTGCTCTATTGGATTTTCTTTAATTTCTGCACCGTTTTCTTGAGACCAGAGAAGATAATAGTTTGCAGTTTGAGCATAATACTTCGTTAATGATATGTGGTTATTGTGTAATCTTAGACTTAATACCATGGAAGGAAAATAATGTTTGTGAGTGTGTGCGCGCGCGCGCGCGCGTGTGTGTGTGTGTGTGTGTGTGTGTGTGTGTGTGTGTGTGTGTGCAGGAGAAATTAAATTTGCATATCAAAGCTGCTGTCAAATATGATGCAAATTAGAACTTAATATTTCACACAGTATAACAAGGCGGCTGTTTACATTAATTCCCGGAGTTTTTCCTCATTCTTTCGCTCTTTTTTTTTTCCTAGCTGACACTTAGCAGTTCTTCTCTTTTATTTTATTTTTAAATTCATGGGGAAGCACTCAACCCGCAAGGGACGTATAGCGATTGGTTAAAGGGAGATAATATGACGTATACCTGGAAGGTGTTCCAGGGGTCAACGCCCCCCGCTGCCTGGTTCGTGACCAGGCCTTTTCCAAGGAAGGGAAGGGTAGTTTTAATTCCAGGGATCAATAGCCCCTCAACATCAAGGCTCCATCTTTAGGGGGTCAACGCCCCCTTGGCCCAGTAACATGCCAATCTGTGTGTAAACTCATGACAGCGCTCATTTTCTCTCGTTTTCACTGCTGAATTTTTTGTACTGTATTGAGGAACTTGCTAAGTAAAGGTTTTTAAGTGTGTTTAGTGGTGCTGTTAAAGGGTTTTTAAGTCCATAGCAGTGCTGTTAAAGGGTTTTTAAGTCCATAGCAGCGCTGTTAAAGGGGTTTTAAGTCCATAGCAGTGCTGTTAAAGGTTTTTTAGTTAATAGCAGTGCTGTTAAAGGGTTTTTAAGTCCATAGCAGTGCTGTTAAAGGTTTTTTAGTTAATAGCAGTGCTGTTAAAGTTTTTTTTAAGTCCATAGCAGTGCTGTTAAAGGTTTTTTTTAGTTAATAGCAGTGCTGTTAAAGTTTTTTTTAAGTCCATAGCAGTGCTGTTAAAGGTTTTTTAGTTAATAGCAGTGCTGTTAAAGTTTTTTTTAAGTCCATAGCAGTACTGTTAAAGGTTTTTTTTAGTTAATAGCAGTGATGTTAAAGATTTTTTAAATTCATAGCAGTGCTGTTAAGGGACATTAAGCGGTGTGTAGCGCTGTTGTGTTGACGTTGGTGATAAGTGTACATTAGATGGTGTAAGATATCTAGCGGTTATTGAATTTGAATTTTGACACCATTCTTATTTTTTTTTGGGGGGGGGGGGGAACTGTAAAAAAAAGTTCAGAATTACGAAAAGTTTCGCAACACCATACTTTTTGGCCTGGCAGAAAGTTTCATACATGTACAAAAAAAAAAGAAAAGGTTTAGAAACACTTTATTTTCCTTGTCTAGCGGAAAGTTATTGTGCATATCCTGGTTTAATTAAACCTTGCGATACTCCGCTACAAATGTTTTGTTTCTGACTACAACGTTTTAATGAAAATTGATCTCAGCTGATGAAATCCATCTCTATTTCTTTCTCAGAATCTTTATACTTTTTATTTATTTTTAGTTTCTGCTCTCATGTACTTTTTGTGTTCCTATTTTGGTATATTTGTGTTAGATTGCATGTATCAGTCTTTCTAAAGAAAGCAAAATTTTTAAGAGCCCTACACACACACACACACACACACACACACAACCACACACACACACACACCCCACACTCACACAACACACACACACACACACCACACACAACACACACACACCACAACACATATATATATATATATATATATTTTATATTATGTATAATATATATATATATATATATATAATTTATTTATATATTATATATATATATATATATATATATTTATATATATATATATATATATTGAATCCTGGAAGCAGAAACGAAAGCATCATATGAGACACGTCTATCATCACTACCAGACGTTTTCACGACTTGTGAACGTAGAGACATAAGTAGTATCTTTGAGACGTTTATCATTGTCTTGACGGCATTTGAAAATATCGGTCATCCCCACTAAAATCTTTACGACGTTTGGAAATATTCGTCGTCCCCACCAAACACCTTGACGACGCCTGGAATTATCCATCAACACCTAAAGTCTTGAGTACGATTGGCAGTAGAAACAAGAGAAGCATCTAAAAGACGCGCTCAACATCATCAGGAAACGTCTTAACGAAACCTGAAGGTATGTAAAAATACAGCAACAGAGAGACGTCCATCGCCACCGCCAAAAGTCATGGCAACGCCTGAAATTGAAGAGAAAAACCTCGCCGAAACTCAACCCTCGCTACTAAGTCAGTGTTATGACGAGGTCCTTGTAAACAAAGGGAGGGTCGCATTGTGTTGATAGATCCGTCCTCTCAGTTCAGCTTCCTCCGTCCCCTCCTATCTCTCCTATCCTCCACCCCTCCTCTCCCTCCCTCCCTTTCTCTCCTCCCCTTCGACCATTCACTCCCACAATACTGGGTTTAGAGGTCTGGGGACGATGAGAAGGGGGAAACTGTTTACCCGCGTGGCGTTACAAGTGGTGAGGTGTCTATATCCAGGGTCCAGTAAGTAAATTACTCCTAATGTAAATTCCTTTACCAAAGGATTAGTGATATGGGAAGATTTCTGCACAGAGTAGTAGCAATAGTGCTAGTTAATGGTAGAACTGAGATTAGCAGCAGTAGTTCTGTTTGATAGTAGCAGCGGTAGAAGGTAGCAGAATGAGGAAGAGGAGATGCTGGAAGAGGAAATAAGACAATAGATAACAAAGACGAGTTGCATGCTGAAGATGATGGGGGGTATGAGACAGGAAAAAATGTTGAATGAGAAAGAGAGAATGCAGGAGGAAGGAATCATTGTGGTGATACATGCACTTCTGGAGGACAACTCCGTGTCAGAGCGATAATTCCGACATCTTGTCTCTCTACAAGTGGAAGTTATGGCCAGTGGAAGGGTAGATAGTTTGAGAGGTTGAGGGAAGGGAGGGAGGGAGGGAGTGATGGATAATAAGAGTGCATCTCTCCTACACTCCACTCTCACTCCACCATCACCACCAGTGTCGTTTCAAGTGCTCGTCTCCTTGGCATGGCATCACGCCCTCATCCTTTACTTTGATGACAAGATAGTGTGAAAGGACACAAGAAAGAAGCAGCCTCTGTTGATATATATTTAATCTCTTGTCTCTCTTTCTCTCTCCTCCTCTCCCTCTCTCTCTCTCTCTCATCTCTCATCTCTCTCTCTCTCTCTCTCTCTCTCTCTCTCTCTCTCTCTCTCTCTCTCCTCTCTCTCCTCTCTCTCTCTCTCTCTCTCTCTCTCGCTCTCTCTCTGTCTCTCTCTCCCTGAGCCGTCTCGCCAGGACTGGCCAGTGAGACAGCTATAAGAAAGAGGACATGTTTCCACTCTCTCTCTGTATAAAACATTTTACGAGGTCTACCCTGGTGGGTCTGACTCCTCGCTAGGGTTGTGATGTCTGATGACGACGGTATTGTCACGTTTAGCACTTTTTCTGTTTCTGGCATTTACCAGAAAGAGAGAGAGAGAGAGAGAGAGAGAGAGAGAGAGAGAGAGAGAGAGAGAGAGAGAGAGAGAGAGAGAGAGAGAGAGAGAGGAGAGAGAGAGAGAGAGAGAGAGAGAGGAGACAGACAGATTTTTCATAATAATAATAATAATAATAATAATAATAATAATAATAATAATATTATTATTATTATTATTATTATATATTATTATTATTATTATTATTATTATATTATTATTTTCAAAACATCCGTAATAATTTTCTTAGGTATAATAATAATAATAATAATACTGGCAACAACGGCGCCACACAACGCAGTGCAGAATGTGGAAAGTTCCTCAGCCCGTGAGCACGAAATTTATAATGTGAGAGAAAAACACAGAAATCACTGAAGCACTTGTTAAGACTGTCTTTCAAAACCTGCCCTCTCCTACCTCTATTCTCTCTCTCTCTCTCTCTCTCTCTCTCTCTCTCTCTCTCTCTCTCTCTCTCTCTCTCTGGTAAATGCCAGAAACAGAGAAAAAGTGCTTACATGACAATACCGTCGTCATCAGACATCACAACCCTAGCGAGGAGTCAGACCCACCAGAAAAAGAGAGTGGAAGCATGTCCTCTTTCTTGTAGCTGTCTCACTGGCCTGTCCTGGCGAGACGGCTCAGGGAGAGACAGAGGAAAGATTAAATATATATCAACAGAGGCTGCTTCTTTCTTGTAGCCTTTCACACTGTCTTGTCTTCAAAGTAAAGGATGAGGGCGTGATGCCAAGCCAAGGAGACGAGCACTTGAGATGACACTGGTGGTGATGGTGGAGTGAGTGTGGAGTGTAGGAGAGATGGAGGAGTGAGGGCTTGTAACTACACACTTATGTCCGGCATAAGGGGAGAAAGAGAGAGAGAGAGAGAGAGCTTGACGTATAGACAATTGAATCACACATACGCCACTTACATCAGCTTCACCAAGCGACTTCCAGCATAATTAAACATAAATCAGCTGAGAAAACCTGGAGGACATCGGTACTCATCCTCCTCCTTCTTCTCCTCCTCCACCTCCTCCTTCTCCTACTCTTCCACCTTTTCCTCCTTCCCGTTTCCTTCCTGTCCACTTTGGGAACTTTTCTTTTAAGTCCCACCTTAACACCCAAAATGCTGTATTTAACTATGGTCTTTTTGTATCCACAACTAAATGTCAACAGTCTCTATACAAACATTCTATCATGCTAAAATAATAATAATAATAATAATAATAATAATAATATTATTTATTATTATTATCATTATTATTATTATTATTATTATAATCATTATTATTATTATTATTGCTTTTACTATTATTTGCTCCCTCTTCAGCTTATTTTTTCTCACTCCTCTCAACCTCTTCCTTCGTTCCTTCTCTCAATTTCCTTCTTCCTGCCTTCATTCCACCTTCTCCTTCCCTCTCCTTCACCTTGAGAACATGTTTCTCTCCTCCTCCATCCTTTCCTCTTATAATTAGAACAGTACCCTCCTCCTTCTAAGCCTACAGGCCTGGGACGAGCCATCTATCTGTTTTATGAGGCCAAATTCTCCTTTTAACGAGGACATGCCCTGAAGATGTTTCTCTCTCTCTCTCTCTCTCTTTCTCTCTCTCTCTCACTCTCTCTCTCTCTCTCCTCTCTCCTCATCTCTCTCTCTCTCTCTCTCTCTCTCTCCTCTCTCTCTCCCTCTTGCTAGCTTCAGTGTCCTGTGTGTGTGTGTGTGTATGTATTTATACTCATCTATTTGTCGTTGCAGGGGTTGACTCATATATATGTAGGGATCCTATGTGTGTGTGTGTGTGTGTTGTGTGTGTGTGTGTGTGTGTGTGTGTGTGTGTGTGTGTGTGTGTGTGTGGTGTGTGTGTGTGTGTGTGTGTGTGTGTGTGTGGGTGTGTGGGTGCAATACAGAGATTATCACATTTATTTGAGTGTTGCATTCTCACTCACACGAAAACGAGCAAGGAAGGTCTAACAAGAGCCCTCGAGTAGTTATAGGTAAGCCTTCAATTCTGATTGCTCGTACACTTGGCCAAAACCAAGAGTGCTAGGGGATGAAAGAAGTATAGAAGGCAAGGGACCCAGGAGATAAAGAGAGCAGTCGTAGAGCCAGAAATGACTATGCATAGGTAAGAAGGAGGCCCAACGACAATATGAAAATGACATAGCAGCAAAAGACAAATCTGACCCAAAGCTGTTGTATAACCACATCAGGAGGAAAATAACAGTCAAGGACCAGGTAATCAGCTAAGGAAGGAAGGAAGGAGGAGAGATCACAAGAAACGGCCGCAAAGTATGTGAGGAACTCAACATGAGATTCAAAGAAGTGTTCTCAGAGGAGACAGAAGGGACTCCAGAAAGACGGAGTGGTGGAGTACACCACCAAGTGTTTGACACAGTACATACAACCGAGGAAGAAGTGAAGAGGCTTCTGAGCGAGCTAGACACCTCAAAGGCTATGGGGCCGGATAACATCTCTCCATGGATCCTGAGAGAGGGAGCAGAGGCGCTATGTGTACCCCCAACAACAATATTTAACACATTTATCGAAACAGAGAGATTACCTGAGGTATGGAAGACATCAAATGTAGTCTTAATTTTTAGACAAGAAGCTCTAAACTATAGACCAGTGTCAGTGACATGTATAGTATGCAAATTCATGGAGAAAATTATCAGGAGAAGAGTGGTGGAACACTTAGAAAGAAATGAGCTCATCAACAACAGCCAACATGGTTTCAGGAACGGGAAATCCTGTGTCACAAACCTACTGGAGTTTTATGACAGGGTGACAGCAGTAAGACAAGAGAGAGAGAGGAGTGGGTAGATTGCATATTCTTGGACTGTAAGAAGGCGTTTGACACAGTTCCACACACGAGATTAGTACCAAAACTGGAGGACCAAGCAGGGATAACAGGGAAGGCACTACAATGGATCAGGGAATACCTGTCAGGAAGACAGCAGCGAGTAGTGGTATGTGGCGAGGTGTCAGAGTGGGCACCTGTGACGAGTGGGGTTCCACAGGTGTCAGTCCTAGGACCAGTGCTGTTTCTGGTAATTGTGAACGACATGGCGGAAGGTAGAGACTCCGAAGTGTCCCTCTTTACATTTGATGTGAAATTGATGAGAAGAATTCAATCGGACGAGGACCAGGAAGAACTGCGAAGGGATCTGGACAGGCTGCAGACCTGGTCCAGCAATTGGATCCTGGAGTTCAACCCCACCAATTGCAAAGTCATGAAGATTAGGGAAAGGCAAAGAGGACCGCAGAGGGAGTACAGTCTAGGGGGCCAGAGACTCCAAACCTCACTCAAGAAAAAGATCTTGGGGTGAGTATAACACCAGGCACATCTCCTGAAGCACTTCTCCTGAAGCGCACATCAACCAAATAACTGCTGCAGCATATGGGCGCCTAGCAAACCTCAGACCAGCATTCCGACACCTTCATAAGGAATCGTTCAGGACCCTGTACACCGTGTACGTTAGGCCCATATTGGAGTATGCGGCACCACTTTGGAACCCACACCTAGCCAAGCACGTAAAGAAACTAGAGAAAGTGCAAAGGTTTGCACCAAGACTAGTCCCAGAGCTATGAGGTATGTCCTACGAGGAGAGGTTAAGGGAAATCAACCTGACGACACTGGAGGACAGGAGGGATAGAGGGGACATGATAACGACATACAAAATACTGAGAGGAATTGACAA
>NC_069447.1:31110080-31117580 GCF_026875155.1 Cherax quadricarinatus | reverse complement strand
GAAACACAAGAAAGTGCTCTAAAACACAAGAAGGTGCTCTAAAACACAAGAAGGTGCTCTAAAACACAAGAAAGTGCTCTAAAACACAAGAAGGTGCTCTAAAACACAAGAAGGTTCTCTAAAACACAAGAAGGTTCTCTGAAACACAAGAAAGTGCTCTAAAACACAAGAAGGTGCTCTAAAACACAAGAAGGTGCTCTAAAACAAAGAAGGTTCTCTAAAACACAAGGTGCTCTAAAACACAAGAAGGTTCTCTAAAACACAAGGTGCTCTAAAACACAAGAAGGTGCTCTAAAACACAAGAAGGTTCTCTAAAACACAAGAAGGTGCTCTAAAACACAAGAAGGTTCTCTAAAACACAAGAAGGTGCTCTAAAACACAAGGTGCTCTAAAACACAAGAAGGTTCTCTAAAACAAGAAGGTGCTCTAAAACACAAGAAAGTGCTCTAAAACACAAGAAGGTGCTCTGAAACACAAGAAGGTGCTCTAAAACACAAGAAGGTTCTCTAAAACACAAGGTGCTCTAAAACACAAGAAGGTTCTCTAAAACACAAGGTGCTCTAAAACACAAGAAGGTGCTCTAAAACACAAGAAGGTTCTCTAAAACACAAGAAGGTGCTCTAAAACACAAAAAAGTGCTCTAAAACACAAGAAGGTGCTCTAAAACACAAGAAAGTGCTCTAAAACACAAGAAGGTGCTCTAAAACACAAGAAGGTGCTCTAAAACACAAGAAGGTTCTCTAAAACACAAGAAGGTTCTCTGAAACACAAGAAAGTACTCTAAAACACAAGAAGGTGCTCTAAAACACAAGAAGGTGCTCTAAAACACATGAAAGTGCTCTAAAACACAGAAGGTGCTCTAAAACACAAGAAGGCTCTTAAAACACAAGGTGCTCTTAAAAAAAAAAAAAAATGCTCTAAAACACAAGAAGGTTCTCTTTTAAACACAAGAAGGTGCTCTAAAACACAAGAAAGTGCTCTAAAACACAAGAAGGTGCTCTAAAACACAAGAAGGTTCTCTAAAACACAAGGTGCTCTAAAACACAAGAAGGTGCTCTAAAACACAAGAAGGTTCTCTAAAACACAAGAAGGTGCTCTAAAACACAAGAAGTGCTATAAAACACAAGAAGGTGCTCTAAAACACAAGAAAGTGCTCTAAAACACAAGAAGGTGCTCT
Organism: Cherax quadricarinatus; assembly: GCF_026875155.1. Classification (NCBI taxonomy): domain Eukaryota; kingdom Metazoa; phylum Arthropoda; class Malacostraca; order Decapoda; family Parastacidae; genus Cherax; species Cherax quadricarinatus. The sequence goes on along the minus strand of NC_069447.1, from coordinate 31,116,403 downwards.
AAAACACAAGAAGGTGCTCTAAAACAAAGAAGGTTCTCTAAAACACAAGAAGTTCTCTGAAACACAAGAAAGTGCTCTAAAAACACAAGAAGGTGCTCTAAACACAAGAAGTGCTCTAAAACAAAAGTTTCTCTAAAACACAAGTGCTCTAAAACACAAGAAGGTTTCTAAAACACAAGGTCTCTAAAACACAAGAAGGTGCTCTAAAACACAAGAAGGTCTCTAAAACAGTAAGAAGGTGCTCTAAAACACAAGAAAGTGCTCTAAAACACAAGAAGGTTCTCTAAAACACAAGAAGGTGCTCTAAAACACAAGAAAGTGCTCTAAAACACAAGAAGGTGCTCTAAAACACAAGAAGGTGCTCTAAAACACAAGAAGGTTCTCTAAAACACAAGAAGGTGCTCTAAAACACAAGAAGGTTCTCTAAAACACAAGAAGGTTCTCTGAAACACAAGAAAGTGCTCTAAAACACAAGAAGGTGCTCTAAAACACAAGAAGGTGCTCTAAAACAAAGAAGGTGCTCTAAAACACAAGAAGGTTCTCTGAAACACAAGAAAGTGCTCTAAAACACAAGAAGGTTCTCTAAACACAAGAAGGTTCTCTGAAACACAAGAAAGTGCTCTAAAACACAAGAAGGTGCTCTAAAACACAAGAAGGTGCTCTAAAACACAAGAAGGTTCTCTAAAACACAAGAAGGTTCTCTGAAACACAAGAAAGTGCTCTAAAACACAAGAAGGTGCTCTAAAACACAAGAAGGTGCTCTAAAACACAAGAAGGTTCTCTGAAACACAAGAAAGTGCTCTAAAACACAAGAAAGTGCTCTAAAACACAAGAAGGTGCTCTAAAACACAAGAAGGTTCTCTGAAACACAAGAAAGTGCTCTAAAACACAAGAAAGTGCTCTAAAACACAAGAAGGTGCTCTAAAACACAAGAAGGTGCTCTAAAACACAAGAAGGTGCTCTAAAACACAAGAAGGTGCTCTAAAACACAAGAAGGTGCTCTAAAACACAAGAAGGTTCTCTGAAACACAAGAAAGTGCTCTAAAACACAAGAAGGTCTCTAAAACACAAGAGGTGCTCTAAACACAAGAAGTTCTCTAAAACACAAGAAGGTTCTCTGAAACACAAGAAAGTGCTCTAAAACAAAGAAAGTGCTCTAAAACACAAGAAGGTGCTCTAAAACACAAAAGGTGCTCTAAAACACAAGAAGGTCTCTCTAAAACACAAGAAGGTGCTCTAAAACACAAGAAGGTTCTCTGAACACAGAAAGTGCTCTAGAAACACAAGAAGGCTCTAAAACACAAGAAGGTGCTCTAAAACACAAGAAGGCTCTCAAAACACAAGAAGGTGCTCTAAAACACAAGAAGGTGCTCTAAAACAAAGAAGGTTCTCTGAAACAACAAGAAGGCTCTAAAACACAAGAAGTTCTTGAAACACAAGAAGTTCTCTAAAACACAAGTAAGGTCTCTGAAACACAAGAAAGTGCTCTAAAACACCAGAAGGTGCTCTAAAACACAAGAAGGTTCTCTGAAACACAAGAAAGTGCTCTAAAACACAAGAAGGTGCTCTTAAAACACAAGAGGTGCTCTAAAAACAGAAATTCTCTAAACACAAGAAGTCTCCTGAAACACAAGAAGGTGCTCTAAAACACAAAAAAGGTATTCTAAAACACAAGAAGGTGCTCTAAAAGACAAGAAAGTGCTCTAAAAGACAAGAAAGTGCTCTAAAACACAAGAAGGTTCTCTAAAACACAAGAAAGGGCTCTAAAACACAAGAAGGTGCTCTAAAACACAAGAAAGTGCTCTAAAACACAAGAAGGTGCTCTAAAACACAAAAAAGTGCTCTAGAACACAAGAAGGTTCTCTGAAACACAAGAAAGTGCTCTAGAACACAAGAAGGTTCTCTGAAACACAAGAAGGTTCTCTAGAACACAAGAAGGTTCTCTAAAACACAAGAAGGTTCTCTAAAACACAAGAAGGTGCTCTAAAACACAAGAAGGTTCTCTAAAACACAAGAAGGTGCTCTAAAACACAAGAAGGTGCTCTAAAACACAAGAAGGTGCTCTAAAACACAAAAAAGGTTCTCTAAAGCACAAGAAGGTTCTCTGAAACACAAGAAGGTTCTCTAGAACACAAGAAGGTTCTCTAAAACACAAGAAGGTTCTCTAAAACACATGAAGGTTCTCTAAAACACAAGAAGGTTCTCTAAAACACAAGAAGGTTCTCTAAAGCACAAGAAGGTGCTCTAAAGCACAAGAAGGTTCTCTGAAACACAAGAAGGTTCTCTAAAACACAAGAAGGTTCTCTAAAGCACAAGAAGGTTCTCTGAAACACAAGAAGGTTCTCTAAAACACAAGAAGGTTCTCTAAAACACAAGAAGGTTCTCTAAAACACAAGAAGGTTCTCTAAAACACAAGAAGGTTCTCTAAAACACAAGAAGGTTCTCTAAAACACAAGAAGGTGCTCTAAAACACAAAAAAGGTTCTCTAAAGCACAAGAAGGTGCTCTAAAGCACAAGAAGGTGCTCTAAAGCACAAGAAGGTGCTCTAAAGCACAAGAAGGTGCTCTAAAACACAAGATGCTTCGCAACAACTCTTCGCTCTACAAAAAAAAATAAAAGTGGAGTTCGGACGGCAGAAGCGTTGTTCCCAAACATCAGCATCAAGACAGTATCATCCAGAGGATGGATGAGAGTGCGTCGTGGATGACGTAATACTCTGGAGTAAGACCCTTAGAGAGAGAGAGAGAGAGAGAGAGAGAGAGAGAGAGAGAGAGAGAGAGAGAGAGAGAGAGAGAGAGAGAGAGAGTGGGAAAGTTACAAAAGTTTTTTTTTTCAGTTAGTTGAAGCAAGTCAAAGTTATCAATTCGTGAACAAAAGTCTATCTTAGTCTAACCTAATAGGTCTATTGTTTAAAATGGGGAGAGGAGAGAGAGTAAGAGAGAGAGAGAGAGAGAGAAATAGAGATAGAAAGAGAGAGGATGTAAAGCAAGGAGCAATTACCTTAATGGGACACTCTTCTCCTTGTACCCGAGCAGATGGAACAAAGAGGAGCGTCAAAAACTTGAATAGTTTGTCTCTCCAAAAAAGGGATACCTACCCCCCCCCCCCACTTTTTTTTGATGGGGATCATAAAAACAGGAAGAACGGCGTTGGTGGCGAGGACACAGTTTTAAAAATATTAACTTTGGTGATATCAAAAGTACAGACGGGAGTTTGCCCTTTATCGGAGTGGATGTTATAATTGCGTTTATGGTAATAAATCGAGTTGTTATATTTGGGTGAATATTTTATTGATTCTTATTAGCGTTTTTATTTTGTTTTACTTGTTTCTACTTTTCCCTTATTTTCTTCCATCTTTCTTTCTTTTCTTTATCCCTTCTTCGTTTATTTTTCTTCCTGCCATCCTTCCTTATTTTCCTTTACATTCTTACTTCCATCTATCCCTCCAGTCTGTTTCCTTCCTCCCTTTCTTTTCTTACCTCTTTTAATTCCTTCCATCATTACTTACGTTCACCCATCTATCTTCTTTCTCTCCATCCAGCCATCTTTTTTTTCTTTCCTTCCCTTCTTTCTTCCTTTCCACTCCTTCCTTCTTTCCTTTCCCCATTCCTCACGTCCTCACACACACACACACCACACACACACACACACACCACACACACACACACACACACACACACACACACACACACACACACACCAACACAACACCACCCACCACACACACACACACACACCAGAACAGGACACACATAGATGATACACTCTTCTGTGACTCTCAAATATGCCACAGACATACCTTTACGAACATCTTCAGTGAAGGACCAGGAGAGAGATGGGTGGAGCCAGGATATGAGACAGTGGATATTGGCACCATACACAGCTTTATAAATAGGTACGAAAGGTTCCTAGAGATAAGGAGGCCATTTTATCTGCTAAGTGAAAGTTAAGAGTCTCGGTTGCTTGAGATAAGCACCTGTGACCCCTTCCATCTAAGTGAATACCAACAAACACGATACATCTTTCAGTATTTTACACACAGTACATGAAAAAAATAAAGAAATTTCGAAGGGAAAGTATTAAAAAAAATTCAAAAAAGAAAGAAAAAGGATCAGGAAGAATAGATGAAAGTAAGAAGCTATGAAAACGACAAGGGGAAAATATATTCAGTTTGTGCCACCTTTCCTCTTGATCTCCTTACATCACTCGACTTCTCGCATCAGCTGACCTCGGAGGTGAAGGTCGTCACGGCCCGTCTTGACGCTGGATTGTCAACAAACAGTTCGCATAACACAATCCAGGGAAATCCCAGCCAGCGCCGGCATCTTCCTGTGACCGTCAGTCAATATATCTCTCCCTTTTTGTTGTTGTTGTGTCTTTTATTTTGCTACTTCTGTTTCCTGTCAACACGAGCCAGCAGACCTACTGCGGTGCTTCCCAAACCTGACTTTTACCCTCACCTGACCTATTACCCTCTATTTCCCATTCCTTCTCCCACCAGTACATTCTGCTAAGAAGGTACCCACAGTTGCCCTCGAAATATACAGCAAGGCTCTTCCATGAGTTATACTGTTAACAAGTATGGTTTTATCAACATTGATAACTCTTCATTACACTTAAAAGAATCCCTTCCATCCCCACACAGAAGAGGATCCCGTAAGGGGATCGAAATATGCAGATCAGTTAATCTTCTGAGTTTGTCTCCATGTGGATTATTATTGAGCATTGACAAATGTTTATTACACTTTATTTATTCATAAGTATAATTATATAATATATATATATATATATAATATATATATATATAATAATACATATATATATACATACATATATATATATATATATATATATATATATATATATAATATATATATATATATATATTATATATATATATATATATATATATATATATATATATATATATATATATATATATATATATATATAATATATATATATATATATATATATATATATATATATATATATAATATATATATATATATATATATATATATAAAAATATATATATATATATATATATATATATATATATATATATATATATATATATATATATATATATATATATATATATATATATATATATATATATATATATATATATATATATACATATATATATAGGGAGGTACCACCTCTAGAACTGTTATAGGGACCCTCATCCTCAGAGAAAAGAATAAACTTGCTTCAGGGAAAACTCAAGGTTCTCCCTGAAGCTGTTTGAGAATTTTCTCCTACCACCCCCTATATTTTATATATATTTTATTTAAAGACAAAATACATTGACAAAACATTCACAAAAATACGATAGAAAGTAAAACAACATAGGTAACTCAGAGCTACATCTCGAATACTTCGTCCAGCTCCCCAGCGGTGGGCCGCGTGCCCAGAATGCTGCAGGCATTTCCTCTTTGGATCGCAACACTGAGTCTCTGAAAGAGGAAGCTGGTCGCCCTGTGGTCCTTGGTTTCTATGATGAGCTTTTCACCCAGCTCTATTAGGAACTTTAGAGCACACTTGCCCCATGCTCTAAGGGTCTCCGACCCTATTGGGATGAAGGTATAGCAAGGGGGAAGGTCTTCATATTTGCGGATCTTCTGGATCTCCCTGTGGCTGGCAGCTCCACCCCGTTCCACTACGGAGTATGGCAAGTAGGTGTAGTCCCAGGCAATCTGCTTTCCATCCTTTCAAGGTAGCATAGTGGCTCCATCAGGACGCTATTGACTTCCGCCAGACCTCTGCACTTGGGGTTCCCGTTGAGCTGGGCAACGGGCTGTGGCGAGGCTTCTCTTTATGATGTCATTGACCTCCTCATGCCTGGCATACTTCCCTTCTGCTGTGTGACACACGAGACCATGAAGTCCGAATTGATCAGCTGTCGCCCTGCCGCAAATACACCTATGTTCAGTGAGGATGGGGGCGGCTAGGCGAAGAGCAACACCAATCCGAATGGCCTGTGGGTCTAGTCAAGTGCCCAAGGAGGAATTGGGAACAGCTAACAGGAAATCTCCTGATTGTGGTGCCTTCACTGCCAGGAGACGAGCTTTGTCCTTTCCTGAGGCATTGGAGAGCATTGTGTAGGCGATTTTTTCCATGATCGGTTTGTCCCAGTGGAACTGTTTGTGTTCTTTGGTAGGAGCTGGTCTACTGGAGGAATCTGTAAGGGTGTCCCACCGAATCGCTGCTTCAGTAAACCTTGGGTCTTGAGCTCCTACCACGTCTCTCAAGCGTTCGGGAACTATCTTCTTGACTAATGCACTGGAAGCCAAACACGAAGACAGAAAAGCAGGTAA
>NC_069447.1:31095080-31105080 GCF_026875155.1 Cherax quadricarinatus | reverse complement strand
CTGTATTGAACACGACTTAATGTTCAGAAGCTACGTCCACAGTGAAGTGATTTAGACTGTGTTCATGATATTGTAGCAACATTTTGTGACTATTTTGAATAAAGTTCAGTGACGATGAAATCTCCCACATCTTCACCTTCCACTGCTGAAGTTCTCAGTCCACCTCCTTCTTTTCCACCTCCACCACTGTTGTATGCACCACCTCCACCTCCACCTCCACCACTGTTGTATACACCACCTCCACCATTATTGTATACACCACCTCCACCACTGTGGTATACACCACCTCCAACACTGTTGTATACACCACCTCCAACACTGTTGTATACACCACCTCCATCACCACCTCTCCACCACTCGTAAATTCGGCCATGTTTTCAAGCCTGAGGTCTGGCTGGCAACCAGTGTTGGAACACAATGTTCAAAGTTCACCCGAGATGTGTTTCTCCCGGCGCCCCTTGACTCTGTCTAGTGTTACTTACTATTACCTTTACTGGTGCCGGTTTACTGCGCTGGGTTTACCATGCTAGGGTTTACTGCGCTGGGTTTACCATGCTAGGGTTTACTGTGCTGGGTTTACTGCACTGGGTTTACCATGCTAGGGTTTACTGTGCTGGGTTTACTGCACTGGGTTTACCATGTAAGGGTTTATTAAGATGGGTTTACCATAGTAGGGTTTTCTGCGCTGGGTTTACCATACTAGGGTTTACTGCGTAGGGTTTACCATGCTAGGGTTTACTGCGCTGGGTTTACCATGTTAGGGTTTACTGCTCTGGCATTACCACGTCAGGGTTTACTGCGCTGTTTTTTTGTTCATAGCTCTTTGTAAGATTTTTGTTTTGTTTTTTAACTGATCGGTTTGGAGCGGTTTACTTATTTTTTTTTTTGGGGGGGGGGGGAGAAATGCTTGATTTTTTTGATAGTGAAATATCTCTAAAGAATGCGAGTATATTTTGATTTAGTAATTAGAAAGTGTTGTTGTTGCTTTTGTTTATATATATATATATATATATATATATATATATATATATATATAATATATATATATATATATATATATATATATATATATATATATATATATATATATATATATATATATATATATAATATAATGTCGTGCCGAATAGGTAAAACTTGCGATTTTGGCTTAAATAGAAACGCTCTTTTGCCGAATATGGCAAGCGAAAGCTTGTGTATGCAATAATTTAATTTTAAATGAGTTCTTGCTAATTGACCAGTTTTACCTATTCGGCACGACATATGTATATAAACACATCGGCCGTTTCCCACGGAGACAGGGCGACCCGTCAAAGAAAAAACACTTTCACCATCTCTCAGTCGATCACTGTTCTTCCAGAGGCACTTTTACACTACAGTTCAAGAACTGCAGCATATTTCCAACCATCCTTCAGAGCGCAGGCACTGTACTTCCTACCTTCAGGACTCAAGTCTGGCTAACCAGTTTTCCTGAATCCTTTCATAACTGTTACTTTGTTCACATCCAGACAGCATATTAAGCCACTAAAAACACTGGCCTCCACTCGCTCCTTTCTAACACGCTCACGGACGCTTGTTGGAAGTCTGAGCCCCTAGCACAGAAAACCTCCTTTACCCCCTCCCTCCAACTATTCTTAGGACGACCCCCTACCCAGCCTTCCTTTCACTACGCCCTCCAAGCCATTCTATTCCAATCCACCCTTTCTAAGTGTCTGAACCACCTGAAGAACCCCTCCTCAGCCCTCTGGGTAATGCTTTTAGTAACCCTGTACTTATTCCTAATTTCTAAACTACGGATTCTCTACATTATATTCACACCACACATTGCCCTCAGACACGACATTTACACTGCTTCCAGTCTTTTCCTTGTTGCTTCATACCAGTATAAGAGTGCTGATACCATATACTTTCCTAAATTTCCCTCTTTGCTTCCATAAATAACGTTCTTTGTCTCCATAGACTCCTCAATGCACCATTCACCTTTTTTCCCTCATCAATTCTATGGGTCACCTCGTATTTCACAGTAAACACACACACACACACACACACACACACACACACACACACACACACACACGCAGCTATGATTCGACCCCTTCAACCACAAACAGGTGAGTATACACACACACTCTTTAGCTTCCTTTCAGTCACTCAAGGAAACTCTACACAGCTTGACGGTCGTACACGAGCAGAATTTCTCACGGGATGTAGAATAACCCGTGTTAATGCTGGCGCACCAGGAGACTTCACGGGAGAGAAGTATCTCCATCTCAAAGAATTTAATATTTTCTGGCGAGTGCATTTTAATATCGCCAACTTGGGGCTCTGGTCGTCGCCAACTCGGAGGCCCAAGTTGGCGCGGCACATCACAAAGTGATATTCAGAGAGCAAGTTGGAAGCCGGAGTTGGGATCTGGTTTGGCGGTGTAGAACTTAAGTTGAAGTTCCTACTGCCTTCCCTGCCTCCCGCCCGTGTTCCTGCGTACGTACGTGTGTGTGTGTGTGTGTGTGTGTGTGTACTCACCTATTTGTACTCACCTATTTGTGGTTGCAGGGGTCTAGTCACAGCTCCTGGCCCCTCCTCTTCGCTGATTGCTACTAGGTCCTCTCTCTCCCTGCCCCATGAGCTCTATCATACCTCGCCTTAAAACTATGTATGGTTCCCGCCTCCACTACGTCACTTTCTAGGCTATTCCACGGCCTGACTACTCTATGACTGAAGAAATACTTCCTAACATCCCTTTGATTCATCTGAGTCTTCAACTTCCAATTGTGACCTCTTGTGTCTGTGTCCCTTCTCTGGAACATCCCGTCTTTGTCCACCTTGTCTATTCCGCGCAGTATTTTATATGTCGTTATCATGTCTCCCCTGATTATATATACCCCGAGAGGTGTGTGTGTGTGTGTGTGTGTGTACTCACCTATTTGTACTCACCTATTTGTGGTTGCAGGGGTCGAGTCCTAGCTCCTGGCCCCGCCTTTTCCCACCGGTTGCTACTAGGCCCTCTCTCCCCCCCGCTCCATGAGCTTTATAAAACCCTCGTCTTAAAACTGTGTATGGTTCCTGCCTCCACTACGCCCATTTTCTAGGCTATTCCACTGCCTTACAATCTATGACGAAGAAATACTTCCTACTATCTCTCTGACTCATTTGTGTCTTCAACTTCCAATTGTGGCCTCCCTTTTTTCTGTGTCCCCCCCCTGGAACATCCTGTCCTTGTCCACCTTGTCTATTCCACGCAGTATTTTTTTATTCGTTATCATGTCTTCCCTGACCCTCCTGTCCCCGTGTCGTCAGGCCGATTTCCCTTAATCTTTCTTCATAGGACATTCCCCTTAGCTGGAACTAACCTTGTTGCAAACCTTTGTACTTTCTCTAGTTTCTTGACGTGCTTTATCAAGTGCGGGTTCCAAACAGTGCTGCATACTCCAGTATGGGCCTGACATACACGGTGTACAGTGTCTTGAATGATTCCTTACTAAGGTATCGGAATGCTGTTCTCGGTTTGCCAGGCGCCCATATGCTGCAGCAGTTATCTGATTGATTGTCTTCCGGAGACATGCTCGGGGTTATACTCACCCCAGATCTTTCTCCTTGAGTGAGGTTTGCAGTCTTTGGCCACCTAGCCTATACTCTGTCTGTGGTCTTCTGTGCCCTTCCCCTATCTTCATGACTTTGCATTTGGCAGGATTTTAAAATTTGAGAAGCCATTTGCTGGAAACCCGTGTCCAGTCTGTCCAGGTCTCTTTTGAAGTCCTGCCTGGTCCTCATCAATTTAATTCTCCTCATTAACTTCACATCATCTGCAAACAGGGACACTTCTGAGTCTAACCCTTCCCTCATGTCGTTCACATATACCAAAAATAGCACTGGTCCTAGGACCGACCCCTGTGGGACCCCGCTCGTCACAGGTGCCCACTGTGATACATCATTACGTACCATGACTCGTTGTTGCCTCCCTGTCAGGTATTCTCTGATCCATTGCAGTGCCCTTCCTGTTATATGCGCCTGATGCTCTAGCTTCTGCACTAATCTCTTGTGAGGAACTGTGTCAAAGGCCTTCTTGCAGTCCAAGAAGATGCAATCAACCCACCCCCCCTTCTCTTGTCTTACTTCTGTTATTTTATCATAAAACTCCAGAAGGTTTGTGACCAGGATTTGCCTTCCGTGAATCCGTGCTGGTTGGCATTTATACTCCTGTTCCGTTCCAGGTGCTCCACCACTCTCCTCCTGATAATCTTCTCCATAATTTTTGCATACTATACACGTCAATGACACAGGTCTATAGTTTGTGCCTCTTTTCTGCCCTCCTTTTTTGAAAAGGGGAAAACTACATTTGCCGTCTTCCATACCTCAGGTAGTTGCCCATTTTTCCAGGATGTGTTGAAGATTGTGGTAAGTGGTACGCACAACATATGCTGGCTCCCTCTCTAAGGACCCACGGAGAGATGTTGTCCGGTCCCATTGCCTTTGAGGTAATCGATGTCCCTTAGCAGTTTCTTTCACCTCCTCCTCATCTGTATGTATGTCGTCCAACACTTGTTGGTGTATTCCTTGTTGGTGTCCCCATCGGGTCTGTCCCCCCAGAGTCCTTCTGTCTCTACTGTAAATACTTCCTTAAATCTCGTTTTGAGCTCCTCACATACCTTTTGATCGTTTCTTGTGAGTTCTCCACCTTCTTTCCTCAGCCTTATCACCTGGTCCTTGACTGTTGTCTTCCTCCTAATGTGGCTATACAGCAGTTTCGGGTCAGATTTGACTTCGATGCTATGTCGTTTCATACGTCGCTGGGCCTCCCTCCTTATCTGTGCATACTCGTTTCTGGCTCTTCTACTAATCTCCTTGTTTTCCTGGGTCCTATGCCTCCTGAAACCTTTTCCATTCCTGTTGCACTTAGTTTTTGCCTCCCTACACCTTCGGTAAACCAAGGACTCGTTTTGGTCTTCCTATTATTTCTGTTTCCCTTGGGAACAAAATTTTCCCTCTGCCTCCTTGCACTTTTTTTGCCACATTTTCCATCATCTCGTTTACTGATTTCCTACCATTTCTCTGTCCCACTGAACCTCCTGCAGGAAGTTTCTCATACCTGTGTAGTCCCCCCTTTATAGTTTGGCCTGTCCACTTCAGTTCCTGTTACCTTCTCCACTTGTAACTCTACTATATAGTCAAAACTCAGAACCACATGATCGCTAGCTCCAAGGGGCCTCTCGTAAGTCATGTCCTCATGTCTGAATTGCTCGGGGTGAACACAAGATCCAGTCTTGCTGGCTCATCCTCCCCTCTCTCTCTGGTTGTGTCCCTGACATGTTGATGCATGAGGTTTTCAAGTACCACATCCATCATCTTGGCTCTCCATGTTTCGGGACCCCCATGTGGCTCCAGGTTTTCCCAGTCGATCTCCCTGTGGTTGAAATCGCCCATTACCAGTAACTTTGCTCTGCTCGAGTGAGCTCTTCTTGCCACCTCAGCCGTGTGTCCACCATCACCCTGTTGTTTTCTTCGTACTCCTCTCTTGCCTCCTGCAGTTCTGTGGTGGGTTATACAATCACTCCAATGACTACTTTATTTCTCCGGGCTGAATTGTAAACCCACAATGTAGTCTCTTTCTCCAATCATGTCCATGCCTTCCATTTTCCCCAAATCCCCATTGGTGTTTTATGAGCATGCAACCCCTCCTCCCCCTCTACTCCTTCTATCTTTCCTCAGGGTCTGATATCCTGTTGGGAAGATTGTGTCTGTTATTGTCTCAGCGAGTTTTGTTTCTGTGACTGCTATGATGTCTGGGGATTTTCACTGATTCTTTCATTCCACTCCTCATGTTTATTCGTTATTCCATCCGCGTTTGTGTGTGTTCGTGTGTTGTGTGTGTGTGTGTGTGTGTGTGTGTGTGTGTGTGTGTGTGTGTGTGTGTGTGTGTGTGTGTGTTGTGTGTGTGTGTGTGTCTAACAAGCGTACGCTCCTTTCCCAAATCTTACGAACGATTTGCGTATTTCTCCAACCATATCTGAAACACTCTGGGTTGTGGCGTAAAATACAAACACAATACATCCTAAAAAATTGCACGAAATATGATACAAAATAACATAAATTAGCAATATAACAGATTATTTAATGTAAAATAATTTAAATTAGACACATGTGCAACTCTTGGGTATCTTCTTCTTTTCTTGTTTCCTCAATAAAGATACCTAAGAGTTGCACATATGTCTAATTTATCAATATGTCGGTTCTCTGAACCATTCATCTATAAAATAATTTAACATAATTAAAAGTAATATACGTAAGGATGATTATATACCCCGAGAGGTGTATGTCTGTGTATGTCTACTTAGGGGATGAATGTATTCTTGTCTTTAATGACCCTCGTGTAGTCGATAAGCTTCAAACCCTCATTAACAAACCAGCCAATCATAATATAACATTAATAAAAGCAAAGTAACACACATTTGCTTTGAAATTCACACATGCGCAACTAATTGCGACATATTATTGCAGCAAAGCTTCGCGCTCCAGGAGTTTTTTCAAGCCGTTACTATCAATACAGGGACACAGAGTGTATATAGGTCCCTGTATTGTTAGTAACGGCTTGATAAAGCTCCTGGAGAGCGAAACGTTGCTACAATAATATGTCGCATTAGTTGTGAATTGACAAAGTCACCGGTGGACCTTTGGTCAAGTTCCTGGTGAGCGAAACAACATTTCCCCCATAGATTGTCATAACCTGCATTGTGTGTCTTACTTACAAGGATAACTATGCGATTCTTGAAACAATAAAAAAAAATCAAGCAACAGCAGAAAGACAACTCACAACAGTTAAGGGTCTTAATTGTCAAGACGTTTCGCCTTCTCTTCAGGCTTCTTCAGTTTTATACAGAGGTGACAAATGTAGGCAGCAGTACCAGCGGAGAGGCAACGATGGCCTGATCACTCCGTCAGTTTCGGAAGACGTGGCCAGAAAGTAGGTGGGAACGGAGTAGTAGCCTCACCTCTTTAGTCGACTGAGGAAGATAATAATGGTAGAATTACTGACAGAACGTTAGGTAAATGACACAGAGATAAACTTTGCCACAATAAAGTGTCACAATAGTTGTATCTGTGTCCGGATACTTGACATCGACTGAGGAAGCCTACAGAACAGGCGAAATATAGATACCCAACTATTGAACATTTGTCTCTTACTCATCAATTTGTAATGCAAACCGCTATTGCAAAAAATAGAAAACACATTTCGGGAAAAAACAAAACCACGTACGTATTTACAGAAGACCTCGTTCGTTCCTTATCTCAATCCGTATCCGGATTTGATATTGCCAGAATTACACGAACCCAGACTGGAAAAATTTCTACTTGAGTTGTTGTTAGTGGGGGATTGGACGGTAGGAGCAAGGACTGGTAATGTTGCACCAGAGATAGAGCAGCAGGAAAGTTGATGTGCTCTTCCTCCGGGAAAGATAAAATGACAGAAAATATGTTTATAAATTATGTGATATGTTGGTTGTGGTTTGTTGTGCGAGCCGTGAGACTTGAGTACTGTGTGTGTGATGTACTATGTATATAATATATATATATATATATATATATATATATATATATATATATAATATATATATATATTATTTACTTTATATATAGATATATATATATTATATATATATATATAGATAATATGCAAGAGGTTTTCCTGATGTGAAAAAAGGGCGGTGATGACTAGCGCAGCGTGTGATGCTGGTGTTTCGTGCTGATGACACGGTCACTTGCTCGTCGAGAGAGATCATTGTCGTTCATATCGGTGATAATGGTCATGAATCTCCCAAAAAATACAAAAGTTGCTGTATGGAATTTGGTGCAGCGCATCTCTTTGTGAACTCGCTCGTCTGATTGATGCACTTCGTTATGGGTTCGTTAAATTCGGAGCTACACGGACCCGTGAGCCTTTTAATTGGTAGTATTGGCCATTTGTCGCAACGGACACCAGCGACAAGCAGGTGCAGGCTGTAGACTTTACTGTTAAGTGCGTTGATGGGAGTATAATTTTTTATGAGGGATGGGTGGTAGGAGGGGTTAAGGGGGAGGAGGTTGGCAGGGAGAAGGGGTTAACCGAGAGTAGGTTGGCAGGGAGGAGGGGTTAAGGGGGAGGAAGTAGACAGGGAGGAGGGATTACAGTGTAGGAGGTAGGGCAGGAGGGACTGGTAGACACGTTAGGAGGGAAGAGAAAGACGGGAGATAGGGGGGAGATAGTAGTCAAGGAGAAGGAGTTAAGGGAAGAAGAGGAAGTTGACAAAGAGGAGTTGGTTTAGGGTTAGTTTGCAGGGAAAGAAAGGTACATGAAGGAATGAGGTAGAGAGGGGGGAGCGAGGTCAGGTGGTGTTGGCAAAGGGAGGGGAGAGGGAAAGTTGGTGTGCATGGAAGAGAGGGAGAGGAAGATGGACATGAGAGATGGGAGAGGAGGGAGGATTGAAGGAGGGGAGGGAGCTTAGAATGAGGAGAAGGAGGCTAGAGGGAGGGAGGGGAGGATAAAATGAGAGGGAAGAGAGGGGATAGAGGGAGGGGGAGGGAGAGAGAGGGAGGGGGAGTGTAGGATAGAGGGAGGGGAAGGATGATAGAGGGAGGGGGGGGAGGGAGGATAGAGGAGAGGATAGAGTAAGGGGGAGGGAGGATAGAAGGAGGGAGGCGAGGGAGGATAGAGGAGGGGGAGGGATGAATAGTGGCTGAGGGACAGACGGAGGGAGGAAGGATAGAGGGAGGGGGAGGGAGGGGATGGGAGGGAGGATAGAGAGAGGGGAGGGATCGAAAGGAGGGAGGGGAGAGGGAAGGAGGGGAAGGGAGGATAGTGGAGGGGGAGGGAGGATAGAGAAAGGTAGAGGGAGGATAGAGGGAAGATAGAGGAGGACTAGAGGGAGGATAGAAGGAAGGGAGGAAGAGGATAGAGGGAGGGGGGAGGAAGGATAGAGGGGCGCGGTGGAGAAGGTGAGGAGGGGAGGGAGGTTAGGGGAGGGGGAAGGAGGATAGCGGGAGGGGGAGGGAGGAAGAGGTAGGGGGAGGGAGGATAGAGGGAGGGGAGGAGGATAGAGGGAGGATAGAGGGGGATAGAGGGGGGATAAAGGGAAGATAGAGGGGAGGATAGAGGGAGTGGGAGGGAGGATAGAGGGAGGGGGAGGGAGGATAGAGGAGAGGGGGAGTGGAGAAGAGGGGGATACAGGGAAGATAGAGGGAGGATAGTGGGAAGGGGGAGGGAGGATTAGAGGAGGGGGAGTGAGGGATACTGAGAGGGGGAGGAGGATAGAGGGACGGGGGAGGGAGGATAGGGGAGGTTTTGAGGAAGTAGAGGAGTAAAAAGGGAGGGGGGGGGAGGATAAGGGGGGGGGGGGAGGATAGGGGGGGAAGGGGGGAAAGGGGGATAGAGGGAGGGGAGGGGGATAGAGGAGGGGGGGGAGGTTAGGGGGAAGATGGGGAGGATAGAGGAGGGGAGGGAGGATAGAGGGAGGGGGGGGGGGGGGTAGGGGGAGATAAGGGAGGATGGGGGGACGGGGAGGGGGATGGGGGGGGGGAGGGGGAAGGGGGGGGGGGATTGGTTGGTCCCCCGTAAGGTTTATTTCTGAATATTTTTCCCCTTTCCCCCTTAAACCTTTTTTTTTTAATATTACTTTTTTTTTTCCCATTTTTTCCCTCCAACCTTTTTTTTTGCTCTTTTTGTCTTCGCTCTAATGTGTAATTTTTTCGTTTTTTTTTCATATTTTTTTTTTTTTTATGCTCTGTTTTTTATTAGGTTTATTTTTAAGTTTAGTGTTATTTTCGCTGTGTTGTTTTGGTCGTTTTTTAAAAATTTTTATTTAAAAACCGGCGAATGACCAAATTTTAGCGTTCGTTCTGAAAAAATACAATGTGGAGAGGACACCGTGTACAGTTGGGGCCATTTTTTCGCTTTCCCCCCAGGGGGTTTTTACAGTAGGGGTCCCAGACCGGGTTTCCCAGTTCGGCCTGATCGATAGGTTTTTTAACG
>NC_069447.1:31080080-31090080 GCF_026875155.1 Cherax quadricarinatus | reverse complement strand
GCAAAACCCGGGAAAAGCGTTTCCGAACCCTTTAAAAAGGGGAAACGTTCAAGACATGTTACACTGGTTGTTACGCCATAGGATATGCAGCAACAGTCTGGAACTCACACATGGTCAAGCACGTCAAAAATTTAGAGAAAGTAAAAAGGGTTTGCAACAAGGCATCCCAAGCTCAGGGGAATTCGACAGGAAAGGTGAGGGAAACGGACGACGACCTGGGGGACAGAAGGGTCAGGGGACAGATAACAAACAACAAGATATGGGGGGAATAGACAAGGGGGACAGAGATAGGATTTTCCCAGAGGGGGGACACAGGGAAAAGGGGTCAAAAACTGAAAGCTGAAGACCAGACGAGTCACAGGGACGTTGGGAAAAGTATTTCTCATCTAGAGTTGCGAAGGTAATACCCTAGCAAGTGAAGTAGTGGAGGCGGGAACCAATAAGTTTAAGAAGAGGATGATACAGCCAGGAACAGAGAGAGAGGGCCATAGCGATCAGTGAAGAGGAGGGGTCAGGAGCTGAGTCTCGACCCTGCAACCACAATTATGTGGGGAAAATTTAGTGAGAAAACCCACCCCAACACCCACACACACACACACACACACACCCCACACCACACACACCACCACACACACACAACAGGTATATCCCCCAAATCCGCAAAAATACCTTCCACCCCCCCCTTTACCCCACCTACCATTACCCCCGGGGAAAAAAACCTACCCCTTTCCCCTTTTTCCCCGCCCCCCTCCCCCCCCCCCCCCTCCCCCTCCCCCCCCCCCCCTCCCCGGTTCTTCATAAACACACCACATCCCGAACTGTCTTATGTTGTGGGAGAGCCGTGGTGGGAGGAGGAAAAAGGGGGGGTTGTGGGTGGGAACATAGTGGGGTGTGGGGTGGAGGAACAAGGGGGGTGTGTGGTGTGGGGAACATATGGGGTGGTGGGGTGGGGAACATAGGGGGTTTTGGGGGTGTGAGGAAAAAAGGGGGTGGTGGGTGTGAGGAACAAGTGCGGTGGTGGGGGGGAAACAAGTGGGGTGTTGGGCGTGAGGAACAATGGGGTGTGTGGGTGTGAGGAACATAGTGAGGTGTGGGGGTTGAGGAGCATAGGGGGGTGTGTGGGTGTAAGGACTATGAGGTGTGGGGGTGGGAACTGTGGGGTGTGGGGGTTGAGGAAATGTGAGGGTGTGGGTTGGGGGAACATTGGGGTGGTGGGGCGGAGGAAAATAGTGGGTGTGTGGGTTGGGGAAATAGGGGGGTGTGGGGGTGTGAGGAACATGTGGGGTGTTTGGGTGTGAGGAAATAGTGGGGGTGTGGGTGTGGGGAAACATAGGGGGGGTGTGTGGGCGTGGGGAAAACATAGTGGGGTGGTGTGTGTGAGGAACACAGGGGGGTGTAGGGCGGAGGAAAATAGAGGGTGTGGGGTGAGGAAACATAGTGGGTGTGTGGTGTGAGGAACGTAGGGGGTGTGTGGGTGTAGAACTAGGGGGGGTGTTGGGGTGAGGAACATAGTGGGGTGTGTGGGCTTGGGAACAGGGGGTGTGTGGGTGTGAGGACACAGTGGGGGTGTGGGCGTGAGGAACATGGGGGGGTGGTGGGCGTGAGGAACATATGGGGTGTGTGGGTGAGGGAACTAGGGGGGGTGGTGGGGTTAGGAACATAGGGGGGGTGTGTGGGTGAGGAACATGGGGGTTGTGGGGGTGGGGAACTAGTAGGGGTGTGGTGGGGGAACATGTGGGGGTTTGGGGTGGGGGGCATAGGGGGGTGTGGGGGGTGTGAAGAAATAGTGGGGTGGTGGTTGAGGAACATAGGGGGTGGTGGGCGTAGGAAATAGTGGGGTGTGTGGGCGTGAGGAACATAGGGGGGTTTTTGGGGGAGGAACATAGTGGGGTTTTTTTGGTGTGAGGAACTAGTGCGGTATAGGGGCGTGAGGAACATAGAGGGGTGGGGGGGGTGAGAACATAGGGGGGGTGTGGGGGGGGAAACCCTAGGGGGTGTGTGGGCAAGGAACAAGTGGGGGTGGGGGGGAGAAACAAGTGGGGTTTTTGGGGCGTGGGGAAACTAGTGGGGTGGTGGGCTTAGGAACATAGTGGGGTGGTGTGTGTGGGGAGCATATTTGGGTTTCCCTGGAGGTTACCGGATTTTTTCCCGGGGATCAACCCCCCCGCGGCCCGGCCCACGCCAGGCCTCCCATGGACGGGGCCTGATCAACTGGGGCGTTCTGCTGGCCGCACGCTTTTCCGACGTACGAGCCACACCCCGGGCTGATCCGGCACCGACTTTGGGATCTGTCCATCTCTCTTGAAGGAAACCAGGGGGTTATTGGCAATTCCCCTAATGCTTGATGGGAGGTGTTGAACGTTTTGGCCCCGACATTAGGGGTTTTTCTTTTAGTGAAAAAAATGGGCCCCTATTTTTTTTATTGGGGCATTTGCATCCCCTGCCCATCTTTTTACTTTCGTGGGAGGTTTTCTGTGTGCAATTTGGGACCATTCCTTCAAGATTTTCCAAGTGTAGATTATGATAACCTCCCTCCTGGTTCCAACAGTACAATCAAGGCTTCCAAGCTTCCCAGAGTTAAGGTGTGACAGAACTTAACGTGCAAAAGGATCTCTTTTCACTCTCTAGATCTGCGTTTTTCACCTGTTTTGTATGGAGATGTTAAGTACACTTTTCCGCCTAGGGGAAAAAAGTGTTTTAAAAGGGATCATCATGGGGCTTGGCATCTCTCGTTTAAAAGTTCTCATTATCCATCCTTCTTTTTCTTTGCACTGCGACGGGGCACTTTTGTGATCCTTGAAAGGGATCCTCAGACTTATACTCCCAGGTCCCTTACTTATTTTTCCGCTCTATTTATGGCCGGAGTCAGTGTTTTACTGTTTAGTTATTATCTCCCCCAGTTTTCCATAAGGGAGTTTGGAATTTTTCCCCTTTTGAACTCTTTATTGTTTACCTTTTGCCCACTGGAAAACTTTTTTTTAGTCTTCTTGATTTAAACCGCGTCCTCAGCAGATGACAACCTCTGCAAACCTAGTATCATCCCAAAGGAGAACGGTGCTGGGGTTATATCTTGTTATGTCTAAATTTGAGGAAAGGAATGATGGGGGCGAGTACGTGCCTTGTGGAAACAAGTTTTCCTTGGCACCCTCCGATTTTAACTCTGTTGCCCACTACTCTTTGTGTTCGTTTTGTTAGGAATTGAAATCCTCTCCCCACTTTCCCAGTTATTCCTTTAGACGTATTTTTTGGGGTATTACGCCATGATCGCATTGTCAAAAGCTTTTTCAAAGTCTGTGTAAAAAAACATCGCATTCGATTTTCTTCCATCATCCCCAAAGGGCCTTTTCATAGTGATCCCGTGTTAGAGGCAGGAGCGACCTGCCTGAACCCAGTTGCCCGGATTTTGCAGATTTTTGGGGAAACCCGGGATTTTTCAATCCCGCTTAGCACTCTTTCAAAATTTTTTTATGTGGGATTCAGGCTATTTGGGCATAGTTTCTTAGCTAATGCTTTCTGCCACCTTTTTGGGGGGGCTAATCCTTTTTTTAAATGCGGGAATTTCACCCATGTCCCAAACCCTCCTCCATATTACTTGGGGACGCGAGAGGGGGTTTTTTTTCAGTTCTTAATAAAACAGAGTTCCCGAGTCGGGCCTGGGGGTAGTGCATAGGCATTTATCAATGGGTTTTTGGAAAAAACACGGAGTTAGGTAATGTCGGAAATCTGGCTACATTTATGGAGTTTGAGGCTCATTCATGAAAAAATCATTTGGGGCGGGCGATCCTAGACCGATTATGGTTCATAAACACAAGTCTACTGGGATTTCAATTTTCACCATTTCCTTGTTGTCGTCTGTGTAAGTCCCTCCTGCTAGTAAGGGCCCGATACTAATTGGTATTTGCCTTGTTTTTGGATATGAAAAGAAGATTTTGAAAATTTTTTCAATTTCAAAAAGCTTTAAGCTCCTCTGCCTCTCCCGGTTCCTTAAAGTCATTTACTTTTGTTGTAGTTTCCACTTCCCGGTCAGCGCCCCCCCTTCGGTATAGTATTCTAGCACTCCTGAGAGCTCATGACTCTTCTCGTCTTCTGTAAGGGGGCGTCTTTTTTTTTCTCCGTTTTTCCCTGTCTTCTTCTTTCTTAGGGGGAAAATCCCAAACATGCTTCGGCACCAGGGATTATCCTTTCAAGGCACTGGTTTGGGGCCCTGTCATTTTAAGACATCTTTCCCCAAAGTTTCGTTTAGGACATGGGTTTACCTGGTCCCATTGATGTTTCTTGTTTTTGAAATTGTATTTTTTGAAGAACCTTCACGGGTACATGCATTCTGTTGTTTGGACCCCCATCATGTTACGTCTGGACTTTTTGATTAGAAGTATCGGGAAATTTGTTTTTTTTTTGAATTTAGTTCTTATCGGTCCTCATTTTTTGGAAGATAAGCAAGTGGTTTTTTAGTCTTTTTTGGCTCCACTATCTGCTGGCTTAAGTTGTTTTTTCAGAGACTTGTAGCTCATGTTGGGACCTTTCACGCGCTACCTCCGGGGAGTTTCAGCAAAACATTATTTGCTACTTCTTCCATTTTTTATGCCTTTGGTGGGGTGTGGGGGGGGGGGTGTGAGGAACAAGTGGGGTGTGTGGGTGTAGGGAAAATAGTGGGGGGTGTGGGGGTGAGGAACATAGGGGGTGTGTGGGGGTGGGAAACCCCGGGGGTGTGTGGGCGGAGGAGCATAGTGGGGTGTGTGGTGGAGGAACATAGTGGGGGTGTTTGGGGGGTGAGGAACATAGTGGGGGTGTTGGTGTGGGAACACAGTGGGGGGGGGGGCGTGAGAAAAAAGTGCGGTGTTGGGGTAGGAACATATGGGGGGTGGGGGGTGTGAGGAACATAGTGGGTGGTGGGCGTTAGGGAACATAGTGGGGTGTGTGGGGGTTTAGGAACATTGGGGTGTTGGGCGTTGGAACATTGGGGGTTTCCCCGGAGGTTTCCGGGGTTATTCCGGGGGCAAGCCCCCCCGGCCCCTCCAGACCGGGCCCCCCGATGGAAACGGCCTGATCAACAGCCCGGCTGATCCGGCATGACTTTTGTATCGTCCAGCCTCTCTTGAAGGGAGCCAGGGGTTTATTGGGAATTCCCCTAATCTTGATGGAAAGGGTGTTTAAAAGTTTTGGGCCCCCACCTTTTTATGGTTTTTCTCTTAGTGTACCCCTGGCCCCCTACTTTTTTTTGGCGGCATTTTGCTCGCCCCAGTCTTTTTTTTCGTAGGGAGTGTTTTTGGGCAATTTGGGACCATTCCTTCCAAGATTTTCCAAGTGTGATTATTTAATCTCTCCCTCCTGGTTCCAACGAGTCAAGTCCAAGTGCTTCCAAAAGGTTTCCCCTAGTTAAGGGGGTGGGTGTGAGGAACATAGTAGGGGGTGTGGGTGTGAGGAACACATGGGGTGTTTGGGGGGGAAAATGTGGGGTGTGTGGTGTGAGGAACATAGTGGGGTGTGTGGGGTTGAGGAACAAGTGGGGGGTGGGTGTGAGGAACATAGTAGGGGGGTGTGGGTGTGAGGAACAAAGTGGGGTGGTGGGGGGGGGAGGAACAAAGGCATGTGTGGGTGTAGGAAAAAAAAGTGGGGGGTGTGGGGTGAGGAAATAGTGGGGGTGTGGGGGGAGGACAAGTGGGGGTGTGGCGTGAGGAACATAGTGGGGGTGTGGGGTGAGGAAACAGTGGGGTGTTGGGCGTGGGAACATAGTGGTGTGTGTGGGGGAAGGAACAAGTGGGGTGTTTGGGGTTGAGAACAATGGGGTGGTGGGTGTGAGGGAAAACAGTGGGGGTGGGGGGGAGGAACAAGTGGGGGTGTGTGGGGTTTTTGGACAAGTGGGGTGTGTTCGTGTGGGAAATAGTGGGGGGTGGGGGTGTGAGGGAAAACAGTGGGGTGTGTGGGCGTGAGGAACCATGGGGTGTGTGGGGGGAAGAACACGGGGGAGGTGGGGGTGAAAACATTTTTAATGGGGGTTGGTGAAAGAAATTCTAAATTGCCCCGAGCTGGACCCCCCCCTTTTCCCCCAGCCTCTCACAATATGCTGTCCTCACCTCACAAGGGATTAGTACCACCACACCGTTTTCCCCAGAATATTCCCCTCGCTTTGTAATATACCTGCATGCAAAAATATATAACACACCCCCACACCACACAATATTTATAAATATATATATATATATATATTATATATATATATATATATATAAATAAATATTATTATTATATATTATAAAATATAATATAATATATTATATTATATATATAAATATATAATATATATATATATATATATATATAAAAAACAGCATAAAAGGGTGGGTGTGTTTTTATGAATTGGATGCAAGGAAATAGGTGAGTGAAAAATAAGGGGGTGTAGTGAAATATGTGGATTTGAGTGGAAATAGGTCTAACTGAGGGAAAATGAGTGGGCTTGAGTGAAAATAATTTGATCTGAGTGAAAATAAGTACATGTGAGGGAAAACTGATAAATCTTTTACTTGTCTTTCAGGAAGTTAAAGGGAGAGGTGTGTCAGTCACTTTTGGTCAAGATTTCAATAGATTTCACTCTTCTCCTACCCTTGATGGAGAGAGTACCTTGATACTGGTGAAGGGCTCTTGATCTAGGAAACTGGAGCAGCCCTTCTCCTCTATCAAATTTAAAAAGCTTCTCAAGGTAGTGTTTGATCAGCCAGGCTGTTGTGGCTGTTTGTTTGCGTGCAGCGAACACTAATAGCATGATTGATCAGGCTTTTCCTCTCTTTCCCCCACTCGCCCTTCTATACCTCAGCCTGCTTACTTTCTGTTGTGGTCGGGGACATGGTCGGAGACGTGGTCGGAGACGTGGTCGGAGACGGGGTCGGAGACGGGGTCGGAGACGTGGTCGGTGACGTGGTCGGAGACATGTTGGCCGGCGTGGTCGTGAGGGTAAGACCTCTCTGGACGTGTGTTGTACACAGCACAGTGAAATATTGTTCATATCCTGATAGCTAACGGTGTGATTTATGACAAGGTTTGGCATGGGTCAAACCCAATCTCTCTCTCTCTCTCTCTCTCTCTCTCTCTCTCTCTCTCTCTCTCTCTCTCTCTCTCTCTCTCTCCTCTCTCTCTCTCTCTCTCTCTCTCTCTCTCTCTCTCTCTCTCTCTCTCTCTCTCTCTCTCTCTCTCTCTCTCTCTCTCTCTCTCTCTCTCTCTCTCTCTCTCTCTCGCGTTCCCTGCTGGTATTTATGTCCCAGGAACTCCAGGAGTTCCTTTTCCCCCACTCACACCTAGTTTGTCCTGGGCGAGGTGAAACTCCTTTATTCACTCCTGCTATACAAGTCATATGTTAAAACCTCACTCAGTTACCACTATTTTTGTTTTTCACTCCAGCTCATTTTCATTGATATGAAGGCTTCCTAGGACCTCTCTAGAAGATGGGGGTCAATAAACCACGGTACGGGTAGGGTTCAAACCAGTACCGTGGTTTGTTTACAATCGTGTTATTGCGATTTCGTGAGTCAGGGATCAGTAATTTCTTATAGGAAAGGTAAAGAAAAATATTTATATTTCTTGTAAAATTGACAAAAAAACGTCGGTCGTACTAATGAAAATTGATGAGCATCGCAAGGTACAGTACTGACACCTTTGCTGTTTCTTATCCTCACGGCAGACATGAAGCAAAACAAGGATATAAGTTGCCACAGAAGCAAGATAATCCGTGAACCACTGACTTATAACAGTAGACACCAGAGGGGAAAAAAATGGTGTTCACTTGTGACAGATTCCAACTGCTTAGCTATGAAAAAAAAACGAAAATCTTCAAAAAAAAGAACATGTATATAAAATTGATGCACAGTGACTAATGGAACGAACAGTACTTGTGAAAGATGTAGGAATAACCATGTCAGATAAACTGTCGTTTAGAAAATAAGACAAAAAATGTATTATAAAGCCGGGAAAATGACTGAATTACGAGAACTTCAGTATGAGAAGAATAGTCATGTCGATGTTGACACTCTTCATATTTCTTGTGTTCTCACGTCTGGAATATTGTACACACTGCTTCTTTCAAGACAGGAGAGACATTTTCAGGGCTGCAGAGTTGGGAAACGTCCAGAGACTGTCTAAAGGTTCTGCCATCTCTCCATTTTTTAAACAGTTGAACAAAGTGTACCAACTTCCATGTGTGTGCCAATTTGCCCTCTTGTTGTGACATCCCTGAAAGGCAGGTGAGAAAGCTACATGATAATTTACACTCTGAAAGTCTTAGAGGGATTAGTCCCAAATTTGCGCACAAAAATCACTCCTTTCGAAAGCTGAGGACTGGGCAGGAGACGCAACATTCCCCAATGAAAAAGCAGGGGCGCCACGAGTACGCTAAGAAACAACACAGTAAGTGCCAGGGGCCCAAGACTGTTCAACTGCCTCCCAGCATACATAATGGGGACTACCAATTGACCCGTGGCGCTGGACAGGCACTTAGTGCCTGATCAGCCGGACTGCGGTTCATACGACCAGGAAGCCTGGTCGCAGACTGGGCCGCGGGGGCGTTGACCCCAGAAACTCTCTCCAGGTATATTCCTAAAAAAATTCAGGTCAGAATAACTCTTTTGCACTTTGTTTAAAAAAAAAATGATATCCTGTCTGGTCTTATTTTATCAGTATTCTGGAGCGATTTCTTTAATTCCTCTTCAGGTAATTCAACAGCCTTCATTTAGCTATAATTTTCGCTTATATACACACACTTAGAGATTGTATTTAATGTTACACTCACTTCCTCAACTTCACTGAATTTGTCGTTGTCTTTGTGTGTGTGTGTACTCACCTAGTTGTGGTTGCGGGGGTCGATTCACAGCTCCTGGCTCCGCCTATTCAACTAGCCGCTACTCAGTCACTCTTCCCGCTCCGTGAGATTTATCATACCTCTTCTTAAAGCTATGTATGGATCCTGCCTCCACTACATCATTACGCCAGGCTATTCCACTTCCTGACAACTCTGTGACTGAAGAATTATTTCCTAACATCCCTGTGATTCATCTGAGTCTTCAACTTCCAAATGTGGCTCCTTGTTGCTGTGTCCCATCTGTGTGTGTGTGTGTGTGTGTGTGTGTGTGTGTGTGTGTCCACCAAACTCTGGATAATCACAGCAAGACCATGAGGAGGCAAAAATAGCAACTTAATACACTAGATTCTTCTCAGGTTAAACTCTGAATAGATTTTCAGGGTGCCAGGCTCCGCCGCCACCTCCGCCGCCGCCGCCGCCTCTGCTATTGCCACCCTCATCGCCGCCACTGCCACCATCATCGCCGCCACTGCCACCATCATCGCCGCCACTGCCACCATCATCGCCGCCACTGCCACCATCATCGCCGCCACTGCCACCATCATCGCCGCCACTGCCACCATCATCGCCGCCACTGCCACCATCATCGCCGCCACTGCCACCATCATCGCCGCCACTGCCACCATCATCGCCGCCACTGCCACCATCATCGCCGCCACTGCCACCATCATCGCCGCCACTGCCACCATCATCGCCGCCACTGCCACCATCATCGCCGCCACTGCCGCCATCATCGCCGCCACTGCCACCATCATCGCCGCCACTGCCACCATCATCGCCGCCACTGCCACCCTTCACCCCTTTCCAATTTCTAAACGTGAATTTTCACGTGTCCAGATATCGGAGATGAATGAAAATGGCTTGACTATGACTTTCCGTTTCTATTTTTTTTCGGGGAGTGGAAATGTGGGGTAGGGGGTGTGTAGGGGAAAGGGGGCGGGGGACGAATGGGAAGGATGGGGAAGGGGGACGAGAGAGAGAGAGAGAGAGAGAGAGAGAGAGAGAGAGAGAGAGAGAGAGGAGAGAGAGAGAGAGAGAGAGAGAGACGGACTGTGAATGTTTTGTTGTTGTGGCACATTCGGTGTTTGTTGATGTTGTATATTTCTAACTCTTTGTTCTCTCTTTCTCTTTCTCTCTCTCTCTCTCTCTCTCTCT
>NC_069447.1:31057580-31075080 GCF_026875155.1 Cherax quadricarinatus | reverse complement strand
TCCTCCCTCCTGCCTCACTCCCTCTTTCCCTCCCTCCCTCCCTGATTCTTTCTCTCTACCTTTTGCAGAAGGTTTAGGAGAAACAAGGAGAGGTCGATGTAGCTGGCGGCTACTATTACCCTCTGTGGAGTGACTCTTGAAAAATATATTGACTCGTTCCTGCTGGCAGTCTGGGTTTGTAGCTCCGAGAAAGACTGACATTACGTATATTTTCATTGATACTAGTTTTGTTACCATTATTATTATTATTATTATTATTATTATTATTATTATTATTATTATTATTATTATTATTATTATTATTATTATTATTATTATTCTTGGTAGTAGTAGTGGTGGTATTGGTGGTGGTGGTATCAGTAATATTAGCAATAGTAGCACAGTAGAGAGTAGTAGTACTAGTAGTAGTAGTGAAAGAACTAGTGGGAGAAGCAACAGGGTACTGAAGGAAGGTAACCGACCCACGGGGCCCAAGGTAACACCTTCCTTCAGTGCTCCTTTTGTTCTCTTGGCTTTTTTTTTTTACACTGCCATTTCTACCATTAGTACTAGCTCTTTCACTACTACTGCTACTATTACTCCCCCTACTATTACTTCTACCACTTGTTTTACCATTGCCACTGCTGCTTTCTCATTATTACTATTGTTACTAGCACTGCTGTTAGTACAACCATTACCACCACTAGTACTACCACTGCTGCACTGCTGTTAGCACAATCATTACCACCACTAGTACTACCACTGCTGCACTGCTGTTAGTACAACCATTACCACCACTAGTACTACCACTGCTGCACTGCTGTTAGTACAACCATTACCACCACTAGTACTACCACTGCTGCACTGCTGTTAGTACAACCATTACCACCACTAGTACTACCACTGCTGCACTGCTGTTAGCACAACCATTACCACCATTAGTACTACCACTGCTGCACTGCTGTTAGACAACCCATTACCACCACTAGTACTACCACTGCTGCACTGCTGTTTAGTCACAACCATTACCACCATCTAGTACTACCACTGCTGCACTGCTGTTAGTACAACCATTACCACCACTAGTACTACCACTGCTGCACTGCTGTTAGTACAACCATTACCACCATTAGTACTACCACTGCTGCACTGCTGTTAGTACAACCATTACCACCACTAGTACTACCACTGCTGCACTGCTGTTAGTACAACCATTACCACCACTAGTACTACCACTGCTGCACTGCTGTTAGTACAACCATTACCACCACTAGTACTACCATTGCTGTACTGCTGTTAGTACAACCATTACCACCACTAGTACTACCACTGCTGCACTGCTGTTAGCACAACCATTACCACCATTAGTACTACCACTGCTGCACTGCTGTTAGTACAACCATTACCACCACTAGTACTACCACTGCTGCACTGCTGTTAGTACAACCATTACCACCACTAGTACTACCACTGCTGCACTGCTGTTAGCACAACCATTACCACCACTAGTACTACCACTGCTGCACTGCTGTTAGTACAACCATTACCACCACTAGTACTACCACTGCTGCACTGCTGTTAGTACAACCATTACCACCACTATATACCATGCTGCACTGCTGTTAGTACAACCATTACCACCACTAGTACTACCACTGCTGCACTGCTGTTAGTACAATCATTACCACCACTAGTACTACCATTGCTGCACTGCTGTTAGTACAACCATTACCACCACTAGTACTACCATTGCTGTACTGCTGTTAGTACAACCATTACCACCACTAGTACTACCACTGCTGCACTGCTGTTAGACAACCATTACCACCATCTAGTACTACCACTGCGCACTGCTGTTAGCACAACCATTACCACCACTAGTACTACCACTGCTGCACTACTGTTAGTACAACCATTACCACCACTAGTACTACCACTGCTGCACTGCTGTAAGTACAACCATTACCACCACTAGTAATACCACTGCTGCACTGCTGTTAGTACAACCATTACCACCACTAGTACTACCACTGCTGCACTGCTGTTAGTACAACCATTACCACCACTAGTAATACCACTGCTGCACTGCTGTTAGCACAACCATTACCACCACTAGTACTACCACTGCTGCACTGCTGTAAGTACAACCATTACCACCACTAGTACTACCACTGCTGCACTGCTGTAAGTACAACCATTACCACCACTAGTACTACCACTGCTGCACTGCTGTTAGTACAACCATTACCACCACTAGTACTACCATTGCTACTATTACTATCATGCTCTTCACCCTCCCCAACATTCTGTCTTCTGATCTTCTCTGCCTCTCACTCATTTCGAATTTGACAATGGTCCAGCAAGGACCGAAACGTCTTCTCAAAGTTTCTCCTAAGTGCAGCATTTTGGAATGAATTTAGATATGGCCTTAGCAATGTTTTCAGCTGCTGTGTGACGAGCCAATGAAAGACTTGCAACGAAAAACATTGCAACGAAAGACATTGCAACCAAACTCTGTACTCGTACAGGAATTAAAATAATGCATAGAAAGTGGCCCAAGAGGTAGAGCGTCACATCTCTAAATACAACTAAGAGTCCAAAACCTGGAGCTTCACACCCATCGGACAAAACTAGGGGCCCAGGAGCTGGTGCTTCACACAACTATCATTATGTGAAGTAACATATCCGAGTAAGTTAATACTAATATTAAAGTAATATAGTGGTAATATAATATTAATTAATATAATATAACAGTAATATAGCAGTAATATAACTGTAGGGAAAAAAAATGTTACAATAACAAAAAATATTATGTCAAGTTGACCAGCGAAGTAATATTCTCATTAATTTTAATATTTCCTGTGGCATCCTGGTTGTTTTTCTCAATTAAATTGGTCCGAAATCTGTATTTAATAAATTCATATATATTTTACATATATATATATATATAATATATATATATATATATATATATACAAATATATATATGTCTGTGCCAAATATGTAAAATTGGTCAATTAGCAAGAACTCATTTAAAATTAAGTCCTTTTCTAAAATTCTCTCTTATACGTTTAAAGATATATTTCTTTCATTAATGTTGATGTAAAAAATTAATAATTTTGCACCAAAAGGAACTTAGAAAACTTACCTAACCTTATTATAACAAGCGCAATTTATTTTAGCCTAACCCAACTAAATATATTTTAGATTTGTTTACAGTAATTTAATACTAAACAAAGACAATGAATATATTTTTTTCGTTAGGTTAAATGATTTTGGCGAAATTATTGCATACACAAATTTTCACTTGTCCTATATGGCAAGATGAGCATTGCTATTTAAGCCAAGATCGCAAGTTCTGCCTATTCGGCACGACATATATATATAATATATATATATATATAATAATATATATATATATATATATATATATATATATAAATATATATATATCTATCTATAAATATATATATATATATATATATATATATATATATATATATATATATATATATAATTATAGTGATTATATATAGTATATATATATATATAGATATATATATATATACATATTTATTATCACACTGGCCGATTCCACCAAGGAGTGGCCCGAAAAAGATAAACATTAACACATCATCACTCCATCACGTCTTGCCAGAAGTGCTTTATCACTACAGTTTTTTAAACTGCAACATTAACACTATATATATATATATATATATAATATATATATATATATATATATAATATATATATATATATATAAATTTAAGAGTATATATATATATAAAATATATATAATATATATATATGATATAATATTATATATATATAAATATATTCAACACATCGTCGTCACTCCACCGGGTCAGGGTGACCCAAAAAAGAAAGAAAATCCCCAAAATGAAAAACTTTCTCATCATATGACACTTTCACCACACTCGCACATTATCACTTTTTTGCAGAGGTGCTCAGAAACAACAGTTTAGAAGCTATACCATAAAGATACACAACATATCCCTCCAAACTGCCAATATCCCAAACCCTTTAAGTGCATGTGCATTGTACTTCCCATTCCAGGGCTCAAGTCCGGCTAATTGAAAAATTAAGAGGTTTCCCCTGAATCCCTACACTTATAATTACCCTGCCCACACTCCAACAGATCGTCAGGTCCATGTACCATACGTCTCCATTCCTCCTATCAAACACGCTCACAGCACGCTTGCTGAAATTCCGACCCCTCGCCCACAAACCTCCTTACCCTCTCTCCAACCCCCTTTTGAGGACACCCCTGCCCCCGCCTTCCTTCCCCTACAATTTATTTGCTCTCATGTCATTCTACTTTGATCCATTCTCTCTAATGACCAACCACCTCAACAACCCCTCTTCTTTCCCTCTGACGAATCTTCTATTAACTCAAAACCCTTTTCCTAATTTCCACACCCGAATTTCTGCATAATATTTTACACCACACATTGCCCTTGACCAGGACATCTCCACTGCCTCCAACCGTCTCCTCGCTGCAGCATTTACAACCCAAGCTTCACACCCATATAAGAGTGTTGGTACTACTATACTTTCATACATTCCCTTCTTTGCCTCCATATATAACGTTTTTTGACTCCACATATACCTCAATGCACCACTCACCTTTTTTCCCTCATCAATTCTATGATTAACCTCATCCTTCATAAATCCATCCGCCGACACGTCAACTCCCAAGTATCTGAAAACATTCACTTCTTCCATACTCCTCCTCCCCAATTTGATATCCAATTTTTCTTTATCTAAATCATTTGATACCCTCATCACGTTACTCTTTTCTATGTTCACTTTCAACTTTCTACCTTTACACACATTCCCAAACTCATCCACTCACCTTTGCAATTTTTCTTTAGAATCTCCCATAAGCACAGTATCATCAGCAAAAAGTAACTGTGTCAATTCCTATTTTGAATTTGATTCCCCATAACTTAATCCCACCCCTCTCCCGAACTCCCTAGTATTTACTCCTTTTACAACCCCATCTATAAATATATTAAACAACCATGGTGGCATTACACATCTCTGTCTAAGACCTACTTTTACCGGGAAGTAGTCTCCCTCTCTTCTACACACCCTAACCTGAGCCTCACTATCCTCATAAAAACTCTTTACAGCATTTAGTAACTTACCGCCTATTCCATATACTTGCAACATCTGCCACATTGCTCCTCTATCCACTCTATCATATGCCTTTTCTAAATCCATAAATGCAATAAAAACTTCCCTACCTTTATCTAATTACTGTTCACATATATGCTTCAATGTAAACACTTGATCTACACATCCCCTACCCACTCTGAAACCTCCTTGCTCATCCGCAATCCTACATTCTGTCTTACCTCTAATTCTTTCAGTTATAACCCTACCGTATACTTTTCCTGGTATACTCAGTAAACTTATTCCTCTATATTTTTTACTATCTCTTTTGTCCTCTTTCCCTTTGTATAAAGGGACTATACATGCTCTCCGCCAATCCCTAGGTACCTTCCCGTCTTTCATACATTTATTAAACAAAAGTACCAACCACTCCAACACTATATTCCCCCCTGCTTTTAACATTTCTCTCATGATCCCATCAGTTCCAGCTGCTTTACCCCCTTTCATTCTACGTAATGCCTCACGTACCTCCCCCACACTTACATTCTGCTCTTCTTCACTCCTAAAAGATGGTATACCTCCCTGGCCAGTGCATGAAATTACCGCCTCCCTTTCTTCTTCAACATTTAAAAGTTCCTCAAAATATTCTCGCCATCTACCTAATACCTCCCTCTCCCCATCTACTAACTCCCCTACTCTGTTTTTAACTGACAAATCCTTACTTTCCCTAAGCTTTCTTAACTTGTTTAACTCACTCCAAAAATTTTTCTTATTTTCATTAAAATTTCTTGACAGTGCCTCTCCCACTCTATCATCTGCTCTCCTTTTGCACTCTCTCACCACTCTCTTTACCTTTCTTTTACTCTTCATATACTCTGCTCTTCTTATAACACTTCTGCTTTGTAAAATCCTCTCATAAGCTACCTTTTTCTCTTTTATCACACCCTTTGCTTCATCATTCCACCAATCACTCCTCTTTCCTCCTGCCCCCACCCTCCTATATCCATAAACTTCTGCCCCACATTCTAATACTGCATTTTTAAAACTATTCCAACCCTCTTCAACCCCCCCCCACTACTCATCTTTGCACTAGCCCACCTTTCTGCCAATAGTCGCTTATATCTCACCCGAACTTCCTCCTCCCCTAGTTTATACACTTTCACCTCCCTCTTACTTGTTATTGCCACCTTCCTCTTTTCCCATCTACCTCTTACTCTAACTGTAGCTACAACCAAATAATGATCCGATATATCAGTTGCCCCTCTATAAACATGTACATCCTGAAGCCTACCCATCAACCTTTTATCCACCAATACATAATCTAACAAACTACTTTCATTACGTGCTACATCATACCATGTATATTTATTTATCCTCTTTTTCATAAAATATGTATTACTTATTACCAAATCTCTTTCTACACATAGCTCAATTAAAGGCTCCCCATTTACATTTATCCCTGGCACCCCAAATTTACCTACTACTCCCTCCATAACATTTTTACCCACTTTAGCATGGAAATCCCCAACCACCATTACTCTCACACTTGATTCAAAGCTCCCCACGCATTCACTCAACATTTCCCAAAATCACTCTGTCTCTCCTCTACACTTCTCTCTTCTCCAGGTGCATACACGCTTACTATAACCCCCTTTTCACATCCAATCTTTATTTTACTCCACATAATCCTTGAATTAATACATTTGTAGTCCCTCTTTTCCTGCCATAGCTTATCCTTCAACATTATTGCTACTCCTTCTTTAGCTCTAACTCTATTTGAAACCCCTGACCTAATCCCATTTATTCCTCTCCACTGAAACTCTCCCACCCCCTTCAGCTTTGTTTCACTTAAAGCCAGGACATCCAGTTTCTTCTCATTCATAACATCCACAATCATCTCTTTCTTATCATTTGCATAACATCCACGCACATTCAGACTTCCCACTTTGACAATTTTTTCTTCTTATTCTTTTTAGTAATTATTACAGGAAAAGGGGTTACTAGCCTATTGTTCCCGGCATTTTAGTTGACTTTTACAACACGCATGGCGTGTTGTATATATATATATATATATATATATATATCAACAACACTGCGACCAGCTAAGGACTCGAACCCATGATGTTTTGGCCCTCCTCATGGTGGGTGAAAATCACACGACGCTGCAACCCACAGGACCACCAAATCTGTAGCAAGATAATGTTACCTCATGAACCTCGGATCCAGAGATCTTCATAGCTGTGAGGAATACCTCACCCTGGGAGGGTGAGGTGTCCCTCACAGGTTTCGACCCTTGCGGGAGGTATGAGATTTTGATCCCCTTTAAAGGAATCTCTAACTTGAACGTGCTTCACATATTGGTTTTCAATTATTTTTAGTGGGTTTCGCTTTTTCTCCCATTAAAATTACGTAACTTCGAATAAAAAGCATTAATTTACAGTAAAAGTCTTAAAACATAAATTTTAACGAATTTCCCAAATAAAAAAAATAGTAATCTATTTATATTTACCCTTAGCGAAGGGGGAATCAGGAGAGGAGTAATAAGAAATAAAGGGAGAGAGAGGGAGTTGTGTCGTGGTGGACCGGGCTAGAAGATGGACTGGTAGTGCAGCCCATCCTCTAGTCTAGCCCATCCTCAGGGTTACTGTCCTCAGTCCCTGAGGACAGAGGACAGTGGCCCTGCATTTTCCTCCCAGCCCAGAAATCATGATTCATTAAATTTCCCTTCCTTGTAAAGCAGGACTCAAAGTGAACGAAACATTATGATAAAATGCCAAGCATGAGAGTAACTTCTTAACGATTAAGTTATCATTATTTTATATTCAATAAAATGACTAACTTAACCCGTATTTTATATTCAGTAAAATGACTAAGTTAACCCGTATTTTATATTCAGTAAAATGACTAACTTAACCCGTATTTTATATTCATAAATGACTAAGTTAACCCGTATTTTATATCAAAAATGACTAAGTTAACCCGTATTTTATATTCAGTAAAATGACTAACTTAACCCGTATTTTATATTCAATAAAATGACTAACTTAACCCGTATTTTATATTCAGTAAAATGACTAAGTTAACCCGTATTTTATATTCAGTAAAATGACTAACTTAACCCGTATTTTATATTCAGTAAAATGACTAAGTTAACCCGTATTTTATATTCAGTAAAATGACTAACTTAACCCGTATTTTATATTCAGTAAAATGACTAACTTAACCCGTATTTTATATTCAGTAAAATGACTAACTTAACCCGTATTTTATATTCAGTAAAATGACTAAGTTAACCCGTATATCAGTCCATTCTTTAACTTGATTCATTTATTTCTCTTCTTTATATATTATTGCCATTAAAATATAGATTTATTTATATTACGGTATTTTTACTTTCTAGGATGTCATCCTAACCTGCCATAATTTACGTAAGTCAGCATGAAGAAGGACTGGAGAGAAGTGAAACAGAACTGTCACTTGAAATAATCCTTCCCCCATTGCGTGGGTGAAACGTTGCCAGTAAAAGATCTTATTACAGTCGTGTGCCCGTCTGCATGACGAGGGAATAAATAGTAACGTGACTAAGATGGCTGATGAAACGACAACAGGCCGAGTAATGGACTCAGAGGAAGACACCATTGAACTTCAGGAAGATCTGGACAAGCTGATGTCGCGGTCCGTCAAGTGGCAAATGCAGCTGAGTGCAGCATTATGTCTGTATCATCAGCATGACGAGAGTGGTTGAGTGAAGTGATACCTGGGGGAAGGAGGGAGGGGGTTGATTAAATCTGGTTGAAGAGTCAGAGTAATGATGGGGAGGGGGTCCTAATTAATATTAATTAAGTCAGATCGGAAATGTTGGGAGTCACCGGAATTGACAAGGTGTCCTGCGCCTCGTAATGTTATCTGTACATTAGCTGTATACTGCCCCTCCCGGGGCCAGGTCCCAGTCCAGCTCCTTGTTGTATAGACCTCTTGGTATATACACTCTTGGTACATACATTCTTGGTATATACCTCTTGGTATATCCTACTTGATATATACCTCTTGGTATATTCTGCTTGGTTTATACACACCTTGGTATATACCGATTCATTCATTAGAGATTTGCCGGTACTTCCGGCCCGGGTCTTCTCCAGATGGTGACCCGGCGTGGTATATACCGATGATATATACACTCTTGGTATATACATTCTTGTTATGTACCTCTTCATATATACACTCTTGGTATATACCGCTTGGTAAATACACTTTTGGTATATATATCATGATATATACACTCTTGGTATATACATTCTTGGTATTTACACTCTTGGTATATACTCTTGTTATATACGATTTTGCTATATACACTGTTGGTATATACCTCTTGCTATATATACTCTTGGTATATACATTCTTGCTATATACACTCTTGGTATATACAATCTTGGTATATACATTCTTGCTATATACACTCTTGGTATATACACTCTTGGTATATACATTCTTGCTATATACACTCTTGGTATATACACTCCTGATATATATATATATATATATATACCACAACGGTGAAACATATGCAAATTTAAGTTACTGCTGCAAATGCCCAGTTTGCAAGAGGTACAATTATTATATTTGTGTACAGCTCTTAAGGCGGAGGTGGGTCTTCCAGCAGGGGTGTTGTTGGTGGAGGCTCGACCCTCCGTCCACTAAGCACCAGAGAGAGACACGGCTGCCTTAGTTGTTGTGCCCACTAAGCAGATTTCAGGATAAAACGACCTTTCTTCAACGATGGTAATTCCTTCAGAACAGAGCCAACTTTTCAGCTTTCCTGTTCCTGCTGTTATTGTTGCTCTGCTCTTGCTTGCTGCGCTCTCTGCTGCCTCTGTATGTCTGTCTGTTTCTCTGTCTCTCTGTCTCTGTCTGTCTGTCTGTTTCTCTGTCTCTCTGTCTCTGTTTGTCTGTCTGTCTCTCTCTGTCTCTCTCTCTCTCTCTCCTCTCTCTCTCTCTCTCTCTCTCTCTCTCTCTCTCTCTCTCTCTCTCTTTTTACACAAGGTTTGACAAGGTTGTTGTTGCTGCTGCTGCTGCTGCTGCTGCTCTCTCTGTCTGTCTGTCTGTTCTTCTCTGTCTCTCTGTCTGCTCTCTCTGTCTCTGTCTCTCTCTCTCTCTCTCTCTCTCTCTCTCTCCTCTTCCTCCTCCTCTCTCTTCTCTCTCTCTCTCTCTCCTCTCTCTCTCTCTTCTGCTTCTGTCTCTCTGTCTGTCTGTCTCTCTCTCTCTCTCTCTCTCTCTCTCTCTCTGCTTCTGTCTCTCTGTCTGTCTCTCCTCTCTCTCTCTCTCTCCCTCTCTCTCTCCCTCTCTCTCTCTCTCTCTCTCTCTCTCTCTCTCTCTCCCTCTCTCTCTCTCTCTCTCTCTCTCTCTCTCTCTCTCTCTCTCTTTTAGACAGGGTTTTACAAGGTTAGGTTAAGGATTCCTAACTTTATTTACAAGCTAAGAGCTGTTACCTACATCAGCTCATTTGAAAGCATTTTTATTGTTATGAGACATATATAGAAAACAGGATGAAGTTGAAGGCATCTGTAGGCCAGGGATTTCATTTGATTATTTCGATGATGCCATTAAGTTTTACGAACATGTTCCAGACTCGAGTCATCCTAGGAATACATGCTCTCAGACGAAGTAATGTTCTGGAGAAGGATACAGTCAAGAATGTAGTTCCTGCTGCTGCTGCTGCTGCTGCTCTCTCTCTCTCTCTCTCTCTCTCTCTCTCTCTCTCTCTCTCTCTCTCTCTCTCTCACTCTCTCTCTGCCCAAGACGGTGTCGTTCCTGCCGCTGCTTGATGAAGATGGATGGGCTACAATGTTTTGTTCAGGAGAGCTGCAGTGTGGAGTTGACGGCCTCAGCTGCTGCTGCTGTTATTGCTCGCCCTCGTGTCCCCCTCCCCCCCACTCAATCCACCACTCCTTTCAGCTGTTCCTTTGACGTGAGAGTGGGCGTATTGTGGGTGTGGATGTAGGTGTGGGTGTAGATGTGGGTGTTGGAGTGGGTGTGGGTGTAGGAGTGGGTGTAGATGTAAGTGTTGGAGTGAGTGTAGGAGTGGGTGCAGGTGTGGGTGTAGGAGTGGCTGTAGGAGTGGGTGTGGGTGTAGGAGTGGGTGTAGGAGTGGGTGTGGGTGTAGGTGTGGGGTCCTAGTATATCTGAGCAGCTCGCGGTTATTACAAAGATTGAAATGCTGGGAACTTTGTGTACAAACGAAGGTGCCTTCGTACGTGCGGCCGTATCTTACGTACACATGGACTTAAATGTGCATATAATACTGTACAGACGTACACGTGAACATACCCACGGACGCATGAACGCAAATACGCGCACGTGAAGGAAAATATATAAGAAAACTTGCGTACGTACACACGAATGCATGTATATACACGCAAACGCAAATATGTATGCACGAACGTACTAACACACACACGAACGTACATGCGCACACACGAACGTGCATGCACCCACACGACCGTACATACACACGAACCTACAAACACGCACACGAACACATACAAGCATACACGAACTCATACAGGCATACACGAACGTACGTACCAACAATATATATAAATCACATTTCTCTTAGAAACAAAAAAAAAATCATCTGAAATACGAAATTAAGCCCAAAAACCACCCACAAATCAAACATTATAAAATAAAAAAAAATACCAGAGAGCGCCCCCCGAACCGAACAAAACTCGCCGGGGTGTAATCGCGCGCGAGTTATTAATTGACACTTATCATACAAAATTCAAATTGGTAGCATTTATCAGCGAAATTATTTACGTTCGCTGGAGTGTAAAATTTCGCTTAGCGGCAGCAATTTTCAAGGCGAGTGATTCGCCAATGTCTATTTGCATTATTTTGCTGCGGAGAGTAACACCCGGAGCTGCTCTGGAGAACATCCCTTTTCCCCCAGCCTCCTCTTGTAGTCCTAGAGTGTCCTTTGTAGGCTCTATTGTAGTTATATAGTACTTGTTGTAGGTCCTTTGCAGAGGGGTAATGCCCGCAGAGTTTCTAGAGGGCATCCCTTTGTCTCCCAGCCTCTCCTCAGCCTCCCCTTGTAGTCCTAGGGTATCATTTGTAGATCTGTTGTCGTTCTAGGGTACCTTTAGTAGGTCTTTTATAGCCCTAGTGCCTGGATTACCTACTGAAGACCTGTTGTAGTTTTCTGTAGTCTTTTTCTAGTTTTGGAGTACTTTTTTCTATTCCTAGATACCTGTTATAGGTCTAATGTAATCCTGGATTTCCTGTTATAGTACCGATGTAATCCTATATTTGCAATAGTAGCACTGTTGTAGGTCTATTGTGTTCCTAAGAGTATCCTCGTTTAAGGACTTTTTTCATTCCTTGTTTAACTATTGAAGGTCTGTTGTGGTTGTAGATTACCTGTTGCAGGATTGGTGTATTTATAAATTTCCCCTTATAGATGCAAATCTATCTCTCAATCAATAGATTATAGTTATCCTTTTTGTCAGCCTTGTGGTTAGTCATTTTTTATTTTTTAAGTTTTGTAACACTTACGGTTCTAAGTAGTTCAAACAATAGCTATGGATGGATGGATGCACTGACAACAGTGGAACAAAATCAGATAATGCCTGATGGAACACTGAATAAGATGAATGTAACTCTCAAAACTATAACAGAAGATTCGGTTCTGAGCATCATGTTGATGGTTTATAGGGTCGGCAACAGCTTACGCCGTATCGAGCCCTGCCTCCCGTGTCCGGGAGAGAAACCGCGTTCATAGTGGAAGGAACATGACTTGTGGGAGTACGTAATATATGTCCTGATGTAGTGGTGAGATGTAGGGAGACTGAGTGGGTGATAGAAAGGGGGAAGTAGAAGGGAGAGGTGTGAAGAGAGAGTGAGAGAGCTCTAATTTGATAAAATACGGAAAGAAAATTGATGAAGTTTTTAGCTGTTTTAATAAGCTCTCTGAACTGTAAAATGTGTGTAACACCTTCACCCAAACAGTACATCCAGACAGGTGACGTGAGTGACTCCTGTGACTATAGACGAAGTTACCTAGACAGGTGAATTCAGATTTGAGAAAATAATCATTCACCTTAGCAGCTTCTTGGTATAATCACCCTTAATGAGTCCTAACCTCGCATGACCAAACATTCAGTCATGCTCAGCTTGGAAAAGCTTGAAACCTGTCTGTCAGTTGGAGAAGCTTGACATGAATCAATCCCCTGGAAAACAATCCCCTGGAAAAGTTAGGCATATGCCAGTCAACTGGTTAGGTTAGGTAAGGGTCGTCAGCAAACAGGACAATGTTTCCTGACGCGGATCTTAGTCAGATGATGACCCGCCATTGGAGCTTTGGTCATCTGACCGAGGCCTTCCGCCTGCTTACCGGTACACCCCTTTAAAAATTATGGTCAGTTATAACCATTTTAATTGTAGTTGTGGATAGTCAACTGATAAAGCTTGACACGTTCCAGTCAGCTGGAAAAGCTTGGCATGCCTCCGTCGGTTGGGAAAGCTTAACATCCGTCAATCACCTGCTGTGAAACTTGAAGCATTCATATGTCACCAGCACTATTTACATCAATAACACCAATACTTTCTGGGTGAACAGCCATACTTCCCCCCACTCAGAACTACGGTACAATGTCTTACTGGCTCGTGGATAGCTGTGACGCCGTACGTGAAGCCATTCGTGAAGCCAGACACTTGACAGCAATCCGGTGCCACCCAGGTATAATTGCTTGTTCTACTCGTGGGTACGTTCACCTAAGACGTTGACAAGGTGTTGTGGTCACACTGTGCTGAGTGTGTTTGGTAGCGATGAAATGTGTTTGGTAATGTTGAGGTGTGTTAAGTAGCGCTGACGTAGATTTAAAGGTGTTTACATGGGTTTAGCCCCGTTGATCAAGCGTGGGTGTGTGTGTGTACTAACCTATATGTGGTGGCAGTAGTAGATTTACAGCTCTTGGCCTCGTATGTGTGTGGTGTGTGTGTGTGTGTGTGTGTGTGTGTGTGATGAGAGGGAGGAGAGAGAGAGAGAGAGAGAGAGAGAGAGAGGAGAGAGAGAGAGAGAGAGAGAGAGAAGAGAGAAGAGAGAGAGAGGAGAGAATAGTGAGTTATGGGTGAGAGTGAGTTAGCAGGGCAAAGTTCGGGATAAGTAAATGAAATGTGTGGAGAGTTTGGCGGCCCTGTTATGAAGCTTGCAGGCTGGCGAGGAGCAAGGAAAAGAGAAGGAGGAGGAGGAGGAGAGGGGGAGGAAGACGAGGAGGAGGAGAAAGAGGGGAGGAGGAGGAAGACGAGAAGGAGGAGGAACACGAGGATGAGAAGGATCGAAAGAGGAAGAGAAGACATAACGAGGGAAGATCGAAATAGAGGAAGAAATATACAGAAACGTGATCTAGAAGAAGAAATGAAGGCAAAAATAGAGAATAAGACAAATAAAATAAAAATTGTGATAAGAGAGAGGGGACATTTGCACTTAAGACTTAAACTGAGTTATATATATATGTCGTGCCGAATAGGCAGAACTTGCCATCTTGGCTTAAATAGCAACGCTCATCTTGCCATATAGGACAAGTAAAAATTTGTGTATGCAATAATTTCGACAAAATCATTCTGAACCTAACGAAAAAAATATATTTCACTGTGTTGTTAGGTAAGACACATATGCAACAGTTAGGTATCTTTATTATGAAAAGTTTCGCCTACACAGTAGGCTTCTTCAGTCAAGTACAGAAAAGTTGATAGAAGCAGAAGATACTTGAAGACGATGTAATCAGTCCATCACCCTTAAAGTTTTGAGGTGGTCAGTCCCTCAGTCTGGAGAAGAGCATTGTTCCATAGTATGAAACAATCCATATTTCACTGTGTTTGTTTAGTATTAAATTATTGTAAACAAATCTAAAATATATTTAGTTGGGTTTAGCTACAATAAATTGTTCTTGTTATAATAAGGTTAGATAAGTTTTCCAAGATTCTTTTGGTTCAAAATTAAATTTTTTTACATTAATATTAATGAAAAAAATATATCTTTAATCGTATAAGAGAAAATTTTAGAAAGGACTTAATTTTAAATGAGTTCTTGCTAATTGACCAGTTTTACATATTTGGCACGACATTTATATATATATATATATATATATATATATTTATATATAATATCATATATACAATATATATACATATATACATATATCATATATATATACATATATACAAATATATATATAAGCATATATATATATATATATATATATATAAAAATATAATATATATGCTAATATATATATATATATATGCATATATATATATCTATATATGATATGCATATATATATATATATATATCATATATATATATGCAAATATATACTAAGCATATTATAAAAATGATATACATATATAAATATATATATATATATATTGACTGACATATATATATATATCTATTACATCCATATATATTATATTTATATATATATAAATAAATAAATATATATAAAATAAATATATAATATATATATGCAATAATATCACAGTACACATTGATTTCAGAATATGCAAAACAACCGCTCTGGATGAATAGAGAAATTCCAAGCCTTTCGTGACGACTTACTCACATTATCAAGGAACTATGAAAGTAAAGCCTCCAAGGAAGCTAATAAGGGGTTCTGGCCAGCACCCTCACTATCAATCCCACAACGGTTAAACACCTGACGCGCGCCGACCCAACTTGGATAGGTTCCTTTGCACAAATCACCCACAAACTAATCTACCCAAGAAAATTTAAAAATTATTATTTGCCAGTGTATTAAAATTCTTCCCACCAAATTCTATTACATTATAAAAGGTATCTAAATTTATATAAACCAAAGGAAGCTATTCATATTATTGTCACAAGCTGCTTTTTATGAAACAAGATTCAATTAATATTCCTGTCGACCATGGACATTTGCTGATACTACGTTACTCACTTTTTAAATCAAATGGATGGTTTAAAATCTCTAGACAATGAATAAATAAGCATTGGAATCTGTCCAGTTCTATGCTATATTTAAAAATCTGAACAAAGATAAAAACAACATAAATATAGCATTAGAACTGGACAAGATTCCAATGCTCTATAATTCAGTAAGAGATTTTAAACCATGCAATTGATTTTCTAAAAGTTGGAGAGAAAAGTAGTATCAAGCAAGTCATAAGTATAATGTGAGTAGTCACGAAAGCGCTGGAATTTCTCTATTCTATTCTTTCAGATTAGTGTTGTATTTTGCATAAATAAATATATAAATAAATATATATATATATATATATATAGTATATATATATATATATATGTCTATTACAACCTAGGATTACAAATGTCCCTGTATCCCAGGTGTAATGGAAGCAAATAAACACAGTAAAAAAGTTTAGACTTTATATTATCCTTCACCAATTATAACAGCAATATGTACACTATGTACCGTGATAAATATAGTGCACTCCACGAAAAGCAAGGCAGAAATAGAAGGCCACAAGTAGGCAACCGTGCTTCAAAACCAGCTCTAGAGTGTGGAATGACAGGGCAACAGGAAGGCGGTATCCACATAACCCTCTGCGATGTCAACCCACCTTCTTATTGGCTAGAAACCGGTCCTAAGTTGAACGATTGGGCCCACATCATCACTCTTAGACAATCCTGGTTCGCTGGGTTTTGGGAGATAGCCTGAAATGAGGGTGTGTCCATGCGCCGAATAAAGGTATACGTACTCTTTGGCATGCCACCAAGTCTTATGCCTCAAGAATGTATATAAAAACCATTTCCTTGGTAAAATTTTAAATAGCTTACCCATTCTATAAATTTACTGTTTGATTTGAAGAAAATACTCATTGCCTTTTCAGTTGTTTTAATATTAAGGGTAATAATGAATTCAAATATAAATATATACAGAAACACCTACAAATAACTGTTCCCTATGTCCACTATTATTCCTCGTCAATCAAGAATAGAGTCAAACTGTCTGTTTGTCACATCAATGTTTTGGGGATAGCTTTATGAATTAGTAGTCCTAGTCCATAGATGAGGAAATTATCCAAATTTATGAAATAGGTATTGATTTAAAATACCCAAGAAATTGTAATTGGATAAATCTTGTAAAATTGCTAAAATACTTTTTACCATCCAAAAAGGGAACAACCAGCTTTATTCTGCAAAAAATATGTTGGGTTCTCCCT
Source organism: Cherax quadricarinatus (assembly GCF_026875155.1). Classification (NCBI taxonomy): domain Eukaryota; kingdom Metazoa; phylum Arthropoda; class Malacostraca; order Decapoda; family Parastacidae; genus Cherax; species Cherax quadricarinatus. Next base: position 31,057,741 of record NC_069447.1, on the reverse strand, counting down.
TACCAAGATAAACTTGTTGATGATGCCTTCTCATCTTAAGACTTTAATATCGAAGTTGATTTAAAAATATTGATACAGTAAAAAAATTTTGATAAAGAATTTTCCCCGCCAAAATGCTGACGGATGTGTCTATGAAGAATTACTGTAAAAAATTGCGGTAA
>NC_069447.1:31047580-31055080 GCF_026875155.1 Cherax quadricarinatus | reverse complement strand
ATATTCACATGGCATACATGGTATATATACACATATTGATGATAAATTAGACACATGTGAAACTCTTGGGTATCTGAGGAAACGTTTCGCACACACAGTGGATTCATCAGTCCATACAAAGGAGAATTTTGAAGAACAGGAGGAGAATGAGGTAATCAGTCCCTCAACCTTGAGTCGATGTGGTCAGTCCATCAATCTTGAATAGAATACGGCATACGTGAGGAGAAGGAGCTTATAAACCGTAGGCAGGTGAGGTGCAGCAGATTGATGGACTGAACACATCGACTCAAGGTTGAGGGACTGGTTACCTCATTCTCCTCCTGTTCTTCAAAATTCTCCTTTGTATGGACTGATGAAGCCACCGTGTGGCAAACGTTTTCCTCCTCAGATAAATAATACCCCAAGAGTTGCACATGTGTCAATTTATCAACATGTCGGTTCTCTGAACCATTCATCTACAAATATATACACATACACGACATTCTCTATCCCCTAGAGTATTTTGAAGAGAGAGAGAGAGAGAGAGAGAGAGAGGAGCGAGAGATAGAGAGAGGATAGAGAGAGAGAGAAGTGATATGAGTGAAGAGGGTGTCCAAGGGAAAGGAAATACAGGTATGCAATCACTCAATGAATCATATGGAGATACCTAGATATATACACACTCATGTCTGGCAAGTAGTATGCCAGCTCATATACCACAGTACGAGTGGGTTTTGAACCCAGCGGCTATATAAGTCGTAAAACTCCAGCTCAGTGCTTAACCACTCGGACTGGCCTGGGGTTTAAAGGAATCACTCGCCATAGTTCGAAGTCCCACCCATTCCTGATTTGCTGTAATCGTGTATTACGGATTCGTGAGTCCAAATGTCACTTATACTCTGACCAAGAGTAAAACTCTACATAACTGATCGCTTCCTTCTCGCAACCTCGGGACCCTTCGAGGCCAACGTACTGAACAGCTGCTTAGCTGCTTTTCACTAAACTTACTTGCATTTTTTGGAATTGTTTACTCTGTGACTTGTAAATGGTCCAGGTCTGACCGAAACGTCGTCATAAGCTTCTCTTTCCTATGAGCGGGTGATTTGTGTATTGTTCCAGTCACGGTATTGTGTCTTTTTATTCTTTACTCTGTAGTTCACACGAATTTTAAAGATTATGTTACCTAGACTAACTCAACCTAACCTAGCTTAACCTCATTTATTCTAAGAAAGAAGAACTCCAACAGGAGACAAAAAGGAGGAAGAATGGTGGTCTGTTTCCACCTTCAGATGATGCCTTCTTTAGATACTTTGCTGAAGAGGGCCTCATCTGGAAATCGAAATATGCAGACTACAATTCTTCCTCGATTTTGTCCTCTGTGGAATTTTCTCTCTGATTACAACTTATTCTTAAATCACGCAACAACGTAATAATTTGGGAAAACAAAGATAACTCGTATCAAGAGAACCAGGAGTGGATATGTAAGCAGAGAAGAGACGTTGAGAGACAATTTGATAATGACCTAGCAGCAAAAGCCTTGTATACACTGAAACTACAGCAGCGACTAGCGAAGCAGCGGCGCCAGGAATTATGAATCCGACTCCTGCAGCCACAAATAGGCGAGTACAAATAGGCGAGTACGGTCACATCGGAAGATCGACATCAGTAAGAGCAGGTAAAAGAATTGAAGGAAGGATGGAGGAGAGCTCACAAAAACGACGTGGAAATCTACGCGGAGTTCAACAACAGATAGAGCAACATAAACTCCCAAGATAGAAAGATATCATTGACATGCCAATCTTTACTCCGTAATCCTGACCCTCCAATCCTTACTCCCCAATCTTACACCTTCATCTCTTACACCTCAGTCCCTAAATCCCAGTCCCCTCGCCCAGTTTTTACACACCAATCCTTATAACCCAATCTTTACAAGTCGATTCTTCCTGAGATCCAGTCAGTTGTGTCGCTTCTAACACCCGCAATACAAGTCAGTAACAGGGATGAGTTAAATAATAAAATGATCAAAGAAAAGAACCGTTTTCAACAAATTGGTGAAAGTCAATGAGTTAATTGGCTCAGCAGGCAGTGAGACTGATGGTAAATGGTTCGATCTGCATGTCAAAGTTAGTTTTGTGTGTCGGTCCTAAGTAAGCAAATAAACAAACTGAATGTACGCGAATGCTGGGCTTGCTCAGCGTAACAGACGCACACGGGCATACGCCAGCGAGCGAGCGAGCGCACGCACGCACGCACACACACACACACACACACACACACACACACACACACAAACACACACACACACACACACACACACACACACACACACACACACACAACACACACACACACACACACACACACACACACACACACACACACACACACAGATGGAAGTTAAGACACAGAATGAATCATCAGGATTTTAGGAAAATTTCTTTCTTCAGCCACAGAGTAGCAGGAAGTGGATTAGTTTTTGGGAAGCGATTAGTGGATGCAGTATCAAATACACAGCTTTAAGCAGAAGGTACGATAAAGCCACGGTTCAGGGAGAGTGAAGGTCCTATTACGACCAGTGAAAGGCTGGGGTCCAGGAGCTTGGACATCGAACCCTCCTGCAACTCAACTAGGTGAGTACAACTGTGAGTACACACACACACACACACAAACTCCTAGTTAGCTACCAACGAAGAGGCGGTGAACCAGTCTGTGATTCGACCCCTGAAAAACACAAATAGGTGAGGTACACACACAGCACACATACACACACCGCATGCACATAGCGCATCCTAGTGTCTAATCGACAATGCAAGGACGAAAAGTAACTAACACACTCCCTAAGTAGCGACCATTCGAGAGAGACGGGACCAGAGCTGTGAATCGACCCCTCAATCACAAATAGGTGGTACACTCACACACACACAGCACACACACACACACACACACACACAACACAACGCACATACACACACACACACACAGCACACACACACACACTACACACACACACCACACACAATCACTCACACACACACACACACACCACACACACACACACACACACACACACTTGATTTATATCCTTTCCACAGATCCAAACTCTGTCTTGCTTTCCTGTTTTAACTGCACACTCGTTATTCTGCTCTCTCTCTCCTCTCATTCTCTCTCACTCACTCTTTCTCTCTCTTTTCTCTCCCTCCTCTCTCGTCTCACTCACTCTCTCATCTCTCCCTCTCTCTCTCTCTCATCTCTCTCGTCTCTCTCTCTCTCATTCTCTCTCTCCCTCTCTCGTCTCTGTACACTCTTTCACTCTCTCTCTCTCATCTCTCTACTCTCTCTCTCCTCTCTCTCTCTCTTCTCTCTCTCGGTCTCTCTCTGCCTCTCCTACTCTCCGCTCTCCACTCTCTCTCTCTCCTTTCTCCCTCTCTTCTCCATCTTTCCCTCTCTCTCTCTCTCTCTCTCTCACTCTCTCGTCTCTGCTCTCTCTCTCTCTCTCTCCTCTCAATCTCTCTCTCACTCTCATCACTCTCTCTCTTCTCTCTCACTCACTCCTCATCTCCCACACTAGGCCCACTTTCATCCAATCTTCCTACCCTTCATATTACTTTCCCGTCATATTCCTAGAAACCCATCTAAAGTTGTGGTCCAGAGATTCTAAAAAAACCAAAAACTTCCCAAGAATTATACCTCTGGAAGCCTAGGGAAGAGAAGGGAGTCGGGAAAGAAAAACAGGTGCGGGAGGAGACATAGGAAGAGGGAAGAGTCCCCCCCCACCTCACCCCACCGCCCTCTTTGTGAAGGATGGTAATGAACTGTGGGTCTTCATTGCACTGAGAGAAGTCTGCATATTCCTCATTCAACTAGAGTACTCTGACGTTGTATTCCATCTAGGGAGGAGAATCTGATACTCACTTATGTTTTAATCTGATGATTTAGAGAAAGCTATTTATCCGTCAAATCTCTACAAACAAATCCCAGGAAAGGAAGAAAGATTAGAGAGGGGGATAAGATAGAGATGAGGAAACAAAGAGAGAGTGGGATGGAGAGTGGTGAGTGTCTATCTTTCTTTGGGGGGACTCTTCCTCACCTATATCTCTCGTTCCCCCTCCCCTTTATCTCTCTCTTCTTCCCCTCCCTCACATCGCCTTCTCCCTCCGTCCTCTTTCCACTATAACTCCGTCACCATTACTCATAGTGGCAAATCCATGATACTGCTCAATGACGTGCAAATTGCTTGCTTCACCTGCATGGCCGCCCTATTTGCCAATTTTCAACAAGGAGGAGTGTAGACAACAGAGGAGGCTCGTGAACGCTCATCCAATTTCCAAATTTTCAACAGAGAAAACAGAGCCATGACCAACAGAAAGAATTAATTGGTTATTATAATTTAGTGATGTTAACGAGAACCAAATTAAAACACTCGTTTACTAACAGAACAAATTTATTTTTTTTCATTGAGTTTCCGGTGGGGAAAAGATATACTATTTTTTTTCCAATTTTAGTCAATTATTTTTTTTTAATTTCACTGAAATAGTTGGATAAAATATCCACTAGGACAAAATATCCACTCGGATCAAATATCCACTTGGACAAAATTTCCAGTGGGGTAGAATTTCAAATGTTCAGTCAATTTATCAATTTTCGACGGAGAGAGAAATAATAGCAACCAATTTGTCAGTTGGGCGAAGAGAAGGACTCGAACCGGGGGAAAGAAGTAAGAAGTTGTAGCGTTTAAAACAAAGTTTTAAGTGGTAAACACCGCGAGTGGACTTGGCTAAGAAACGTTGCAAACGGAGCTCTTACTGAGAGAACGTTTCGCACTGTGTAGAGCTTAAATGTGTCATGTTTCACTGGGGTAGAGCTTTGTTATGTAAAGTTTCACTCTGTGTAGAGCCTTGTCACGTCACGTTTCACTCTGTGTATAGCTTTGTCACGTTCACGTTTCACTCTGTGTAGAGCGTTGTCACGTCCACGTTTTCACTCTGTGTATAGCCTGTCCACGTCACGTTTCACTCTGTGTATGATCTAATTGTCACGTCAAGTTTTTCAACCCTCTTTGTAGAGCTTGTCACGTCACGTTTCACTCTGCCTAAGCTTTGTCATTTCATGTTTCACTCTGTGCAGATCTTTTATCATGTTCATTCACTCTCAGCTGCGTAAGAGTTTGTCATTCCAAATTGAGGCATGTCGACGTGCCTATATTATATAATTACTTAATACCTTAGTCATGATTAATTACAATAACTAATAGTTATTTATCTGTCAAGAAGTTGAAAAAAAAAAAAATGTGGGCGGGCAATACTTTCTGCACGTTAAATATGCAGTTATCCATCACCCACAACACACACACATAACACACACCACACACATACACACACACACAATACACACAAACACTTCCATGATATATATATATATATATATATTAGTATATATATTATATAATAAAAATATATATAATATATATATATATAATATATATATATATATATATATAATATATTAAAATATATGCAATAAGATCACATTAGAACAGGTGAATATCAGAATATGCAACAACGAACAAATACCACTCTGACATAATAGAGAAATTCCAAGCGCATTTCGTGGACTACTCACAATAATCAAGGAACTATGTGATTAGTACGAAAGCGCTTGAATTAATTTCGGTACTATTCTTTCAGAGTGTGTTTTAATGCATATAAATATATATATATATATATATATATATATAAATATATATAAATAATATATATTATATATATATATATAGTACATATATATATATATCAATATATATATATAATATATATAAAATATATATATAATATATATATACATATAATTAATGTATAATGTAATCAAAATAATAATATATATATATTATATATATATATAATATATAATATATATATATATATATATCTATATTATATATAATAAATATGTCGTGCCGAATGAAAAAACTGTTCAATTAGCAGAACTCATTTTAAAATTAAGTCCTTTTTCTCTGAAAAATTCCTCTTATATACGTTTAAAGATAACATTTTTTTCATTAATGTTAATGGTAAAAAATTTTTAATTTTACACAAAAAAAATCTAGAAGAAAAACTACCTAACCTTATTATAACAAGAGGCAATTTATTTTAGCCTAAACCTCAACTAAACATATTTTAGATTTGTTTTACAATAATTTATACTAAACAAACACAGTGAAATGTATTTTTTCGTTAGGTTCAATATTTTGAAATATTATATTACAAAATTTTGCTCGTCCTATATGGCATATGAACGTTGTATTTATGCAATATCGCAATATTCTGACCTATTCGGCAATATATTATTATATATGTCGTGCCGAATAGGCAATATCTATTTTATAATAGCAACCTTATCTTGCCATATAGTACAATGAAAATATTTTAAGAATTAATTTTCCGAAAATTCATCTTAAAACGAAAAAATTTTTTCCATTATGTTAATGAAAAAATTTTTAATTTTACACAAATCTAAAAATATATTATTTGGGTTTTACCCTAACCAATAAATTGTTCTTGTTATAATATTTTACAACCCGTAAAGATTTTTTTTTTTCGTTATAAATATTTTGGCGAAACATTATGCATAAAAATATATCTTTAAAGATGAAGTGAAATTTAGGAAAGGAACTTAATTTTAAATATTCTTGTAATGACCAGTTTTACATATTACATATTTAATATATATATATATATATATATATATATTATTATATAATATATATTATATATATATATATATCATGTGGGAGTTCGATACGTGGATTAGGGTAGAAATACTCACATAGGCTGTTAATTACGTATTATTACTGTTACGTGGACAGAGCCCGCAGCCGTTACCTATCTCCTTGGCTACACTCGTAAAACTGACTAGCCGTCTGGCCAGTACCCCGTAGTGGGTGTTTTGAAATAGTGTCAGCTCAGCACAATATGAAGACCGTGACTCAAGACGGTTGGTCGTTGAGTCAACGGACGGTTACTGGTAACTGGTTACTACTGAGACTGGTAACTGGTTACTACTACTGAGAGCTCGGCGACGCTAACGTATGTCGTCCCGACATACAACTAATACAAACTAGAGATGGCAGGTATACGGCTTGGGCTGATTCTATACAATGTCAAAGTACACAACATGAAACATTATAGATACATAAGTAGAACATTGGAATGAAAGCTTACGTAACTGAAACTGTAATGTAATACAAGGTATACTATAGTACAACTTAAAACTCAACAAATGAACAACGAACTCAACATTGAGATTACAAGTGATAAAAACAAAAATTTTGATCGATCGATCTGTATTCATGTGATCTACGGATTCTGAGGAAGGAATATATACAAAGAAAGAGTGTTTAACAGAAAGGCAGATTCGGTGCATGCAAATCTAGACTGTTAACTCTCAGAATGCGGAGAGAACATGAACACAAAAAAAAATTCTTGAATACTAAATATTAATACTGTAATTATTCATCTAACAGGA
>NC_069447.1:30975357-31047080 GCF_026875155.1 Cherax quadricarinatus | reverse complement strand
GGTGGGAAGACAGTACCTGTACTCTGAAGGAAGGGTGGAGGTGGGAAGTACAGTGCCTGTACTCTGAAGGAAGAGTGGAGGTGGGAAGTACAGTGCCTGTACTCTGAAGGAAGAGTGGAGGTGGGAAGTACAGTGCCTGTACTCTGAAGGAAGGGTGGAGGTGGGAAGTACAGTGCCTGTACTCTGAGGAGGGGTGGAGGTGGGAAGTACAGTGCCTGTACTCTGAGGAGGGGTGGAGGTGGGAAGTACATTGTCTGTACTCTGAGGAGGGGTGGAGGTGGGAAGTACAGTGTCTGTACTCTGAGGAGGGGTGGAGGTGGGAAGTACAGTGTCTGTACTCTGAGGAGGGGTGGAGGTGGGAAGTACAGTGCCTGTACTCTGAGGAGGGGTGGGGGTTTGGGAAGTACGTGTCTGTACTCTGAGGAGGGGTGGAGGTGGGAAGTACAGTGTCTGTACTCTGAGGAGGGGTGGAGGTGGGAAGTACAGTGCCTGTACTCTGGGGAAGGGTGGAGGTGGGAAGCACAGTGCCTGTACTCTGAGGAGGGGTGGAGGTGGGAAGTACAGTGCCTGTACTCTGAGGAGGGGTGAGGTGGAAGTACAGTGCCTTTTTACTCTGAGGAGGGGTGGAGGTGGGAAGTACAGTGCCTGTACTCTGAGGAGGGGTGGAGGTGGGAAGTACAGTGCCTGTACTCTGAGGAGGGGTGGAGATATGTTGCAGTTTATGGACTAAAACATCTTCAATCTTCCGGCAAGACAGTGATGGTGTGAGTGATGATCAAAGTGTTTCTTCTTCGTCGGGTCACCTGTCTCGGTGGGGAACGACCGATGTCTTAAAAAAAATACTGATTCATTACTTTTTTTTAAACATCCACTGATAAACTTCTTTCAATCGACAGACTCATCAAAACATCAACTATCTTTTTCTAGTCATCTATTCCTTGACTCTTCTCTTGTTTCATTCATCATCTGCTCGCAGTTATTCTCTAACATCTAAATATATTCATCCCCTCAATACTTCATTCCAATCTGACGTCCAATCAAACCCCATTAACCAGTCAACCAGCCTCAGTGATCCTAGCATAGTAGACAGACTTAAAACCCCATTAACCAGCGTTAATGATCCTAGCATAGTAGACAGACTTAAAACCCCATTAACCAGCCTCAATGATCCTAGCATAGTAGACAGACTTAAAACCCCATTAACCAGCCTCAATGATCCTAGCATAGTAGACAACTTTAAACCCCTTAAGCCCCTCAATGACCCTAGATAGAGACAGACTTTAAACCCATTAAGCATCAGTGATCCCATAGTAACAGCTTTAAACCCCATTAAGCAGCTCAATGTTTAGCATGTGAAAGACTTTAAACCCATTAAGCCCCCCTCAAGATCCAGATATAGACAGCAAAACCCCTTTTAAACAGCCCATGACCTAGCATAGTAGACAACTTTAAACCCTTTAAAAGCACCTCAATGACCTAGCTTGTAACAGTTTAAAAAACCCCCCTTTAACTAGCCCAAATGATCCAGATAGTAACAGTTTTAAAAACCCCCATTAACACCCTAAAAGATCCTGATAGTGACAGTTTTAAACCCCATTAAAGCCTAAATGATCCTAGCATATAGACGATTTTAAAACCCCAAAAAGCAGCCTCAAACCCTGCATAAACAGACTTTAAACCCCTTTAAGCAGCCTCATGATCCTAGCTAGTAGACAGACTTTAAACCCTTTAAAGCGCCTAATGATCCTAATGTAGAAGACTTAAACCCCATTAATACCCTCAATGACCCAGCGTAGACATTTAAACCCCAATTAAAGCAGTCAAGCCCCAACATAGTGACAGTTTAAAAAACCCCCCAACACCCCCTAAAGATCCTAGTAGTGACGACTTTAAACCCCAAATTAAGCACCCTAAATTTCCAAGCATAGAGACAACTTTAAACCCCATTAAGCAGCCTCAGGATCCTAGCATAGTAGCAGACTTTAAACCCAAAAGCAGCCTAATACCCTAGCAAGTAGACGATTTTAAACCCCTTTTAAAACCCCTCAATGACCCTGCATAGTAGCAATTTAAACCCATTAAGCGTTCATGATCCAACATAGTAGACAGATTTTTAAACCCCCATTAACCACCCCAAAATGTCCTAGCATAGTAGACAGACTTTAAACCCATTAACACCTCAATGATCCTACATATGACAGACTTTAAAAACCCCATTAAGCAGCCTCAATGTCCTACATAGTAGACAGATTTTTAAACCCATAAGCCCCAATGTCCTAGCTAGTAGACAACTTTAAACCCCCATTAAGCTCCCAGTGATCCTAGCATAGTACGATTTTTAAAACCCCTTAAACAGCCAATGATCCTGATAGTAGAAGACTTTAAACCCCATTAACTACCCTCAATGATCCTTTATAGAAAACCCTTTAAACCCCTTTAACACCTCAATGCCCCTAGTATAGACAACTTTAAACCCCATTAAGCACCTCAAATCCTGATATAGAAGATTTTTAAACCCCATTAAGCACCCTCAATGACCCTAGCATAGTAGACAACTTTTAAACCCCATTAAAGCACCTCTGATCCTAGCAGTAAAAATTTTTAAAAACCCCATTGCAGCCTCAATGATCCTAGCATAGTAAAAATTTTTAAAACCCCCTTTAAATAGCCTAAAATGATCCAGCAAAATTAACAGACTTTAAACCATTAAGCACCTCAATATCCTAGCTTTGTGACGACTTTAAACCCCAAAAGCACCCTCATGCCCTAGCATATTTAAACAGACTTTAAAAACCCCATTAACGCCTCAATATCCTAAATGTAGCAGATTTTTAAAACCCCATTAAGCCCTAGTGATTACTTTTAAAAAGACAAATTTAAACCCCATTAACAGAATTGTTCCCAGCTAGTAACAACTTTAAACCCCTTAAAGCACCTCAGTGACCTACATATTAGACAGACTTTAAACCCCTTAAGCAGTCTCAATGCCCCTGCATAGTAACAACTTTAAACCCCCATTAACCGCCTAAAATGATCTAGCATATAAGAAACTTTAAACCCCATTAAGCAGCTCAAGATCCTAGCAATAGAAGCTTTTAAACCCCATTAACACCCTCAATGTCCTACATAGTAGAAAACTTTAAAGCACCTCTGCCCTAGCATAGAGACAGATTTTTTTTAAACCCCCTTTAAGCAGCCTAAATGACCCTAACAGTAGCAGACTTTAAACCCCATTAACCAGCCTCAATGACCTAGCCAGTAACAGCTTTAAACCCCCCTTTAAGCACCAATGATCCTGATTTTAAGATTTTTCCCCCTTAACCCCCTCAATGATCCTACTAGTAACAGACTTTAAAAACCCATTAAGCGCCTAAAATATCCTAGCATATAACAACTTTAAACCCCTTTAAAGCACCTCAAGACCCTAGAAGAGACAGATTAAAAACCCCCCATTAACCACCTCAATGCCCCTAATATAAAATTTTAAACCCTTTAACACTCAAGACCTAGCATAGTAGACAGTTTTTTTTAAACCCCTTTTTAACCAACTCAATACCTAGCACAAAGAAAATTTTTAAAACCATTAACCACCTAAATGACCCTGCAAGTAACAGATTTTTAAACCCCTTTAACAGCCTCATGATCTAGCAAGTAACCTTTTTAAACCCATAACCCCCTAATGATCCTCCAGTAAAAACAAAAAACCCCATTAAAAGCCCCAATGATCTACATAGTAGACAATTTTTAAACCCCTTTAACCACCCAATGACTAGCACAAGCGATTAAAACCCCCTTTAACCAGCCTCAATGTCCTAGATAGTAGACAACTTTAAACCCCCATTAAGCACCCCCAAATGATCCTAGCATAGTAGACAATTTAAACCCATTAAACCACCTCAATGACCTACATATAGACAGATTTTAAAACCCCCAAATAACCAGCCTCAATGATTAGCACAAAACAATTTTAAAAAAACCCCATTCCCTAAGAAACCCTTTTATAAAATCCAAAAATTTGTGGGGAAGACTAATAATCATTTCCCTTTGAGGGAAAATCCTCGAAATATATTCCCTTAAAAAATCCCTCGGGATTAAGTTCCTTGGGGGAAAAACCCCTGGTTTTATCTTCCTTGGGGGGAAGAATCCCTCGGATTATCGTTCCTTGGGGGAGAATCCCTCAGATATCAGTTCCTTAGGGAAGAATCCCTCGGGATTCAGTTCCTTGAGGAAGAACCCTCAGGATTATCATTTCCCTTTGGGGGGGAAAAAACCCCTCGGTTTTCAGTTCCTTGGGGGGAGAACCTCGGGATTATCATTCCTTGACAAAAGAATCCCTCACAATACATTCCTTGGGGGAATCCCTCAGGATTATAAAGACACTTCCTCAAGGAAAAAAAAACGGGGAAGTATAAAGGGGAATTTAAAAAACAAGGGAGGAAAAACGAGGATGAAAAAATTAAAAATAAAAATTTAATAAGGGACTGGCAAAAGGGGTGGGATAATAACAGTCAACACTGTTTCTTTTTTTTTTTCCCCTTGTTTCTTTTTTTGTAAGGGGGGGAGGGGAATTTGGGGAGGAAAGGTAATTTTTAAAATTAGGTTGGGGGGGAGTAAAATTTTTTTTCAAGTGATTAAAGTTTGGTCACTGGGGGAGTTTTTTTTAAAATTTCTCTCTCTCTCTTTTTTCTCTTACAACACAAACACACCCCCACACACACTCTCCCTTCCTTACCCTGCCTTATTCTCCCTTTGTTTGTTCTTCTTGTGGGGTTCTTGGTTTTTTTGTTTTTTGGTTTAAAGGTTTTAAACCTTATCTGCTACACGAGGGTCTTAAAGGTTGGGTTCCTACACTCCCATTTAAAAGGTTTGAAAAAGGGGGGTCAACCCCGGGCCCCAATCAAACCTAAAATTTGATTGTTATGGGGCCCCATGCAATCCCCCTTTGAACCTTACCCGGCCGGGGAAGCGACGGAAAAAATTGTCCTTCCGGTTTCTTTTCCCCCCTTGGGAGGGGGGAGGATCTGAAGACGGGGATCTTGCACTCACTGAGCCTCTGCACCTTTGACCCTGCTTGTTGGGGGACCCAAGTAAAGAATACTTTAATACCGTATAAGAAGAAAAATAGCTTTCAAATAATCGGTAAAACACAACCTCTTGGGTATTTCCTCCCGATTTTACCTTTTGGGACTCTTGTTTGTCCCTGGAAGGGGGGTCCCGCACACTAAAAATATTTAGGGGGGTACGTAAAGAAAATACTTTTTACAGGCAAATTTATTATATTTATATAATTTTATATATATATATATATATATATTTTTATATTAATATATATTTTATTATATAATAAAATTTTAAATATATATATAATATTATATATATATATTTATTAATATTTATATGCTTGTGAATATATGTGTGAAGGCCTGGTTCTTGGGGGTACCTGCCTGCATCACCAGGCCCCCCACCCCACCCCAAACCCCCCACCAATTCCCCCAACACCACCCCCCAAAAAACAACACGGCCCCCCAAAACCAACACAAAAACCCCCACAAAACAGCCCACCACCCTCAACACCCCCACCCCCACCACTAAAAACACCACCCAAACACTACCCTATTAGTAGTTATAATATAGTGTTGTATAGTAGTAGCAAAAATAGTTGTAGTAAATGTATAGTAGCAGTTTTGTAGTAGGTATCAAATTTTGTATAGTAGTAGTTTGTAGTAAAACCCCGTAGTTGTGTAGTAGTAGTATTGTATAGTTGAGAGATATAGTGTAGTAGAAGTAGTAGTAGCAGAGTGTTGAGTAGTATTTTAGTTTAGTAGTAAATAGTATAGTAAGTAGTATTGTAGTAACGTGTATTTAGTAGTGTATAGTTGTTTAAATACAGTATATGAGTGTAGTTGTAGTAGTAGTAGTACAGTAGTAGTATAGTATATTTTATTTAGTAGAGAGCAGAGTGTATAAATAGTAAGAGTAGTAGTAGTAGCAGTGTAGTAGATATAGTATAGTAATAGTGTAGTAGTAGTAGCAGCAGTAAATAGTATAGTAGTGTAGCATATAGTGTAGCAAGTATTGGGAGTAGTAAAATAGTAGTAGCATAGTAAGTAGTATAGTAGAGAGATAGTTTACTGTTAGTAGAGAGTAGTAATAAAAAAATTAAAAAAAATAAATAGTAGCATAATGTAGTAGGGAGTGTAGTAGAGTAAAGTAAATTTTGCAGTAGTAGTAGTAGCGTAGTAGAGCAAAATAGTTGTTGTAGTAGAGTATGTAGTAGAGAGTGGGAGTGTAGCAAATGGGAGTAGTAGATTGTAGAGATTAGTAGTAGTAGTAGAGTGGTTGTAGTTGGTAATTTGTATAGCAAGTAGTAGGGAGTAGTTGTACTAGTATAGGTAAGGGTAGTATTTGTAGTAGTAGGTAGTAGCAGCGTTAGTATAGTTTAGTTATAGTGTATAGTTGGCGTAGTAGTGGGTTAGTGAGAGTAGTTTGTAGTAGTTAGTAGTTTTTTGTAGAAATATAGTAGTTTAGTTAGTAGAGTAGTAATTTTGTTGTAAAGTTAGTAGAGCAGTAGTATAGTATGTAGTTTTAAAATAGTTGTCGGGATAGTGTAGTAGTAAGGGTTTTTATATAGTAGTAAATTGTATAGAGCAGTATTATTTTGTAAAGGGAGTATAGTAGTATTGTATAGTAGTAGGCAGTGTAGTAGTAGCAAGTAGTATAGTAATAGTATATATAGTAGTAGCGTTTTTAGTTAGTAAAATAGGTAGGTATTTTTACTTATAATAAAGCAGTAGTAGTATAGTTGGTAGTAGCTAGTAAATAGTAGTAGTAGTAGTTAGTAGAGTAGTTGTAAATAGAGTAGTAGTCAGTTAAAGGGGGTAGTAGCAGTAGTAGTGTGTAGTGTAGTGCAAAATTTAGTAAAAAGCGTAGTTGTAATTTAAAATAGTAGTAGCAGTATATTGTAGTTTGGGAGAGTATTATATATAGGTGTATAGTAGCAAGTTAGTAGTTTTAATAGTAGCAGTAGTGTAAATAGTAGGGGAGAGTAGTAGGGTTTTTAGTAGAGAATGTAGTAAATAGTAGTGTAGTAGGTATAGTACAGTAGTAGTATTTGTAGTTGCAGTAGTATATATAGTAGTAGTATAGTAGAGTAGTACATAGTGTAAAAGGGGGTAGTGTAGTATAGTAAATTAAGGGATACATAGTATAGTATAAGTCAGTATATTTAAAGTAGGAGTTAGTAGTAAAAGATTTATAGCAGTAGTAGTGTAAAAATATAATAATAGTAAGTAGTTTGTATTTTAATAGTTGTAGGTAGTACATAGTATAGCAAAAATGTAGTATATTTTGTAAAGTAGTTGTAAATAGTAAGTAGTTGTGGAAATATTTAGTATAGCAGTATAGTAGTAGTAGTAGAGTAGTAGTTTTATTAGCATAGAGTAGAATGTAGTAGTATTATTGTTAAAAAGTATGAGTAGTAGGTAGTATTTATTATAGTATAGTTTGTAGTAGTACAGTATGTTTGTAGTAGCAGGTGTAGTGTAGTAGTAATAGTAGCAGTATAGTAGTATAATATATAGAGTTTAGTAGTAGTAAGCAGTAGGTAGAAAAGTATAGTATATAGAGTAGAGTAGTGACAAAGTATTGTAGTAGTTAGTAGTAAGTATTTGTTTGTAGCGGTAATTTTGTAGTAGTAGTGCATAGATAGTATATAGAAGGAGTAGTATGTAGAGTAGCAGTATAGTTGTAGAGTATATATAATAGTAGCTAGTAGTAGTAGCAGTAGTTAAGTAGTAGCAGTGTAAATGTAGTTTTAGTGTAGAGTATTATATAGTGTGTATAGTAGTTGCAGAGTAGATAGCAGTAGTAGTAAGTAGATAATAGTATAGATATAGAGTTTTTAGTTGTAGAGTTTAGTTGTAAGAAGAGTAAGTATATTTTTTGGATTTTGGTTTTGTAGAGTAGGATAGATAGTAATATAATTTTAGTGTTTTAGTAGTAGTCGCGTGTAGTTAAATATTAGTATAGCAGTAGTAGTTTGTTGATAGTAGAAGTGTGTTTTTAAAATAGTAGTTAGCTTTTTTAATTATTAAGTGCATATTATAGTAAATAATTAGTATTATTAGAATAACAAAAAACAAAAAAAAAAAACAAAAAAAAAAAAAAACAAAAAACAAAAATAACAATAAAAACAAACAAAAGAAAATACATAGTATATAGTAGTGTAGATAGTAGCAGTATAGTAGTAGAGTAGTAGTAGTAGTAGCAGTAGAGTGTAGAGTAGTATAGTAGTAGTAGCAGTAGGGATATAGAGAGTAAATTTGTATAGTTTCAATATAGTATAAATTATAAGGGAGTAGTAGTAGTTGAACAGTAGTGTAGTAGTGTAGTAGCAGTAGTGTGTAGTAGTAGGGAGTAGGTATAGTAGTGGGGTAGTAGTTTAGCAGGGAGTGTAGTAGTATGTAGAGTTTGTATAGTAGCAGTAGTAGGGGAGTAGAAATTTAGTGTAGTAGCAGTTGGGTGTAGTAGTAGAGTAGTGAAGTTGTAGTAGTAGTAGGCGTTAGTTTGTAGTGTAGTAGAGTAAAAATAGATAGAGTAGTAGTAGTAGTGCGGGGGTAGTAGTAGTAGTAGTAGTAGTAGTATAGGGAGTAGTTGGGAGTAGTAGTAGAGTAGTAAATTGAGTAGTTGTAGAGAGTATTATAGTGGTTGTATTTTTTAGTTTTGGGGAGTTGGGATTTGTAGTAGTAGAAATAGTGGTTTGTAGTTTAGTGTAGAGTAGTTGTAGTGTAGTAGTGTAGCAGAGTAGTTGTGTGTTGTAGTAGTAGTAGTAGAAGTAGTAGTTAGTAGAGTAGGAAATAGCAGTGTATAGCAGTAGTATAGTTTCAGTAGTAGATTTAGTAGTAGTGTTGTAGGCAGTAGTGGTAGTTGTAGTATAACAGTAAGTAGGTTTTGAGCGTAGTGTAGTTTTGTGTGAAAAGTAGTAGGTAGTATAAAATATAAGTAAACATTAGTAGTAGTAGTACAGTTTGTAGTAAATAAATGTAGAGTAGAGCAGTAGTTGTAGTATAGTTGCGTTTGTAGTGCAGTATAGTAGTGAGTGTATAGTATAGTAGGTTTTGATGAGTATTTTGTGCAAGGTAGTAGAGTAAGTAGTAGCAGTTGGGATATAGTAGAGTTGTAGTAGTTTAGTAAAGGGGTTTGTTAGTAGTAGTAGTCAGTAGTGTATGGTTTAAATAAAAGTTTAGTAGAGTAGTAGAGTGTAGAGTAGTAGTATTTAGTTGTAGTAGTTAGTTGTAGTAGTAGTAGAGTTGTGTGTAGTTTTAGGTAGTAGAAATATTAGTAGTAGTAGTGTAGTAGAGTTTGTAGGTAGGGTTTGTAGTTGTTTAGGGTTTTTTAGTAGTTAGTAGTAGAGTAGGAGTTGTGTAGTTTTTAAGAGTAGGTAGAAGTGTAGTAGTAGATAGTTTAGTAGTAGTATTAGTAGGTAAGGAGTATAGTATGTAGTATAGTAGAGTGTGTAAGTAGTGTAGTAGATTGTGTTGTATTTAGTAGTAGTATTTGTATTTGTATTTTGTGTAGTAGTGTTGTATTGTATTTGTAGTTTTTTGGGTATAGTTGTAGTTTAGTAGTAGTAGTTGTAGTTGTAGTTGTAGTAGTGTAGTTAGTTGTATAGTAGTTGTAGTTGTAGTAGTAGTATTTTTTGTTGGTATAGTGTTGTAGTTTATTTATTTGTATTTTGTTGTTGTGTTGGTGTAGTGTTGGTTGTAGTTGTAGTAGTGTAGTGTAGTAGTAGTAGAGTAGTAGTAGTAGTAGTATTGTAGTTGTAGTTGTAGTAGTAGTAGTTGTGTTGTGTAGTAATAGTTGTAGTTGTAGTTGTAGTAGTAGTAGTATAGTTGTAGTAGTATTGTAGTTGTAGTAGTAGTAGTAGTAGTAGTAGTATTATAGCAGCAGTAGTAGTAGTAGTAGTACAGCAGCAGTAGCAGTAGTAGTAATAGTAGTTGTAGTTGTAGTTGTAGTAGCAGTAATAGTACTAGTGGTAATATTTTTATTTTATTCATTCACTCATATTTTAAATTTCATAAAGTAATTCTTCTTTATTTTCATCTATATTTTTATACATCTTTACTTTTTTCCACCGTTTCTTTATTCATTTTTTCCTTCTCTTCCATTTTACTTTTCTCATTGTTTACATTCCCAAAATTTAATTCCTTTTTTAAGATCAAACATCGTAGTTGTCTCCGTCTCCCCGTCCCATGTGATGAATACTTCTTGTATATTAAATACATATTACGTAGGAGGTATTCGTCACACCCTGTGTCTATTTTAAACTCCTTCCCCCCACTGTGGGTAATATCCCTCACAGGGAGGTATCCCTCGAGATATTGCGAGGAATATCTGGAGGACTACCTCCCTGTGAGGGATACTGCTCTCACCACGTCCGTGTTGACCACCCACCACCCACTCCTCCTCAGCATCTGGTTTCCGTGTCAGTGATAAATATAACTGACCTTGTGTCCTGTGCTACTGATGCTAACTTAATTCTCAGTATTTTCTCAACCTAACTTGTTCACGGCTAAGTTATATTTAACAGCTGACTTACTCTGAAAACACCGGGTCACACACTCGCACTTCTGTTATATACAAAAATATATTTTAAATATAATTGATCTCTATAAACTACTCAACTGTAACCTATGAATGTTACCATAACGAGTCAAAACAAACTATCTTA
This sequence comes from Cherax quadricarinatus, assembly GCF_026875155.1. Classification (NCBI taxonomy): domain Eukaryota; kingdom Metazoa; phylum Arthropoda; class Malacostraca; order Decapoda; family Parastacidae; genus Cherax; species Cherax quadricarinatus. Next base: position 31,036,351 of record NC_069447.1, on the reverse strand, counting down.
GATAATAATAACTGCAGCTCTGCTGGAAGGAAATCTCTGAAGCTGTCGTACCTGAGGAACCTTCAGTGGAACACTTGGTGATAATATATAAAATAGTTATTAATATAAGCATAATTTTTAAAGGGGTGGAGTGGTAAGCCAGTAGAAGGTCTCGGTAAGATGACCAAAAGCCCCAGGTGTGGGTCAGTGTCGTCAGTGTTCAGTGGTCAGTCGTCACGTGAGGTCACAGACCCTGAGCTGCTTGGGGATTAGCGTGGACGGTTACAAAGCATGGCTTGCTTCTACAGTGTTTTAAAAGCTGAGGTTGGAGAGTTGAAGGAGGAGGTCTTGCTTCTCCAGGAGGAGATTAGGAGGCTGAAGGTCCACCTCAATGGGCCTGGGAGAGAGTGTGAGGTGGTTGGAGATGTGGGGAATGAGGCTTCTAGCAGTGAGGTGCAGTCTGTCTCTCACTGTGAGGAGGCTGTTTGGTGGGGTGGTAGCAACGGCTACCAGCAGTGAGGTGCAGCCCAGCACCTGCTACAAGTGGCGAGTTGTTCACAGTAATGGGAGGCGCATCAGAGTAAGGAAAGTTAAGAGTGCAGATCTGAAGGTAGGAAATCGCTTTTTTCTGTTCTCCAGGATGAATGTACTTCAGTGGCCAGTGAAGGTAAGGGTACTATGCCCCTGCTAGAAGGTAAGCGCTTCTTGGGGTTGGTGACTCTCGGGTAAGATATGTTGATCGTGCTTTTTGTAATGGGAATAAGAAGATGAGAGATAGAGTGTGCTTCCCTGGAGCTGGTTTTGGGGGACATTGTCAACAGACTGGATAATATCATGTCAGGTAATGGGAACAAGCCCATTATCTGTCTCAGTGCTGGTGGAAATGATATTGGGAAGGGTAGGAGAGAGAGCTGCTAGATAAGTACAGGTCAGCTATAGATTTCATTAAGTCTAAGGGAGGGATCCCAATCATATGTAGCATCTTGCCTAGAAGGGGAGTAGGAAATGAATGGTTGTCTAGGGCAATTGGTGTAATTGCTGGCTAGACAGATACTGCAAGGAACTTGCAATCCCATTCATTGACAACTGGAACAACTTTTTTGGCAAACATGATATGTATGCAAGGGATGGGGTTCATCTCTCTGGGGCAGGGGTGGTAGCACTTGCAGACTCGATTGAGAAGGCCATTGGTGAAATGCCTATGATTTTAAACTGATGGAAGATAGAGGTATGGGTGTGTGTGGGAAACAAGCAGGTTGCAACACTAGGGTTGGAAACAGTAAATGTATAAAAGGCATTCAGCATTGAAGTTATAAATAAAGACAATAGAACAGGTCAGCAAACAAAGGGGGACAGCAGAGGGCAGCAAGGGACTAGCTCCCTTAAGGTTTACTATACTAATAGCAGGAGTGTTAGAAATAAGATAGATGAGCTAAGATTAATTGCAAGTGCAGGAAACATAGACATTATTGCTATAACAGAGACCTGGCTCAATCTGAAAGATAGAGAGATGCCCTCTGAATGTCACATACAAGGCTATAAATTATTCCACACTGACAGGGTCAACAGGAAAGGTGGTGGATGTAGCGATGTATGTCAGAGACAATTTAAAATTGTTGTGTTAGACAAGATATTAAAATTAGAAGCGTCAGCCACTGAATCTGTTTGGTTACAGCTTCTCGAGGGCCGAGAAAAACTAATTTTGGGTGTGATTTTACAGGGCCCCAAATCTTGATAGGGAGTGCAGTAAACTTCTATGGGACGAAATTCGTAAGGCATCTACATACGAAAATGTTGTGCTAATGGGAGATTTCAACTATAGACAGATTGACTGGAGCAATTTGACAGGAAATTTAGAGTCGGGTGACTTTCTTGATACGATCCAGGATTGTTTTTTAAAACAGTTTGTGACAGAGCCAACTAGGGGAAATAACCTCCTTGACTTGGTTCTTGCCAGTAGGGAAACACAAATTATAATCTTGAGGTTAATGATGAGCTTGGGGAGAGTGATCACAAATCACTCAGTTTTAAACATATCATGGAATTCCCCTAATAATGGCAATCAAGTCTCCGTCCCTGACTTTCGCTTGGCTGATTTCATAGGACTGAAAAATTACTTAGGTGGGCTGAACTGGAATGACCTGACTAGGGGTCAGGTAGGTGGTGATGGTTGCCGATATGATGCTTTCCAGGGCATAGTTCTAGCTGCTCAGTCAAATTATGTTTCCAAATAGGGAAATCAGATCAAACAAAAATGATCCTAAATGGATGAACAATAGATTAAAATATCTGATTGGTCAAAAGAGAGGCATATATAGGCAAATCAAAAGAGGAGAGGGGCAATTAAGAAATCGATATATTCAGTTAAAGAGAGAAATAAAAAAGGGAATTAGAAAAGCAAATAGAGATTATGAGGTTAAAGTTGCAAGAGAATCGAAGACTAACCCAAAAGGATTCTTTCAGGTATACAGAAGTAAGATCAGGGACAAGATAGGCCCACTCAAAGTTCCTCGGGTCAGCTCACTGACAGTGATAAGGAAATGTGTAGAATTTTTAACACATACTTCCTCTCAGTTTTTACACAGGAGGATACCAGCGATATTCCAGTAATGATAAATTATGTAGAACAGGACGATAATAAACTGTGCACTATTAGGGTCACAAGTGACATGGTCCTTAGGCAAATAGATAAATTAAAACCTAACAAATCCCCAGGCCCTGATGAACTGTATGCAAGGGTTCTAAAGGAATGTAAAGAGGAGCTTAGCACACCTTTGGCTAATCTTTTCAACATATCACTACAAACTGGCATGGTGCCAGATAAGTGGAAAATGGCAAATGTGATACCTATTTTCAAAACAGGTGACAGGTCCTTAGCTTCGAACTATAGACCAATAAGCCTAACCTCCATAGTGGGAAAATTTATGGAATCAATAATTGCCGAGGCAGTTCGTAGCCACCTTGAAAAGCATAAATTAATCAACGAATCTCAGCATGGTTTTACAAAGGGGCTTCCTGCCTTACGAATTTATTAACTTTTTCACTAAGGTATTTGAGGAGGTAGATCATGGTAATGAATATGATATTGTGTATATGGACTTCAGTAAGGCTTTTGACAGGGTCCCACATCAGAGATATTGAGGAAAATTAAAGCACATGGAATAGGAGGAGAAATTTTTTCCTGGATAGAGGCATGGTTGACAAATAGGCAGCAGAGAGTTTGCATAAATGGGGAGAAATCAGAGTGGGGAAGCGTCACGAGCGGTGTTCCACAGGGGTCAGTGTTGGGCCCCCTGCTGTTCACAATCTACATAAACGACATAGATGAGGGCATAAAGAGCGACATCGGCAAGTTTGCCGATGACACCAAAATAGCCGTCGAATTCATTCTGACGAGGACATTCGAGCACTCCAGGAAGATTTGATAGACTGATGCAGTGGTCGGAGAAGTGGCAGATGCAGTTTAATATAGACAAATGCAAAGTTCTAAATGTTGGACAGGACAATAACCATGCCACATATAAACTAAATAATGTAGATCTTAATATTACGGATTGCGAAAAAGATTTAGGAGTTCTGGTTAGCAGTAATCTGAAACCAAGACAACAGTGCATAAGTGTTCGCAATAAAGCTAATAGAATCCTTGGCTTCATATCAAGAAGCATAAATAATAGGAGTCCTCAGGTTGTTCTTCAACTCTATACATCCTTGGTTAGGCCTCATTTAGATTATGCTGCACAGTTTTGGTCACCGTATTACAGAATGGATATAAATTCTCTGGAAAATGTACAAAGGAGGATGACAAAGATGATCCATGTATCAGAAACCTTCCCTATGAGGATAGACTAAGGGCCCTGAAACTGCACTCTCTAGAAAGACGTAGAATTAGGGGGGATATTGATTGAGGTTTATAAGTGGAAGACAGGAATAAATAAAGGGGATGTAAATAGTGTGCTGAAAATATCTAGCCTAGACAGGACTCGCAGCAATGGTTTTAAGTTGGAAAAATTCAGATTCAGGAGGGATATAGGAAAGTACTGGTTTGGTAATAGAGTTGTGGATGAGTGGAACAAACTCCCAAGTACAGTTATAGAGGCCAGAACGTTGTGTAGCTTTAAAAATAGGTTGGATAAATACATGAGTAGATGTGGGTGGGTGTGAGTTGGACCTGATAGCTTGTGCTAACAGGTCGGTTGCCGTGTTCCTCCCTTAAGTCAATGTGACCTGACCTGACTAGGTTGGGTGCATTGGCTTAAGCCGGTAGGGACTTGGACCTGCCTCGCATGGGCCAGTAGGCCTTCTGCAGTGTTCCTTCGTTCTTATGTTCTTATGTTCTTATCATATGACTAAGACCCTCGTCAGGAAACACTTGTCCTGTTTCCTGACAAACCTTACCCAAAACTAACTTGTGATAATGTTGGTAGAATTATCGACAATATGTTAGGTAAAAGGACTCAAGTGCAAAACTTGTGACATTTTATTGTGGCAACGTTTCGCTCTCCAGGAGCTTCATCATGCCGTTACAGCTTGGCAAAGCTACTGGAGAGTGAAACGTTGCCACAATAAAAATGTCGCAATAGTTGCACTTGTGTCCTTTTACCTAACTAACCTAACTGGACAATATCCTCATTGTCTCGTGTACTGATGTGATGGTCTTGTTAAACTCAGGCTACGTACTGTACTTGTATAGTGATTAAGGATGGTAACGTTCAGTGTTGTGTGTAGTGTTGAAGTCACAGCTGCGACATCACCACCACAGGTAAGATGGTCATCAGCCATATGGCTGTGATCTCTGAAGAAGAAACAGAAAAATTAAACCCAGTATGGCTAAGCTTGCCCATGTGCCCGGACACCCGTGTTGATTCATAATATACTGTAGATACATCGACTGTAATGATCATATATCACCGGGAAAAATATAACAGGTATACCTGGAGAGGGTTTTGGGGGTCAACGCCCCCGCGGCCAGGTAGAGACAAGGTTATACATATTAAGCGATGTACGAGTGCACTTTAATCAATACTTTAGGTATTTAAGTGGAGGTGCACAGGTGCCATGCAGCCTTAATGACCCCTCGTGTAGTAGATAAATATTGAGCCAATTAATCAGCCAACAGGATTTAAAATTTGTACATTTGGTCCATCGACAAGAATTCCAAAGATCCTCATCATTGGCTGAGGAGGACCTCAGATGGAGGTCGAAGTATACAAATAAATCTTCCTTACCTGTTTCTCTCTACTGGGTTACAGCTTCCCATAACATTCTCAGTCCTAGTTCGTAATTCTGGAAAACGGCATCAAAAATCAGCATGTGCAGGTAATTATATTTTGTGCGGTTGATGTTTACCAAAGTGTTGAATGTTGAGGGAAAAAACAAACGATGGAAAGCAAGCGGTTATTGTGGCAACATTTGGCACTCTGCAGAGCCTGTCTAATATGACATAAGTTGCCCCAGCGAGCGTCTTGTCTTTAGTGAGGGTATTAACGCCATTCTTAAAGTGAATGTTGGATGTTATTGACAACATGGGATCTTGACTTACTGATGCCGGGTAGCGACTTTATTCTCTAAATTAAGGTAAAATATTAAATAAAGCCAGGCAGTGGTGGCTTGACAGCCCCATCCATGGAAATCAAGTTTGGTCACTTATGACACGGAGGCACTGGGTCACAGTGACCAGAGGCCTGGGTCAGAGTGATCAGAGACACTGGGTAACAGTGACTAGAGGCAATGGGTCACAGTGACCAGAGACACTTGGTCACAGTGACCAAAGGTACTGGGTCACAGTGATCAGAGACATGGAGGTACAGGGTTACAGTGACCATAGACACAGAGACACTGGGTCACAGTGAATAGAGACAGGGAGGCACTGGATCACAGTGACCAGAGACACGGAGGCACTGGGTCACAGTGACTAGAGACACGGAGACACTGGGTCACAGTGATCAGATACACGGAGGCACTGGGTCACAGTGACCAGAGACACGGAGGCACTGGGTCACAGCGACCAGAGACACGAAGGCACTGGGTCACAGTGATCAGACACGGACTTACTGGATCACAGTAACCGGAGACACGGAGGCACTGGGTCACAGTGACCAGACACGGACTTACTGGATCACAGTAACCGGAGACACGGAGGCACTGGGTCGCACTGACCAGAGACACGGAGGCACTGGGTCACAGTAGCCAGAGATGCGGAGGCACTGGGTCACAGTGACCAGAGACACGGAGGCACTGGGTCACAGTAACCAGAGACACGGAGGCACTGGGTCACAGTGACCAGAGACACGGAGGCACAGGGTCTTAATGACCAGAGGCAAGGACTCACTGGGTCACAGTGACCAGATGCACGAGGGCACTGGGTCACAGTGACCAGAGGCACGAGGGTACGGGGTCACAGTGACCAGATGCACGAGGGCACTGGGTCACAGTGACCAGAGGCACGAGGGTACTGGGTCACAGTGACCAGAGGCACGGGGGTACAGTGACCAGAGGCACGGGGCTCTGAGTCACAATGACCAGAGGCACGGGGGCACTGGGTCACAGTGGCCAGAGGCACGGGGGCACTGGGCCACAGTGACCAGAGACACGGAGGCACTGGGTCACACTGACCAGAGACACGGAGACACTGGGTCACAGTAGCCAGAGATGCGGAGGCACTGGGTCACAGTGAACAGAGACACGGAGGCACTGGGTCACAGTGACCAGAGACACGGAGGTACTGGGTCACACTGACCAGAGACACGGAGGCACTGGGTCACAGTAGCCAGAGATGCGGAGGCACTGGGTCACAGTGACCAGAGACACGGAGGCACTGGGTCACAGTAACCAGAGACACGGAGGCACTGGGTCACAGTGACCAGAGACACGGAGGCACAGGGTCTTAATGACCAGAGGCAAGGACTCACTGGGTCACAGTGACCAGATGCACGAGGGCACTGGGTCACAGTGACCAGAGGCACGAGGGCACTGGGTCACAGTGACCAGAGGCACGGGGGTACAGTGACCAGAGGCACGGGGCTCTGAGTCACAATGACCAGAGGCACGGGGGCACTGGGTCACAGTGGCCAGAGGCACGGGGGCACTGGGCCACAGTGACCAGAGACACCGAGGCACTGGGTCACACTGACCAGAGACACGGAGGCAATGGGTCACAGTAGCCAGAGATGCGGAGGCACTGGGTCACAGTGAACAGAGACACGGAGGCACTGGGTCACAGTGACCAGAGACACGGAGGTACTGGGTCACAGTGACCAGAGACACGGAGGCACTGGGTCACAGTGACCAGAGGCAAGGACTCACTGGGTCACAGTAACCAGGGACACGGAGGCACTGGGTCACAGTAATCAGAGACACGGGGGCACACTGGATCACAGTAACCAGAGACAAGGAGGCACTGGGTCACACTGACCAGAGACACGGAGGCACTGGGTCACAGTAGCCAGAGATGCGGAGGCACTGGGTCACAGTGACCAGAGGCAAGGACTCACTGGGTCATAGTGACCAGATGCAAGAGGGCACTGGGTCACAGTAACCAGAGGCACGGGGGTACAGTGACCAGAGGCACGGGGTTCTGAGTCACAATGACCAGTGGCACGGGGGCACTGGGTCACAGTGACCAGAGGCACAGGGGCACTGGGCCACAGTGACCAGAGGCACGGGGGCACTGGGTTACAGTGACCAGAGGCACGGGGGCACTGGGCCACAGTGACCAGAGGCACGGGGGCACTGGGTCACAGTGACCAGAGGCACGTGGGCACTGGGCCACAGTGATCAGAGGCACGGGGACACTGGGCCACAGTGACCAGAGACACGGAGGCACTGGGTCACAGTGACCAGAGGCAAGGACTCACTGGGTCACAGTGACCAGATGCACGAGGGCACTGGGTCACAGTAACCAGAGGCACGGGGGTACAGTGAGCAGAGGCACGGGGCTCTGAGTCACAATGACCAGAGGCACGGGGGCACTGGGTCACAGTGACCAGAGGCACCGGGGCACCGGGCCACAGTGACCAGAGGCACGGGGGCACCGGGCCACAGTGAGCAGAGGCACGGGAGCACTGGGTTACAGTGACCAGAGGCACGGGGGTACTGGGTCACAGTGACCAGAGGCACGGGGACACTGGGCCACAGTGACCAGAGGCACGGGGGCACTGGGTTACAGTGACCAGAGGCACGGGGGCACTGGGCCACAGTGACCAGAGGCACGGGAGCACTGGGTCACAGTGACCAAATGCACGGGGACACTGGGTCACAGTGACCAGAGGTACGGGGCACTGCGCCACAGTGACCAGAGACACGGGAGCACTGGGTCACAGTGACCAGAGGCACGGAAACACTGAGCCACAGTGACCAGAGGCACGGGGCACTGGCGTCACAGTGACAGGGCACGGAGCACTGGGCCCCAGTGACCAGAGCACGGGGCCACTGGGCCACAGTGAACAGAGGCACGGGTGACACTGGACCACAGTGACCAGAGGCACGGGGGCACTGGGTCACAGTGACCAGAGGCACGGGGAAACTGGGCCACAGTGACCAGAGGCACGGGGACACTGAGCCACAGTGACCAGAGGCACGGGGACACTGGGCCACAGTGATCAGAGGCACGGGGGCGCTCGGCCACAGTGACCAGAGGCAACGGGAAACGGGTCCCACTGTGAATCAGAGGACGGGGGACACTGGGCCACAGTGACCAGAGACACGGGGGCACTGGGTCACAGTGACCAGAGGCAAGGACTCACTGGGTCACAGTAACCAGAGGCACGGGGGTACATCGACCAGAGGCACGGGGGCACTGTGTTACAGTGACCTGAGGCACGGGGGCACTGGGTCACAGTGACCAGAAGGGCACGGGGGCACTGGTACAGTGACAAAGGGCACGGGGGCACTGGGTCACAGTGACCAGAGGCACGGGGGCACTGGGCCACAGTAACCAGAGGCACGGGGGCACTGGGCCACAATGACGAGAGGCACGGGCATGGGCACAGTGATAGGAGGCCGGGGACAACTGGGCCACAGTGACCAGAGGCACGGGAGCATGGGTTACCGTGACCAGAGTCACGGGGGCTCTGGGCCACAGTGACCAGGGGCCACAGGAGCACTGGGTCACATTGAACCAGAGGCACGAGGGCACTGAGCCACAGTGACCAGAGGCACGGGGCACTGGGTTACAGTGACCAGAGGCTCGGGGCACTGCGGCCACAGTGGACCAGAGCAAGGGAGCACTGGGTCACAGTGACCAGAGGCACGGGGGCACGGGTCACAGTGACCAGGGTACGGGGCAACGGAGTCCCACAGTGACAGAGGCACGGGAGGCACTGGGTCACAGTAGACCTGAGGCACGGGAAAACACTGAGTCACATGACCAGAGGCACGGGGCACTGGGTCACAGGACCAGAGGCAGGGGCACTGGGCCACAGTGACCAGAGGGACGGGGCACTGGGCCACAGTGATCGAGGCACGGGGGACACTGGGCCACTGTGACCTGAGGCACGGGGGGACACTGCGGTCACAGTGACCAGAGGCACGGGGACATTGGGCCACAGTGACCCCAGGCACAGGGACACTGGGCCCAGTGGGGGGGGGGAAAAAAAAAAAACCCAGATGGCACGGGAGCACTGGGATACAGTGAACAGAGGCAACGGGGACATAGCCCACAGTGACCAGAGGCACGGGTGGGCACTTGGGCACAGTGACCAGAGGCACGGGGGGGCACTGGGGTCACAATGACAGAGGCACGGGGGCACTGGGCCCACAGTGACCGAGGACACGGGGGCGCTGGGCACAGTGACGAGGCACTGCGGACACTGAGCCACAGTGATCAGAGGCACGGGGACACTGGAGCCACTGTGACCATAGGCACGGGGACACTGAGCCACTGTGACCCGTAGGGCCGGGACACTGGGCCACAGTGTCCTGAGGCCCGGGGACAACTGAGCCACAGTGACAGAGGCACGGGGGACACTGAGGCCCCACAGTGACCGAGGGCACGGGGGACAATGGGCACATTTACCAGCAGGCACGGGGCACTGGTTACAGTGACCAACAGCGCCCGGGAGCACTGGAGTCACAGTGACAGAGCCGTGGCGCAACGGGCACAGTAACCAGAGGCACGGGGGCACTGGGCCACAATGACGAGAGGCACGGGGGCACTGGGCCACAGTGCTTGGAGGCAAGGGGGGACACTGGGCACAGTGACCAGAGGCACGGGAGCAATGGGTCACAGTGAACCAGAGGGCACGGGGGCACTGGGTCACAGTAACCAGAGGTACGGGGCACTGGGCCACAGTGACCAGAGGCACGGGAGCACTGGGTCACATTGACCAGAGGCACGGAAACACTGAGCCACAGTGACCAGAGGCACGGGGCACTGGGTCACAGTGACCAGAGGCACGGGGCATTGGGCCACAGTGACCAGAGGCCACGGGGCTGGGCCACAGTGAACAGAGGCACGGGGACACTGGGCCACAGTGACCAGAGGCACGGGGACACTGGGTCACAGTGACCAGAGGTACAAGGACATTGGGCCACAGTGACCAGAGGCACAGGGACACTGGGCCACAGTGACCAGAGGCACGGTAGCACTGGGTTACAGTGACCAGAGGCACGGGGGCACTGAGCCACAGTGACCAGAGGCCGGGGGCACTGGGCCACAGTGACCAGAGGCACGGGGGCACTGGGTCACAATGACCAGAGGCACGGGGGCACTGGGCCACAGTGACCAGAGGCACGGGGGCGCTGGGCCACAGTGACCAGAGGCACTGGGACACTGAGCCACAGTGACCATAGGCACGGGGACACTGAGCCACAGTGACCAGAGCACGGGGACACTGGGCCACAGTGACCAGAGGCACGGGGACACTGAGCCACAGTGACCAGAGGCACGGGGACACTGAGCCACAGTGACCAGAGGCACGGGGACACTTGGCCACAGTGACCAGAGGACGGGGGCGCTGTGGCCACATTACCAGGGCCATGGGTACACTGGCCACAGTGACCAGACGCACGGGGGACACTGAGCACCAGTGACCATATGCCGGGGGCACTGGGCCAGTGACCAGAGGCACGGGGACACTGGGGCCACAGTGACAGAGGCACGGGGGACATGGGCAACAGTGACCAAGGCCTCGGGGCACTGAGCCAAGGACCAGAGGCACGGGGGCACTGGGCCACAGTGACCAGAGGCAGGGGGCACTGGGTTACAGTGACAGAGCACGGGGGCCACGGGGTTACAGTGACCAGAGGCCCGGGGGCACTGAGACCACAGTGATAGAGGCAACTGGGACACGGGCCCGCAGTGACCAGAGGCACGGGGACTCTGGGATCACAGTGACCAGGAGGTACGGGGGCACTGGGTCACAGGACCAGTGGCCCGGGGACAATGGGTCCACAGTCACAGTGACCAGAGGCACGGGGGCACTGGGTCACAGTGACCAGAGGCACGGGGGCACTGGGCCACAGTGACCAGAGGCACGGGGGCACTGGGTCACAGTGACCAGAGGCACGGGGGCACTGGGCCACAGTGACCAGAGGCACGGGGCACTGGGCCACAGTGACCAGAGGCACGGGGGCACTGGGCCACAGTGACCAGAGGCACGGGGACACTGGGCCACAGTGACCAGAGGCACGGGGGCACTGGGCCACAGTGACCAGAGGCACGGGGACACTGGGCCACAGTGACCAGAGGCACGGGGGCACTGGGTCACAGTGACCAGAGGCACGGGGGCACTGGGTCACAGTGACCAGAGGCACAGGGGCAGGACTGTTTAATGCCTCGGCCCGAAGCATGTATCGTAGTTTTGAAAATTCTTGAACATGGCTGTAGAACACAAGCTGTTAGGTGTGTTTTTGCAGAGAGAGAGAGAGAGAGAGAGAGAGAGAGAGAGAGAGGATGTACGGAGTGTGAACATATATGTAAGAATAAGTAGAGAGAAGTCCCCTTCCCGGGACAGGCGCAAGTAGGCACTGGAGGGATGTTTTGTCAGTGCCTGTCTCAAGGTCGGGGTGCCAGGCCCTCCCCATCCTTATATGGCACTCACCCTCCACCACCCACTCTTCAGTGACCTCGTCTCGCCTAGCTGCTCTCATGGTTTAAAAATCTGAAGGCCTAGAGACGCACGAAGACCAGGAAAACACTCTTCCCATATAGACTAACAACAATACTTTCAGCCTTAAATAAGTCACTTTATATACATCCTTCGGCGTATATACAATGAGATATACACACCTCTCTCGGTGTATTTACACAGAGAGGTGCAATACCTATTGGTAAATGTAACCGGAGATACCACTAGCTTTATATACCCCTGCATATATACATGCCTCCAACTGCCTTCCATCCTCCACCTGTAACCACTCCCACTCCCACAATAAACACACTCTTCACAACACTGGCATTTGTTTACAGAATCCAACTCTTTAAACCCGTGGCTCTTATTGTCTCTCTCTCCACCTCCACTTCCACAACTATGGCGTGCACCTAGCACGTCACCTTTACTGGGTGTACATCCTTCCAAAATCAGCCAAAAGAACGGTAGCTTCTTGCCAGTATAGGTGTCAGGGCTTCCGTCTGTATCTGATTAACTATCAGTTTTAGTCGTAAACCAATCAGGGTGAGAGGCTGAACTCCAGGTTAGTTGACCTTATACCCACACCCAGGTCTAGAGGTCAGTCTCTCACTAACTCCTGGATTTTTAACACACACTCTGTATGAATATGTGAGCCATTAGCGGATCTCTCCCATTACTTAACTCACAGTATGGTATCTGTTAAATTTGCTAAACATACAGTAAATACAGGTATGTACTTTGGTGTATAAATTTGTCCTTAAGCTCATTTGAGTTACTATACTGAAGGGTCCCTGCTGGTATTACATGTGTAGGTAACCTCCACCCACACCTCCATCTATTTGTTTCGCATTCCTTCTTAAAACGCTACTTAAAATACCTGTCTACCTCTCTCTCACACGCATATCATCATTTTTGCTTCCCAAGCTGCTAGTTTGTGGCAGCCCCTGTCATCTTGTGTACAGTAAGAAATGTGGTTAGTTCTGTGAATTATTATTATGTGATCAGTTATTTGCTACCTGAACTATTACGTGCAAGTAATTTGGGTGAATAAGTGGGACTTAGTCACAGTAGGTCGCAGGACTGCAACTCCCTCGATGCCCACTTCATCACCACTCTTACAAAAACCTAGACCTGACATTAAATTAGTAATTACAGTATTAAAACCAGCTGCTATGGTAAATTAAAGTTGTGCAGACTGTATATGATTAGGCTTGCTGGGTACACAGAATATAATTATTGTGGAAACACACCCTAACGCTACCACAACAGCAAGAATTTACGATGGCCAATGCAAAACTACTGTACGTTATGGGTATGCATCATTTAGCTAAGATGTGCTCCTGGGAGAATCGGTGTCCTTTATTTTTCCATTCGTGTGGCCGAATTGTGCAGGTTTTCCACACTGTTTATCCCAATTCTTCAGCGCGAACGTGTCAGCAATTTCTAAATTACGGATTGAGGCCGATAAACACCCAGTGAACTTCGATGACGCCCGATTACATTGCACATTCAGTTTCAATATGGCGTCTCCGCGTCACTCCACGGCTGTTCCACATCCCTCTTCACTTAAAATATCTCGAAGGGTCCAAATAGCATCACATTTCAATACGCAATTATTATATTATTCATTTATACGTTCTACCTTTAGGAATATTATGTAAAAAAATTCCACAAGTTGTGCATGACACTAGAGGAAGTGAAAGTTGGTGCCTCTACAATGTGACAGTGTTTCCATGGTTTTACAGGAGCACCTTGTAAGGGAGGGAGTGTGACCAAGGAGATATCAACTCACTATATCTGTGGAACGCTAACAATGAGACCATTTGAACAATATTAAGAGGGACATCATTAGTGGAACTAAAGATAGACAGTGCTAACAAAGGGTTACTAGGATATCGTAAGTTGTATCGTCCTCCCCAGGGGCACTTGATACACCTATTAATGCTATCCCTAACTCTTGTGCTGCGTGGCCCGTGCCCCTTGGCCTGGTGGATAAAACTCTCGCTTCACACGGCGAGAGTCCGGCTTCGATTCTCGGCGAGGGTAGAAACATTTGCCATGTTTCTTTATACTGGTTGTATATGCTCCCATCAGTAAAGTGGGTACCTGGGTGTTAGTCGATGTTACAAACAACGCGATTCTAAAAGCTTAGAGATCTCCAGTGAATACTAGAAAGGACTGCCCTTCTAGCATCCAGCCTGTTACTGGGTTTTCGTAACAAGTAGTCAGTATCCTTGTCCAATTATCCATTAAAATTTAGTATGGTTCAATAGTGCTTTAGGGTTACAACTGGTAGGCTACTAACTAGAGAAATTAAAATTTAATAAATTTATTAAGTCTATAAGTTGTCTAGAGGTATATTATCAAAGTAAATTAAATCACAGCAATCAAAATAAAATCAATCTCTCGAGTTCAATATTATTGTGCTGAAAGCACATATCACATTTATAATTCTTAAGTACCGTCAGGTACATTAACATTTAATAAGATATTAAAAATATGTACAAGTAAGTGTGTATGCATGCAAGTGCTCTTAAGTAGTTAGCTATGTCTCAAGACTCGAATAAGACTTAAACAAGTGACTGACAAAGTCCTCAAATAAACTAACTTCTTGACCGACTGGCAACCCGAACAGTCTGCTTGAACAACCAAGAATGCTAAGCCCAATAGCAATGCAATATCAAGTGACTGCGACACAGAATCAGGAACTGGGAAATAATATAACGACACTAAGTAGGGACCATCAGCAGATCCTCCACAAAAGTTACAAAACTCCCATAATACTGAATCTATGTTCAGCATAGGTAAAACTGTGACTGTGACAATACACAGGAACCAGTACAAAATTAGGTCAGAAGCTATAGCTAAGGACCTGAGATGTTCGGAGTGTCTATGTGACACACAACCTCAGTACAACGTCGAAAATCACTAAGTCTATACAATGCTCTGTGAACAAAGTTCTACAGAACTAACAAGAATAATGAGACAGACAATCTGTCCAACCACCAAGCGAGTCTAGAGCAGACTGAATACTTCACGAGAGGTGAGGACACCCCCCCTCGATCACGTGATAGCTACGTGGACAACTGCAGCTCAGAAGCCGGCAGTATAACGAGCGACAAGCGATAATTACAGTAGTTTGACAATCAAGACTAACTGAGCACATTTTATATACATCCTAACAACATAAGCTAAATAACAATATAACAGTCAAATAATAATATAAAGTCATACATTTACGATTTAGCTATTATCGCAAATATAAGCAATATAAAATTAAATGAAAAGGTAATAGACATTATATATACATAATAATCATTGTAACCCATTCAGGGGTTGCAACAGTCGACTGGTGTGGGTCGCATCCTGGGACACAACTGACCTAATTTGCCTGAAATGTTCAGCATAACAAGCGGCTTTCTATAGAGTAGTATGTCATTGATGTCAGCTAGGACTGTATACCTTGTACTTGTAGAAATAAAGATTATTATTATTATTATTATTATTATTATTATTATTATTATTATTATTATTACTATTATTATTATTGTTATTATTATAATTATTATTATGAAAGGGACATCAGAACAAATTAGCCTCGCTGGCTGCTTATCCAAGATCAGTTTAGTCTACAATTTTGACCAGGATGAATTTTCTCACAATATTTGTGCTTCGAGAATTATAAATATCGTGGCCAACAAAAATACAAACGTAGCTTGTATTTTTGTGGTGCCAAGATATTTAAAACAAAGGATTTTAGTAAGCCGACGAGGCCAATATATTGTGATGGCCACATCTATCCTGTGAACGACGTCTCATGACTGAGTACATGGTGAGATAGACAACAGAAAACCTGGTAGTAAACAGCGAGGATATCTGATGAGAACTATCTATTTCTATCTAGAAGACAAACTATCGTGTATTATTTATGTTAGTCAGGGATAGAAAAGCAAAGGCTTTCACAATAGGCCTAGGAACTAGGAACTAAAAGGGAGGTAAAGGAATAATATTAGGTAAAAACAAAGACTTGTATAATATACCGACGATAAGGAAATGTAAAGGAGCTGCATGACGTGTGACACAAGACATACACCATGCAGGAAGACTGTGTATGACGTGTGACACAAGACATACACCATGCAGGAAGGCTGTGCATGACGTGTGACACAAGACATACACCATGCAGGAAGACTGTGCATGACGTGTGACACAAGACATACACCATGCAGGAAGACTGTGCATGACGTGTGACACAAGACATACACCATGCAGGAAGACTGTGCATGACGTGTGACACAAGACATACACCATGCAGGAAGACTGTGCATGACGTGTGACACAAGACATACACCATGCAGGAAGACTGTGCATGACGTGTGACACAAGACATACACCCTGCAGAAAGACTGTGCATGACGTGTGACACAAGACATACACCATGCAGGAAGACTGTGCATGACGTGTGACACAAGACATACACCATGCAGGAAGGCTGTGCATGACGTGTGACACAAGACATACACCATGCAGGAAGACTGTGCATGACGTGTGACACAAGACATACACCATGCAGGAAGACTGTGCATGACGTGTGACACAAGACATACACCATGCAGGAAGACTGTGCATGACGTGTGACACAAGACATACACCATGCAGGAAGACTGTGCATGACGTGTGACACAAGACATACACCATGCAGAAAGACTGTGCATGACGTGTGACACAAGACATACACCATGCAGGAAGACTGTGCATGACGTGTGACACAAGACATACACCATGCAGGAATACTGTGCATGACGTGTGACACAAGACATACACCATGCAGGAAGGCTGTGCATGACGTGTGACACAAGACATACACCATGCAGGAAGACTGTGCATGACGTGTGACACAAGACATACACCATGCAGGAAGACTGTGCATGACGTGTGACACAAGACATACACCATGCAGGAAGACTGTGCATGACGTGTGACACAAGACATACACCATGCAGGAAGGCTGTGCATGACGTGTGACACAAGACATACACCATGCAGGAAGGCTGTGCATGACGTGTGACACAAGACATACACCATGCAGGAAGACTGTGCATGACGTGTGACACAAGACATACACCATGCAGGAAGACTGTGCATGACGTGTGACACAAGATATACAACATGCAGGAAGACTGTGCATGACGTGTGACACAAGACATACACCATGCAGGAAGACTGTGCATGACATGTGACACAAGATATACAACATGCAGGAAGACTGTGCATGACGTGTGACACACCAGCACTGTCTCACCTGCGCCCGGGGACACCACATTTCACTCAGCTTAACTGAAGACAAAAGAAAACTTAATCCAGGATTTAATTACATTAGTCCACCTTCCCTCTCACCCCTGAACCCCCACACTGGTGCTAGGCTTCCACTGAACCCCCACACTGGTGCTAGGCTTCCACTGAACCCCCACACTGGTGCTAGGCATCCACTGAACCCCCACACTGATGCTAGGCTTCCACTGAACCCCCACACTGCTGCTAGGCTTCCACTGAACCCCCACACTGGTGCTAGGCATCCACTGAACCCCCACACTGGTGCTAGGCTTCCACTGAACCCCCACACTGCTGCTAGGCTTCCACTGAACCCCCACACTGGTGCTAGGCATCCACTGAACCCCCACACTGGTGCTAGGCATCCACTGAACCCCCACACTGGTGCTAGGCATCCACTGAACCCCCACACTGGTGCTAGGCTTCCACTGAACCCCCACACTGCTGCTAGGCTTCCACTGAACCCCCACACTGGTGCTAGGCATCCACTGAACCCCACACTGGTGCTAGGCATCCACTGAACCCCCACACTGGTGCTAGGCATCCACTGAACCCCCACACTGGTGCTAGGCATCCACTGAACCCCCACACTGGTGCTAGCCATCCACTGAACCCCCACACTGCTGCTAGGCATCGACTGAACCCCCACACTGGTGCTAGGCATCCACTGAACCCCCACACTGCTGCTAGGCATCCACTGAACCCCCACACTGGTGCTAGGCATCCACTGAACCCCACACTGCTGCTAGGCATCCACTGAACCCCCACACTGGTGCTAGGCATCCACTGAACCCCCACACTGGTGCTAGGCTTCCACTGAACCCCCACACTGGTGCTAGGCTTCCACTGAACCCCCACACTGGTGCTAGGCTTCCACTGAACCCCACACTGCTGCTAGGCATCCACTGAACCCCCACACTGGTGCTAGGCATCCACTGAAACCCCCACACTGGTGCTAGCCATTCCACTGAACCCCACACTGCTGCTAGGCATCCGACTGAACCCCCACACTGCTGCTAGGCATCCCTGAACCCCCACACTGTGCTAGGCATCCACTGAACCCCACACTGGTGCTAAGGCATCCACTGAAACCCCCACACTGGTGCTAGGCATCACTTAACCCCCACACTGCTGCTAGGCATCCCCTGAACCCCCACACTGCTGCTAGGCATCCACTGAACCCCCACACTGGTGCTAGGCTTCCACTGAACCCCCACACTGCTGCTAGGCATCCACTGAACCCCCACACTGGTGCTAGGCTTCCACTGAACCCACACACTGCTGCTAGGCATCCACTGAACCCCACACTGGTGCTAGGCTTCCACTGAACCCCACACTGGTGCTAGGCTTCCACTGAACCCCCACTGGTGCTAGGCTCCACTGAACCCCCACACTGGTGCTAGGCATCCACTGAACCCACCACACTGGTGCTAGGCATCCACTGAACCCCCACACTGGTGCTAGGCTTCCACTGAACCCCCACACTGGTGCTAGGCTTCCACTGAACCCCCACACTGGTGCTAGGCTTCCACTGAACCACCACACTGCTGCTAGGCATCCACTGAACCCCACATGGTGCTAGGCATCCACTGAACCCCCACACTGGTGCTTAGCCATCCACTGAACCCCCACACTGCTGCTAGGCATCGCACTGAACCCCCACACTGTGCTAGGCATCCCCTGAACCCCCACACTGCTGCTAGGCATCCACTGAACCCCCACACTGGTGCTAGGCATCCACTGAACCCCACACTGGTGCTAGGCATCCACTGAACCCCCACACTGTGCTAGGCATCCCCTGAACCCCCACACTGCTGCTAGGCATCCACTGAACCCCCACACTGGTGCTAGGCTTCCACTGAACCCCCACATGCTGCTAGGCATCCACTGAACCCCCACACTGGTGCTAGGCATTCCACTGAACCCCACACTGATGCTAGGCATCCACTGAACCCCACACTGGTGCTAGGCTTCCACTGAACCCCCACACTGGTGCTAGGCTTCCACTGAACCCCCCACTGGTGCTAGGCATCCACTGAACCACCACACTGGTGCTAGGCTCCACTGAACCCCCACATGCTGCTAGGCATCCACTGAACCCCCACACTGGTGCTAGGCATCCACTGAACCCCCACACTGGTGCTAGGCATCCACTGAACCCCCACACTGCTGCTAAGCATCCCTGAACCCCCACACTGGTGCTAGGCATCCACTGAACGCACACTGCTGCTAGGCATCCACTGAACCCCACACTGGTGCTAGGCATCCACTGAACCCCACTCGCCACTGACCCCCTTTCTAGGCATCCACTGAACCCCACACTGGTGCTATGCATCCACTGAACCCCACGCTGCTGCTAGGCATCCACTGAACCCCCACACTGCTGCTAGGCATCCACTGAACCCCCACATTAGTGCTAGGCATCCCCTGAACCCCCACACCGGTGTTAGGCATCCACTGAACCCCCACACTTGTGCTAGGCATCCCCTGAACCCCCACATTGGTGCTAGGCATCCACTGAACCCTCACACTGGTGCTAGACATCCCCTGAACCCCCACACCGGTGTTAGGCATCCACTGAACACCCACACTGGTGCTAGGCATCCACTGAACCCCCACACTGGTGCTAGGCATCCACTGAACCCCCACACTGGTGCTAGGCATCCACTGAACCCCCACACAGGTGCTAGGCATCCCCTGAACCCCCACACTGGTGCTAGGCATCCCCTGAACCCCCACACTGGTGCTAGGCATCCACTGAATGCTCACACTGGTGCTAGGCATCCACTGAACCCCCACACTAGTGCTAGGCATCCATTGAACCCCCACACTGGTGCTAGGCATCCACTGAACCCCCACACTGGTGCTAGAATCCACTGAACCTCACACTGGTGCTAGGCATCCACTGAACCCCACACTGGTGCTAGGCATCCACTGAACCCCCACATTGGTGCTAGGCATCCACTGAACCCCCACATTGGTGCTAGGCATCCACTGAACCACCACACTGGTGCTAGGCATCCAATGAACCTCCACACTTGTGCTAGGCATCCACTGAACCCCCACACTGATGCTAGGTATCCACTGAACCCTCACACTGGTGCTAGGCATCCATTGAACCCCCACACTGGTGCTAGACATCCACTAAACCCCCACACTGGTGCTAGGCATCCACGGTCCCCCACACTGGTGCTAGGCATCCACTGAATTCCCTCACTGGTGCTAGGCATCCACTGAACCCCCACACTGGTGCTAGGCATCCACTGAACACCCACACTGGTGCTAGGCATCCACTGAACCCCCACACTGGTGCTAGGCTTCGACTGAACCCTCACACTAGTGCTAGGCATCCACTGAACCCTCACACTGGTACTAGGCTTCCACTGAACCCTTTCACTCGTGCTAGGCTTCCACTGAACCTCCACATTGGTGCTAGGCATCCACTGAACCCCCACACTGGTGCTAGGATTCCATTGAACCCCCACATTGGTGCTAGGCATCCACTGAACCCCCACACTGGTGCTAGGCATCCCCTGAACCCCCACACTGGTGTTAGGCATCCATTGAACCCCCACACTGGTGCTAGGCATCCACTGAACCACCACACTGGTGCTAGGCATCCACTGAAAGCTCACACTGGTGCAAGGCATCCACTGAACCCCCACACTAGTGCTAGGCATCCATTGAACCCCCACACTGGTGCTAGGCATCCACTGAACCCCCATACTGGTGCTAGGCATCCACTGAACTCTCACACTGGTGCTAGGCATCCACTGAACCCCCACACTCGTGCTAGGCATCCACTGAACCCCCACATTGGTGCTAGGCATCCACTGAAACTCCACACTGGTGCTAGGCATCCCCTGAACCCCCACACTGGTGCTAGGCATCCACTGAACCCCCACATTGGTGCTAGGCATCCACTGAACCCCCACATTGGTGCTAGGCATCCACTGAACCCTCACACTGGTGCTAGGCATCCACTGAACCCCACATGGTGCTAGGCATCCATGAACCCCCACACTTGTGCTAGGCATCCACTGAACCCCCACACTGATGCTAGGTATCCACTGAACCCTCACACTGGTGCTAGGCATCCATTGAACCCCCACACTGGTGCTAGACATCCACTAAACCCCCACACTGGTGCTAGGCATCCACGGTCCCCCACACTGGTGCTAGGCATCCACTGAATTCCCTCACTGGTGCTAGGCATCCACTGAACCCCCACACTGGTGCTAGGCATCCACTGAACACCCACACTGGTGCTACGCATCCACTGAACCCCCACACTGGTGCTAGGCTTCGACTGAACCCTCCCACTGGTGCTAGGCATCCACTGAACCCTCACACTGGTGCTAGGCTTCCACTGAACCCTTACACTCGTGCTAGGCTTCCACTGAACCTCCACATTGGTGCTAGGCATCCACTGAACCCCACACTGGTGCTAGGCTTCCATTGAACCCCCACATTGGTGCTAGGCATCCACTGAACCCCCACACTGGTGCTAGGCTTCCACTGAACCCCCACATTGGTACTAGGCATCCACTGAAACCCCACACTGGTGCTAGGCTTCCACTGAACCCCCCACATTGGTGCTAGGCATCCACTGAACCCCCACACTGGTGCTAGGCATCCCCTGAACCCCCACACTTGTGTTAGGCATCCACTGAACCCCCACACTGGTGCTAGGCATACACTGAACCACCACGCTGGTGCTAGGCATCCACTGAAACCCCACACTGGTGCTAGGCTTCCACTGAACCCCCCACATTGGTGCTAGGCATCCACTGAACCCCCACACTGGTGCTAGGCATCCCCTGAACCCCCACACTGGTGTTAGGCATCCACTGAACCCCCACACTGGTGCTAGGCATACACTGAACCACCACGCTGGTGCTAGGCATCCACTGAACCCCCACACTGGTGCTAGGCATCCACTGAACCCCCACACTGGTGCTTGGCATCCACTGAACCACCACACTGGTGCTAGGCATCCACTGAACCCCCACACTGGTGCTAGGCTTCCACTGAACCCTCACACTGGTGCTAGGCATCCACTGAACCCCCACACTGGTGCTAGGCATCCACTGAACCCCCACACTGGTGCTAGGCATCCACTGAACCCCACACTGGTGCTAGGCATCCACTGAACCCCCACACTTGTGCTAGGCTTCCACTGAACTCTAACACTGGTGCTAGGCATCCACTGAACCCCAACACTGGTGCTAGGCATCCACTGAACCCCCACATTGGTGCTAGGCATCCACTGAAACCCCACACTGGTGCTAGGCATCCCCTGAACCCCCACACTGGTGCTAGGCATCCACTGAACCCCCACATTGGTGCTAGGCATCCACTGAACCCCCACATTGGTGCTAGGCATCCACTGAACCCCCACACTGGTGCTAGGCATCCCCTGAACCCTAACACTGGTGTTAGGCATCCACTGAACCCCCACACTGGTGCTAGGCATCCACTGAACAACCACACTGGTGCTAGGCATCCACTGAACCCCCACACTGGTGCTAGGCATCCACTGAACCCCCACACTGGTGCTAGGCATCCAATGAACCACCACACTGGTGCTAGGCATCCACTGAACCCCCACACTTGTGCTAGGCATCCACTGAACCCCCACGCTGGTGCTAGGCATCCACTGAACCCCCACGCTGGTGCTAGGTATCCACTGAACCCTCACACTGGTGCTAGGCATCCATTGAACCCCCACACTGGTGCTAGGCAGCCACTAAACCCCAACACTGGTGCTAGGCATCCACTGAACCCCCACATTGGTGATAGGCATCCACTGAACCCACACTGGTGCTAGGCATCCACTGAACCTAACATGGTGTTAGGCATTCCCACTGAACCCCCACACTGGTGTAGGCTCCACTGAACAACCAACAACTGGTGCTAGGCATCATGAACCCCCAACTGGGCTAGGCTATCACTGAACCCCCCACTGGTTGCTAGGCAATCCAAGTGAACACCACAGTGGTGCTAGGCACTCACTGAACCTCCAACTTGTGCTAGGCATCCATGAACCCCCACGCTGGTGCTGGATCACTGAACCCTCACATGGTGCTAGGCATCCATGAACCCCACACTGGTTGCTAGGCAGCCACTAAACCCCCATGATGCTAGGCATCCACGGTCCCTCACACTGGTGCTAGGCATCCACTGAATTCCCTCACTGGTGCTAGGCATCCACTGAACCCCCACACTGGTGCTAGGCATCCACTGAACCCCCACATTGGTGCTAGGCATCCACTGAACCCCTACACTGGTGCTAGGCATCACTGAACTCCCACACTGGTGCTAGGCATCCAATGAACCCCTACACTGGTGCTAGGCATCCACTGAACCTCCATTGGGAAGTCATTCAAATATTTATTCATCTACGAGTATTACTGTATTTAGAAAAAGGTCTACCATTCCTCAGATAGGGAATGGTAGGTTCTGATCTCACTTCTCCAGGCGAAAATCTTTCAATGCACAGCCAATGTTGTCACTCAGTACGAAATAGTGAAGGTTTGATCCTCCATAGTAATCCATAGACTGACGGTGGGGTACCTTTATGCATAGAATTTCTCTCACTAGAACATCAGGTACTGGTGACCGAAGCCTCGTGTTTGTAAGTACTTACCAGGGTAAACAAAGTCGAGTTTGCCAGTTTTCACCGGCACTCCAACAATATTTTAACAAGAGGTTGAGTGAGAGAGAGAGAAACATGAGCCCACAGGCACGCCCTTGTGTGTCCATACTGAAGTGCAAGTTTATTTAGGCACAGGTACACATAAGTACAATTGTCACACATAGTGTAAATTACCTAGGGTAACCCAAAAAAGTCAGACAAGTGACTTACTTCCATTGGCTGCCGGGGTTTATATATTCTAGCTTACGCTGCTAACCTTCAGCCTTATCCCCAGGCACAAAGTCTACGATCTTTCTAACCGAGGTCCAGTGTGTTGCAGGCCGTACACTGTACTGTTCTGCCACTGAGGTTCTAACAGGGGAGGTTAACTACCTTCAGTTCTACAAGAAATAGCACCAACCGAGCTACTGTACCTTCCCACACCTCCACAACTTTGGTGCTTATGTTCTCGTAATCCCTTAAAGTTATATAGCTTGTGAATCAAGGACAAGTCGCAATGAACGACTGTCAATGTGTGAGAAGAAACATGGTCGGGGATACGAGCCTAGGTCGTGTGTGGCAGAAGATGCGTCCTCCTACTGTTCATGTCTCTAACCACTGACAGTCATTCATTATCTTATGACTTATCTTAGAGGGAGAGCTGAGAGGGAGAGCTGAGAGGGAGAGCTGAGACGGAGAGCTGAGAGGGAGAGCTGAGACGGAGAGCTGAGAGGGAGAGCTGAGACGGAGAGCTGAGACGGAGAGCTGAGACGGAGAGCTGAGACGGAAAGCTGAGAGGGAGAGCTGAGAGGGAGAGCTGAGAGGGAGAGCTGAGAGGGAGAGCTGAGAGGGAGAGCTGAGTGGGAGAGCAGTTGTGCTGCAGACACCATGACTGTTGTATGTCGGTCTGAGGCGCTGTAAATTTTTATATTCATTGTATTATTGACATTTTTATTATTTTAGTCATCACATGTTTTCAGAATTATATAAGAAACACAGTACATGTCATAAAAAAACCCGAATACAAACAGCCATAAGGGACGAAACTGACATGGAGATTTACGCCGTGTATGTCCTTCATCCAAATATTTAAGTCTTTCTCATCAACGTTATAACGAAACAACGTTCAACGAAACGACGTTAATTGAGGACTTCCTATATGTAATATTTATAAGTGCTGAAGCCTGAGGAGGGCGTCTAGTTAATCCGAAATTATTCGCATTATTTCTGCCCTATTGAATGTATGTTATTTACGTCTTACCCGTGCGGTCAGTGTATGATGGTTCACTCTGTTTCTTGTATCTAAACCTTGTGTTTGTCTATGTATATCGATGTCTGATTCATTTCTTCTGTGGAAGTTTGTCAATTACATTTTTGTTCGCAGATATGTGAGGCTGCAGGAATGTAGTCAGGTGTTGGAACGACCTATCCAGGGTCAGAACAACTTATCCAGCGTGAGAACAACCTATCCAGCGTGAGAACAACCTATCCAGGGTGAGAACAACCTATCCAGCGTGAGAACAACCTATCCAGCGTGAGAACAACCTATCCAGCGTGAGAACAACCTATCCAGCGTGAGAACAACCTATCCAGTGTGAGAACAACCTATCCAGCGTGAGAACAACCTATCCAGGGTGAGAACAACCTATCCAGCGTGAGAACAACCTATCCAGCGTGAGAACAACCTATCCAGGGTGAGAACAACCTATCCAGCGTGAGAACAACCTATCCAGGGTGAGAACAACCTATCCAGCGTGAGAACAACCTATCCAGCGTGAGAACAACCTATCCAGGGTTGGACAAATACCTCTGCGGTAACGGCTTGCGTCTACTTCGACGTTTACACATCCCAACAGTAAACGTTAAAGAAACAGAAAAACAGTAAACGTTAAAGACACAGAGAAACAGTAAACGTTAAAGACACAGAGAAACAGTAAACGTTAAATCAAAGGAGAAAAAAAAACTCACATAAAAAAAACTGTGAAAAAAGTGTATATATATATAAGTAAGCAGAGATAATCCCGCTCATGTGCACCGCGGAAACGAAAAAAATATTTATAATCCTAAGATTTCCTGAGGCCATGGGACACCTAAGGACAGATTTTAATTTCAGATTTTGCCGCCGTAGCGGCTAATTAATTGTGATTTTTTAAAGACTGAAAGCAGGAAATGTCTGGAAAAAAAGTCATGTAAGATGTAAATTGTAAAACAAGAAAATAAATAAGATTTAGAATTGACGATGACGTGTTGTGGTGCGAGTCACAGGTACAGTTTATGACTAGCAGAGTTGTTGTAGGTGATTGCTGGAAGAAATGGGTTGTGTGCGGGCGTGGGCGTGGGCGTGGGCGTGGGCGTGGCTGCTCATCATTCTAGTAAAGACTACACCTGCCTATGGCCGGGTTATATGTTTCAACGGAGGCTATTGTCTCTACAACCGCTGCATCTGTACTGAAGGGTTCTACGGCTCTCGCTGTCAGTACGGTGAGTACACATGTTGTGGTGAGTACACTTGTTGTGGTGAGTACACATGTTGTGGTGAGTACACATGTTGTGGTGAGTACACATGTTGTGGTGAGTACACATGTTGTGGTGAGTACACATGTTGTGGTGAGTACACATGTTGTGGTGAGTACACATGTTGTGGTGAGTACACATGTTGTGGTGAGTACACATGTTGTGGTGAGTACACATGTTGTGGTGAGTACACATGTTGTGGTGAGTACACTTGTTGTGGTGAGTACACATGTTGTGGTGAGTACACATGTTGTGGTGAGTACACATGTTGTGGTGAGTACACTTGTTGTGGTGAGTACACATGTTGTGGTGAGTACACTTGTTGTGGTGAGTACACTTGTTGTGGTGAGTACACTTGTTGTGGTGAGTACACTTGTTGTGGTGAGTACACTTGTTGTGGTGAGTACACTTGTTGTGGTGAGTACACATGTTGTGGTGAGTACACATGTTGTGGTGAGTACACATGTTGTGGTGAGTACACTTGTTGTGGTGAGTACACATGTTGTGGTGAGTACACTTGTTGTGGTGAGTACACTTGTTGTGGTGAGTACACTTGTTGTGGTGAGTACACATGTTGTGGTGAGTACACATGTTGTGGTGAGTACACATGTTGTGGTGAGTACACTTGTTGTGGTGAGTACACATGTTGTGGTGAATACACATGTTGTGGTGAGTACACTTGTTGTGGTGAGTACACTTGTTGTGGTGAGTACACATGTGGTGAGTACACTTGTTGTGGTGAGTACACTTGTTGTGGTGAGTACACATGTTGTGGTGAGTACACATGTTGTGGTGAGTACACATGTTGTGGTGAGTACACATGTTGTGGTGAGTACACTTGTTGTGGTGAGTACACTTGTTGTGGTGAGTACACATGTTGTGGTGAGTACACTTGTTGTGGTGAGTACACTTGTTGTGGTGAGTACACATGTTGTGGTGAGTACACATGTTTGTGGTGAGTACACTTGTTGTGGTGAGTACACTTGTTGTGGTGAGTACACATGTTGTGGTGAGTACACTTGTTGTGGTGAGAACACTTGTTGTGGTGAGTACACATGTTGTGGTGAGTACACTTGTTGTGGTGAGTACACATGTTGTGGTGAGTACACTTGTTGTGGTGAGTACACTTGTTGTGGTGAGTACACATGTTGTGGTGAGTACACTTGTTGTGGTGAGTACACATGTTGTGGTGAGTACACTTGTTGTGGTGAGTACACTTGTTGTGGTGAGTACACATGTTGTGGTGAGTACACTTGTTGTGGTGAGTACACTTGTTGTGGTGAGTACACATGTTGTGGTGAGTACACATGTTGTGGTGAGTACACTTGTTGTGGTGAGTACACTTGTTGTGGTGAGTACACTTGTTGTGGTGAGTACACATGTTGTGGTGAGTACACATGTTGTGGTGAGTACACTTGTTGTGGTGAGTACACTTGTTGTGGTGAGTACACATGTTGTGGTGAGTACACTTGTTGTGGTGAGTACACTTGTTGTGGTGAGTACACTTGTTGTGGTGAGTACACTTGTTGTGGTGAGTACACATGTTGTGGTGAGTACACTTGTTGTGGTGAGTACACATGTTGTGGTGAGTACACATGTTGTGGTGAGTACACTTGTTGTGGTGAGTACACATGTTGTGGTGAGTACACATGTTGTGGTGTGTACACATGTTGTGGTGAGTACACATGTTGTGGTGAGTACACATGTTGTGGTGAGTACACATGTTGTGGTGAGTACACATGTTGTGGTGAATACACATGTTGTGTTGAGTACACATGTTGTGGTGAGTACACATGTTGTGGTGAGTACACATGTTGTGGTGAGTACACATGTTGTGGTGAGTACACATGTTGTGGTGAGTAACACATGTTGTGGTGAGTACACATGTTGTGGTGAGTACACATGTTGTGGTGAGTACACATGTTGTGGTGAGTACACATTTTGTGGTGAGTACACATGTTGTGGTGAGTACACATGTTGTGGTGAGTACACATGTTGTGGTGAGTACACATGTTGTGGTGAGTACGCATGTTGTGGTGAGTACACATGTTGTGGTGAGTACACATGTTGTGGTGAGTACACATGTTGTGGTGAGTACACATGTTGTGGTGAGTACACATGTTGTGGTGAGTACACTTGTTGTGGTGAGTACACTTGTTGTGGTGAGTACACTTGTTGTGGTGAGTACACATGTTGTGGTGAGTACACTTGTTGTGGTGAGTACACATGTTGTGGTGAGTACACTTGTGGTGAGTTCACATGTTGTGGTGAGTACATGTTGTGGTGAGTACACTTGTTGTGGTGAGTACACTTGTGGTGAGTTCACATGTTGCGGTTAAATTCACATGTTGTGGTGAGTACACCTGTTGTGGTGAGTACACATGTTGTGGTGAGTACACATGTTGTGGTGAGTACACTTGTTGTGGTGAGTACGCATGTTGTGGTTAAATTCACATGTTGTGGTGAGTACACCTGTTGTGCTGAGTACACATGTTGTGGTGAGTACACATGTTGTGGTGAGTACACCTGTTGTGGTGAGTACACATGTGGTGAGTACACATGTTGTGGTGGGTACACATGTTGTGGTGAGTACACATTTTGTGGTGAGTACATGTTGTGGTGAGTACACTTGTTCCTTACACCTGTTGTGGTGAGTACACCTGTTCCCTGCACCTGTTGTGGTGAGTACACTTGTTCCCTACACCTTCTGTGGTGAGTACACCTGTCCCAACACCTGCTGTGGTGAGTACACCTGCCCCAACACCTGCTGTGGTGAGTACACCTGTCCCAACACCTGCTGTGGTGAGTACACCTGCCCCAACACCTGCTGTGGTGAGTACACCTGCCCCAACACCTGCTGTGGTGAGTACACCTGCCCCAACACCTGCTGTGGTGAGTACACCTGTCCCAACACCTGCCGTGGTGAGCACACCTGCCCCTAAAGAACAAAAAAGGTACAATACCCAGACTGGAACAACACACAAATAACCCGCACATAGAGGCTCACGACGAACTTTCCTGCCTGAGTTGGACCAATTACAGTCACACTAACAGAAGAGATGGCTGGTTGGTAAGGTTCCTCAGAAAACAGGTTGTTTCCTGACGCGGGTCTTAGTCATATGATGACCCACAGCTGGAACTTTTGGTCATCTGACCGAGGCCTTTCCCCGGCTTACCGGTCCACCCCTTTAAAAACTATGGTCCTAGTTATAACCATTCAGTTTGAATGATTAGCAGAAGAGAGAGATGGAACCAGTGTATATATGACCACTGGCAGGCGCCGGACAAGACAGGTGGGAAGAGTAGTAGTAGTAGTAGTAGTAGTGGTAAGAGTAAGGCTGGTAGTACAAGTAACAGTAGCAGTGGTAGTATAAAGTAGGGAGAGTGGTTGGCGGGACAAGAATAGGAAAGAGCTGTATGAAGGGAAGCAAAAGTGAAGGTAGGGACCGAAGGTAGTAGGAAACGCAGGGGAAGGGGAAGTGAAGGACAGAACACCCAAGACAGAAGAAAAGAAACTCAAAACAGGAAAAAGGAAAAATAGGAAAGGAAAATAGGTAGAGAAGCAAGAAAGAGAGAATCAGGTTAAATAACGTGTGTTTTGAAGTTTGGAACATTTGCCAATGTAATGGGAAAAGAAGACATCTACAGAGACAAAGCCACACAACTAAGATTCATACAAAGAAAGTTGTGTATAAGGGAGGATTCAACAAGACGGCGCCTGTGACAGAAGTAGAATAGTGCAAGAAAGGTATACAATACAGACAAGATGAAAGTTAAAACATATATGCAACATCTGGTTATCTTTATTGTAGACGTTTCGCTTCGAAACGTCTACAATAAAGATAACCAGATGTTGCACATGTGTCTTAACCTTCTTCAGAAGTAGGGTAGACAGTTTTAGCAGATGACCAGTAATTAGGATGACTGTGATCTCTAGCATGACAGAAAAGAGCATTATTTGTGTGATCAATCCTAACACTACTTTTGTGCTCTGAGTCTGTCAGAAAGAGAACGACCAGTTTCTCCAGAGTACTGAAAAGGACACGAGGAGCATGCAGTAGAGTAGACACCAGGAGCATCTATAGCGGGAGGAGAGGTACGAACTAGAGTACTGAAAAGAGTGTTATTTTGACGAAAATAAGTTTGATGTCTAAGGAATGGAGAGAGTTCTTGAGATTAGAAAGACTGGAAATATAGGGAACGCAGAGGACGGGATTTCACAGGAGTAGAGAGTTTTGGAGAGAAAAGTCCGTTCAGCAGGTGAGAAGGCAGAGTTTATGAAATGCGAAGGTAGCCAAGACGAGAGAACGAATTACGATTCATGGAACTGATGGTCACAAATGCGGAGAGCACGGAGAAAGAAATAAGACCATTTTTCATGACAGAGGGAGCGTGGTAAGAAAAGTAGTGAATGTACATGCCACTGTGCATAGGCTTGCGACACAGGCTCTGCTTTCAAAACACCTGTGCTTTCAGAACACCTGTGCTTTCAGAACACTCATGCTTTCAGTGCGGACGCACTATGATTTTCCTGCAAAGTGATTTTTTACGGCAACATTTTAAAATTTTCCTTGTTTATTTATTTATTTATTTATTTATTTTATTGGCTCGTTCATTCATTTATGTCAGTGGTGGTTTTATACGGTATCTTCCCTCAGCCATTTTGACACTGTAACTGGTACGAGTTAAGAGCATTTTGTGAAGAAAACAACTGTAAATCAAGCGAAACGTTGTCATTTACATGATGTTTTTCAGACTGAATTACAGCGTCTTATTTGTTCCAGTTTGCCGATAATCACTGACATTTCCCCTACATCATATAATAACTTGGCTGACCAGTTTCCTCTCCACCACAACCACCACTGCCACCGCTACCCACCACCATCCTGGTCATTACTACCACCATGCCTTGGAAGGTGCTGGTAGTGCCACAGGCGATGCTCAGCACATCTCAGCAGTGTCGCACACCAGACGTAAGCACAGCTTGAGCATAAGGACCACATCTCTAAATAATCACCAGCTCTTCAGCTTAAGAACCAGACTTCTAAATATCGTCACCACTTGAGCGGTGCGGCCAGCCCACCTACGTACTAGTTATCACACGAAGTGACCTCCTGTAGAGGACACTGCTGCTGCGGTCACCTGCTGCAGACCTGGCCCACTTTCCAAGCACCAGAACTGGCCCACTTTCCAAGCACCAGAACTGGCCCACTTTCCAAGCACCAGAACTGGCCCACTTTCCAAGCACCAGAACTGGCCCACTTTCCAAGCACCGGACCTGGCCCAGTCTCCAAGCACCAGAACTGGCTCAGTCTCTAAGCAAGACCTGGCCCAATTCAGAGGTAGTGCTGAGATTCAAACCCATGGCTTGGTAGCTGCCATCTCAATTGATCACCTCAACTGAAAAAGCCTGCTGTGCAGGCGAAACGTTTCCACAATATACTCTAGTGTGCGTCTCTTACCATTGATACTACAAATAAGACTAGCTACATCCTAGAGCCTAGCAGAATATAGAAGCATAGAATCAATATATGTATGTGAAATTTAAACATGTAACAGAAGTTAGGAGCATTTTAAAAAATTGCAGAATTTCTTGCAAGAGATGGGTTTTGTAGGAGTGATGACCCTGGTTGTGAAAGAGGCAAGGATGGTGAGTCGGGTACTCGGGTTGAAGTACCAGGCTGCTTTCCCTTGGTATGTTCACTCACAGGATGAGTGGAACTGTCTACTAAATTCGTAGCAAACTGAACCACGGGGTTCATCTGAGTGGCCGGTGTTGACAGAGAACCACGAGGTTCATCTGAGTGGCCGGTGTTGACAGAGAACCACGAGGTTCATCTGAGTGGCTGGTGTTGAGCCTAGCTGTGTAGATCCGTCCCAGCATCCCTATTCAGAGCATCAGGAAGGACCTAGGGAGAATGAGTAGTAAGTTCCTTGATCCTGGTGGCTCCATCTCCGGTTAGATAAGAGGCTGGGGTGAGGATCACAAAGTTCTTGCCCACCACGCCACCCTCCACGCCCACCACACCACCCTACACACAATTCTCCACGCCATCCTCCACGCCATCCTCAACGCCCACCACCCTCCACGCCCACCACGCCACCGTACACACCATTCTCCACGCCATCCTCCACGCCCACCACTCTCCACGCACACCACCCTCTACACCATGTCACCCTCCACGCCCACCACCCCCTACACCATCCACCACCCACCCTCCACGCCCACCACCCTCTACACCCTCCACCCCGCCACCCTCCACCCACTACACCACCTCCACACCATCCTCCACGCCCCCCTCCCCGCCCACCACACCACCCACCACACCAAACCCCCCACGCCCACCACACACCACCACACCCCTCCACGCCCCCCACACCACCCTCCATGCCCCCACCACCCCCTACACCATCTCCACGTCACCCTCCACGCCCACCACACACCCACTACCGCCCACCACACCCCCCTCACGCCGCCCCCCCACCCACCCACCCTCCCCACCCATCCCCATCACCCACGCACCCCCACCCCCACCGCCCACCCACCCCTCCACGCCACCACACACACCATCCCCCCAAACCCCCCCCACGCCCCACCCACCCCATCCACCACACCACCCCCACACCACCCTTCCCACGCCCACCACCCTCTACAACCACACACCCCCTTCCCCGCCCCCCACCCCTCCATCCCACCACCCCACCCATCCCACGTCCCCTCCCCGCCCACCCCACCACCCACCCCCACCACCCTCCACGCCCACCACACACCTCCACCCCACCACACCACCCCATCCCCACACCTCTACACCATCCTCCAGTCACCCCCCACGCCCACACCACCACCCACCATCCACCACACACCTCCACCCCACCCACCCTACCCCAAACACCCCCCACCCCACACCCACCACCCTCCCCCCCACACCACCCCCCATGCCCCCTCCACCCCACCACCCACTCACCTCCAGCCCCCCACCCACCACGCCCCCCCACACCTCCACGCCACCCACCACTCCACGCCCCTCACCACCCACGCCCACCACTCCACGCACACCCCCCTCTACACCACCACCACACCCTCCACGCCCACCACCTCCACACCATCCACCACACCCCCTTCCACGCCCACACCTTACACCATCCCCCCACCCCACCCCCATCCTCCACGTCACCCTCCACGCCCACCACACCACCCTACCCACCACATCCACGCCCACCACACCACCCCTTTCCCCGCCCACAAAACCCCCCTCCAGCCCCCACCACCCCCTCACACAACCTCCACGTCACCCTCACCACCACCCACCCTCCAGCCCCACCACCACCCACCTCCACGCCCCCCACCCCTACACCCACCACCCACCCTCCCCGCCCCACCACACCACCCACGCCATAAAACCACCCACAACCACCCTCCACGCCCACCCCCACCACACTAGCCCACCCACCACACCCCCGCCTCCCCCCTCCCACGCACCACCCTCCACCCCCACCCACGTCACCCTCCCCGCCCACCACACCACCCCCACCCACCTCCCCACCACACCACCTTCCACGCCCACCACCCACCCATGCCACCCACCACCCCCACACCATCCCCCACGTCACCTCCACGCCCTACACCCCCACCCCCACCCCCACCACCACACCACCTCCACGCCCACCACACCCCCTCGCCCCCCACACCACCCCCCCCCCCCACCACCCACACTCCACGTCACCCCCACCCACCACCCTCCACGCCACCCCACCACCCCTACGCCACCACACCACCTTTCCCCGCCCACCTAACCACCCTCCACGCCCCCACCACCCTCCACACACCTCCACTCACCCCCCAACCCCCCCCCCCAACCACCACCACCACACCACCCTCCACGCCCACCCACAACCAACCACCCCACGCCAACCACCACCCTCCACGCCCACACACCACCCTCCAGCCCCCACCACCCTCCACACCATCCCCACGTCACCCTCCCCGCCCACACACCACCTCACCCCACACCACACCACACCACCTCCCGCCCACCACACACCCCACGCCCACCACACCACCCTCCAGCCCACCCACAACCCCACCCTACCCCACACCACCCTCCACGCCACCACACCACCATACGCCCACCACAACCACCCCCCACGCCCACACACCACCTCCCCGCCCCACCCCCCTCCACCCATCCACCCCCCACCCCACCCCACCACCCACCACCCCCACCCCCCACGCCCCCCACACCACCCTCCACGCCCACCACACCACCTCCAGCCCCACCACACACCCTCCACGTCACCCTCCACGCCCACCAACCCTCACCCCACCCCCCCACCCCACCCACACCACCTCCCCCACCCACCACTCCACCCACCACACCCCCTTCCACCCACCACACCCCCCTTCACACCCCCCCACACCCCACCCACCCACGCCACCACACCACCCACCACACCACCTTCCACACCCCACCACAACCACCTCATCACACCCCTCCACGCCCACCACGACACCCTACACACAATTCTCCACGCCATCCTCCACGCCCACCACGCCACCCTTACACACCATTCCTCCCACGCCATCCTCCACGCCCACCACTCTCCTACGCACACCACCCTCTACACCATGTCACCCTCCACCCCACCACCCTCTACAACCATCCACCACGCCACCCTCCACGCCCACTACAACCACCCTCCGACACAATCCTCCCACGCCCACCCGCCACGCCCACCACACACCCACTACCCCACCACATCACCACCCTCCACTGCCCGCCACAGCCCACCCTCCATGCCCTCACCACCCTCATACACCATCCTCCACGTCACCCTCCACGCCCGACCACACACCCTCCACCCCCACACCACCACCACCACACCACTCTCCACGCCACCACATCCACCCACTACGCCCACCACACACCACCCTCCACGCCCACTACACCACACTACACACCCCATAACACCACCCACCACGCCCACCACTCCCCCACGCACACACACCCTCTACACCATCCACCATGACACCCTCCACGCCCACCACCCCTACACCATCCACCACAGCCACCCTCCACGGCCCACCACCCTCAACAGCCATCCGGCCACCACGCCACCCTCCCACACCATCCTCCACGTCACCCTCCACCCCACCACACCAACCGCATCCACACCACCCCTCCACGCATACTACACCACCTTCCCACGCCACCACATACCACCCTCCATGCCCCCACCACCCTCTACAACCATCCCTCCACGTCAAACCCTCCACGCCCCACCACACCACCCTCCACGCCCACACCATCCACCACACCACTCCCACTCCCACCACACCACCACTACGCCCACCCACACCACCCTCCACGCCCACCAACACCACACTCCACGCCCATAACACCACAAACCCAACACACCACCCCCCACGCCCACCACGACACCCACATACGCCCACCACACACACCTCACACCCCACTACAACCACCCTTCCACGCCCCCACCACCCTCCACACCATCCCCACGTCACCCTCCACGCCCACCACACCACTCACCACACCCCCTCCACGCCCCACCACAAGCCACCCACTACAGCCCACGGCGACACCACCCACCACGCCCACCACACCACCCTCCACACCATTCCTCCACGACCCCCACCCTCCACTCCCCACCACACCACCCACCCACCACCACCTTTCCACACCCCACGCACACCACCTCCAGCGCCCAAACAACACACCCTCCACGCCCCCACCCCCCCTCCACCCCATCCTCCACGTCACCCTCCACAGCCCACCACAACCACTCACCACACCCACCCTCCACGCCCACTCACACCACCCACAACCCCACCACACCACCCCCACGCCCTACCCAACCACCCACCAACACCACCTGCCACCCACACACAGACCACCTTCCACCTCACTCACACCACCCATCACACCACCCTCCCACACCACCACACGAGGCACCCTCCACGCCCACCACAACCACCCCACCCACTCACAACCACCTTCCAAAACCTCACCACACCACCCATCACACCACCCTCCACCGCCCACCACACCACCCACCACACCACCTTCCACCCCACCTCACCACACCTTCACACCACCCTCCAACACCCACCACTCCACCCTCCACGCCCGACAACACCACCCACCAACACCACCGCTCCACGCCTACCACACCACCTAACCACACCAAGCCACCCTCCACGCCCACCACATCGTTCATGTCATCAACTCACACTTAGATAACGTCCCAGGAAGGACCGAAACATGGTCCAGTTTCCTATTACAATACTTATTCCTGGTTAGTGTTACCATCACAGTACTGTCACTGGTTAATTGTACCAGTCACAGTACTGTCACTGGTTAGTTGTGCCATTATCCACGGTAACTGTCCACTGGTTATTGTACCAATCACGGTACTGTCACTGGTTTAGTGTACCAGTCACGATTGGTCACTGTTAGTGTACCAATCACGTACTGTCACTGGTTTAGTGTACCAGTCACAGTAACTGTCACTGGTTTTGTGCCAGTCCAACGGTACTGTCACTGTTAGTGGACCAATCACCGGTACTGTCACTGTTATGTACCAATTCACGGAACTGTCAATGTTAGTGTACCAGTCACGGTACTGTCCCACTGTGTTAGTGTACCAGTCACGGTACGTGTCAATGTTTTAGTGTAACCAATCACGGAACTGTCACTGGTTATCTGAGTACCAATCAACGGAGTACTGTCACTTTGGTTAGTGTACCAGTCAGGTACTGTCACTGGTTATTGTACCAATCACGGTACTGCACTGGTTAGTGTAGCCAGGTCACGGTACTGTCCCACTGGTTAGTTGTACCAATTCCACGGTACTGTCCACTGGTTAGTTACCAGTCACGGTACTGTCACTGGTTAGTGTACCATCACGGTAACTGTCACTGGTTTAGTGTACCATCACGGTACTGTCACTGGTAGTGTACCAGTCACGGTAACTTGTCACTGGTTAGTGTACCAATCACGTAATTGTCACTGGTTAGTGTACAGTCACGGTAACTGGTCCACTGTTAGTGTATCCAGTCACGTACTGTCACTGGTTAGTGTACCAATCACGGTACTGTCTCTGGGTAGTGTACCCAGTCCAAGTACTGTCACTGGTTAGTGTACCAGTCAACGGTACTGTCCACTGTTATGTACCAGTCACGGTATGGGTTTTGATGTCACTGGTTAGTGTACCAGTCACGTACTGTCACTGTTAGTGTACCAGTCACAGTACTGTCACTGGTTAGTGTACAGTCCCAGTACTGTCACTAGGGTTGAGTGTACCAATCACGTACTGTCCACAGGTTAGTGTGCCAGTCACGGTACTGTCACTGGTTAGTGTACCAGTCACAGTACTGTCACTGGTTAGTGTACCAGTCACAGTACTGTCACTGGTTAGTGTACCATCACGGTACTGTCACTGGTTAGTGTGCCAGTCACGGTACTGTCACTGGTTAGTGTACCAGTCACGGTACTGTCACTGGTTAGTGGTTGCCAGTCACGTACTGTCACTGGTTAGTGTGCCAGTCACGGTACTGTCACTGGTTAGTGTACCAGTCACAGTACTGTCACTGGTTAGTGTACCAGTCACGGTACTGTCACTGGTTAGTGTGCCAGTCACGGTACTGTCACTGGTTAGTGTACCAATCACGGTACTGTCACTGGTTAGTGTGCCAGTCACGGTACTGTCACTGGTTAGTGTACCAATCACGGTACTGTCACTGGTTAGTGTGCCAGTCACGGTACTGTCACTGGTTAGTGTACCAATCACGGTACAGTCCACTGGTTAGTGTGCCATCACGGTACTGTCACTGGGTTAGACGGTAACCAATCACGGTACTGTCACAGGTTAGTGTGGCCAGTCACCGGTACTGTCACTGGTTAGTGTACCAATCACGGTACTGTCACTGGTTAGTGTGCCAGTCACGGTACTGTCACTGGTTAGTGTACCAATCACGGTACTGTCACTGGTTAGTGTGCCAGTCACGTACTGTCACTGGTTAGAGACCAATCAACGGTATGTCACGGTTAGTGTGCGCCAGTCACGGTACTGTCCACTGGTTAGTGTACCAATCGGTACGTCCACTGGTTAGTGTGCCAGTCACGGTACTGTCACTGGTTATTGTACAATCAACGGTACTGTCCACTGGTTAGGGGCCAGTCACGGTACTGTCACTGGTTAGGTACCAATCACGGTACTGTCCACTGTTAGTGTGCCAGTCACGGTACGTCACTGGTTATGTATCCAATCACGGTACGTCACGTTAGTGTGCCATCACGGTACTGGTCACTGTTAGTTGGTACCAATCACGGTACTGTCACTGGTTAGTGTGCCATTCAACGGTACTGTCACTGGTGAGTTGTACCAATCACGGTACTGTCACTGGTTAGTGTGCCATTCACGGTACTGTCACTGGTTAGTGTACCAATCACGGCTACTGTCACTGTTAGTGTGCAGTCACGTACTGTCACTGGTTATGTGCCAGTCACGGTACTGTCCACTGGTTAGTGTGCCAGTCACGGTACTGCACTGTAGTGTACCAATCACGTACTGTCACTGGGTTAGTGTGTGCCAGTCACCGGTACTGCACTGGTTAGTGTGCCAGTCACTGAACTGTCACTGTTAGTGTGCCATCACGATACTGCACTGGTTTAGTGTACGCAGTCACGGGTACTGTCACTGTTATGTGCCAGTCCGTACTGTCACGGTTAGGTGCCAGTTCACGTCTGTCACTGGTTTAGTGTAACCAATCACGGTATGTCACTGTTTAGGTACCAGTCACGGTACTGTCACTGTTAGTGTACCATCCACGGTACTGTCCCCTGGTAAGTTGTACCAGTCACTGTACTGTCACGCTGGTTAGTGGTAAACCCAATCACGTAACTGTCACTGGTTAGTGACCATCACGTACTCTCACTGTTAGGTGTGCCAGTCACGGTACTGTCCACTGTTAGTGTGCAGTCACGGTACTGTCCCTGTTATGTAACCATTCACGGTACTGTCACTGGTTAGTGTACCAGTCACGGTACTGTCACTGGTTAGTGTGCCAGTCACTGTACTGTCACTGGTTAGTGTGCCAGTCACAGTACTGTCACTGGTTAGTGTACCAGTCACAGTACTGTCACTGGATAGTGTACCAGTCACGGTACTGGTCACTGGTTTAGTTGCCAGTCACGGTACTGTCACTGGTTAGTGTACCAGTCACAGTACTGTCACTGGTTAGTGTGCCAGTCACAGTACTGTCACTGGTTAAACATCAGCTAGAGACAAATATTCAATAACTGGGGGTGGGGGGGGTGTCCCTTTCCGGAACTGGAAGGACAATCAATATACTCAGAATCATGTATCCTGGAGTTGAGCCCTGGCTCCTGGTCCCGCCTTTTATGTTTCACCAACTAACGTTATCAGTCTTGAACCTCTTGAGACACTATCATGTCTGTGTTCACAACTATGTATGGTGTTCCGTCCCTCACGCAGAGTCCACTTTAGTGAGTGCGTGTACTCACCTGTTTGTGGTTACAGGGGTCGATTCACAGCTCCTGGCCCTGCCTCTTCGCTAGTCGCTACTACGTTCACTCTCTCCGTGAGAGCCTTATCATACCTCATCTCAAAATATTGTAGGGATCGTGTGTGTGTGTGTGTGTGTGTGTGTGTGTGTGTGTGTGTGTGTGTGTTGTTTTGTGTGTTTGTGTGTGTGTGGTGTGTGTGTGTTTGTGCGTGGTGTGTGTATGTGGTGTGTGTGGTTGTGTGTGTTGTGTGTGTGTGTGTGTGTGTGTGTGTGTGTGTTTGTGCGTGTGTGGTGTAAGTGGTGTGTGTGTGTGTGTTGTGTGGTAGTGTGGTGTGTGCGTGTGTGTGTGTGTGTGTGTGTGGTGTGTTTTGTGCGTGTGTGTGTATGTGTGGTGTGTGTTGTGTGTGTGTGTGTGTGTGTGTGTGTGTGTGGTGTGTGTGTGTGTGTTTTGTGTTTGTGTGTGTGTGTGTGTTGTGCGTGTGTGTGTATATATGTGTGTGTGTGTGTGTGTGTGTGTGTGTGTGTGTGTGTGTGTGTGTGTTGTGTGTGTGTGTGTGTGTTTGTGCGTGTGTGTGTATGTGTGTGTGTGTGTGTGTGTGTGTGTGTGTGTGTGTGTGTGTTGTGTGTGTGTGTGTGTGTGTTTGTGCGTGTGTGTGTATGTGTGTGTGTGTGTGTGTGTGTGTGTGTGTGTGTGTGTGTGTGTGTGTGTGTGTGTGTGTGTGTGTGTGTGTGTGTGTGTTTGTGCGTGTGTGTGTATGTGTGTGTGTGTGTGTGTGTGTGTGTGTGTGTTGTGTGTGTGTGTGTGTGTGTGTGTGTGTGTGTGTGTGTTTGTGGTGTGTGTGTATGGTGTTGTGTGTGTGTGTGTGTGTGTGTGTGTGTGTGTTTGTGCGTGTGTGTGATGTGTGTGTGTGTGTGTGTGTGTGTGTGTGTGTGTGTGTGTGTGTGTTTGTGCGTGTGTGTGTATGTGTGTGTGTGTGTGTGTGTGTGTGTGTGTGTGTGTGTGTGTTTGTGCGTGTGTGTGTATGTGTGTGTGTGTGTGTGTGTGTGTGTGTGTGTGTGTGTGTGTGTGTGTGTGTGTGTGTGTGTGTGTGTGTGTGTGTGTGAAAGAGAATCACAGTGTGACTCATACGGGCTATAACGTCCCCACCCTCTATCCTCCACTATCCTCTATCCACTATTCTACTATTTACTATTACTCTATTTACTATTCTACTATTCACTATTACACTATCCACTACACTATCTGCTACTCCACTATCTACCACTCCACTGTCTACTACTACACTGTCCACTACTACACTACTCCAACATTACTACATTATCCACTACTCTACTATCTACTACTCCACTGTCTACTACACAACTCCACTGCTCCATCAAACAACTACACTATCAGTTATCCTCAACTCACTATTAACGTGGAGTGAACTGGAATTCAGTGTTCTAAAGTAACTAAGGGGGAACTTGCTGCTGGAAACTGACAATCAAGCAAGTATCAGCACCAGGCGAGGCATCATCCTGGGTTATACAAGTCTCAGCACCAGGCGAGGCATCATCCTGGGTTATACAAGTATCAGCACCAGGCGAGGCATCATCCTGGGTTTTACAAGTATCAGCACCAGGCGAGGCATCATCCTGGGTTATACAAGTATCAGCACCAGGCGAGGCATCATCCTGGGTTATACAAGTATCAGCACCAGGCGAGGCATCATCCTGGGTTATACAAGTATCAGCACCAGGCGAGGCATCATCCTGGGTTATACAAGTATCAGCACCAGGCGAGGCATCATCCTGGGTTATACAAGTATCAGCACCAGGCGAGGCATCATCCTGGGTTATACAAGTATCAGCACCAGGCGAGGCATCATCCTGGGTTATACAAGTATCAGCAGCAGGCGAGGCATCATCCTGGGTTACACAAGTATCATCACCAGGCGAGGCATCATCCTGGGTT
Source organism: Cherax quadricarinatus (assembly GCF_026875155.1). Lineage (NCBI taxonomy): Eukaryota > Metazoa > Arthropoda > Malacostraca > Decapoda > Parastacidae > Cherax > Cherax quadricarinatus. The sequence continues at coordinate 30,994,319 of NC_069447.1, read as the reverse complement.
ACACAAGTATCAGCACCAGGCGAGGCATCATCCTGGGTTATACAAGTATCAGCACCAGGCGAGGCATCATCCTGGGTTACACAAGTATCAGCACCAGGCGAGGCATCATCCTGGGTTACACAAGTATCAGCACCAGGCGAGGCATCATCCTGGGTTATACAAGTATCAGCACCAGGCGAGGCATCATCCTGGGTAATACAAGTATCAGCACCAGGCGAGGCATCATCCTGGCTTATACAAGTATCAGTACAAGGCGAGGCATCATCCTGGGTTATACAAGTATCAGCACCAGGCGAGGCATCATCCTGGGTAATACAAGTATCAGCACCAGGCGAGGCATCATCCTGGCTTATACAAGTATCAGCACAAGGCGAGGCATCATCCTGGGTTATACAAGTATCAGCACCAGGCGAGGCATCATCCTGGGTTATACAAGTATCACCCCAGGCGGGCATCATCCTGGGTATAGAAGTTTTCAGCACCAGGCGAGGCATCATCCTGGGTTATACAAGTATCAGCACCAGGCGAGGCATCATCCTGGGTTATACAAGTATCAGCACCAGGCGAGGCATCATCCTGGGTTTTTACAAGTATCAGCACCAGGCGAGGCATCATTCCCGGGGTTTTACAAGTATCAGCACCAGGCGAGGCATCATCCTGGGTTATACAAGTTTTCAGCAGCAGGCGAGGCATCATCCTGGTTATACAAGTATCAGCACCGGCGAGGGATCATCCTGGGTTATACAAATATCAGCACCAGGCGAGCCCTCATCCTGGGTTATACAAGTATCAGCACCGGCGAGGCATCCCTCCTGAGTTATACAAGTATCAGCACCAGCGAGGCATCATCCTGGGTTACACAAGTATCAAACACCAGGCGAGGCATCACCTGGTTATACAATAACAGCACCAGGCCCAGGCATCATCCTGGGTTTAACAAGTATCAGCACCAGGCGAGGCATCATCCTGGGTTATACAAGATCAAACACCAGGCGAGGCATCATCCTGGGTTATACAAGTATCAGCACCAGGCGAGGCATCATCCTGGGTTATACAAGTATCAGCACCAGGCGAGGCATCATCCTGGGTTATACAAGTATCAGCACCAGGCGAGGCATCACCCTGGGTTAACAAGTATCAGCACCAGGCGAGCATCATCCCCGGGTTTAAAAAATCATCACCAGGCGAGGCATCACCTGGGTTTATACAGTTTTCAGCACCAGGCGAGGCATCACCCCGGGTTTTTAAAAATATCAGCACCAGGCGAGGCATCACCTGGGTTTAAAAAGTATCCCGCACCAGGGGAGGCATCACCCTGGGTTAACAAGTATCAGCACCAGGCGAGGCATCACCCTGGGTTAACAAGTATCAGCACCAGGCGAGGCATCACCCTGGGTTAACAAGTATCAGCACCAGGCGAGGCATCACCCCGGGTTATACAAGTATCACACACGAGGCATCACCTGGGTTATACAATATCAGACCGGCGAGGCATCATCCTGGGGTTTTAAAAAGTATCGCACCAGGCGAGGGATCACCCTGGGTTTTTAAAAAGTATCAGCACCAGGCGAAGGCATCACCCTGGGTTAACAAGTATCAGCACCAGGGGAGGGATCACCTGGGTTAACAAGTATCAGCACCAGGCGAGGCAAACACCCCGGGTTATACAAGTATCAGCACCAGGCGAGGCATCATCCTGGGTTATACAAGTATCAGCACCAGGCGAGGCATCACCCTGGGTTAACAAGTATCAGCACCAGGCGAGGCATCACCGTGGGTTAACAAGTATCAGCACCAGGCGAGGCATCATCCTGGGTTAACAAGTATCATCACCAGGCGAGGCATCACCCTGGGTTTTTCAAGTATCAGCAAACCCGGCGAGGCATCATCCTGGGTTAACAAGTATCAGCACCAGGCGAGGCATCACCCTGGGTTAACAAGTATCAGCACCAGGCGAGGCATCACCCTGGGTTAACAAGTATCAGCACCAGGCGAGGCATCATCCTGGGTTAACAAGTATCAGCACCAGGCGAGGCATCACCCTGGGTTAACAAGTATCAGCACCAGGCGAGGCATCATCCTGGGTTATACAAGTATCAGCACCAGGCGAGGCATCACCCTGGGTTAACAAGTATCAGCACCAGGCGAGGCATCATCCTGGTTAAAAGTATCAGCCCAGCAGGCATCACCTGGTTAAACAAGTATCAGCACCAGGCGAGGCATCACCTGGGGTTAACAAGTATCACACCAGGCGAGGCATCACCCTGGTTATACAGTATCAGCACCAGGCGAGGCATCATCCTGGGGTTTTACAAGTATCAGCACCAGGCGAGGCATCACCCTGGTTAACAATATCACACCAGGCGAGGCATCACCTGGGGTTAAAAAGTATCACACCAGGCAGGCATCACCTGGGTTAACAAGTATCACACCAGGCGAGGCATCACCCTGGTTTAAACAAGTATCAGCACCAGGCGAGGCATCATCCCCGGGTTATACAAGTAAACAGCACCAGGCGAGGCATCACCCGGTTACAAGTATCAGCACAGGCGGGATACTCCGGTTTTAAAAAGTATCAGCACCAGGCGAGGCAAACATCCTGGGTTAACAAGTATCATCACCAGCGAGGCATCACCTGGGTTATACAAGTATCAGCACCAGGCAGGCATCATCCTGGGTTTACAAGTTCAGCACAGCGAGCATCACCCTGGGTTAACAAGTATCAGCACAGCGAGGCATCACCCTGGGTTAACAAGTATCAGCACCAGGCGAGGCATCACCCTGGGTTAACAAGTATCAGCACCAGGCGAGGCATCACCCTGGGTTAACAAGTATCAGCACCAGCAGGCATCACCCTTGGGTTAACAAGTATCAGCAGAGCGAGGCAATCACCTGGGTTAACAGTATCAGCAAACCCGCGAGGCCATCACCTGGGGTTAACAAGTATCAGCACCAGGCGAGGCATCACCCTGGGTTTAAAAAGTATCACACCAGGGGAGGCATCACCCTGGGTTAACAATCACCCACGAGGCACATCCCGGTTATCAAGTATCAGCACCAGGCGAGGCCATCACCCCGGGTTAACAAGTTAACCCAGCAAACCGGTTCGATCGGGGAGGCATCACCCTGGGTTATACAAGTATCAGCACCAGGCGAGGCATCATCCTGGGTTAACAAGTATCAGCACCAGGCGAGGCATCATCCTGGGTTAACAAGTATCAGCACCAGGCGAGGCATCACCCTGGGTTATACAAGTATCAGCACCAGGCGAGGCATCATCCTGGGTTATACAAGTATCAGCACCAGGCGAGGCATCACCCTGGGTTAACAAGTATCAGCACCAGGCGGAAGGGATCACTGGGGTTTAAAAAGTATCAGCACCAGGCGAGGCATCATCCGGGTTAACAAAATATCACACCAGGCGAGGCAAACACCCTGGGTTAACAAGTATCAGCACCAGGCGAGGCATCATCCTGGTTAACAAGTTTTCAGCACCAGGCGAGGCATCATCCTGGGTTAACAAGTATCAGCACCAGGCGAGGCATCACCCTGGGTTAACAAGTATCAGCACCAGGCGAGGCATCATCCTGGGTTAACAAGTATCAGCACCAGGCGAGGCATCACCCTGGGTTATACAAGTATCAGCACCAGCGAGGCATCATCCCGGTTATACAAGTATCACACCAGGCGAGGCATCATCGGGTTAAAAAGTATTTAGCACCAGGCGAGGCATCACCGGGGTTTAAAAAGTATCACCCAGGCGAGGCATCACCTGGGTTAACAAGTATCAGCACCAGGCGAGGCATCACCCTGGGTTAACAAGTATCAGCACCAGGCGAGGCATCACCCTTGGTTAACAAGTATCAGCACCAGGCGAGGCATCACCTGGGTTAAACAAGTACCAGCACCAGGCGAGCATCATCCTGGGGTTTAAAAAGTATCAGCACCAGGCGAGGCATCACCCTGGGTTAACAAGTATCAGCACCAGGCGAGGCATCATCCTGGGTTAACAAGTATCAGCACCAGGCGAGGCATCACCCTGGGTTAACAAGTATCAGCACCAGGCGAGGCATCATCCTGGGTTAACAAGTATCAGCACCAGGCGAGGCATCATCCTGGGTTAACAAGTATCAGCACCAGGCGAGGCATCATCCTGGGTTAACAAGTATCAGCACCAGGCGAGGCATCATCCTGGGTTAACAAGTATCAGCACCAGGCGAGGCATCATCCTGGGTTAACAAGTATCAGCACCAGGCGAGGCATCATCCTGGGTTAACAAGTATCAGCACCAGGCGAGGCATCACTGGGTTTAACAAGTATCAGCACCAGCGAGGCATTTATCCTGGGGTTATACAAGTATCAGCACCAGGCGAGGCATCATCCTGGGTTAACAAGTATCAGCACCAGGCGAGGCATCACCCTGGGTTATACAAGTATCAGCACCAGGCGAGGCATCATCCTGGGTTAACAAGTATCAGCACCAGGCGAGGCATCATCCTGGGTTACAAAATTTTCAGCACCAGCGAGGCATCATCCCGGGGTTTTACAAGTATCAGCACCAGGCGAGGCATCATCCTGGGTTAACAAGTATCAGCACCAGGCGAGGCATCACCCTGGGTTAACAAGTATCAGCACCAGGCGAGGCATCATCCTGGGTTAACAAGTATCACACCAGGCGAGCATCATCCTGGGGTTTAAAAAGTATCACACCAGGCGAGGCATCATCCTGGGTTAACAAGTATCAGCACCAGGCGAGGCATCACCCTGGGTTAACAAGTATCAGCACCAGGCGAGGCATCATCCTGGGTTAACAAGTATCAGCACCAGGCGAGGCATCATCCTGGGTTAACAGTACAGCACCAGGGGAGGGATCACCTGGGTTAACAAGTATCAGCACCAGGCGAGGCATCATCCTGGGTTAACAAGTATCAGCACCAGGCGAGGCATCATCCTGGGTTAACAAGTATCAGCACCAGGCGAGGCATCACCCTGGGTTAACAAGTATCAGCACCAGGCGAGGCATCATCCTGGGTTAACAAGTATCAGCACCAGGCGAGGCATCATCCTGGGTTAACAAGTATCAGCACCAGGCGAGGCATCATCCTGGGTTAACAAGTATCAGCACCAGGCGAGGCATACCGGTTAACAAGTATCACACCAGGCGAGGCATCACCCGGGTTATACAATATCACACAGGCGAGGCATCACCCTGGGTTATACAAGTATCAGCACAGGCGAGGCATCACCTGGGTTATACAAGTATCAGCAAACCCGGCGAGGGATCACCGGGTTAACAATATCAGCACCAGGCGAGCATCATCCTGGGTTAACAAGTATCAGCACCAGCGAGGGAACTCCTGGGTTAACAAGTTATCAGCACCAGGCGAGCATCATCCTGGGTTAACAAGTACCGCACCAGGCGAGGCATCACCTGGGTTAACAAGTATCACACCAGCGAGCTCATCCTGGGGTTTAAAAAGTATCAGCACCAGCGAGGCATCTCGGGTTATACAATGTATCAGCACCCGGCAGGCATCCCTGGGTTAACAAATATAGCACCAGGCGAGGCATCATCCTGGGGGAACAATATCACACCAGGCGAGGCATCACCCTGGGTTAACAAGTATCAGCACCAGGCGAGGCATCACCCTGGGTTAACAAGTATCAGCACCAGGCGAGGCATCACCCTGGGTTAACAAGTATCAGCACCAGGCGAGGCATCACCCTGGGTTAACAAGTATCAGCACCAGGCGAGGCATCACCCTGGGTTAACAAGTATCACACCAGGCGAGGCATCACCTGGGTTACAAGTAAAACAGCACCAGGGGAGGCATCACCGTGTTAATATCACCAGGGAGCATCACCTGGGTTACAAACGCCCCCCGAGCATCCTGGGTTATACAAGTTATCACACCAGCGAGGCATCACCGGTTAAAAAGATCACACCAGCGAGGCACACATCCTGGGTTATACAATTTTCAGCACCGGCGAGGCATCATCCCTTGTTATTAACAATACAGCACCAGGCGAGGCATCATCCGGTTATACCAAGTATCACACCAGGGGGAGGCATCACCTGGGTTACAAGTTTCACACCAGGCGAGGCATCATCCTGGGTTATACAAGTATCCACCTAGCAAGGCCAAACCCGGGTTTACAAGTATCAAACACCAGGGGAGGCATCACCGGGTTAACAAGTATCACACCCGCGAGCATCATCCGGGTTATACAAGTATCAGCACCAGGCGAGCATCATCCGGGTTAACAAGTTAACCCCCGGCAGGCATCACCCCGGGTACAATACGCACCAGGCGAGGTATCCTGGTTAACAAGTATCAGCACCAGGCAGGATCATCCGGGTTAACAAGTACACACAGGCGAGGCATCACCCTGGTTTTTACAAGTACAGGGACCAGGCGAGGCATCAACCTGGGTTTTAACAAGTATCAGCACCAGGGGCGAGGCATCAAACCCTGGGTTATAACAAGTATCAGCACCAGGCGAGCATCACCTGGTTAAAAGTATCAGCACCAGCGAGGCATCACCCTGGGTTAACAAGTATCAGCACCCGGCGAGGCATCCACCTGGGTAAACAAGTATCAGCACCAGGCGAGGGATCACCCTGGGTTAACAAGTATCAGCACCAGGCAGGAAACACCTGGGTTAACAAGTATCAAGCACCAGGCAGGGATCACCTGGGTTAACAAGTTCAACACCAGGCGAGCATCACCTGGGTTAAAATAAACAGGGACCAGCGGGCATTCATCCTGGGTTATACCAAGTATCAGCAACCAGGCGAGGCCAAACACCCTGGGTTATCAAGTACAGCACCAGGCGAGCATCAAACCCCCGGGTTAACAAGTATCAGCACCAGGGAGGCACACACCTGGGTTAACAAGTATCAGCACCACAGGCGAGGCATCACTGGTTAACAAGGGTTTTAGCACCAGCGGGCATCACCTGGGTTAACAATATCAGCACCAGGGGAGGCATCACCTGGTTAACAAGTATCAGCACCAGGCGAAAGGCATCACCTGGGTTATACAAGTATCAGCACCAGCGAGGCATCATCCTGGGTTAAAAAAGAATCAGCACCAGCGAGGCTCACCTGGTTATCAATATCAGCACCAGGGTAAACAAAGGGGATCACCCTGGGTGTAACAAGTATCAGCACCAGCAGGCATTCAACCTGGGTTAACAGTATCAGCACCAAGGCGAGGCATCACTGGGTTTAACAAGTATCAGCACCAGGCGAGGCATCACCCTGGTTTAAACAAGTATCAGCACCAGCGAGGCATCACCCTGGGGTTTAACCAAGATCAGCACCAGCGGCATCACCAGGGGATTAACAAGTATCAGACCAGGCGAGGCATTCACCCTGGGTTAACAGTATCACACCAGGCGCATCATCCCTGGGTTATACAAGTATCAGCACCAGGCGAGGCATCACCTGGGTTAACATTATCAGCACCAGGCGAGGCATCACCCTGGGTTAACAAGTATCAGCACCAGCAGGCATCACCCTGGTTAACAAGTATCAGCACCAGGCGAGGGATCACCCGGGTTAACAAGTTATCAGCCCCCAGGCGAGGCATCACCTGGTTAACAAGTATCAGCACCAGGCGAGGCATCACCCTGGGGGTTTAAAAAGTATCAGACCAGGCAGGGATCATCCTGGGTTACAATATCACACCAGCGAGCATCATCCTGGGTTTTAAAAAGTATCACACCGGGGAGCCACCCCGGGTTAAAAAGTACACACCAGGGAGGCATCACCTGGTTATACAAGATCACACCAGGGGAGGCTCACCCTGGGGGGGGAAAAAGTACAGCCCAGGCGGGCACATCCGGGTTTAACAATATCAGCACCAGGCGAGGCTCACCCGGGGTTTTACAATATCAGCACCAGGGGAGGCTCACCTGGGTTAACAAAATCAGCACCAGGCGAGGCATCACCCCCGGTTAAAAGTTTTTCAGCACCAGGCGGGCACAAACCGGTTTAAAAAAACACACCAGGGGAGCACACCCTGGGTTTTAAAAAGTTCAGCACCCGGGGAGGCATCACCTGGGTTTAAAAATATCAGCACCGGCGAGGCAAACACCCTGGGGAACAAGTATCAGCACCCCGAGGCATCACCCTGGGGTTAAAAATATCACACCAGGCAGGGACAACCCTGGTTTAAAAGTATCAACCAGCGAGGCATCCCGGGTTAACAAATACAGCACCAGGCAGGCATCACTTTAAAACAAGTACACACCCGGGGAGGCATCACCCGGGTTAACAATACAGCACCAGCGAGCATCACCCGGGTTAACAAGTATCGCACCAGGGGAGGCATCACCGGTTAACAAGTACAGCACCAGGCGAGGGATCACCCCGGGTTAACAAGTATCGCCAGGGGAGGGGATCCCCCCTGGGTTTTAAAAATCAGCAACCGGCAGGGATCACCCCCGGGTTAAAAGTATCAGCACCAGGGGGAGGCATCATCCTGGGTTTTTAAAAAAGTACAGCACCAGGCGAGGCATCCCCCCCTGGGTTAACAAGTACAGCACCAGGCGAGGCATCACCGGGGTTTTAAAAAGATCAGCACCAGGCGGGGGGCACCCCCTGGTTTAAAGTATCGCACCAGGGGGGCATCATCCTGGGTTTTAAAAAGTATCAGCACCCGCGGCATCACCCGGGTTAACAATACAGCACCAGGGGAGGCATCACCTGGTTAACAAATATCAGCACCAGGGGGAGCATCACCCTGGGGTTAAAACAATATCCACCCGGCGAGGCATCTCCCCGGGAAACAAGTATCAGCACCAGGGGAGGGATCACCCTGGGTTAAAAAGTATCACACCAGGCGAGGATCCACCTGGGTTAACAAGTATCGCACCAGGCGAGGCATACCCGGGTTAACAAATATCAGCACCAGGCAGCATCACCTGGTTAACAAGACACACCAGGCGAGGATACCCCGGGGTTTAACAATATCGCACAGGCGAGGGACACCGGGTTAACAAGTATCAACCAGGCGAGGCATCACCTGGTTTTAAAAAGTTCACACCAGGCAGGCATCACCTGGTTAACAAGTATCCACAGGGGAGGGATCCCCCTGGGTTAACAGTATCGCACCAGGCGAGGCATCATCCTGGGTTAACAAGTATCAGCACCCGGCGAGGCATCACCCTGGGTTATAAATACAGCACCAGCGGGCATCATCCTGGGTTAACAAGTATCAGCACCAGGCGAGGGATCACCCTGGGTTTTTTAAAAAAAAAGTAAAAGCACCAGCAGGCATCATCCCTGGGTTAACAAGATCACACCATCGAGGCATCACCCCCGGGGTTTAAAAAGTATCAGCACCCGGCAGGGTCAACCGGGTTAACAATATCACCCAGCGAGGGGACCCCCGGGTTAACAAGTACACACCAAAGGGGAGGCATCACCTGGTTTTAAAAAATACAGCACCAGCGGCACACCCTGGTTATACAAATACAGCACCGGCAGGGATCACCTGGGGTTTTAAAAAGATCAGCCCAGGCGGGCATCACCCTGGTTTTACAAATATCACACCCGGCGAGGCATCACCGGTTTTAAAAAGTAACAGCACCGGCAGGCATCACCCGGGTTAACAATACAGCACCAGCGAGGGTCACCCCCGGGGGTTTTAAAAAGTATCAGCACCAGGGGAGCATCACCCCGGGTTAACAATACACACCAGCGAGGGGATCATCCTGGTTAACAAGTATCAAAACAAAACCCATGCGAGGCATCACCCTGGTTAACAAGTATCAGCACCAGGCAGGCATCACCTGGGTTAACAAGTATCACCCAGGGGAGGGATCACCTGGGATTACAAGTACGCACCAGGCGAGGGATCATCCTGGTTAACAAATAAAAAATCCCCGGGAAAAAACACCAGGCGAGGCACACCCCGGGTTAACAAGTATCAGCACCAGGCGAGGCATCACCCTGGGTAACAATTAAACCCCCACCAGGGCTTAATGGGAGGCATCACCCTGGGTTAACAAGTATAGCACCACGAGGCATCATCCTGGTTAAAAGTATCAAGCACCAGGCGGCATCCCCGGGTTATACAAATAACAGCACCCAGGCGGGCATCATCCTGGGTAACAAGTATCAGCACCAGGGAGGCATCAAACCCCGGGTTTTAAAAAGTACAGCACAGCAGGCATCCCCTGGGGTTTTAACAAGATCAGCACCAGGCGAGGCATCACCCCGGGTAAAAATATCAAACACCAGGGGAGCATTTAAAACCCTGGTTAACAAGTATCAGCACCAGCAGGCATCACCGGGGGTTTAAAAAAAAAAACGCACCAGGCAGGGATCTCCTGGGTTAACAAGTATCACCCAGCAACATCACCCTGGGTTTAAAAATTTTTCACACAGGCGACACACCTGGTTAACAATATCACAAACCAGCGAAAACACACCCTGGGGTTAAAAAAGTTCAGCCCACGAGCATCACCTGGGGTTTAAAAATATCAGCACCAGGCGAGGGTCCCCCTGGGTTAAAAAAGTATCACACCAGGGGAGGCATCACCCTGGGGTTAACAAGTACACACCAGGGGAGGGATCACCCCGGGGTTTAAAAAGACAGCACCAGGGCCGGGCATCACCCGGGTTTAAAAAGATCACCACCAGGCGAGCACACCCCGGTTTTTAAAAAGTATCAGCACCAGGCGAAACATCACCGGGGTTTAAAAAATCAACACCAGGAGGCATCACCGGGGTTTTAAAAATATCAGCACCAGGCGAGGCATCACCCCGGGTTTTAAAAAAAGTACAGCACCAGGCGAGGCATCACCTGGGTTAACAATATCACACCAGGGGGAGGCATCACCCGGTTTTTTAAAAAGTACAGCACCGGGGCATCACCCCGGGTTTTTAAAAAGTATCACCCAGGCAGGCACATCCCTGGGGTTTAAAAAAAACGGGACAGCGACATCACCCTGGGTTTTAAAAAGTATCACACCAGGCGAGGCATCACCCGGGTTAAACAAGTATCAGCACCAGGGGAGCATCACCTGGGTTAACAATTCAGCACCGGCGAGCACACCCCCGGGTTAACAAGTAAACACACCAGGGGAGGCACACCCGGGGTTTACACCAGGGAACAGGGAAAAAATCCAAAGGCATCACCCTGGGTTTAAAAATACAGCACCAGCGGGCTCACCCTGGGTTTAAAAAGTATCAGCACCAGGGGAGGCATCACCCCGGGTTAACAAATATCACACCAGGGGGAGGCATCAACCGGGTTAACAAATATCAGCACCAGGCGAGCATCACCCCGGGGGTTTAAAAATATCACACCAGGGGAGCCCACCGGGTTAACAAGTACGCACCAGGGGAGGCATCACCCCGGGGGAACAAGTTCAGCACCAGGGGAGCATACCCCCGGGTTAACAAGTATCAGCACCACGGGGGTCACCCCGGGTTTAAAAAGTATCACACCAGGGGAGGCATCACCCCGGTTTTAAAAAGTATCAGCACCCCAGGGATCACCCTGGGTTAACGTATCAGCACCAGGCGAGGGATCATCCGGTTAACAATACAGCACCAGGCGAGGGGATCACCCCCGGGTTTAAAAAGTTCACACCAGCAGGGATCACCTGGGTTAACAAGTATCAGCCCAGCGGGCATCACCCCGGTTAACAAGTATCAGCACCAAAGGGGGAGGATTCCTGGGTTTAAAAAGTATCAGCACCAGGGGAGGCATCACCCCGGTTAACAATTTTAGCCCAGGGGAGCCCTCACCCCGGGTTAACAAGTATCGCACCAGGGGAGGCACTCCTGGGGGTTAACAATATCAGCACCCGGCGGTCACCTGGGTTAACAATTCAGCACCGGGGAGGGATCATCCCTGGGGTTAAAAAGTATCAGCACCAGGCGGCTCATCCGGTTTTTTCAAGTACAGCACCAGGCGAGGCATCATCCGGGTTTTAACAAGTATCACACCAGGGGAGGGGATCACCCCGGGGTTTAAAAAGTTCACACCACAGGCATCACCGGGTTAACAAATTCACACCAGGCGAGGCATACCCTGGGTTAACAAGTATCAGCACCAGGCGGGCTCACCCTGGGTTAAAAGTCAGCACCGGGCGAGGCATCACCCGGGGTTTAAACAAGTATCAGCCCCGGGCGGGCATCACCCGGTTAACAAGTATCACCCCAGGCGGGCATCACCTTTTAACAAGTATCAGCACCAGGCAGGCATCATCCTGGGTTAACAAGTATCACACCGGGCAGGCACATCCGGGTTAAAAATTTCACCACCAGGCGGCATCACCGGGGTTTAACAATATCAGCACCGGGCGAGGCACATCCGGTTAACAAGTATCAGCACCAGGCGAGGCTCATCCTGGGTTAACAAGTACAGCACCAGGCGAGGATCATCCGGGTTAACAAGTACAGCCCCGGGCGAGGCACATCCGGGTTAACAAGTATCAGCACCAGGCGGGGCCCACACCCTGGTTAACAAAAACACACCAGGGGCATCACCGGGGTTAACAAGTATCAGCACCACGAGGCATCATCCGGGTTAACAAGTATCCCCCCGGGCGGGCATCACCCGGTTATAAAAGACACACCAGGCGAGGCTCATCCTGGGTTAACAATATCAGCACCAGCGAGGCATCATCCTGGGTTTAACAAGTATCAGCACCAGGCGAGCATCACCCTGGGGGTTAACAAGTATCACACCAGGCGAGGCATCACCCTGGGTTAACAAGTACAGCACCAGCGGGGCATCACCCGGGGTTTAACAGTATCAGCACCAGGCGAGGCATCATCCTGGGTTAACAAGTATCAGCACCAGGCGAGGCATCATCCTGGGTTATACAAGTATCAGCACCAGGCGAGGCATCACCCTGGGTTAACAAGTATCAGCACCAGGCGAGGCATCATCCTGGGTTATACAAGTATCAGCACCAGGCGAGGCATCACCCTGGGTTAACAAGTATCAGCACAGCGAGGCATCACCCTGGTTAACAGTATCAGCACCAGGCGAGGCATCACCCTGGTTAACAAGTATAAAGCACCGGGCAGGCATCATCCTGGGTTATACAAGTATCAGCACCAGGCGAGGCATCACCCTGGGTTAACAAGTATCAGCACCAGGCGAGGCATCATCCTGGGTTATACAAGAAATCAGAAACCGGGCGAGGCATTCACCCTGGGTTAACAAGTATCAGCACCAGGCGAGGCATCATCCTGGGTTATACAAGATCAGCACCAGCGAGGCATCACCCGGGGTTAACAATATCACCCACCAGGCGAGGCATCCCCCAACTTCACCCGGGGTTAACAAGTATCACACCAGGCGGCCATCACCTGGGTTAACAAGTATCAGCACCAGGCGAGGCATCATCCTGGGTTAACAAGTATCAGCACCAGGCGAGGCATCATCCTGGGTTAACAAGTATCACACCAGGCGAGGCATCACCTGGGTTAACAAGTATCAGCCCGGGCGAGGCACATCCTGGGTTAACAAGTATCAGCAACCAGCGAGGCATCATCCTGGGTTAACAAGTATCAGCACCAGGCGAGGCATCATCCTGGGTTAACAAGTATCAGCACCAGGCGAGGCATCACCCTGGGTTAACAAGTATCAGCACCAGGCGAGGCATCACCCTGGGTTAACAAGTATCAGCACCAGGCGAGGCATCACCCTGGGTTAACAAGAACCTCCACAACAATCTACTATAAGTTTTTGGGCGACTGATTATTATTTATGTATTATTATATTTTATAAATTTTATCATTATTATAATTTTATTTACATTATTTATTTTATATATTTGTATCATTATGTTATTATTATTATGATTATTATTATTTATTATTATTATTATTATATTATATTATTATTAATTATTATTATTATTTTTAAATTTAAATTTATTATTTCTTTGACATTATTATTGCTATTATTATTATTATTATTATTATTATTATTATTATTATTATTATTATTATTATTATTATATTCTTTTACATTATTATTGCTATTATTATTAGTTAAAGATTAGCCGGTATTCTCCCGGCCCGGGCCTTTTCCAAGTGGTGGCCCGGCCTTGGCTCCCACTTTAGGGAGTGTCTGAGACCAAAGTCTCCCATGGGAGGAGGCCAAGTACCTCCTCATCTTGGGACCAACTGTCCCCAGGCCTAGCTACAAGCTAGGCCTCTCTGGTCTGCCATCCCCGCCCCAAGGGAGCAAATGGGAATGACAGTCTTATGAGCTAAAAGCTCGGACTCGGGCACCTACCCTACCGTAGAAGGGTTAAGCATGGTGTCGATCTATTATTATTATTATTATTTTTTATTATTATTATTATTATTATTATTTTTATTATTAAATTTTTATTTTTTAATTATTTATTTTTCATTATTATTTATTATTATTATTATTATTATTTTTATTATTATTATTATTATTATTAAATTTTTATCATTATTATTATAATTATTATTATTATTATTATTATTATTATTATCATCATCTCAGTGTTTGCTCGCTGCCATATTTGTTTTTATCGTCTATAAGTGGGGTGAACCTCATAGTTATAAGTGGAGGAACCTCTTAGTGTGGAGCCCGGGAAGGAAAGGTCAGGAACCTCCTTTAAGAGGATTCCAGCGCCTCCCTTTAGAGTCTAGACTCGCTTTTGTTTCCTGCTTTTATTAAAATATTTTTCATTCCTTCTCTTCCAAGGGGCGCCTTGATCCTGGTCAAGGGTTCTTGATTATGGGGGAATATGATTAGATTACCCTCTTTGTGTCCTAAAAAATGGAACACAAAGAGTAGTGGTCAACAGAGTTAAATCGGAGGCTGCCATAGTGAAGAGCTCTGTTCCAAAAGGCACAGTACTCGCCCCCATCTTATTCCTTATCCTCATATCAGACATAAACAGAGATATACACCACAGCACCGTATCATCCTTTGCGGATGATACTAGGATCTGCATGAGGCTGTCATCTGCTGAGGACGCGGTTAACCTCCAAGAAGATATAAACAAAGTTTTCCAGTGGGCAACGGTAAACAATATGATGTTCAATGAGGACACATTCCAATTACTCCGTTATGGAAAACTGGAGGAGATAATAACTAGAACAGAGTATACTACAGACTCTGGCCATACAATAGAGCGGAAAAATAATGTAAGGGACCTGGGAGTAGTAATGTCTGAGGATCTCACTTTCAAGGATCACAACAGTGCCACGATCGCACGTGCAAAGAAAATGATAGGATGGATAATGAGAACTTTCAAAACGAGAGATGCCAAGCCAATGATGATCCTTTTCAAACCACTTGTTCTCTCTAGGCTGGAATGCTGATGTACACTAACTTCTCCATTCAAAGCAGGTGAAATCGCAGATCTAGAGAGTGTACAGAGATCCTTTACTGCACGTATAAGTTCTGTCAAGCACCTTAACTACTGGGAACGCTTGGAAGCACTTGACTTGTACTCGTTGGAACGCAGGAGGGAGAGATACATCATAATCTACACTTGGAAAATCCTGAAAGGAATGGTCCCAAATCTGCACACAGAAATCACTCCCTACGAAAGTAAAAGACTGAGCAGGCGATGCAAAATGCCCCCAATTAAAAGCAGGGGCGCCATTGGTACACTAAGGAAAAACACCATAAGTGTCCGGGGCCCAAGACTGTTCAACAGCCTCCCATCAAGCATTAGGGGAATTACCAATAAACTCCTGACTGCCTTCAAGAGAGAGCTGGACAGATACCTAAAGTCAGTGCCGGATCAGCCGGGCTGTGGCTCGTACGTTGGACTGCGTTCGGCCAGCAGTAACAGCCTAGTTGATGAGGCCCTGATCCATCGGGAGGCCTGGTCGTGGACTGGGCCGCGGGGGCGTTGATCCCCGGAATAACCTCCAGGTAACCTCCAGGTAACCTCCAGGTACCCTTGATTGAATTAGATAAGAATTGAATGTTATTCACCGGGTGCTGAATGTGATAAGAATTTAGGATTTTTGTTCTTTCAGAGAATTCCAATTTTTTAAAAGGGTTTGGAATCTATATTTTTAACTCTTTTTATCCTTCTTCCATAATACACATTGATAAAGGTCCCGTTAAGGCGTTGTTCTTTTTTTTCGACGAATAACTATAATGAAAATATTTGATTGATATTTTAATAGGCTTGAATCACTTTAGTTGGCAGTTTTAATTAAAATAGCATCCCTTAGAAGGGTTCCAACACCCTTTAAGGGAGGAGGAGATGGTCATTGTGATGCTCTTCTTGTTGAGTGTTGTTGCTGACTTGTAACTGCCACACTTCTCTCTTGTGACCGTCACTGAAGCACTGCAGCAGTGAGTTCTGATGCAGTGTATAGTTCACTGTTGTAGTGTTATTGCTGCAGTGAACCCCCCCCCCCCCGAAACACTCCTTGATACACTCACTGAAACACTCCTTGATACACTCACTGAAACACTCCTTGATACACTCACTGAAACACTCCTTGATACACTCCTTGATACACTCACTGAAACACTCCTTGATACACTCACTGAAACACTCCTTGATACACTCACTGAAACACTCCCTTTATACACTCACTGAAACACTCCCTTTATACACTCACTGAAACACTCCTTGATACACTCACTGAAACACTCCTTGATACACTCACTGAAACACTCCTTGATACACTCCCTGAAACACTCCTTGATACACTCACTGAAACACTCCTTGATACACTCACTGAAACACTCCTTGATACACTCACTGAAAAAACTCCTTGATACACTCACTGAAACACTCCTTGATACACCACTGAAACACTCCTTGATACACTCCCCGAAACACCCTTGATACACTCCCCTGAAACACTCCCTGAAACACTCCTTGATACACTCACTGAAACACTCCTTGATACACTCACTGAAACACTCCCTGAAACACTCCTTGATACACTCACTGAAACACTCTTGATACACTCACTGAAACACTCCCTGAAACACTCCTTGATACACTCACTGAAACACTCCTTGATACACTCACTGAAACACTCCTTGATACACTCACTGAAACACTCTTGATACACTCACTGAAACACTCCCTGAAACACTCCTTGATACACTCACTGAAACACTCTTGATACACTCACTGAAACACTCCCTGAAACACTCCTTGATACACTCACTGAAACACTCTTGATACACTCACTGAAACACTCAGCGAAACACTCCTTGATACACTCACTGAAACACTCCCTGAAACACTCCTTGATACACTCCCTGAAACACTCCTTGATACACTCACTGAAACACTCCCTGAAACACTCCTTGATACACTCCCTGAAACACTCCTTGATACACTCACTGAAACACTCCCTGAAACACTCCTTGATACACTCACTGAAACACTCCCTGAAACACTCCTTGATACACTCCCTGAAACATCCTTGATACACCACTGAAACACTCCCGAAAACACTCCTTGATAAAACTCACTGAAACATCCCTGAAACACTCCTTGATACACTCCCTGAAACACTACTTGATACACTCACTGAAACACTCCCTGAAACAGTCCTTGATACACTCCCTGAAACACTACTTGATACACTCACTGAAACACTTCCTGAAACACTCCTTGATACACTCCCTGAAACACTACTTGATACACTCACTGAAACACTCCCTGAAACACTTCTTGATACACTCACTGAAACCCCTCCCTGAAACACTCCTTGATACACTCACTGAAAACACTTCCTGAAACACTCCTTGATACACTCCCTGAAACACTACTTGATACACTCACTGAAACACTCCCTGAAACACTCCTTGATACACTCACTGAAACACTTCCTGAAACACTCCTTGATACACTCACTGAAACACTCCCTGAAACACTCCTTGATTCACTCCCTGAAACACTCCTTGATACACTCACTGAAACACTACTTGATACACTCACTGAAACACTCCCTGAAACATTCCTTGATACACTCACTGAAACACTACTTGATACACTCACTGAAACACTCCCTGAAACACTCCTTGATACACTCACTGAAACACTCCTTGATACACTCACTGAAACACTCCTTAATACACTCCCTGAAACACTCCTTGATACACTCACTGAAACACTCCTTGATACACTCACTGAAACACTCATTGAAACATCCCTTGATACACTCCCTGAAACACTCATTGATACACTCACTGAAACACTCCCTGAAACACCCCTTGAAACACGCACTGAAACACTCCTTGACACACTCACTGTAACACTCCTTGATACACTCACTGAAACACCCTTTGAAACACTCCCTGAAGGACTCCTTGATACACTCACTGAAACACTCCTTGATACACTCACTGAAACACTCCTTGATACACTCACTGAAACACCCTTTGAAACACTCCCTGAAGGACTCCTTGATACACTCACTGAAACACTCTTGATACACTCACTGAAACACTCTTGATACACTCACTGAAACACTCTTGATACACTCACTGAAGCACTCCCTGAAACACTCCTTCATACACTCACTGAAACACTCCCTGAAACACTCCTTGATACACTCACTGAAACACCCCTTGATACACTCATTGAAACACCCCTTGACACACTGACTGAAACACCCCTTGATACACTCACTGAAACACTCGATGAAACACTCCTTGATACACTCACTGAAACACTCACTGAAACACCCCTTGACACACTCACTGAAACACCCCTTGATACACTCGCTGAAACACCCCTTGATACACTCGCTGAAACATCCCTTGATACACTCACTGAAACACCCCTTGATACACTCACTGAAACACCCCTTGATACACTCGCTGAAACACCCCTTGATACACTCGCTGAAACATCCCTTGGTACACTAACTGAAACACCCCTTGATACACTCACTGAAACACCCCTTGATACACTCGCTGAAACATCCCTTGGTACACTAACTGAAACAC
>NC_069447.1:30937857-30970357 GCF_026875155.1 Cherax quadricarinatus | reverse complement strand
CCTACTGAAACCTCTCAACCAGGACAACCCCAATGAAACCAAACATTGTAACCCAAAACACGTGCCATACCCACTGCCCCCACCCACTTCTTTACAAACTCCACCTTCACAGTAAGCACCCATAGTTCCTCATCAGGTCTCCCGCTTCCCCAGTCCCAACGTACCCCCAGACCACAGTTTTAGAAAAGAAGTTGAAGGTTTGGTATACAAATGCAGATGGAATAACAAATAAATATGAGGACTGGCATGAAAGAATCAAAGAGACATCCTCAGTCATAATAGCACTCACAGAAACGAAACTCACCAGGATGATAACAGATGCAATCTTTTCGCCAGGATATCAAATCCTCAGGAAAGATAAAGAGAGCAGAGGGGGAGGAGTTGCACTGCTCATTAAAAACCGGTGGGGATTTGAGGTAATGGAAGGAATGGATGGAATGTTCGAAAAGGACTACATAATAGGAGCAATCCAGTCTGAGAGGCATAAGGTGGTAATTGCAGTAATGTACAACCCGCCACAAAACTGCAGGAGGCCAAAAGAAGAATACGACGAGAGCAACAGAGCAATGGTAGACACACTAGCCGAGGTGGCCAGAAGAGCTCACATGGGGAGAGCAAAGTTTCTAGTTATGGATGATTTCAATTACAAGGAGATTGACTGGGAAAACCTGGAGCCACATGGGGGTCCCGAAACATGGAGAGCCAAGATGATGGATGTGGTACTGGGAAACCTCATGCATCAACATGTAAGACATGTAAGAGACACTACCAGAGAGAGAGGTAAGGATGATCCAGCAAGACTGGACCTAGTATTCACCTTGAGTAGTTCGGACATCGAGAATATCACATACGTTAAAGGCCCCTTGGAGCTAGTGATCATGTGGTTCTGTGCTTTGATTACATAGTTGAGCTACAGTGGAGAGGGTAACAGGAATAGGACAGGAAAGCCAAACTACAAAAATGGGGACTACACAGGTATGAGGAACTTCCTACAAGACGTTCAGTGGGAGAGAGAATTAGCAGGAACATCAGTAAAAGAAATGATGGACTATGAGGCAACAAAATGCAAGGAGGCAGTGGAGAGGTTTGTTCCCAAGGGAAACAGAAATAATGGGAAGACCAGAACAAGTCCTTGGTTCACCCAAAGGTGTAGGGAGGCAAAAAGTGCACTAGAGAATGGAAAAAAGTACAGAAGAGAAAGGACCCAGGAAAATAAAAAGATTAGCAGAAGAGCCAGAAACGAATATGCACAAATAAGAAGGGAGGCTTTGCGACGATACGAAAATGACATACCATCGAAAGTCAAGTCTGACCCGAAGCTATTTTATAAGCACATCAGGAGGAAAACAACAGTCAAGGACCAGGTAATCAGGCTGAGGAAGGAAGGTGGGGAGTCCACAAGAAACGACCAAGAGGCATGTGAGAAGCTCAACATGATATTTAAAGATGTATTCACAGTGGAGACAGGAAGGACTCCAGGAATTCAGAATAGGGAGGTACACCAACAAGTGCTGGATGAAATACACACAACCGAGGTGGAGGTGAAGACGCTGCTATGTGAACTTGATACCTCAAAGGTGGTGGGACCAGACATCTCTCCGTGGGTCCTTAGAGAGGGAGCAGAGATGCTGTGTGTGCCACTAACAAAAATCTTCAACACATCCATTGAAACTGGGCAACTACCTGAGGTGTGGAAGATGGCAAATGTAGTCCCAATTTTTAAGAAAGGAGACAGACACGAGGCATTAAACTACGAACATGTAGCACTGACGTGTATAGTATACAAAGTCATGGAGAAGACCATCAGGAGGAGAGTGGTGGAGCACCTGGAAAGATACAGGCTATTAAACGACAACCAGCACGTTTTTAGGGAAGGAAAATTCTGTGTCACAAACCTACTGGAGTTATAACAAGGTAACAGAAGTAAGACATGAGAGAGAGAAGTGGATAGACTACATTTTCTTGGACTGCAAGAAGGCCTTCGACACAGTTCCTCACAAGAGGTTAACGCAAAAGCTAGAGGATCAGGCACACATAACAGGAAAGTCACTGCAATGGATCAGAGAATATCTGACAGGGAGGCAACAACGAGTTATGGTACGTGACGAGGTGTCAGCGTGGGCGCCTGTGACGAGCGTGGCTCCACAGGGGTCAGTCCTAGGACCCATGCTCTTTTTGGTATATGTGAATGACATAACGGAAGGGATAGACTCAGAAGTGTCCCTGTTTCCAGATGATGTTAAGTTAATGAGAAGAATTAAATCGGTCGAGGATCAGGCAGGACTACAAAGAGACCTGGACAGGTTATAAGCCTGATCCAGCAACTGGCTCTTTGAATTTAACCCCCCCTTCCAATGCAAAGTCATGAAGATCAGGAAAGGACAAAGACGACCGTAGACAGAGTATAGTTTAGGTGGCCAAAGACTGCTAATCTTACTCAAGGAAAAAGATCTTGGGGTGAGTATAATACCGAGCACATCTGAGGCGCACATCAATCAGATAACTGCTGCAGTATACGGGTATCTGGCAAACCTGAGAATAGCGTTCCGATGCCTCAGTAAGGAACCGTTCAAGACTCTGTACACCTATACATCAGGCCTATGTTGGAGTATGCAGCACCAGTTTCGAATCCACACCTGGTCAAGCACGTCAAGAAATTAGGGAAAGTGCAAAGGTTTGCAACAAGATTAGCCTCAGAGGTAAGGGGATTGTCCTACGAAGAAAGGTTAAGGGAAATCGGCCTGACGACACTGGAGGACAGGAGAGTCAGGGGAAATATGATAACGAGATATTAAATACTGCGAGGAATTGGCAAGGTGGACAAAGATAGGATATTCCAGAGATGGGATACAGAAACAAGGGGTCACAGTTGGAAGTTGAAGACTCATGAGTCAAAGGGATGTTAGGAAGTATTTCTTCAGTCATAGAGTTGTCAGGCAGTGGAATAGCCTAGAAAGTGACGTAGTGGAGGCGTGAACCATACATAGTTTTAAGACGAGGTTTGATAAAGCTCAGGGAGCAGGGAGAGAGAGGACCTAGTAGCAATCAGTGAAGAGGCGGGACCAGGAGCTATAAATCGACCCCTGCAGCCACAAATAGGTGAGTACAAATAGGTGAGTATACATGATACAGACCAAGTGTCTCTCAACAAGTGCCTTTGACAACTGGTAACTAAAGCTGGAAACATAGTGTACCTAGCTACCTGGAGGTTGTTATGGGGGTCAGCGCCCCCGCGGCCCGATCCTTAACCAGGCTGTGGGGGCGGCCTGGTCAAGGACCGGTACGTAAAGCAGTGAGTATAAGAGATGTATGAGAAGACCGGAGAGGGAATACAGCCAGAGGAAGGGTCACTGCAAAGCTCTGAGTGTAAACCTCACAACGAGCATATCACCAGAGCATGTATCAATCATATAACTCCAGCAGTACATGCAAAACTAACCCAAGAACTGTTTTTATGAACCCTGATTAAGAATCATTTAAGATATATAATATTTGCGCATTGTTCGTGCTGGAGTATGCAGCGCCAGCATGGAGCCTTCACCTGGTCGATTTTGTATAGAATTTAGAGAATCGAAAGATTGGCTACGAGATTGACAGTGGAAGCTAGAGACACGAACTACGAGGAGATAATTAATTAGCTCAACGTGACAACTCTAGTTGATGAGAAGAGGAGACATGATCACAACATACAACATAGTCTGGCACTGGATAAGAGTCAGTATGACCTGGCTGCTGGTAAAGGATACATACGCTAGTGTAGTTTGTTTAAATGACTCCAGGCTTGAATAGTTGGCACTCAGAACAGTTTAACTGAAGCTTGTGATTGGTGGACGGAGGATCGAGCCTCCTTACCATACCTCCAGCATGGTGGAGGTATGGTAAGGGGGCAGGGTAGGGGGATCATGAGTACTGGGGAAAAAGGTGATGGGAGGGGGAATGAGTGAGGATTCTGAGTAGTAGTTAGGAACCAGTAGGAACCTGATCCTCATTCCTAGCCACGTATTGCACCCCCCCTTCCCTTAACTCCCCCTTCTCTTTACCCTTCTCATCCTCTTCCTTCAGCCCTCTCCTTTCATCGCCCCTCCTGTTCACCAGACCATCCCCTCCCTCACCCTTCCAACCCCCCTCCCTCTCACACCACCTCAATCCCTCCTCTCCCTCACTCCCTCCCCTCCCTCTCATACCCCCTCACTCCCTCTTCTCCTTCTCACACCCTCTCACACCTCTTAATAATAATTGTCAAGTGATAGTAACTGCAGCTGTGCTGGAAGGTGACCTTTGATGCTGTCGTAGCTGATGAACCTTTAATGGTATACTGCACGATATTCTCATTGTTGACACTACTGAAGTTTGTCAGCTCAGCTGACACTACTGAAGTCTGTCAGCTCAGACTGACACTACTGAAGTCTGTCAGCTCAGACTGACACTACTGAAGTCTGTCAGCTCAGACTGACACTACTGAAGTCTGCCAGCTCAGACTGACACTACTGAGTCTGCAGCTCAGACTGACACTACTGAAGTCTGCCAGCTCAGACCGAACCATACTGAAGTCTGCCAGCTCAGACTGACACTACATGAAGTCTACCAGCTCATCTGACACTACTGAAGTCTGTCAGCTCAGACTGACACTACTGAAGTCTGTCAGCTCAGACTGACAATTGAAGTCTCCAGCTCATCTGACACTACTGAAGTCTGTCAGCTCAGACTGACACTACTGAAGTCTGTCAGCTCAGACTGACACTACTGAAGTCTACCAGCTAAATCTGACACTACTGAAGTCTGTCAGCTCAGACCGCAACTACTGAAGTCTGTCAGCTCAGACTGACACACTGAAGTCTCCAGCTCAACTGACACTACTGAAGTCTGCCAGCTCAGACTGACACTACTGAAGTCTGCCAGCTCAGACTGACACTACTGAAGTCTACCAGCTCAATCTGACACTACTGAAGTCTGCCAGTCTCAGACCGACACTACTGACATCTGCCAGCTCAGACTGACACTACTGAAGTCTACCAGCTCAATCTGACACTACTGAAGTCTGCCAGCTCAGACTGACACTACTGAAGTCTGCCAGCTCAGACTGACACTACTGAAGCCCTGTCAGCTCAACGACACTACTGAAGTCTGCCAGCTCAGACCGACACACTGAAGTCTCCAGCTCAATCTGACACTATGAAGTCTGCCCAGCTCAGACTGACACTACGAAGTCTGCCAGCTCAGCTGACACACGAAGTCGCCAGCTCAGACTGACACTACTGAAGTCTACCCAGCTCAATCTGACACTACTGAAGTCTGTCAGCTCAGACTGACACTACTGAATCTGTCAGCTCAGATGACACTATGAAGTCTGTCAGCTCAGACTGACACTACTGAAGTCTGTCAGCTCAGACTGACACTACTGAAGTCTGTCAGCTCAGACTGACACTACTGAATGTCGTCAGCTCAGACTGACACTACTGAAGTCTTCAGCTCAGACTGACACTACTGAAGTCTGTCAGCTCAGACTGACACTACTGAAGTCTGTCAGCTCAGACTGACACTACTGAAGTCTGTCAGCTCAGACTGACACTACTGAAGTCTGTCAGCTCAGACTGACACTACTGAAGTCTACCAGCTCAATCTGACACTACTGAAGTCTGTCAGCTCAGACTGACACTATGATGTCTGTCAGCTCAGCCGACACTACTGAAGTCTACAGCTCAACTGACATACTGAGTCTGTCAGCTCAGACTGACACTACTGAAGTTCTGCCAGCTCAGACTGACACTACTGAAGTCTGCCAGCTCAGACTGACACTACTGAAGTCTACCAGCTCAATCTGACACTACTGAAGTCTGTCAGCTCAGACTGACACTACTGAAGTCTGTCAGCTCAGACTGACACTACTGAAGTCTGTCAGCTCAGACTGACACTACTGAAGTCTGTCAGCTCAGACTGACACTACTGAAGTCTGTCAGCTCAGACTGACACTACTGAAGTCTGTCAGCTCAGACTGACACTACTGAAGTCTGTCAGCTCAGACTGACACTACTGAAGTCTACCAGCTCAATCTGACACTACTGAAGTCTGTCAGCTCAGACTGACACTACTGAAGTCTGTCAGCTCAGACTGACACTACTGAAGTCTGTCAGCTCAGACTGACACTACTGAAGTCTGTCAGCTCAGACTGACACTACTGAAGTCTGTCAGCTCAGACTGACACTACTGAAGTCTGTCAGCTCAGACTGACACTACTGAAGTCTGTCAGCTCAGACTGACACTACTGAAGTCTTCAGCTCAGACTGACACTACTGAAGTCTGTCAGCTCAGACTGACACTACTGAAGTCTGTCAGCTCAGACTGACACTACTGAAGTCTGTCAGCTCAGACTGACACTACTGAAGTCTGTCAGCTCAGACTGACACTACTGAAGTCTGTCAGCTCAGACTGACACTACTGAAGTCTGCAGCTCAATCTGAACACTACTGAAGTCTGCAGCTCAGACTGACACTACTGAAGTCTGTCAGCTCAGACTGACACTACTGAAGTCTGTCAGCTCAGACTGACACTACTGAAGTCTGTCAGCTCAGACTGACACTACTGAAGTCTGTCAGCTCAGACTGACACTACTGAAGTCTGCCAGCTCAGACTGACACTACTGAAGTCTGCCAGCTCAGACTGACACTACTGAAGTCTACCAGCTCAATCTGACACTACTGAAGTCTGTCAGCTCAGACTGACACTACTGAAGTCTGTCCAGCTCAGACTGACACTACTGAAGTCTGTCAGCTCAGACTGAACTACTGAAGTCTGTCAGCTCAGACTGACACTACTGAAGTCTGTCAGCTCAGACTGACACAAACTGAAGTCTGTCAGCTCAGACTGACATCTACTGAAGTCTGTCAGCTCAGACTGACACTACTGAAGTCTGTCAGCTCAGACTGACACTACTGAAGTCTGTCAGCTCAGACTGACACTACTGAAGTCTGTCAGCTCAGACTGACACTACTGAAGTCTGTCAGCTCAGACTGACACTACTGAAGTCTGTCAGCTCAGACTGACACTACTGAAGTCTGTCAGCTCAGACTGACACTACGGAAGTCTGTCAGCTCAGACTGACACTACTGAAGTCTGTCAGCTCAGACTGACACTACTGAAGTCTGTCAGCTCAGACTGACACTACTGAAGTCTGTCAGCTCAGACTGACACTACTGAAGTCTGTCAGCTCAGACTGACACTACTGAAGTCTGTCAGCTCAGACTGACACTACTGAAGTCTACCAGCTCAATCTGACACTACTGAAGTCTGTCAGCTCAGACTGACACTACTGAAGTCTGTCAGCTCAGACCGACACTACTGAAGTCTACCAGCTCAATCTGACACTACTGAAGTCTGTCAGCTCAGACTGACACTACTGAAGTCTGCCAGCTCAGACTGACACTACTGAAGTCTGCCAGCTCAGACTGACACTACTGAAGTCTACCAGCTCAATCTGACACTACTGAAGTCTGTCAGCTCAGACTGACACTACTGAAGTCTGTCAGCTCAGACTGACACTACTGAAGTCTGTCAGCTCAGACTGACACTACTGAAGTCTGTCAGCTCAGACTGACACTACTGAAGTCTGTCAGCTCAGACTGACACTACTGAAGTCTGTCAGCTCAGACTGACACGTTTCAACACTATGTGAACCATGCTGTGTGATGGACTATGGCGGGAAACAATGGTAGCTTTTATTCCCACAATGTAAGTATCATATAGAATAGTGTTGCAGCACACTGTGGGTGTTCCCACAATATAACTATTATATAGAATAGTGTTGCAACACCCTGTGGGTGTTCCCACAATATAACTATTATATAGAATAGTGTTGCAACACCCTGTTGGTGTTCCCACAATATAAGTACCATATAGAATGGTGTTGCAGCACACTGTGGGTGTTCTCACAATGTAACTATTGTACAGAGTAGTGTAGCACAGTGATTCCCAAGGTGGGCAGTAGTAGCCCCCTGGAGGCAGTGGAAAGATCCAGAAGGGGGCGTTGAGCAAAAAGGGAGAGACATGGTGGCATCAGAACCAAGGGAGCATTTTATAAAAGCCTATATGACAAAATATAAATCGCGAACACTTGGTACAAGTGTTTTACAAAGAATAAAATTAACACAGAGTTATACACGAAAGGATAGTCTATATTCTATGGTCTGAAGTCGGAGTTAAAAGTTTGAACGTTTGTTCGGACGTGCCACACGCCAGCCAGAACAGACAGTAGAAGCAGTGAGTACTGGTGATGCAGCATGCAAAGAGTATGTTACAATTTATTCGGCGTATGTCACACTCCCATATAGGCTGCCTCCCAGCCAACGAACCGGGTGCTAAGGGTTTAACGATTGATGGGGTGCCGGTCATTAAATCAGTACCTTGGTTCATTGACCAATCACAAGCATTCCCGCCAAAGCTGAAGCAACGTGGTTCACTAGTGGTAAGCATTGGCAGACTTGCCTACCTGCTGGTTGAGTACAGTGCACTCTATGGCTCCTTCTTTCCCATCTGTCACCATGGTGTACATTTATTATTCTATTTGCATATATTGTACATAGTGTACATATCTGTATATAGTGGGTGAAGACAATTATACATTATAGTCTACTGTTGAGTTTGTATGCTCTAGTTCCCATTACGACCAGGTTTCACAGACCATTTATTACTTATGTTCATAAGAGGTGATGATCAGCTGCAAAAAGCATTTCTGACCACCATTATGCACTGGAACAAGGTCAAGATGTACTTTATTACCTTCCCAACATCATATTTAGTAGAGCGAGGCTTCAGTACAGTCACCAAGCATCTTTCCAAGCAAAGAAACAGACTGAAAATTACTGAACCCGGGGATCTAAAAGTTCTTAGTGCCTTTAGGAGTGATGTTGAGAAGCTGATGTTCCTGCACCAAGCACATCTATCTCTTTAGTATTGTAACGTCAGTGTAGTTACAGACAAGACGTAAATTTACCCTTTCTTATTATTAAATAAATTGATTTGCTATTTAATTTTTCTTTGTGAAATAAATACGCTTGTTTATAGCGTCGAATTAGTTGTTTTGAATTTACAGTATAAACCTGATACCAAGAAAGAGGTGTGTTCGTATTTGTGTGTGGGGGGGGGCGCTTGGGACGAGGCCTGGGAGTCAAGGGGCGGCAGTCTGAAGGTTTGGGAACCACTGCTGTGGCAGCACACTGTGGGTGTTACCACGATGTAACTATCTTATAGAATAGTATAGCAGCACACTGTTGATGTATTCAGTTTTGAGCAAAAATATCACTCGTTGTCTTCCTGACTTACCCCGCTGAGGGTATCGTTTTATATATTAATTGATCCACGAAAATCGCAATAACATTATTGTAAAACCTCAGAGAGGGTTTATGTGTGTGTGTGTGTGTGTGTGTGTGTGTGTGTGTGTGTGTGTGTGTGTGTGTGTGTGTGTGTGTGTGTGTGTGTGTGTGTGTGTGTGTATGTTATATAAAATAGTTACAATATTAGCCATAATTTTTAAAGTGATGGAGGGGTAAACCAGTGGAAGGCTTCAGTTAGGTAACCAAAAGTTCCAGCTGCAGGTCATCATATAACTAAGACCCGCGTCAGGAAAAGATTGTCTTGTTTCATGACAAACATAACTTAAACCTAAACCAAGGAAGGCTGTGTGTGGGTCAGACCCTTGGTAACCCAGTACTTACACTACCTGGAGGTTGTTCCGGGGGTCAGCGCCCCCCGTGGCCCGGTCCATGACCAGGCCTCGCGGTGTCTACTAGCAAACTAGTACTCTTCCTTCTGGACTAGTGTGAGGGAGGGGAAGAAACGTTGCATTGACTGTATTAATGTTGATAACAGGAGGAATGTGTACAGTTGTTGCCTCTTGAAGGATCATGCATGTCAGCGCCACCTATGATTCACCTTACTAACTCACGGCTGACGTAGAGGCAGTTCTTTGCTTTCTTTACTATTTTTCTTTTACGTGAGATCTCTCTCCTTGCGTCAGTCTTCACTCCATCCTCCACTACACTCATCCTAACATAAAAAACACTGTCCCTAGTGTTATTTTTATATTTCTTAGCTGCGGATATTTTTCATCTGTTTTTCATACTTGACTCAGGTCAACAAGTATCTCCATTACCACCATCTCCATCACCATTATCACCATCTCCATCTCTTATCACCATCTTCATCTCTTATCACCATCTTCATCTTCATCACCACCATCTGCAACATCATGCTCCCAGCATCCTCTGGCAGGTGGTGATTCCCAGCTGTCCCTGGGGTACGTTGAGTCTGGTGTGAGGGAGGTGTCGAGGTTCTCCTTGGCAGGATGTCTGCCTCTTCTCACCTCCAGGAACATCAACTTCACTTAGTAAGAATATTTAGGCACAGGTACAATTATCATACGTAGTGTAAATTACCTACGGTAACCCGAGTGACTCGTTTCCTCTTGCAGACTACGACTCTCCTCTTGCAGACTACGACTCTCCTCTTGCAGACTACGACTCTCCTCTTGCAGACTACGACTCTCCTCTTGCAGACTACGACTCTCCTCTTGCAGACTACGACTCTCCTCTTGCAGACTACGACTCTCCTCTTGCAGACTACGACTCTCCTCTTGCAGACTACGACTCTCCTTTACTGACCTTGTTGTCACTATTACCACCATCACCACTATTACCATCACCACCACTATTACCACCATCACCACTATTACCATCACCACCACTATTACCACCATCACCACTATTACCATCACCACCACTATTACCACCATCACCACTATTACCATCACCACCACTATTACCATCCATCACCACTATTACCATCACCACCACTATTACCACCATCACCACTATTACCATCACCACCACTAATTACCACCATCACCACTATTACCATCACCACCACTATTACCATCACACCACTATTACCATCACCACCACTATTACCACCATCACCACTATTACCATCACCACCCCTTAGCACCATCACCACTATTACCATCACCACCACAATTACCACCATCCACCACTATTACCTCCCACCACTATTACCATCATCACCACTATTACCATCACCACCACAATTACCACCATCACCACTATTACCATCACCACCACTATTACCATCACCACCACAATTACCACCATCACCACTATTACCACCATCACCACTATTACCATCACCACTGTTACCACCATCACCACTATTACCATCACTACCACAATTACCACCACCCCACTATTACCATCACCACCACTATTACCATCACCACCACAATTACCACCATCACCACTATTACCATCACCACCACTATTACCACCATCACCACTATTACCATCACCACCAATATTACCATCATCACCACTATTACCACCCCACCAATATTACCATCATCACACATATCACCCCATACATCACCATATTACCATCACCACCATATTACCATCATCACCACTATTACCATCACCACCACTATCCATACCACTCAATCACCACCCCCCCTTCCACTCTCACCACACATACCCACACCACCACTATTACCACCATCACCACCACCACCAGTACCACCACTAACATCACCGCCACTATTACCACCATCACCACCACCACCAGTAACACCACTACCATCACCGCCACTATTACCACCATCACCACCACCACCATCACCACCACCACTAACATCACCGCCACTATCACCACCGCTACCATCATTGTCACTATGATGTATACAGTGACACAGAGCCCACTAATGATGCATGTACTCGAGACTGGGGTGTCAGTTGCACCATACAAGGTAAGACTAAGTCATCCTGGTCGTGTGTGTGTGTGTGTGTGTGTGTGTGTGTGTGTGTGTGTGTGTGTGTTTCTCACATATTAGGACATGTTTACTCTGGCTGAGAGTTGGAAGCAACACACCTGCAGTGTTGTTACAGACATGAAACACTCCTGTTATTCTCGACCCATTAATGAAGCGCCTTCATAAAAGAGAGACTCAGCACCGTGGACCAGGAGCCGTGACTGGAACCCTCGCCACAACATTTAGGTCAATACATTACTGCTAAAGTTTTATTTAAGACTACATTACTTCTTCTAATTCTAT
The DNA here is from genome assembly GCF_026875155.1 of Cherax quadricarinatus. NCBI lineage: Eukaryota > Metazoa > Arthropoda > Malacostraca > Decapoda > Parastacidae > Cherax > Cherax quadricarinatus. Next base: position 30,958,245 of record NC_069447.1, on the reverse strand, counting down.
TTTATTTTTTTAATAATATGTTTTCTCAACCCGTCATTATTACTGTGTCAACTATATTGTTCTAGTGAAACATGTAGGCCTACTGTCCATGCTGAGCACTACAGTAGGCCTACTGTCCATGCTGAGCACTACAGTAAGCCTACTGTCCATGCTGAGCACTACAGTAGGCCTACTGTCCATGCTGAGCACTACAGTAGGCCTACTGTCCATGCTGAGCACTACAGTAGGCCTACTAACTATTCTATGTAAGTCTGTATAAATAATTTTAAAGCTACACAAATAATTTGCGGTTTATTCAAAGTTTATAATTTTACTGCACGCTAACAGCACCTTTCAAGGCAGGTGAAACTGCTGACCTAGAAAATGTACAGAGAACTTTCACGGCGCGCATAACGAAGATAAAACACCTCAATTACTGGGAGCGCTTGAGGTTCCTAAACCTGTATTCCCTGGAACGCAGGAGGGAGAGATACATGATTATATACACCTGGAAAATCCTAGAGGGACTAGTACCGAACTTGCACACGAAAATCACTCCCCATGAAAGCAAAAGACTTGGCAGACGATGCAACATCCCCTCAATGAAAAGCCACGGGGTGTACTAGCTGTTAAGAGGAACATACAAAAGTGTCAGGGGCCCTGAGACTGTTCAACTGCCTCCCAGCATACATAAGGGGGATTACCAACAGACCCCTGGCAGTCTTCAAGCAGGCACTGGACAAGCACCTAAATTCGGTTCCTGACCAGCCGGGCTGTGGCTCGTACGTTGGTTTGCGTGCAGCCAGCAGTAGCAGCCTGGTTGATCAGGCCCTGATCCACCATGAGGCTTGGTCACAGACCGGGCCGCGGGGGCGTTGACCCCCGGAACTCCAGGTAAACTCCAGGTTACTGAGGTGCTGTATGACCCTGGTGGGTTTAGCGATTAGTTTTGATTATAATATTAATATAATTTGACTTTACAGAGTTTCTTCCCTATTTCATTTCAAAATTCACATTTTTCCATCTTAAATGTCGCAGGTTCTGACTCGAATCAATATTTACAGCACATTGTTCATATCCTCTTTATTTTTGACTCTAAAACATGGTTCTCTGATTTGTTTAGAACTCACTTACCATGGGGTTCAAGCCCCTCCCGTAGTTCCGTGGTTTGTTTATCTGTTTGTTACCGTGTTGCCCCTTCAGATCCTTAGACTGTGTGTCCGTGATGTATCTTCTCACAGATCGGGACGACGTGCGCCCACGGGACAAACGGTGGGTGTGAGCAGGAAGTGAGGGAACACTCTGGGTCCTACATGTGCTGCTGCAGTCAAGGAGACAAGCTGGGAGCTGACAAGAAGTCATTAGCCATGGTAACTAACCTCGAACCCCTAACACTAACTTCCATGTATGTCTCGTGTCACATATAGTGTGTGATCTCAGTGTAAATAAGCCGGGACAGAGGGGTAACTGATGTTCATTCAAGAATAAAACCTTGGAGAGGAAGAAATTCAGATGTCTCCTACGGTTCTTGCTGGTCCATAAATAAAGTCACAACTTTTGTACTTGACCGTGGTCCAGGTGGGACGAACGTAACACGTTTTATGGTAGAAATAGTTTTTAATTTAGACGGTGAGCAGAATACTGGTTGCTTGCTTGTTTTATGTGAAAAAAGACTCATTCGGGGGTTGAGCGCGGAAGATGGGATAGATGGAGAAGAATAGGGGTTGTGAGAAGAACATAACTAGAGGAAGAGAGAACTAGGACCTGACCAGCCGTTGGGCGAAATGGGGATCATAGGATTTAATTTTAAGTACAGAAAGTTATGAGACTTAGTGTGGGCAGGAGGCAGTGGTCGAGAAGGAACAACAGTGCCAGTAAAGGTGTGGCACTCCTCATGGTATCCGGGGTTAAAATACTTCTTGACTAATTTTAGATCAATCAAAGGTTATAAGGTGTAAAGAGACGCGGAAAAAAGAATGAGACTGTAATATCTTCGCCATGTGGTGGATGGCGAAAAGACCATGGTGATCTCTGTAATCCTGTCTGCTTGCGCTACCGCTCACAGGAAGTGCTTGGATGGTGCACAATAAACTAGACCATGCTCTTGAGCGGCACGAAGTAAGGGGTCACGAACACGAGTGCATACACTTGAGAGCTATTAATAAACGTGTCCCGATTGTGTACATGCGTGTGTCTTTCCTTAAGTTATGTTGATAATTGGCTATAAAAGGACGAACAAGTTGATGATTAGATACATGTGCAACAGTGGATGTCTTTGTTCTTGAAAGTTTAGTCTAACAGTAGACTCTTCAGTGACATACAGGAAGGCAGGGCAGGTGTAGTAGTGAAATGAAGATGATTGTAATCAGTTCTTCAACCTTGGAGAATTGTTTACTGGCTGTATCTGTCTTATAGTACGGCACGGAGGTCTTCTAGAGTTATTATCTGAGTGTTTCAGTTTGTGGTCTGTCCAGCCGTTACATTTTGATTTTTATTATCTAATGTTGACGCCTTGTGTAATTACAGAGGTGGCAGTGTGCAGGACCACACGGCGGGTGTTTCCCACACCTGCGTCACACTGCTGGGTGTCGTACGAGTGTCGCTGTCTTCCGGATCACCTTCTCCTTCCAGGACGGACGAAACCTAGTGAGTGTTGTGCCAGAGAGAGAGAGAGAGAGGAGGTGAGAAGAGGGAGAGAGAGAGAGAGGAGAGAGAGAGAGTAGGAGGAATGTGTTATTTTATCTTATAAATGACATGTGGACGTCATGTATCTATTTTAATATTACTTCATATCTTACAATTCTTCTAAAAGACACACACGCATAAATGTGAAAACACAGAATACAAGAACCATACGCACCGCCATACATGACATTCCTTTAATCCATGTTTTGTTTAGTTTTTTCTACCCCTACAGTAAACCTCCCTTTCCCCTACACTACTTCACTGCTTCCAATCCCGTACCTCCCACAGTACCCTACAAGTGCCCTTCATAACCTCACTGGTTCTTCCACAGCCACCTCCATACCCTCCTCAATGGTATTCCACTACAGGTTCTCCCTCGCCTGTCAGCTTTCGGTGGCCAGCGTGAGCTGTACATCAGGAACGGAGGCTGTGATCACCACTGTCAGGTGCAGCAGGGCCCGCGTCCTCCTGCTCCTGCAGGCGAGGGTATGTCTCCAAAACTAGTTCTCCAACCATCTTATTGTAGTGAAAAGGAAAATGTATGCCGACAACTTGCAACAAAGTGGGACATGACTGCGTTCACATGTGACACTTTATTTGAAGAACTTTTTTAGTCCTGAAGTGACCCAGGAACAAAGACCTTAACATTTTACCTTCTTTGAAGATGTGAAAGTGAATGAACCTCACCTTTCAGTTTCCTCAAGAAAACATCTTAGGTAATACTTGTTTTTAAGGGTTCCTTATATTGTATCCCAAAGGATTTACCCTTAGTGCTTATTATTATCATTAATCTCTGAGTTTTCATGTGGGTAAATAATAATAATAATAATAATAACAATAACATATAATAATATTATTATTGTTATTATTATTATTTATTATATTATTATTTATTATTTTTAATTATATTATTATTTTTATTTATTAGTAGTAGTAGTAGTAGTTAGTAGTAGCAGTTAGTGTAGTAGTCAGTAGTTTTTAGTAGTAGTAGTTGTAGTAGCAGTAGTAGTTAGTAGTAGTTGTGTAGTTGTATTAGTAAGCGTAGTAGTAGTAGCCAGTAGTAGTAGTAGTTGTAGTAGTTGTAGTAGTAGTAGTAAGCTGTAGTAGTTGTAGTAGTAGTAGTAGTAGTAGTAAGTAGTAAGTAGTTGTTGTCTGTAGTAGTAGGTAAAAAAAAAAAAAGGGCCGGGTAGTAGTAGTAGTAGTGTAGTAGCAGTAGTAGTAGTAGTAGTAGTAGTAGTAGTAGTAGTAAGTAGACAGTAGTAGTAGTAGTCAGTAGTAGTAGTAGTAGTTAGTAGCAGTAGTAGTAGTTAGTAGTAGTAGTAGTAGATAGCAGTAATAGTTGTAGCAGTATTAGTAGTAGTAGTAGTAGTTAGTAGTAGTAGCAGTAGTAGTAGTGTAGGTAGTATATAGTAGTAGTAGTAGTAGTAGTATTAGTAAGTAGTTGTAGCAGTAGTCTGTAGTAGTAGTAGTAGTAGTAGTAGTTAGTAGCAGAGTAGTTGTCTTGTTAGTAGTAGTAGTAGTAGTAGTAGCATTTGTCAGTAGTAGCAGTTGTAGTATGTAGTAGTAGTATTGCAGGAGTTTAGTCTTAGTAGTTGTAGTTGTAGTAGCAGTAGTAGGCGCTGTAGTAAGTAGTTGCATAGTAGTGTAGTAGTAGTAGTAGTAGCAGTGTAGTTGTAGTTGTAGTAGTAGTAGCATGTAGTATTTGTTGTAGTAGTTGTAGTGTGTAGTTGTAGTATGTGTCGCAGTAGTAGTAGTAGTAGTAGATAGTATTAGTAGTTGTAGTTGTTGTAGCAGTGTAGTAGTAGTAGTAGTAGTAGTTGTAGTATTTGTTGCAGTTGTAGTAGTAGTAGTAGTTGTAAGTAGCAGTAGTAGTAGGTAGCAATAGTAGTAGTTGTAGTAGTTTGTAGTTGCAGTAGTAGTTGTTTGTAGTAGTAGTAGTAGTAGCTGTAGTAGTAGCTGTAGTAGTAGTAGCCAGTAGTTAGTAGTAGTAGTAGTAGTAGTAGTAGCAGTAGTAGTAGTGTCAGTTGTAGTAGTAGAAGTTGGTGTTGTAGTTAGAGTAGTTGTTAGTTGCTAGTTGTAGTTGTAGTTGTAGTTAGTAGCAGTAGTAGTAGTAGTAGTAGTAGTAGTTGTAAGTAGTAGTAGCAGTTGAGTAGTAGCAGTAGTTGTAGTAGTAGCAGTATTGTAGTTGCATGTAGTAGTAGCAGTAGTAGTAGTAGTATCAGTAGTAGTCGTAGTAGTTGTAGTAGTAGCAGTAGTAGTAGTTGCGGTAGTAGTAGTAGTAGTAGTAGTAAGTATGCGTAGTAGTTAGTTAGTAGTAGTAGTAGCCTGTAGTAGGTGTAGTAGTGAGTAGTAGCAGTGTTGTAGTAGTAGTAGTAGTTAGTAGCAGTAGTAGTAGTAGCCCAGTAGTTGTTTTAGTAGCAGTAGTAGTAAGTAGCTTGCAGTAGTAGTACTATTAGCAGTGTAGTTAGTAGTAGCTGTATAGTTAAGTTGCAGTAGTAGTAGACAGTAGTAGTTGCAGTAGTAGTTAGTAGTAGTAGTATAGTAGTTGTCAGTAGTAGTAGCCAGTAGTAGTTAGTGCTGTAGTATTAGTAGCAGTAAGTATTTAGTAGCAGTAGTAGTAGTAGTTGTAGTTTAGTAGTAGTAGCAGATAGTAGTAGTAGTCTTTGTAGAGTTAGTTTTAGTAGGAGTAGTAGTAGTTGTAGTAGCAGTAGTAGCAGTAGTTGTTGTAGTAGTAATAGTAGTAGTTGCAGTAGTAGTTGTAGCAGTATAGTGTGTAGTAGTAGTAGTAGTAGCTGTAGTAGTGTAGTAGTAGAGTAGTAGCAGTAGTTGTAGCAGTCAGTAGTAGTATATAGTAGTAGTAGGATAGCAGTAGTAGTAGTTGTAGGTAGTAGGAGTAGTAGTAGTAGTTGCAGTAGTGTAGTCAGTAGTAGTTGCAGTAGTAGTAGTTGTAGTAGTAGTAGTAGTAGCAGTAAGTAGTAGTAGTAGTAGTAGTAGTAGCCTGAGTAGGTTAGTTGTTAGTAGTAGTAGTAGCAGTAGTAGTCAGTGTAGTATTAGTAGTAGCAGCTGCAGGTATGTGTAGTAGTAGTATTAGTAGTAGCAGTAGTAGTAGCATTAGTAGTAGCGTGTAGTGTAGTAGTAGTAGTAGTAGTAGTTTGAAAGTAGTAGTAGAAGTAGTAGTAGTAGTTGCCAGTTGTAGCAAGTAGTAGTAGTAGTAGCTGTAGTAGTAGTAGTAGTAGTAGCAGTTAGTGTAGCAGTAGTAGTAGTAGTAGTAGTAGCAGTTGTAGTAGTAGTTGTTGTAGTAGTAGCAGTTGTAGAAGCTAGTAGATAGTAGCAGCAGTGTAGTAGTAGTTAGTAGTAGGCCCAATAAAGAGCTGTTGTAGTAGTATAGTAGTAGTAGCAGTAAGTAGTTGTTGTAGTAGTAGTTGACAGTAGTAGTCTGTAGTAGTAGTAGTATTAGTTAGTAGCCAGTAGTAGTAGTAGTTGTAGTATTAGTAAGTATGCAGTAGTTGTAGCAGTAGTGTAGGAGCAGTAGTTAGTAGTAGTAGTAGTAGCAGTGTTGTAGTAGTTTGTAGTAGTATTTTAGTAGTAGTAGTAGCAGTTGTAGCAGTTGTAGTAGTAGTAGTAGTAGTAGTAGCAGTTGATAGTTTGTGTTGTAGTAGTAAGTAGTAGTAGTTTTTGTTGTAGTAGTTGTAGTAGCGTAGTTGTAGTAGTGTAGTAGTTGTAGCTGTCAGTAGTAGTAGTTGCAGTTGCTTTAGTAGTAGTAGTGCAAGTAGTAGCTAGTAGTAGCAGTAGTAGTAGTTGTAGTCGTTGAGTAGTTAGTAGTGTAGCAGTCATGTAGTTGTAGTAGGGTAGTAAAGTAGTGAGTATTAGTAGTAGTAGTATTGTAGTAGTGTAGTAGTAGTAGTAGTAGTAGCAGTAGTAGTAGTAGCAGTTAGTAGTTGGTAGCAGAGTAGTAGTAGTGCAGTGCTGGTAGTAGTTGCAGTAGTAGTAGTTAGTTGCAGTAGTTTGTAGTAGTTGTAGTAGCGTAGTAGTAGTAGTAGTAGTAGTAGTATTAGGTAGTAGCTTGTAGTAGTAGCAGTAGTAGTAGTAGCAGAGTAGTTGCTGTAGTTGTTGTAGTATTAGTAAGTAGAGTAGTAGTAGTAAGTAGTAGTCAGTAGCAGTCGTAGTAGTAGTGTAGTAGTAGTAGCAGTTAGTAGTAAGCAGTAGTAGTAGTAGTTGAGTAGTAGTAGCAGTAGTTGTAGTTAGCAGTTGTACGTAGCTGTTGTAGTAGTAGTTAGTAGTAAGTTTAGTAGTAGTAGTAGTATAGTAGTATTAGTAGTTGCAGTAGTAGTAGCCAGTTGTAGTAGCTAGCAGTAGTAGTAGTAGTATTGTAATAGTAGTTGTAGTAAGTAGGGAAGTTGTAGTCAGTTGTAGTTAGTAGTAGTAGTTAGCAGAGTAGTAGTAGTAGTTGTTGGCGGTAGTAGTAGTAGCAGTAGTTGTTGTAGTAGTAGTAGCAGTAAGCATTTGTAGTAGTTGCAGTAGTAGTAGTAGTTGTAGTAGTAGTTGTAGCTGTTGTAGTAGTTAGAAGTAGTAGTAGCAGTAGTATGTAGTAGTAGTAGTTAGTAGCAGTAGTAGTAGCAGTAGTATTAGTAGCAGTAGTGTTGGTGTAGTAGTAGTTGTTTAATTAGGGGTAGTAGTTGTAGTAGTGAGTAGCAGTAGTAGTTGTAGTTGTTGTGTAGTCTGTGTAGTAGCAGTAGTGTAGTAGTAGTAGTTGTAGTAGTAGCGTAGTTAGTAGCAGTAGTAGTAGTAGTAGCAGTAGCTTGTTGTAGTAGTAAGTGTATTAGTAGTAGCAGTTGTAGTAGCAGTAGTAGTAGTAGTATTAGTAGTAGCAGTAGTAGTAGGTGCAGTAGTAGTAGTAGCAGTAGTAGTAGCAGTAGAGTAGTTGTAGCAGTGTAGTATAGTAATAGTAGAGTAGAGTAGTAGGAGTAAGTAGTAGTAGTATAGTAGTAGTAGTAGTAGCAGTAGTTAGTAGTAGTAGTAGCAGTAGTAGTAGTAGCAGTAGTAGTAGTAGTGTTGTAGCAGTTGCAGTAGTAGTAGTAGCTGTAGTAAAATAGTAGTAGTAGTAGTAGTAGTAGTAGTATGTAGTAGTAGTAGCCAGTAGTAAGATAGTAGAAGTAGTAGTAGGAGTAGTAGTAGTAGTTATTTTTTTATTATTATTGTGTGTTCTAGGTACGTCTATGGTCAGACAAGCGTTCGATGTGTACCAACCAACCCAAATGGCGCAGTCTCGACAACGGCGGGTTGCCACGTCCGGTGACACGTCGACGAGGGCGGGCACAATGCTCCTGTTCGTCCCGGGTACGACCTAGACGACGACCACACCACCTGCATCGACCAGGACGAGTGCAAGACTCCGGGCAATCTGCAGTCACCTGGTGCCACAACTCCAGGGTTCTTTTTTTAATAACCTGTGCCTCTGTTACCCCGGTTACGAGCTGGCACCAGATGGCAGGTCGTGTTATAGTAAGTAGTTCAGGCCGCCTCTGTGATAGATCAGGCCGTTCTGGGTAGATCAGGCCGCTCTGTCATAGGTCAGGTTGCTCTGTAATAGGTCAAGCCGCTCTGTGATAGATTAGGTTGCTCTGTGATAGGTCATGTTGCTCTGTGATAGGTCAGGTCGCTCTGTGATAGGTCAAGTCGCTCTGTGATAGGTCAGGTCGCTCTTTGATAGGTCAGGTTGCTCTGTGATAGGTCAGGTTGCTCTATGATAGGTCAGGTCGCTCTGTGGTTGGTTAGTCTGCTCTGTGATAGGTCAGGTCGCTCTTTGATAGGTCAGGTTCCTCTAAATTATTTCAGGTCGCTATATGATAGGTCAGGTAGCTCTAAAATAGGTCAGATCGCTCTGTGATAGGTCAGGTCGCTCTGTGAAAGGTCAGGCCGCTCTGTGGTAGGTCTGGTCTTTCTGTGATAGGTCATGTCCTCTAAAATTGGTCAGGTCATCTATGGATATGTCAGGCAGCTGTTTATTAGGTAGGATGCTCTTTGATTACCTCAGGGAAGCTATATTACACATTTCAAGTCTTCTATGATTCATCAGGCAGATCTGTGATTCCTCAGGCACCTGTGTTACCTCAGGCAGCTTTGATAATTCAGGGAGCTCTATGATACCTCAGGCAGCTCTATGATACTTCAGGCAGCTCTGTGATACCTCATGCGCTCTGTGATATTCAGCAGCTCTGTGATGATTCAGGCAGCTCTTATGTATGATACCTCGGGAAGCTCTGTGATACTTCAAGCTGCTCTGTGATTCCTAAGGCAGCTCTGTGATACCTCAGGCAGCTCTGTGATACCTCAGGCAGCTCTGTGATACTTCAGGCAGCTCTATGATACTTCAGGCAGCTCTGTGATACTTCAGGCAGCTCTGTGATACCTCAGGCAGCTCTATGATACTTCAGGCAGCTCTGTGATACTTCAGGCAGCTCTATGATACTTCAGGCAGCTCTGGTGATGCTTCAGGCAGGCTCTATGATTACTCAGCAGTTCTATGATAATTCAGGCAGCTCTGTGACACTTCAGGCAGCTCTATGATATTTCAGGAAGCTCTATGATATTTCAGGCAGCTCTGATGCTTCAGGCAGCAATATGATACTTCAGGCAGCTCTATGATGCCTCAAGTAGCTCTATAATACTTCAAGCAGCTCTGTGTAACTCGGGCCAGCTCTAATTATTCAGGCAGCTCTGGTTATATTTCAAGAGCTCTGTGATAACTCGGGCAGACTCTTTCGATACTTCAAGCATGTCTATAATACTTCAAGCAACTCTGATACCTCAGGCAGCTCTGTGATACTTCAGGCAGCTCTATGATACTTCAGGCAGCTCTATGATACCTCAGGCTGCTCTATGATACCTCAGACAGCTCTATGATATTCAGCAGCTATGTGATATTCAGGCAGCTCTGTGATACTTCAGGCAGCTCTATGATTACCTCAGGCAGCTCTGTCTGATACTTCAGGGCAGCTCTGTGATACTTCATGCAGCTCTGTGATACTTCAGGGCAGCTCTGTGATACTTCAGGAATCTTATGCTACCTCAGGCAGATCTGTGATACTTCAGGCAGCTCTGTGTATTAAAAAAAAACATTAGCAGCTCCTGTGATACTGTTATGTGGGTTTCGAAAACGGGATAGGGTATATTAAAATACTCCACGTAGGCTGGTAAGTACGTTAATATATAGACACCCATTTGCATATATCAAACTCACCCTAGGAGAGTTGGGGTTAAATGTAAATAACCTGTATAGATGAATAATTACAGTATCAACTTTATCAGTATTCAAGAATTTTTATTTTGTTGTTTCCGTTCTCTCCGAAAAAATTTTTTGAGAGTTATCGTCTAGATGTTGAGTGCACCCGAATCTGCCTTTATGTTAACAATTCTTTCTTTGTATTTATTCCTTTCCTCAGAATCCGTTAGATCACATGAATACGATCGATCGATCAAATTGTTTTTTTATCATTCTATTGTGTAATCCTCAACGTTGATTTTTCTTCGATGAGTTTTGCTATATTATACCTTGTATTGCATTACAGTTTCAGTTACTGTAGTTCCCAATCCAATTATTCTACTTATGTATGTTATAATGTTCAATTGTTGGTACTTTGACATTGTTAGAATCAGCCCAAGCCGTTATACATGCCATCGTCTAGTTTGTATTAGTTGTATGTCGGGCGAATACGTTAGCGTCGCTGAGTTCTCAGTAGTAGTACCGTTCCTAGTAACCAGTTACCAGTATCCATGTACCAGTAAGAATGACTCACTACCAACGTCTCTGCGTGAATCACTGTCTGTATTATATTCGACTGCTGACCATTTAAAAAAAACAAGCAGGATTTCTAACCCACCTCACATAGGACACTGTGGGTCAGCTGTCCTACGATTAGAGGAGCAGAGAAGGTAGGACGGCGGTTGGCGCCTTCACACTCATTCCGTTATTTTATACGTATACCGCCTACTGAGTATTTTACCTTATTCCACTTTTTCGAAACCCAAATTGGTCAATACTACATGCAGCTCTGTGATACTTCAGGCAGCTTACAGATACTTGAGGCCAGCTCTTTGATATCTCGGGCAGCTCTGTGATACTGAGGCAGCCTGTGATACTTAAGCAGCTCTATGATACTTCAGGCAGCTCTGTGTACTTCAGGCAGCTCTGTAATACTTCAAGCAGCTCTATGATTACTTCAGGCAGCTCTGTGATACTTCCGGCAGCTCTGTGATGCTTCAGCAGCCTCCTGTTGATACATTCAGCTCTAAGATGCTTCAGACAGCTTTTGATACTTCAAGCTGCTCTGTGATACTTCAGGCAGCTCTATGTGAATTAGGCCACCTCCATGATACTTCAAGCAGCTATCATGATTCCTCAGGCAGCTCTATGATATCTCAGGCAGCTTTGTGATACTTTGAGGCAGCTCTGTGATACTTGAGGAAGCTCTGTGATACTTCAGACAGCTCTGTGATACTTCAGGCAAGCTCTGTGATGCTTCAGACAGTTCTGTGAAACTTAGGCAGCTCTGTCATACTTCAAGCAGCTCTTGTTACTTCAGGCAAGCTCTGATGATTCTTCAGGCAGCTCGTGGATTTCAGACAGCTCTGTGATACTCGGCAGCTCTGGGATACTTCAGGCAGCTCTTATGATACCTCTGGCAGCTCTTTGGATTTCAGGTAGCTCTGTGTACTTCAGGCAGCTCTATTGATAACTTCAGACAGGTCTATGTACTTCAAAACAGCTCTATGATACTTAAGACCGCCTCTGCGATACTTCAGGCAGTTCTATAATATTTCAGGCAGCTCTGGGATACTTCAGGCAGCTCTGTGATACTTAAGGTAGCTTCTGTGATACTTCAGGCTGCTCTATGATACCTCAGGAGCTCTGTGATAACCTCAGGCAGCTCTATGATACCTTAGGCCAGCTCTGTGATACTTGAGGCATCTTCTGTGATACTTTAGGCCAGCCTGTGATTATTCAGAAAGCTCTGTGATATTTCAGGCAGCTCTGTGAGTTCCAAACCGCTCTGTAAACTGCAGCAGCTATATGATATTGCAGGCAGCTCTGTGATAGTCAGACAGCTATGTGACTATTCAGGCATGCTCTTATGATACTTAGGCAGCTCTATGAATTTTCAGGCACTCTATGATACTTCAGGCAGCTCTGATACTTCAGGAAGCTCTATGATACTTCAAGCAGCTCTATAATACTTCAAACAGCTCTGTGATAACTAGGGCAGCTCTATGATGCTTCAGGCAGCTCTATGATACTTCAGGCAGCTCTGTGATACTTCAGGCAGCTCTGTGATACCTCAGGCAGCTCTGTGATACTTCAGGCAGCTCTACGATACTTTTGGCAGCTCTATGAAACTTCAGGCAGCTCTATGATACCTCAGACAGCTCTATGATGCTTCAGACAGCTTTGTGATACTTCAGGCAGCTTGTGGATACTTCAGGGGGGGGGGCTGCTCTAAGATGCTCCAGGGCAGCTATATGATACGTCAGGAAGGCTCTGTGATATTCAGGCAGCTCTATGATACTTAAGACAAGCTCTATGATACTTTCAGCAGCTCTATGAATCTTGAGCAGCTTGTGATACTTGATGCATCTCTATGTTACTTCCAGGCAGCTCTGTGTGATACTTTCAGGCAGCTCTGTGTTACTTCAGTGTCAGCTCTGTTGATACTTCAAGCAGCTCTATGATACTCATGCAGCTCGATGATCCTAAGGAAGCTCTGTGATACTTCTAGAAAACGCTTTCTTTGTGATATTCAGAACAGCTCTTTTTGTGACTCTTTAGGCAACTCTGTGATACTTCAGGCAGCTTGTGATATTCAGACCAAGGGGGGCCCCTTATGTGATATTAGGAAGCTTTATGATACTTCAGGCAGCTCTATGATACTTCAGGCAGCTCTATGATACTTCAGGCAGCTCTGATACTTCAGGCAGCTCTATGATACTTCAAGCAGCTCTATAATACTTCAAACAGCTGTGTGATAACTCGGGCAGCTCTATGATGATTCAGGCAGCTCTATGATACTTCAGGCAGCTCTGTGATACTTCAGGTAGCTCTGTGATACTTCAGGCAGCTCTGTGATACTTCAGGCAGCTCTACGATACTTTTAGCAGCTCTATGATACTTCAGGCAGCTCTGTGATACCTCAGGCAGCTCTATGATATATCAGGCAGCTCTTTGATACTTGAGGCAGCTCTGTGATACTTCTGACAGCTCTTTGATACTTCAGGCAGCTCTGTGATGCTTCAGATAGCTCTGTGATATTTCAGGCAGCTCTGTGATACTTCAGGCAGCTTGTGATACTTCAGGTAAGCACTATGACACTTCAGGCTGCTCTATGATACTTCAGGCAGGTCTGTGATAATTCAGGCAGCTCTCTATGATACTTCAGCATCTCTGTGATACTTCAGGGCATCTCTGTGATAATTCAGGCTGGCTCTATGTTACTTCAGGCAGCTATGTGATTATTAAGGCAGCTCTGTGATACTTCAAGCAGCTCTGTGACACTTCAGGCAGCTCTATGATACTTCAGGTAGCTCTGTGATACTTCAGGCTGCTCTATGATACCTCAGGCAGCTCTATGATATCTCAGGCAGCTCTGTGGTACTTCAGGCAGCTCTGTGATACTTCAGGCAGCTCTTCGATACTTCAGGCAGCTGTATGATACTTTAGGCAGCTCTATGATACCTCAGGCAGATCTATGATATCTCAGGCAGCTCTTTGATACTTGAGGCAGCTCTGTGATACTTTAGGCAGCTCTGTGATACTTCAGACAGCTCTTTGATATTTCAGGCAGCTCTGTGATGCTTTAGACAGCTCTGTGATACTTCAGGCAGCTCTGTGATACTTCAGGCACCTCTGTGATACTCCAGGCAGCTCTATGATACTTCAGCAGCTCTGTGATACTTCAAGCAGCTCTGTGATACTTCAGGTAGCTCTGTGATGCTTCAGGCAGCTCTGTGATGCTTCAGGCAGCTCTGTGATGCTTCAGGCAGCTCTATGATGCTTCAGAAAGCTCTGTGATACTTCAGACAGCTCTATGATACTTCAGGCCGCTCTGTGATACTTCACGCAGCTCTATGATACTTCACACAGCTCTGTGATACTTCAGGCAGCTCTGTGATACTTCAGGCAGCTCTGTGGTACTTCAGCAGCTCTAGATACTTCAGGGAAGCTTCTGTGATACTTCAGGCAGCTCTGTGTTCTACAGGCAGCTCTATGATACTTTAGGCAGCTCTGTGATACTTCAGACAGCTCTATGATACTTCAGGCAGCTCTGTCATACTTCAGGCAGCTCTGTCATACTTCAGACAGCTCTTTGATACTTACGGCAGCTCTGGTTACTTAACGCTGCTCTTTTGATACTTCAGCAGCTCTGTGATACTTAAGGAGTCTGTAAAAAATCAGGCAGGCTCTGTGATAATTAAGGCTGCTCTGTGATTCTTCAGGCAGCCTGTTACGATACTTCAGGCAGCTCTATGATACTTCAGGCAGCTCTATGATACCTTCACGGCCAGCCTTATGATATCTCAGGCAGCTCTTTGATAACTTGAGGCACCTCCTGTGTACTTAGACAGATCTTGATACTTCAGGCAGTCTCTGTGATGCTTCAGACGCTCTGTGATACTTCTGGTATCTCTGTGAATTACTTCAGGCCAGCTCTATGATCTTCAGGCTCAGCTCTGCGATGCTTTCAGCAGCTCTTTGTACTTCAGGCAGTTCTGTGATTCTTCAGGCCAGCCCTTGATAACTGCAGGCAGCTCGGGTACATCAAGGCGCTATGTGATACTTTCAGGCAGCTCTATGATACTTCAGGCAGCTCTGTGATACTTCAGGCATGGCTCTATGATAACATTTAGACTGCTCTGTGTACTTCAGGGTATCTCTGTGATACTTCAGGCAGCTCTACGATACTTTAGCGCAGCTTATGATACTTCAGGCGGCTCTATGATACCTCAGGATGCTCTATGATTATCTCAGGCAGCTCTTTGATACTTGAGGCCCTCTGTGATACTTCAGAAAGCTCTTTTGTGATACTTCAGGAAGCTCTGTTGAGCTTCAGACAGCTCTGTGATTTACTTCAGGTAGCTCTGTGCATACTTCAAGGCAGCTCTGGGTTACTTCAGGCAGCTCTATGTTACTTCAGGCAGCTCTGCGAGGTTCAGGCAGCTCTTTTGATACTTCATGCTGTTCTGTGATACTTCAGGACAGCTCTTATGAATACTTCAGGCAGCTCTGTGATACTTCAGCAGATCTGTGTACTTCAGGCAGCTCTATGATACTTCAGGCAGGTCTTTGATATCCTTCAGGCAGCGTCTATGATACTTTAGGCAGAGCTCTGCTGTGTTTTACTTCAGGCATCTCTGATGATACTTCAGGCAGCTCTACGATACTTTAGGCAGTCTATGATAATTCAGGCAGCCTCTATGATACCTCAGGCAGCTCTATGATTTCTCAGGGCAGCTCTTTGATGTTGAAGGCACTCTTTGATATTCGACAGCTCTTTGATATTCATGGCAGCTCTGTGATGCTTCAGACAGCTCTGTGATTCTTCAGGTAGCTCTGTGATACTTCAAGGCAGCTCAGGGATACTTCAGGCAAGCTCTATGATACTTTCAGGCAGCTCTTCGATGTTCAGCTGCTCTTTTTGATACTCAGGCAGTTCTTGTGAACTTCAGGCAGCTCTCTATGATACTTCTGGGCAGCTCTGTGATATTCAGGGCAGCTCTGTGATACTTCGGAAGCTTATGATACTTCAGGCAGCTCGGTGATTACTTTCAGGCAGCTCTTGTTATTTAGGCTCTCTGTGATACTTTCAGGCATCTCTGTGATATTAAGCAGCTCTACGATCTTTAGGCAGCTCTATGAACTTCAGGCAAGCTATAATGAGATCCTCAGGAGCTCTGTGATATCTCAGGCAGCTCTTTGATACTTGAGGCCACCCTGTGATACTTCCGGCAGCTCTTTTTGATACTTAAGGAAGATCTGTTGATCTGATGCTTCAGAACTGATCTGTGATTTCTTCAGGTAGCTCTGTGATACTTTCAGGCAGCCTCTATGATACTTCAGGCAGCTCTGTGATACTTAAGGCTGCTCTATGATACCTCAGGCAGCTCTATGATATCTCAGGGAGCTCTGTGGTACTTCAGGCAGCTCTGTGATACTTCAGCTCAGCTCTGCGATACTTCAGGCAAGCTCTTATGATACTTCAAGGGCAGCTCTGTGATACTTTCAGACAGTTCTTGATACTTCAGGCAGCTCTGTGATACTTCAGACAGCTCTATGATACTTCAGGCAGCTCTGCGATGCTTCAGGCAGCTCTTTGATACTTCAGGCAGTTCTGTGATACTTCAGGCAGCTCTATGATACTTCTTGCAGCTTTGTGCATACTTCAGGCAGACTCTGTGATTCTTCAGGCAGCTCTATGATACATCAGGAAGCTCTGTGATACTTCAGGCAGCTCTATGATACTTTAGGCAGCTCTGTGATACTTCAGGCATCTCTGTGATACTTCAGGCAGCTCTATGATAGGTACACAGATATCAGGTCGGGTACTTCAGGTACCACATGCAACACAAACAGGTCACACCATCGAGGGTCAACCAACACTGCACAAGTACACAACAGGTCACAACATCGAGGGTCACTCAACACTGCACAAGCACACAACAGGTCACAACATCGAGGGTCACTCAACTTGCACAAATTCCCTTACTATGTGTTATTAATTATTCTGGACAATGATGTGACAGTAGTACAAAGACGAACGAATGTACTAGAATAACAGGGAGAGAGAAAGAGGGAAGTGTGAGAGAGAAAGAGGGAAGTGAGACTGTCCATGATGAGCACTACAGTAGGCCTACTAACTATTACTATGTAAGTCTGATATAAATAATTTTAAAGCTACACAAAGTATTTGCGGTTTATTCAAAGTTTATAATTTTACGCACGCTAACATCACCTTCAAGGCAGAGTTGATGAATCTGCTGACCTAGAAATGTACAGAGAACCTTTCACGGCGCGCCATAACGAAGAATAAAACACCTCAATTACTGGGAGAAGCCGCTTCTTTGAGGTTCCTATAACCTGTATTCCTGGAACGCAGGAGGGAGAGTTACATGATTATATACACCTGGAAAAATCCTAGAGGGACTAGTACCGAACTTGCACACGAAAAATCACTCCCCATGAAAGCAAAAAGACTTTGGCAGGACGATGCAACATCCCTCAATGAAAAGCCACGGGGTGTACTAGCTGTTAAGAGGAACATACAAAAGTGTCAGGGGCCCTGAGACTGTTCAAATGCTTCCAGATACATAAGGGGGATTACCAAACAGACACCTGGCAGTCTCAAGCAGGCACTGGACAAGCAACTAAATTTCGGTTCCTGGACCAGCCGGGCTGTGGCTCGTACGTTGGTTTGCGTTGCAGCCCACCCCCAGCAGTAGCAGCCTGAGTTGATCAGGCCCTGATCCACCATGAGGCTTGGTCACAGACGGGCCGCGGGGGCGTTGACCCCCGGAACTCCAGGTAAACTCCAGGTTACTGAGGTGCTGTATGACCCTGGTGGGTTTAGCGATTAGTTTTGATTATAATATTAATATAATTTGACTTTACAGAGTTTCTTCCCTATTTCATTTCAAAATTCACATTTTTCCATCTTAAATGTCGCAGGTTCTGACTCGAATCAATATTTACAGCACATTGTTCATATCCTCTTTATTTTTGACTCTAAAACATGGTTCTCTGATTTGTTTAGAACTCACTTACCATGGGGTTCAAGCCCCACCCGTTCCGTGGTTTGTTTATTCCTGTTTGTTACCGTGTTGCCCCTTCAGATCCTTAGACTGTGTGTCCGTGATGTATCTTCTCACAGATCGGGACGAGTGCGCCACGGACAACGGTGGGTGTGAGCAGGAGTGCAGGAACACTCTGGGGTCCTACATGTGCTGCTGCAGTCAAGGATACAAGCTGGGAGCTGACAAGAAGTCCTGCCATGGTAACTAACCTCTAACCCCTCACCACTAACTTCCATGTATGTCTCGTGTCACAATACTAGTGTGTGTTCTCAGTGTAATATAAGCCGGGACAGAGGCGTAACTGATGTTCATTCAAGAATAACACCTTGGAGAGGAAGAAAATTCAGATGACACTACGGTTCTTGCTGGTCCATAAATAAAGTCACAACTTTTGTACTTGACCGTGGTCCAGGTGGGACGAACGTAACACGTTTTATGGTAGAAATAGTTTTTAATTTAGACGGTGAGCAGAATACTGGTTGCTTGCTTGTTTTATGTGAAAAAAGGACTCATTCGGGGTTGTGCCGGCGGATGATGGGATAGATGGAGAAGAATGTTTTTTTTGTCCCCAAAAATTAATTAAATGCCTCCAAAAATCCTCTTGCCCACCCTATCCTCTCTAACTTCCCCCCATCCACCTATCCACCCTATCCCTTTTATTGACCTTATATTTTACCCCTTTTAGGGTACTTACATTACCCGGAGGGACCCAGCCCCCCCCCTATGATATTTGACTTTTATCGGGGGTCCCCCCAGGCCTTTTCTTTAATTATCAGATAAGTAGAAATTTTAGGAGACTTTAACTTTAATAAATTTTTGGAATTTCTTGCTGGGAATTTAGAACTACGATTTCTTAGAAGTATTCAGGATTGTTTTTGAAGCAGTTTGTGACGAACCTACAAGGGGTAATACCTCTGACTTAGTTCTGGAAACAAGGGAATCCCTTGTTAAAAATTTTAGAAGTTTCAAGGAACGGGGTGTTTTGCGACAAAAATAAATTTTACATTTAGAATTGAAGGGAAAGTATATAGTAGGGATAATCAGTAACAGTCTCAGATTTTCCCCTTAAAGTTTTAGTGGGATTAGGAACACTTAATCTTTTTGACGGGGAAACAAAGAAGCTATCAATAGAAGTTTTCTGAACACTATCATGCTGCTCAAAAAAACTTTTTACCCCTTAAAAGGGAAATTAGATCAAATAAAAATGACCCAAAATGGTTTTAATAATAGGTAAAATACTACTGGGCAAAAAAAGGGAATTTATAGGCGTATCAAAAGGGGGAGGGTCTTTTTATGAATCAGTTTTGATATTAAGAGGGACTTAAAAAAAAGGGGATAAGAAAAGCAAAAAGGGACTATGAAATTAATTGCTGGGGTTTAAAACAAACCCAAAAAAGTTTTTTCCGGTCTATAAACAAAAGCAGAGAAAAGGATAGGCCCCCCTTAAAAACTAGGGGCATTTACTGACAAAAAGAATGAAATGTCCTCCTTTTTTAAAATTATTTTTCTCGGTTTTTTCACAGGAAGGGCACTAACAATATTCCCGTAATTAATTTTTATAGTGGGGGCCCGAAGAAGAAAATTATGTAAAGTAAAAAGGAAAAATGCAACTAATGTACATTTTTGTGGCAAGTTTTGCTCTCCAGGAGCTTTATCAAAGGGAATGGCTTGATTTAAAACTCCTGGAGAGCGAAACGTTTGCCACAAATTTAAAGTCACATTAGTTCACTTGTTTTCCTTTTATTTACATATTTCGTAAATTTACCAACTTTATTACAAAATAAATTATGTTTAAAAACCCCCCAGTCACTAGTGAAATTTTTTGTGAAGCAAAAGAAGCTGAAGAAAATAATACCCGGGTCCCCGAGAGGTTTTTTCAAGGGTTTTAAGGAATGCAAAATGGAACTCTGTGAACCTTAACTAATATTTTTAAATTTATCTCTTCAAAAAGGTTGTTTTGTGTCTGATTTGGAAGGGCTAAATTAATTCCTATTTTTAAAACAGGGACAAGTCGTTAACCCTCAAATTACCGCCCAAAAAGCCTGACCTCAATTGTAGGCAAATTCTAGATCAATTATGCTCAAATTATAAGAAGCCCTCTCGAAAGCATAGCTTGATTAAAGATACTCAGCATGGATTCAAAGGGCCGGTCTTTTCTAAAATAAATTTTTTAATTTATTTAAAAAAGCTTTTGAGGCTGTTGACCAGATAAAGAAATTTTATATTATTTCTTAGTTTTTTGTAAAGGGTTTTGATGAGTTTCCCCCCAAAAAGGGCTTTAAAAAGTGGCACTCAGGCTTTGGGGGGAAAAGTGCTCTGTGGATCGAGTCTGGGGCACTGACAGGAAACAGAGGTGTCTATTTAAATGGGGTTAAACCGATGGGGTCTGTAAAAAAGTGGCGTTTCCACAGGGGATCAGTCTTGGGCCGTTGTTGTTTAAAATTTTTATCAATGATCTTGATGAAGGAATTACTAGTGATATGGCAAAAATTCGCCCATGACAAAGATGTAGGATAATTGTTTAAGTGATTTTGGAACTTTAGGGGATTTAAAAAAAAATTATTTTGGTTTAGAAAAGGGCAGAGCAGTTTAATGTGATAAATGAAGGTTCTTAAGTTTTGGGATTCCCATTAACCCAGCCCCTTTTAAGTTAAAGATGAGAAAATTAGCCATCAGATTGCGAAAAGGATTGGGGGGGTTAGCTTAAAACCCAAGAAGCAATGCCTAAGCGTCGTAATAAGGCAAAAAGATTACGGGATTTTATCAAGAAGTGAAGCAACAGAATCCAGGGTCAACTGCGCTTTATAAATCATTAGTAAGGCCTACCTAGATTATGCAGCTCAATTTGGTCTCCTTTCGAATGGACTAAATTCGTTAGAAAACATT
>NC_069447.1:30844599-30937357 GCF_026875155.1 Cherax quadricarinatus | reverse complement strand
ACTATAATACTTAAAGCCCTCTGATACCTCAGGCAGCTCTGTGATACTTCAGGCAGCTCTATGATACTTCAGGCAGCTCTATGATACCTCAGGCAGCTCTATGATACCTCAGGCAGCTCTATGATACTTCAGGCAGCTCTGTGATACTTCAGGCAGCTCTGTGATACTTCAGGCAGCTCTATGATACCTCAGGCAGCTCTGTGATACTTCAGGCAGCTCTGTGATACTTCATGCAGCTCTGTGATACTTCAGGCAGCTCTGTGATACTGTCATGTGGGTTTCGAAAACGTGGATAGGGTAAAAATACTCACGTAGGCTGGCAGTACGTATAATATATGACACCCATTCTGCATATATCAATCTCACCCTAGCAGAGTTGGGGTTAAATGTAAATAACCTGTATAGATGAATAATTACAGTATCAACTTATCAGTATTCAAGAATTTTTTTTTGTGTTCACGTTCTCTCCGAATTCTGAGAGTTAACAGTCTAGATTTGAGTGCACCGAATCTGCCTTTCTGTTAAACACTTCTTTCTTTGTATATATTCCTTCCTCAGAATCCGTAGATCACATGAATACAGATCGATCGATCAAATTTTTTTTTTATCACTTCTATTGTGTAATCTCAACGTTGAGTTTCATTCGATGAGTTGTGTTATATTATACCTTGTATTGCATTACAGTTTCAGTTACGTAAGCTTCCATTCCAATATTCTACTTATGTATGTTATAATGTTCAATTGTTGTGTACTTTGACATTGTATAGAATCAGCCCAAGCCGTACACCTGCCGTCTCTAGTTTGTATTAGTTGTATGTCGGGACGACATACGTTAGCGTCGCTGAGCTCTCAGTAGTAGTACCAGTTCCTAGTAACCAGTTACCAGTAACCAGTGTACCAGTAGATGACTCACTACCAACCGTCTCTGCGTGAATCACTGACTGTATTCATATTGCTGCTGACCTCACATAGGCACTGTGGGTCAGCTAGTCCTACGATAGAGAGCAGAGAGGCAGGACGGCGGTTGGCGCCTTTACACACATTCCGTTATATTATACGTACTACCAGCCTACGTGAGTATTTTTACCCTATCCACGTTTTCGAAACCCACATGACAATACTTCATGCAGCTCTGTGATACTTCAGGCAGCTCTACGATACTTGAGGCAGCTCTATGATATCTCGGGCAGCTCTGTGATACTTGAGGCAGCTCTGTGATACTTCAAGCAGCTCTATGATACTTCAGGCAGCTCTGTGATACTTCAGGCAGCTCTGTAATACTTCAAGCAGCTCTATGATACTTCAGGCAGCTCTGTGATACTTCAGGCAGCTCTGTGATGCTTCAGGCAGCTCTGTGATACTTCAGCTCTAAGATGCTTCAGACAGCTCTATGATACTTCAAGCAGCTCTGTGATACTTCAGGCAGCTCTATGATACTTCAGGCAGCTCCATGATACTTCAAGCAGCTATATGATACCTCAGGCAGCTCTATGATATCTCAGGCAGCTTTGTGATACTTGAGGCAGCTCTGTGATACTTGAGGCAGCTCTGTGATACTTCAGACAGCTCTGTGATACTTCAGGCAGCTCTGTGATGCTTCAGACAGTTCTGTGAACCTTCAGGCAGCTCTGTCATACTTCAAGCAGCTCTATGTTACTTCAGGCAGCTCTGTGATACTTCAGGCAGCTCTGTGATGTTTCAGACAGCTCTGTGATACTTCAGGCAGCTCTGTGATACTTCAGGCAGCTCTATGATACCTCAGGCAGCTCTTTGATATTTCAGGTAGCTCTGTGATACTTCAGGCAGCTCTATGATACTTCAGACAGGTCTATGATACTTCAAACAGCTCTATGATACTTCAGACAGCTCTGCGATACTTCAGGCAGTTCTATAATATTTCAGGCAGCTCTGTGATACTTCAGGCAGCTCTGTGATACTTCAGGTAGCTCTGTGATACTTCAGGCAGCTCTATGATACCTCAGGCAGCTATGTGATACCTCAGGCAGCTCTATGATACCTTAGGCAGCTCTGTGATACTTGAGGCATCTCTGTGATACTTTAGGCAGCTCTGTGATACTTCAGACAGCTCTGTGATATTTCAGACAGCTCTGTGATACTTCAGGCAGCTCTATGATACTTCAGACAGCTCTATGATACTTCAGGCCGCTCTGTGATACTTCACGCAGCTCTATGATACTTCACAACAGCTCTGTGATTACTTCAGGGCACCTCCTTTTGTGATACTTTTAGGCAGCTTGTGGTACTTTCAGGCAGCTCTATGATACTTCAGGGAGCTCTGTGATACTTCAGGCAGCTCTATGATACTTCAGGCAGCTCTATGATACTTTAGGCAGCTCTGTGATACTTCAGACAGCTCTATGATACTTCAGGCAGCTCTGTCATACTTCAGGCAGCTCTGTCATACTTCAGACAGCTCTTTGATACTTAAGGCAGCTCTGTGATACTTAACGCAGCTCTATGATACTTCAGGCAGCTCTGTGATACTTCAGGCAGCTCTGTGAAAATTCAGGCAGCTCTGTGATACTTCAGGCAGCTCTGTGATACTTCAGGCAGCTGTACGATACTTCAGGAAGCTCTATGATACTTCAGGCAGCTCTATGATACCTCAGGCAGCTCTATGATATCTCAGGCAGCTCTTTGATACTTGAGGCACCTCTGTGATACTTCAGACAGCTCTTTGATACTTCAGGCAGCTCTGTGATGCTTCAGACAGCTCTGTGATACTTCAGGTATCTCTGTGATACTTCAGGCAGCTCTATGATACTTCAGGCAGCTCTGCGATGCTTCAGGCAGCTCTTTGATACTTCAGGCAGTTCTGTGATACTTCAGGCAGCTCTATGATACTTCAGGCAGCTCTGTGATACTTCAGGCAGCTCTATGATACTTTAGACAGCTCTGTGATACTTCAGGCATCTCTGTGATACTTCAGGCAGCTCTACGATACTTTAGGCAGCTCTATGATACTTCAGGCAGCTCTATGATACCTCAGGCAGCTCTATGATATCACTGGCAGCTCTTTGATACTTGAGGCACCTCTGTGATACTTCAGACAGCTCTTTGATACTTCAGGCAGCTCTGTGATGCTTCAGACAGCTCTGTGATTCTTCAGGTAGCTCTGTGATACTTCAGGCAGCTCTGGGATACTTCAGGCAGCTCTATGATACTTCAGGCAGCTCTGCGATGCTTCAGGCAGCTCTTTGATACTTCAGGCAGTTCTGTGATACTTCAGACAGCTCTATGATACTTCAGGCAGCTCTGTGATACTTCAGGCAGCTCTGTGATACTTCAGGCAGCTCTATGATACTTCAGGCAGGTCTTTGATACTTCAGGCAGCTCTATGATACTTTAGGCAGCTCTGTGATACTTCAGGCATCTCTGTGATACTTCAGGCACTCTACGATACTTTAGGCAGCTCTATGATACTTCAGGCAGCTCTATGATACCTCAGGCAGCTCTATGATATCTCAGGCAGCTCTTTGATACTTGAGGCACCTCTATGATACTTCAGACAGCTCTTTGATACTTCAGGCAGCTCTGTGATGCTTCAGACAGGTCTGTGATACTTCAGGTAGCTCTGTGATACTTCAGGCAGCTCTGGGATACTTCAGGCAGCTCTATGATACTTCAGGCAGCTCTTCGATGCTTCAGGCAGCTCTTTGATACTTCAGGCAGTTCTGTGATACTTCAGGCAGCTCTATGATACTTCTGGCAGCTCTGTGATACTTCAGGCAGCTCTGTGATACTTCAGGCAGCTCTATGATACTTCAGGCAGCTCTGTGATACTTCAGGCTGCTCTATGATACTTTAGGCAGCTCTGTGATACTTCAGGCAGCTCTATGATACTTCAGGCAGCTCTATGATACCTCAGGCAGCTCTGTGATATCTCAGGCAGCTCTTTGATACTTGAGGCACCTCTGTGATACTTCAGACAGCTCTTTGATACTTCAGGCAGCTCTGTGATGCTTCAGACAGCTCTGTGATACTTCAGGTAGCTCTGTGATACTTCAGGCAGCTCTATGATACTTCAGGCAGCTCTTTTGTTTCTTAAGGTGTCTATGATACCTCAGGCGCTCTATGATATCTCAGGGAGTCTGTGGTAAATAGGCAGCTCTGGTGTACTTTAGGAAGCTCTGCGATACTTCAGGCACTCTAGGGTACTTCAGGCAGCTCTGTGATACTTCAGGCAGCTCGCGATTTTTCAGGCAGCACTATGTACTTAGACAGTTCTATGGTACCAGGCAGCTTGGGGTACTTCAGACAGCTCTATGAAAACTTCAGCAGCTCTGCGATGCTTCAGGGAGCTCTTTGATATCAGGCAGTTCTGTGATTACTTTAGGAGCTCTATGATACTTCTTGCGCTTGTGATACTTCAGGCAGCTCGTGATACTTCAGGCAGCTCTATGATACTTCAGGAAGCTCTGTTTATACTCAAGGCAGCTTATGATAACTTTAGGCACTCTGTGATACTTCAGGCATTCTGTGTTACTCAGGCGCTCTATGACACTTCAGGCAGCTCTGTGTTACTTTCAGGGAGCTCTATGAAATTCAGCAGCTCTGTGTTACTTCAGGCGCTCTTGATATTTCAGGCAAACTCGCGATACTCACAGGCAGCTCTATGATACTTCAGGCAGCTCTGTGGTTACTTCAGGCGGGCCCTGTGATACTTTAGGCAGCTCTGGGGAAAACTTCAGGCAGCTCTGTGATAAATTCAGGCAGCTCTAGGATACTTCAGGCAGCTCTATGATACTCAGGCAGGCTCTCTGATTACTTCAGGCAGCTCATACTTCAGGCAGCTCTGTGGTACTTCCCGGCAGCTCCCGGGGATACTTCAGGCAGCTCTATGGGTACTTCAGGCAGCTCTGTGATACTTCCAGGCAGCTCTGTGATACTTCAGGCAGCTCTATGATACTTCAGCAGCTCTATGATGTTCAGGGCAGCTCTGATACTTGAGGTAGCTCTGTGATGCTTCAGCATGCTTGTGGTACCTCAGGCAGCTCTTGATATCTCAGGCAGACTGTGGGTACTTCAGGCAGCTCTGTGATACTTCAGGCAGTCTATGATACTTCAGGAAGCTCTATGATACTTCACGCCAAGCTCTGGATACTTCAGGCAACTCTTGTTTTTCAGGCGCCTATGATACCTCAGGCAGCTCAATGATATCTAGGTAGATCTGTGATACTTCAGGAGCTCTATGATATCTCAGGCGCCTGTGATATTCAGGCAGCTCTGTGATACTTCAGGCATCTCGTGAAACTTCAGCAGCATGTGATTACTTTGGCAGCTCTGTGATACTTCAGGCAGCTCTGTGATACTTCAGGCAGCTCTATGATACTTCAGGCAGCTCTATGATACTTCAGGCAGCTCTCTGATACTTCAGGCAGCTCTGATACTTCAGGCAGCTCTGTGGTACTTCAGGCAGCTCTGTGATACTTCAGGCAGCTCTATGATACTTCAGGCAGCTCTGTGATACTTCCGGCAGCTCTGTGATACTTCAGGCAGCTCTATGATACTTCAGGCAGCTCTATGATGCTTCAGGCAGCTCTGATACTTCAGGTAGCTCTGTGATGCTTCAGCATGCTCTGTGGTACCTCAGGCAGCTCTATGATATCTCAGGCAGATCTGTGGTACTTCAGGCAGCTCTGTGATACTTCAGGCAGCTCTATGATACTTCAGGCAGCTCTGATACTTCAGGCAACTCTATGATACTTCAGGCAGCTCTATGATACCTCAGGTAGCTCTATGATATCTCAGGTAGATCTGTGATACTTCAGGCAGCTCTATGATACCTCAGGTAGCTCTATGATATCTCAGGTAGATCTGTGATACTTCAGGCAGCTCTATGATATCTTAGGCAGCTCTGTGATACTTCAGGCAGCTCTATGATACTTCAGGCATCTCTGTGATACTTCAGGCAGCTCTGTGATACTTCAGGCAGCTCTGTGATACTTCAGGCAGCTCTATGATACTTCAGGCAGCTCTGTGGTACTTCAGGCAGCTCTGTGATACTTCAGGCAGGTCTATGATACTTCAGGCAGCTCTGTGATACTTCAGGCAGCTCTGTGATACTTCAGGCAGCTCTGTGGTACTTCAGGCAGCTCTGTGATACTTCAGGCAGCTCTGTGATACTTCAGGCAGCTCTATGATACTTCAGGCAGCTCTATGATACTTCAGACAGCTCTGATATTTCATGCAGCTCTATGATAGGTACACAGATATCAGATCGGGTACCTCAGGTACCACAAGCACACAACAGGTCACAACATCGAGGGTCACTCAACACTGCACAAGCACAAACAGGTCACAACATCGAGGGTCACTCAACACTGCACAAGCACACAACAGGTCACAACATCGAGGGGTCACTCAACACTGCACAAGTACACAACAGGTCACAACATCGAGGGTCACTCAACACTGCACAAGCACACAACAGGTCACAACATCGAGGGGTCACTCAACACTGCACAAGCACACAACAGGTCACAACATCGAGGGGTCACTCAACACTGCACAAGTACACAACAGGTCACAACAAACGAGGGGCACTCAACACTGCACAAGCACACAAGGTCACAACATCGGGGGTCACTCAACACTGCACAAGCACACAAAAAGGTCACAACATCGAGGGGTCACTCAACACTGCACAAGTACACAACAGGTCACAACATCGGGGGGTCACTCAACATGCACAAGCACACAACAGGTCCAACATCGAGGGGTCACTCAACACTGCAAAGTACACAACAGGTCACAACATCGAGGGTCACTCAACACTGCACAAGCCCCAAAAACAGGTCACAACATCGAGGGTCACTCAACCTGCACAAGCACACAAGCACACAACAGGTCACAACATCGAGGGGTCACTCAACACTGCACAAGTACACAACAGGTCACAACATCGAGGGTCACTCAACACTGCACAAGCACACGACAGGGCACAACATCGAGGGTCAATCAACACTGCACAAGCACCCCAAACAGGTCACAACTCGAGGGTCACTCAACACTGCACAAGCACACAACAGGTCACAACATCGAGGGTCACTCAACACTGCACAAGCACACAACAGGTCACAACATCGAGGGTCACTCAACACTGCACAAGCACACAACAGGTCACAACATCGAGGGGTCACTCAACACTGCACAAATCCCATACTATGTGTTTATTAATTAATCTGACAATGATGTTGACAGAGTACAAAGACGAACGAATGTACAAGAATAACTGGGAGAGAGAAAGAGGGAAGTGAGAGAGAGAAAGAGGGAAGTGAGAGAGGAGAGAAAGAGGGAAGTGAGACGTGTGAAGACTTAGCCCAGGTTGCATGGTGGGTTGGTCACTGCCTGGGTAGGGAGGTCTGGCTTACCTACACCTTTCTTTGTAATCTATAACGTGCCTGTTCCTAAAGCTGCGTAGACAGACTTTGTATACCTGGAGTAAACCCCCTCCAGGTATACTCCACATATACGAAGTCTGTCAACGCCATTTCATTCCTGTTCAACTTTCTGACCAACCAGAGACAGACAGAACATGTCCAAATATTTCTGTGGCTCGACAGTTTGCTTTTGTGCCTCAAACTTCACACTTACTGCCTCTCTAACAGTCCTCTTGTCCACCCTATCCTCTCTAACAGTCCCCCCTATCCACCCTATCCTGCTCTATGTATGGTGTACCTTATAGTTTATCCTGCTCTGTGTATGGTGTACCTTACAGTCTATCCTGCTGTGTATGGTGTACCTTACAGTCTATTCTGCTGTGTATGGTGTACCTTACAGTCTATTCTGCTGTGTATGGTGTACCTTACAGTCTATTCTGCTGTGTATGGTGTACCTTACAGTCTATTCTGCTGTGTATGGTGTACCTTACAGTCTATTCTGCTCTCTATGTATAGTGTACGTCGTTATCGTGTCTTCCCAGGTCCATTTCTTTAATGTCATCACGATAATGTAGTAATTCTAGGAGACTTTAACTTTAGTCATATTGATTGGAATTTCTTGACTGGGAATTTAGAATCATGAGACTTCTTAGAAGTAGTTCAGGATTGTTTTTTGAAGCAGTTTGTGACAGAACCTACAAGGGGTAATAACCTGCTTGACTTAGTTCTGGCAAACAATGAATCCCTTGTTAATAATTTAGAAATTTCAGAGGAACTGGGTGCTAGCGACCACAAATCAATTACATTTAGCATTGAATGGAAGTACGATAGTAGGGATAACTCAGTAACAGTCCCAGATTTTCGCTTAGCAGATTACGATGGGCTTAGAGAACACTTATCATCTGTTGACTGGGGTAACGAAGAGAGCTATCAATATGACAGTTTTCTGAACACAATACATGCTGCTCAAAGAACGTTTATCCCATATAAAGAAATTAGATCAAATAGAAATGACCCAAAATGGATGAATAATAGGCTGAAATATCTACTAGGGCATAAGAAAGGAATTTATAGGCGTATCAAAAGAGGCGAGGGTCATCTTATGAATCAGTATATTGATATTAAGAGGGACATTAAAAAGGGGATAAGAAAAGCTAAAAGGGACTATGAAATTAAAGTTGCTAGGGATTCTAAAACTAACCCAAAGTTTTTTCCAGGTCTATAGAACAAAAGTCAGAGATAAGATAGGTACCCTTAAAAATAACTATGGGCACCTTACTGACAAAGAGAATGAAATGTGCTCGATTTTTAATAATTATTTTCTCTCAGTTTTTACACAGGAAGACACTAACAATATTCCAGTAATTAATTTTTATAGTGGGCCAGAAGAAGATAAATTATGTAACATCACAGTCACTAGTGAAATGGTTGTGAAGCAGATAGACCGACTGAAGCAAAATAAGTCACCGGGTCCTGATGAGGTTTTTTCAAGGGTTCTTAAGGAATGCAAAATGGAACTCTGTGAACCATTAACTAATATTTTTAATTTATCTCTTCAAGCAGGTGTAGTGTCTGATATGTGGAAGATGGCTAATGTAATTCCTATTTTTAAAACAGGGGACAAGTCGTTACCGTCAAATTACCGCCCAATAAGCCTGACCTCAATTGTAGGCAAATTACTAGATTCAATTATAGCTGAGATTATAAGAAGCCATCTCGATAAGCATAGCTTGATTAATGATACTCAGCATGGATTCACAAGAGGCCGGTCTTGTCTAACTAATTTATTAACTTTCTTCAGTAAAGCTTTTGAGGCTGTTGACCATGATAAAGGGAATTTGATATTATTTACTTAGATTTTAGTAAGGCATTTGATAGGGTTCCGCACCTTTAGATTTTTAAGAAAGTGGCGCCATGGCATTGGGGGAAAATGCTTCCGTGGATCGAGTCATGGCTCACTGACGGGAAGCAGAGAGTGTCTATAAATGGGGTTAAATCCGAGTGGGGATCTGTAACAAGTGGCGTTCCCAGGGATCAGTCTTGGGCCGTTGTTGTTATAATATATATCAAGATCTTGATGAGGGAATTACTAGTGATATGGGGCAAATTCGCCGATGACACAAAGATACGTAGGTAATTGATTCAAGCGTAGATGTTATGGAACTTCAGAAGGATTTAACAAACTCTATTCTTGGTTGGGAAAAGCGCAGATGCAGTTCAATGTAGATAAATGCAAGGTTCTGAAGTTTGGGAGTGCCAAAACCCCTAGTACTTATAAGTTAAATGATGTAGAACTTAGCCATACAGATGCGAAAAGGACTTGGGGGTTATGGTAAGCAGAAACCCTTTAAAAACCAAGACAGCAATGCTAAGCGTACGTAATAAGGCAAATAGATTACTGGGATTTATATCAAGAAGTGTAAGCAACAGAAGTCCAGAGGTCATACTGCAGCTTTATACATCATTAGTAAGGCCTCACCTAGATTATGCAGCTCAATTCTGGTCTCCATATTACAGAATGGACATAAATTCGTTAGAAAACATTCAGCGTAGGATGACTAAATTAATTTACATGCATTAGAAATCTTCCTTATGAAGAAAGATTGAAGACTCTTAAGTTACATTCACTTGTTAGACGAAGAATGAGGGGAGACCTGATCGAAGTGTATAAGTGGAAGATAGGTATTAATAAAGGGGATATTAACAGGGTCTTGAGGATATCTCTCCAAGAGAGAACCCGCAGTAATGGATTTAAATTAGATAAGTTTAGATTTAGGAAGGACATAGGAAAGTATTGGTTTGGAAATAGGGTAGTAGATGAGTGGAACAGTCTACCTAGTTGGGTTATTGAGGCTGGGACTTTGGGTAGTTTTAAATTTAGGTTGGATAAGTACATGAGTGGGAGGGGTTGGATTTGAGTGGGACTTTCACATCAGAGCTTATTTCTTAGGTGGCATTGAAAACTGGGTTGGTCAAATGTTTTGTTAGTGGGATGAATTGTAAAGGACCTGCCTAGTATGGGCCAATAGGCCTGCTGCAGTGTTCCTCCTTTCTTATGTTCTTATGTTCTTATGTTCTTATTACTTGCTTTAGCTTCTCGTATTCCATTCCCCTTACGATCGGTGTCAGTCTTATTGCAAACTTGTACGTTTTCTCTAGTTTCTGGACGTGACGGGTGTGGGCTGCATGCTGGTGCTGCATACTCTGGTAGCTCTGATGTATGCCGTAAATAGGGTCACGTATGACTGTTGATTACTAATATTACTGTTACATTCGTGGGGAAGGCGCTAAACCTGTATGGGTGTTGCAACACCTGGGAGACTGGGAGGCAGTAGGGTTTGATCCAATGATAGGGGAGACAGCTCCAATTCCTTTGATCAAGAGCTCTTCACTAGCATCAGTCCTCACCCAGTAGTTGTAGATAGATCTTCACTGTTGTAGACAGATCTTCACTGTTGTAGATAGATTCTCACTGTTGTAGATAGATTCTCACTGTTGTAGACAGATCTTCACTGTTGTAGATAGATTCTCACTGTTGTAGATAGATCCTCACTGTTGTAGACAGATCTTCACTAACTGTTGTTACCTAACACAGTAAGTGCAGCAGTTTCTCACTGACTCTAAGATTGTGCAAGAATGAGAGCATGTGTGAATAATTCCTGGTGACTGACGTGAGGTGTGGTGGCTGACGTGTTGCTGTGGTGACTGACGTGAGGTGTGGTGGCTGACGTGTTGCTGTGGTGACTGACGTGAGGTGTGGTGGCTGACGTGTTGCTGTGGTGACTGACGTGAGGTGTGGTGGCTGACGTGTTGCTGTGGTGACTGACGTGAGGTGTGGTGGCTGACGTGTTGCTGTGGTGACTGACGTGAGGTGTGGTGGCTGACGTGTTGCTGTGGTGACTGACGTGAGGTGTGGTGGCTGACGTGTTGCTGTGGTGACTAACGTGTTGCTGTGATGACTGACGTGTTGCTGTGGTGACTGACGTGAGGTGTGGTGGCTGACGTGTTGCTGTGGTGACTGACGTGAGGTGTGGTGGCTGACGTGTTGCTGTGGTGACTGACGTGAGGTGTGGTGGCTGACGTGTTGCTGTGGTGACTAAACGTGTTGCTGTGATGAACGGACGGTGTGCCTGTGAGTGACTGACGTGAGGTGTGGTTGGCTGAGTGTTGCTGTGGTGACTGACGTTGAGGTGTGGTGGCTGGACGGTTTGCTGTGGTGACTAACGTGTTGCTGTGATGACTGACGTGTTGTGTGGTGGACTGAAGTGAGGTGTGGTGGGCTGACGATGTTGCTGTGGTGGACTGACGTGACGGTGTGGTGGCTGCCGTGTTGCTGTGAGTGACTACGTGTTGCTGTGATGACTGACGTGTTGCTGTGGTGACTGACGTGAGGTGTTGTGACTGACGTGTTGTTGTGGTGACTGACGTGTTTCTGTGGTGACTGAAGTGAGGTGTGGTGACTGACGTGTTGCTGTGATGACTGGCGTGTTGCTGTGATGACTGACGTGTTGTTGTGGTGACTGACGTGTTTCTGTGGTGACTGAAGTGAGGTGTGGTGGCTGACGTGTTCCTGTGATGACTGACGTGAGGTGTTGTGACTGACGTGTTGTTGTGGGGATTGACGTGTTGCTGTAGTGATTGACGTGTTGCTGTGGTGGCTGACGTGTTGCTGTGATGACTGACGTGTTGCTGTGGTGACTGAGTGAAGGTGTGGTGGGTGACGTGTTCCTGTGGTGACTGAAATGTTGTTCCGGTGACTGACGTGAGGTTTAGTGGCTGACGTGTTGCTGTGGTGACTGACGTGAGGTGTGGTGGATGACGTGTTGATGTGGTGACTGACGTGTTGTTGTGATGACTGACGTGTTGATGCGGTTACTGATGTGTTGTTGTGATGACTGACGTGTTGCTGGTTGTCACCTTGCGGTGCGGGCAGAGGCGGTGGTGCTGGTGGAGGTAGTCAACACTTGCCTGACCAACAACGGAGGCTGCGCTCACCTGTGTCACCACGACGCCTCCGCAGCTGCGGCAAGATGCTCCTGTCATCCTGGATACCGTCTTCAAGACGACGGCAAGACGTGTAAGGTGGGTCCTCCACCGTCACCTAACAGATGGTCCCTCCCCCGTCACCTGACAGATGGTCCCTCCTCTGTCACCTAACAGATGGTCCCTCCCCTGTCACCTAACAGATGGTCCCTCCCCCGTCACCTGGCAGATGGTCCCTCCTCTGTCACCTAACAGATGGTCCCTCCACCGTCACTAACAGATGGTCCCTCCCCCGTCACCTGGCAGATGGTCCCTCCTCTGTCACCTAACAGATGGTCCCTCCCCTGTCACCTAACAGATGGTCCCTCCCCCGTCCCCCCCCCAACCCCTAACGATGGTCCCTCCCGTCACCTGGCAGATGGTCACTCCTCTGTCACCTAACAGATGGTCCCTCCCCAGTCACCTAACAGATGGTCCGTCCCCCGTCACCTAACAGATGGTCCCTTCCTGTCACCTAACAGATGGTCCCTCCCCCGTCACCTAACAGATGGTCCCTCCCTGTCACCTAACAGATGGTCCCTCCCGTCACTAACAGATGATCATCCCGTCACCTAACAGATGGTCACTCCCCCGTCACCCAAGGATGGCCCTCCCGTCACCTAACAGATGGTCCCTCCCCCGTCACCTAACAGATGGTCCCTCCCCCCGTCACCTAACAGATGGTAGCTCCCCGTTACCTAACAGATGCGTCCATTCCCCGTCACAACAGATGGTCCCTCCCCTCGTCACCAAAGATGGTCCCTCCCCCGTCAACTAACAGATGGTCCTCCCTGTATACCTAACAGAAGGTCCCTCCCACGTCACCTAAAGATGAATCCCTCCCCTTCACCTAACAGATGGTCCCTCCCCCATCACCTAACAGATGGTCCCTCCCGTACCTAACAGATGTAGTCCCTCCCTGTACCTAACCAGATGGTCGCTCCTGTACCTAACAGATGGTCCTCCATGTCACCAAACAAGATGGTACCTCGCAGTCACCTAACAGATGGTCCCTCCCTGTTACCTAAAAGATGGTCCCTCCCTGTCACCTAACAGATGGTCCCACCTTGTAACCTAACAGATGGTCACTCCCCGTCACCTAACAAATGTCCCTCACCCCGTCACCTAACAGATGGTACCTCCCTGTCCCTAACAGATGGTCCCTCACCGTCACCTAACAGATGGTCATCTCACTGTCACATAAAAGATGGCCCCCCCCGGTGGATCCTCCCCGTCACCTAACAGATGGTCCCTCCCGTCACTAACGATGGTCTATTCCCAGAACCTAACAGATGGGTCCCTCCCGTCCACCTAACAGATGGTCTTCCGTCACTAACAGGATTGGTCCCTCCCTGTCCCTAACAGATGGTCCCTCCCCGTCACCTAACCAGGATGGTCCCTCCCTGTCACCTAACACATGGACCCTCCCTGTCACCTAAACAGATGGGCCTCCTGTCACTAACAGATGGTCCTCCCCGTCACCTAACGATTGGTCCCTCCCTGTCACCAAAACAGATGGCCATCCCCGTCACCTAACAGATGGTCCCTCCCTCTCACCTAACAGATGATCCCTCCCTGTCACCTAAAAGATGGTCCCTCCCTGCACCTAACTGATGGTCCCTTCCGTCACTTAACAGAAGGTCCCTCACCGTCACCTAAACAGATGGTCCCTCCTGTTACCTACAGATGGTCCCTCCCTGGTCACATAACGATTAGTCCCCTCCCTGTCACCTACAGATGGTTCCCTCCCTGTCACCTAACAGATGGTACCTCCCAGTCAACTAACAGATGGGTACCTCCCCTGTCACTTAACAGATGTCCTCCCCGTCACTTAACAGATGGTCCTCCCCATCACCTAACAGATGGTACCTCCTGTCACCTAACGATGGTCCTCCCTGTCACTAACTGATGGTCCTCCCCGTCACCTAAACAGATGGTCTCTACCTGTCACCTAACAGATGGTCCCTCCCTGGTCACTATAAGATGCGTCCCTCCCTGGTCCCTAAACAGGATGGTCCCTCCATGTCACTAACAGAATGGTCCCTCACTGTTACCTAACAGATTGCGTCCCTCCCCGTCACTTAACAGATGGTCCCTCCCCGTCACCTAACGATGGCCCTCAATGTTACCTAACAGATGGTCCCTCCTGTCACCTAAAAGATGGCCTCCCTGTCACCTAACAGTGGTCCCTCCTGTCACCTAAAAGATGGTCACTTCCCTGTCACCTAACAGGTGGTCCCTCCCCGTCACTTAACAGATGGTCCCTCCCCATCACCTAACAGATGGTATCTCCCTGTCACCTAACAGATGGTCCCTCCCTGTCACCTAAACAGATGGTCCTCCCTGTCACCTAAACAGAATGGTCCTTCCCTTGGTCACCTAACAGGTGGTCCCTCCCCGTAACTTAACGATGGTTCCATCCCATCCACCTAAAAGAATGGTATCTCCCTGTCACCTAACAGATAGGTCCCTCCCTGTACCTAACATTGATGGTCCATCCCTGTTCACCTAACAGATGGTCCCTCCCTGTCACCAACAGATGGTTCCTCCCCTAGTCACCTAACAGATGGTACCTCCCCGTCACTTAACAGATGGTCCCTCCCTGTCACCTAACAGATGGTCCCTCACTGTTACCTAACAGATGGTCCCTCCCCGTCACTCAACAGATGGTCCCTCCCCGTCACCTAACAGATGGTCCCTCACTGTTACCTAACAGATGGTCCCTCCCTGTCACCTAACAGATGGTCCCTCCCTGTCACCTAACAGATGGTCCCTCTCTGTCACCTAACAGATTGTCCCATTCCCTGTCAACCTAACAGATGGATTCCCTTCCCGTCACTTAACAGATGGTCCCTCCATCACCTAACGATGGTCCCTCACTGTCACCTAACAGATGGTCCCCCCTGTCACCTACAGATGGTCCCTCCCTATTCACCTAACAGATGGTCCTTCCCTGGTCACTAACAGGTGGTCCCTCCCCGTCAATTTAAGGATGGTCCTCCCATCACCTAACAGGATGGTCCCTCCTGTACCTATACAGATGGTCCCTCTCGTCACCTAACAGATTGTCCCTCCCTGTCACCTAACAGATGGTCCTCCCGTCACTAAACAGATGGTCCCTCCCCATCACCTAAACAGATTGTCCCTCCCTGTCACCTAATCAGATGGTCCCTCCCTGTCACCTAACCAGATGGTCCCTCCCTTCACCAACAGATGGGTCCTTCCCTGTCACCTAACAGGTGGTCCCTCCCCGGTCACTTAACAGATGGTCCCTCCCATCACATATCAGATGGTCTCTCCTGTCACCTAACAGATGGCCCCTTTCCCCCGGTCACCTAACAGATGGTCCCCTCCCTGCTTCACCTAACAGATGGTCCTCCCGTCACCTAACAGATGGTCCCTCACAGTCACCTAAAAAGATGGTCCCTCCCTGTCACCTAACAGATGGTCCTCCTGCTCAACCTAACAGATGGTCCCTCCCTGTCACCTAACAGATGGTTCCCTCCCTGTCACTAACAGATGGTCCTCCCGCGTCACCTAACCAGAGGTCCCTTACCCTGTCAACTAAACAGATGGTCCATCCCGCACCTAACAGATGGTCCTCTCCCCGTCACCTACACAACAGATGGTCCCTCCCCGTTACCTAAAGATGGTTCCTCCCGTCACCTAACGAATGGTCCCTCCCCGGACCTACAGATGGTCCATCCCTGTACTAACAGATGGCCCCTCCCTGTCACTAACAGATGGTCCCTCCCTGTCACCTAAAGATGGTCACTCCCTCGTACCTAACAGATGGTCCTTTCTCCCCGTCACCTAACAGTGAGTCCCTCCCGTCACCTAACAGATGGTCCCTCTCCGTCACCTGACAGATCGGTCCTCCCGTCACCTAACAGATGGTCCCTCCCCGTCACCTAACAGATGGTCCCTCCCTGTCACCTAACAGATGGTCCCTCCCTGTCACCTAACAGATGGTCCCTCCCTGTCACCTAACAGATGGTCTCTCCCGTCACCTAAACAGATGGTCCCTCCAGTCACCTAAACACAGATGGTCCTCCCCGTCACCTAACAGATGGTCCCTCCCTGTCACCTAACAGATGGTCCCTCCCCGTCATCTAACGTGTCCTTATCACCCCTAGTCCCTCCCTGTCACCTAAAGATGGTCCCCTCCCTGTATCTAACAGATGGTCCATCCCGTCACATAAACAGATGGTCCCTCCCGTCACCTAACAGTGGTCCTCCCCGTCACCTAACAGATGGTCCTCCCTGTCACCTAACAGATTGGTCCCTCCCTGTCACCTAACAGTGGTCCCTTCCCCGTAACCTAACAGGATGGTCCCTCCCTGTCACCTAACAGATGGTCCTCCACTGTCACCTAACAGAGTTCCCTCACTGTCACCTGCAGATGGTCCCTCCCCGTCACCTAACAGATGGTCCCTCCCTGTCACCTAACAGATGGTCCCTCCCCGTCACCTAACAGATGGTCCCTCCCTGTCACCTAAAAGTGGACAACTCTCCCCTCACCAACAGATTGTTCCCTCCCTGTCACCTAACAGATGGTCCCTCCCCGTCACCTAACAGATGGTCCCTCCCCGTCACCTAACAGATGGTCCCTCCCCGTCACCTAACAGATGGTCCCTCCCTGTCACCTAACAGATGGTCCCTCCCTGTCACCTAACAGATGGTCCCTCCCTGTCACCTAACAGATGGTCCCTCCCCGTCACCTAACAGATGGTCCCTCCCTGTCACCTAACAGATGGTCCCTCCCCGTCACCTAACAGATGGTCCCTCCCCGTCAACTAACGATGGTCCTCCCCGTCACCTAACAGATGGGTCCCTCCCGTCACTAAACAGATGGTCCTCCCCGTCACCTTACAGATGGTCCCTCCCTGTCAACCTAACAGATGTCCCTCCTAGTCACCTAACAGATGGTCCCTCCCCGTCACCTTACAGATGGGTCCCTCCCCGTCACTAACAGATGTCCCTCCCTGTCACCTAAAAAGATGTCCCTCCCCGTCACCTAAACAGATGGTCCCTCCCTGTCACCTAACAGATGGTCCCTCCCCGTCACCTAACAGATGGTCCCTCCCTATCACCTAACAGATGGTCCCTCCCTGTCACCTAACAGATGGTCCTCCCGTCACCTAACAGATGGTCCCTCCCCGTCACCTAACAGTTGGTCCCTCCCTGTCACCTAACAGATGGTCCATCCCCGTCCTAAAAACAGTGGTCCCTCCTGTCACCTAACAGATGGTCCCTCCCCGTTCACACCCCTAAAGATGGTCCCTCCCTGTCACCTAACAGATGGTCCCTCCCTGTCACCTAACAGATGGTCCCTCCCCGTCACCTAACAGATGGTCCCTCCCTGTCACCTAACAGATGGTCCCTCCCTGTCACCTAACAGATGGTCCCTCCCCGTCACCTAACAGATGGTCCCTCCCTGTCACCTAACAGATGGACCCTCCCTGTCACCTAACAGATGGTCCCTCCCCGTCACCTAACAGATGGTCCCTCCCTGTCACCTAACAGATGGTCCCTCCCTGTCACCTAACAGATGGTCCCTCCCTGTCACCTAACAGATGTTTACATGAATCAGCTGATAATTGTATAAAAATCACCATCAGTGTTATTTTATGTTATTTTGTCCATTTTAATAAGTTCATTAAATTTATATAATGTATTTAACGTCAGCTGACTTTTGTTTGTTTACCTCTGTCAGCTGACTTCTGTTTGTGTACCTCTGTCAGCTGACTTCTGTTTGTGTACCTCTGTCAGCTGACTTCTGTTTGTTTACCTCTGTCAGCTGACTTCTGTTTGTTTACCTCTGTCAGCTGACTTCTGTTTGTGTACCTCTGTCAGCTGACTTCTGTTTGTTTACCTCTGTCAGCTGACTTCTGTTTGTTTACCTCTGTCAGGCTGAAACTTGTTTGTGTACCTCTGTAAGCTGACTTCGTTTGTTTACCTCTCCCGTCAGCTGACTTCTGTTTGTTTACCCTCTGTCAGCTGGACTTCTGTTTGTTTACTCTGTCAGCTGACTTCTGTTTGTTTACCTCTGTCAGCTGACTTCTGTTTGTGTACCTCTGTCAGCTGACTTCTGTTTGTTTACCTCTGTCAGCTGACTTCTGTTTGTTTACCTCTGTCAGCTGACTTCTGTTTGTGTACCTCTGTTCAGCTGACTTCTGTTTGTTTACCTCTTGTCAGCTGATCTTCTGTTTGTTTTAACTCTGTCAGATGATTCTGTTTGTTTACCTCTGTCAGCTGACTTCTGTTTGTTTACCTCTGTCAGCTGACTTATGTTTGTGTACCTCTGTCAGCTGACTTCTGTTTTTTATTCTGTCAGCTGACTTCTGTTTGTTTACTCTGTCAGCTGACTTCTGTTTGTGTACCTCTGTCAGCTGACTTCTGTTGGTTTACCTCTGTCGCTGATTCTGTTTGTTTACTCTGTCAGCTGACTTCTGTTTGTGTACCTCTGTCAGGCTGACTTCTGTTGGTTTACCTCTGTCATAGCTACTTCTGTTTGTGTACCTCTGTCAGGTGACTTCTGTTTGTTTACCTCTGTCAGCTGACTTCTGTTTGTTTACATCTGTCAAGCTGACTTCTGTTTGTTGACCTCTGTCAGCTGACTTTCTGTTTGTGTCCTCTGTCAGCTGACTTCTGTTGGTTTACCTCTGTCAGCTGACACTTCTGTTTGTTTACCTCTGTCCGCTGACTTCTGTTTGTGTACCTCTGTCAGCTGACTTCTGTTTGTTTACCTCTGTCAGCTGACTTCTGTTTGTTTACCTCTGTCAGCTGACTTCTGTTTGTTTACCTCTGTCAGCTGACTTCTGTTTGTTTACCTCTGTCAGCTGACTTTTGTTTGTTTACCTCTGTCAGCTGACTCCTCTTTTTTTTTTACATGTCAGTTGACTTTTTTTTTTACCTCTGTCAGGTGACTTCTGTTTGTTTACCTCTGTCAGCTGACCTGCTGTATTTGTTTACCTCTGTCAGCTGACTTTTTCTTGTTTACACCTATCATCTGACACATACATTTACACCCCTGTTTGTATGTTATGACACTGTGGTTGATGTTACTTGCAGGACGTCAACGAGTGTCAGGTGGGAGGACACAGGTGCCAGCAGGAGTGTATCAACACACCAGCAGGATAC
This sequence comes from Cherax quadricarinatus, assembly GCF_026875155.1. Classification (NCBI taxonomy): domain Eukaryota; kingdom Metazoa; phylum Arthropoda; class Malacostraca; order Decapoda; family Parastacidae; genus Cherax; species Cherax quadricarinatus. The sequence continues at coordinate 30,917,789 of NC_069447.1, read as the reverse complement.
ACCTGTGCCTGCAGCTCGGGCTACACCCTGAGTACCAACGGATTCTCCTGCACTGGTGGGTACTTGGTGTACCTGGTAGGTACCCGGTGGGTAACTGGTGTACCTAGTGGGTATTTGGTGTACCCGGTGGGTACCTGGTTTACCCGGTAGGCACCTGGTGTACGTGGTGGGTACGTGGTATTACTGCCTCTTGTGTTGATGAGTTGATACCATTATAATGGTATCAACTCATCAGTTAATACCATTATAATGGAATTAATTGATGGAATTTTGATTGATGTTGATGTTTTGATGGTGTATTGGTGTATTGATGGTGTATTGTTGTATTGATGATGTATTGAGAATAATGCCGAGAACAGCAGGTGACAAGGAGCTGACTTGTATCATAAACAATTATATAAGTTACTTATTGTTCAAAAAGTCATTATTCTCACTAAATTGGCACCAAAGGAAGGTCAGCAGTGTGTACAGCCCACAGCTGTACGCAGGTACAGCTCCAGTGTTCTTGTGTTCACCCACAGATGTAGACGAGTGTAGCTACGACGGTGGTGGGTGTGAACACTACTGTAGGAACACCCAGGGTTCCTTCACCTGCTCCTGCCGCCCGGGCTACCTCCTTGTTGACGACACCCGCTGTGTAGGTGAGTGTTGCCGCCCTCGCCACACAACACTTCCCCTCTTCTCGCACACAACAATTCCGTCTTCCTCGCCACACATCACTTCCCGTCTCCTCGCCACACAACCTTCCCGTCTTCCACGCCACACAACACTTCCCCTCTTCCTCGCCACACAACACTTCCGTTCTTCCTCCCGCCACACAACACTTCCGATCTTCTCGCCACACAACACTTCCCGTCTTCCTCGCCACACAACACTTCCCACTCTTTCCTCGCCACACAACACTTTCCCTCTTCCTCGCCACACAATCACTTCCGTCTTCCTCGCCACACAACACTTCCCGTCTTCCTCGCCACACAAACCCACTTCCCGTCTCCTCGCCACACAACACTTCCCCTCTTCCTCGCCACACAACACTTCCCCTCTTCCTCGCCACAAAAACACTTCCCCTCTTCCTCGCCACACAACACTTCCCCTCTTCCTCGCCACACAACACTTCCCGTCTTCTCGCCACAAACACTTCCCGTCTTCCTCGCCACACAACACTTCCCGTCTTCCTCCCCCCAACAAACTTCCCGTCTTCCTCGCCACACAACACTTCCCGTCTTCCTCGCCACACAAAAATTTTCCCCTCTTCCTCGCCACACAACACTTCCCGTCTTCCTCCCCACACAACACTTCCCCTTTTCCCTCGCCACACAACATTTCCCGTCTTCCTCGCCACACAACACTTCCCGTCTTCCTCGCCACACAACACTTCCCGTCTTCCTCGCCACACAACACTTCCCGTCTTCCTCGCCACACAACACTTCCCCTTCCTCGCCACACAACACTTCCCGTCTTCCTCGCCACACAACACTTCCCCTCTTCCTCGCCACACAACACTTCCCGTCTTCCTCGCCACACAACACTTCCCCTCTTCCTCGCCACACAACACTTCCCGTCTTCCTCGCCACACAACACTTCCCGTCTTCCTCGCTACACAACACTTCCCGTCTTCCTCGCCACACAACACTTCCCCTCTTCCCATAGTAACTACACAATCTGTTCCCCTTCTCAAACTACATATTCCGACCCCTTACTCAAATCTTGCCGAGGATGGTATCAGATGAAGACCGAAATATATTGTCTCTTTTCTACACTATACCTACATGACCTTTAATCACACCTCATGTTTTTTATGTTAAGAATCCGGGTCCCGAAGAACGTTTTTCGTGGATACTTAAGAGTGCACGATGGAGGTTGACCACCTGTGTTCTGTGGTGTCGGTGACGGCACCTGTGTTCTGTGGTGTCGGTGACGGCACCTGTGTTCTGTGGTGTCGGTGACGGAAACCTGTGTTCTGTGGTGTCGGTGACGGCCCCCCTGTGTGTCTGTGGTGTCGGGACGGCACCTGTGTTCTGTGGTGTCGGTGACGGCACCTGTGTTCTGTGGTGTCGGTGACGGCACCTGTGTTCTGTGGTGTCGGTGACGGCACCTGTGTTCTGTGTGTTCGGTGACGGCACCATGTGTTCTGTGGTGTCGGTGACGGCACCTGTGTTCTGTGGTGTCGGTGACGGCACCTGTGTTCTGTGGTGTCCGTGACGGCACCTGTGTTCTGTGGTGTCGGTGACGGCACCTGTGTTCTGTGGTGTCGGTGACGGCACCTGTGTTCTGTGGTGTCGGTGACGGCACCTGTGTTCTGTGGTGTCGGTGCCCGGCACCTTTTCCCTGTGGTGTCAGTGACGGCACCTGTGTTCTTTGGTGTCGGTGACGGCACCTGTGTTCTGTGGTGTCGGTGCGGCACCTGTGTTCTTGGTTCGTGAGGGCCCACCTGTGTTCTGTGGTGTCGGTGACGGCACCTGTGTTCTGTGGTGTCGGTGACGGCACTGTGTTCTGTGGTGTCGGTGACGCAACCTGTGTCTGTGGTTCGGTGACGGCACCTGTGTTCTGTGTGTCCGTGACGGCACCTGTGTTCATGGGTGTCGGTGCCGCCCACCTGTATTCTGTGGTGTCCGTGACGGCACCTGCATTCTGTGGTGTCCGTGACGGCACTGTATTCTGTCGTGGTCGTGACGGCACCTGTGTTCTCGTGGTGTCGGTGACGGCACCTGTTTTTTCTGTGGTGTCCGTGACGGCACTGTGTTCTGTGGTTTTCGGTGGACGGCACTGTATTCTGTGTGTTCCGTGACGGCACTGCATTCTGTGGTGCCGTGACGGCACCTGTTTTGTGGTGTCGGTGACGGCACCTGTATTCTGTGGTGTCCGTGACGGCACCTGCATTCTGTGGTGTCCGTGACGGCACCTGTATTCTGTGGTGTCCGTGACGGCACCTGTATTCTGTGGTGTCGGTGACGGCACCTGTGTTCTGTGGTGTCAGCGGCACCTGTGTTGTTACATTATTCGCTATCTTATGCTTTCCTCGTCCTGGCTGTTGAGCTGAGGTATTAAACTGGCCAAGAAAATAACCTACAGCAATGCAAATTATCAAAAAGATAACAAGTCACGACCTTTAGTGGCTGTGGTTGGCCACAACGTGGAACTAACTACGGCTGACTGACAGCATAAAATGATAGGTCAAAAGAAAACAAATTGGGTGTCAAAAATAAACTACAGTATCAATTCAGTGATTCGAGTGTCCTTGTACGGTGGTGTGCAGATGACGCGGCTATTACGACCCTCGTTGTTGGGTACTGAGAAGTGATAGCAGGTAATGTAATCCCATTGCATAGGATTGAAGAATAACCTCGGTCCTATCCGTCATCTTGTGTTTGTATCATATCATTTATACTTTCGTTTGTGGGATCTATTGTTATGTTTGTTGTGGCGTCGGCAGCATTAACCAGACTTGGGCTACCTCTGCCTTTGCCCTTCAACCATAGCACTCTTGTAGTCGATAGGCTTTCAGCTTAATAAACCAGTTAAGTTATGAAGTTAGTCGGATTTATAAACACACTTCAGTTCGTCTTGTTAATGTATGTTCTACTTTTCCCCCATTCAGTTGCTCCCAGACCCTTGAACGGTCAGCGTCCCGTCGCCGCCTCTGACCGCTCCGACATCCACCTCAAAACTATGGAGACCGACATAGGGAGTACTGGAGGAGGAGAGATAAGAAAAGAGGGTGAAGATAGGCGAGGCTGGGGCAACGACAGCTTTGAGGGACCCAAGGAAGACGGTGCATGGACGACACACGAGAAGAATTTAACAATTGAGGAAAGGTGGAGGAAGATAGGTGAAGAATGGCCGGGAGTACGAGGAGGAGGAAAAGGGCGAGAAGTTGGAGAAAGACGAAATGGTGTGGGAGGAGAAGATAAATGGAAACCAAAACAAACAGAACACTGGAATGCAAAGCATAACTTGTCAGTAGAAACTGGAGGTCCCTCAAGAGGAGACAACGAAGGTAAGACTCAGTGGACGCTTGAGAAGACTAATGTCACCGTGGTGGAGGCTTGGACGGCCCCAGACCACAGGCTTCCTAAGAGGCCTTCCAAGATGCCTCCCAGGGAGACTGACGAGCGTTTTGTGAAAGTAAATCAAAGCAGAGAAGGCGTGGACGAGGAGGAGGACACCAAGGTGGAGAAAGAAATGTCGAAGGTGGGACAAGATTTGCCGACGAGGGAAGATGTGTCGTCGACGGGGGAAGGGGAGGTGTCGTCGACGGGGGAAGACGTGTCACCGACGGAGAAAGACGTGTCATCGACGGAGAAAGATGTGTCGTCGACGGAGGAAGAGCACTTTGACGACAACCTGTTCACAGTCACTGAAGACTCCACCAACGTCACAACGTTGGTACAGAGTGAGTAGCCACACTTCTCAGTTCTTGTTGCTAACCTCTTTGGTTTGTAGATCCCATTAAGTATTCCCCAGTATATATCATCAGGTATTTCCTTATATATCCCATCGTGTATCTCCTCATTCAGTCCCTCCAGTAATCCTTGGGAAATATTTTTCTTAGTAGGTTTGAGAAGGATGTGCCTAGTATGGGGCCAGTAGACCTTCTGCAGTGTTCCTCCTGTCTTTCGGTAATACATTTGTTTCCATCGGTGCGTATTAAGACGCTACCGGATGAAATTCAACCACTGTAAACCATAACAAGGTGAATACGTACGTACAAGCACGCACACACACACACACACACACACACACACACACACACACACACACACACACACACACACACACACACACACACATGAAGATTGGGGAAGGGCAAAGAAGACCGCAGACACAATATAGTTTAGATGGCCAAAGACTGCAAACCTCACTCAAGGAAAAAGATCTGGGGGTGAGTATAACACCGAGCATATCTCCTGAGGCGCACATCAATCAGATAACTGCTGCAGCATACGGGCGCCTGGCAAACCTACGGATAGCGTTCCGATACCTCAGTAAGGATTCGTTTAAGACTCTGTACACCATCTACGTCAGGCCCATACTGGAGTATGCAGCACCAGTTTGGAATCCACACCTAGTCAAGCACGTCAAGAAATTAGAGAAAGTGCAAAGGTTTGCAACAAGACTAGTCCCAGAGCTACGGGGATTGTCCTATGAAGAAAGGTTGAGGGAAATCGGCCTGACGACACTGGAGGACAGGAGGGTCAGGGGAGACATGATAACGACATATAAAATACTGCGCAGAATAGACAAGGTGGACAAAGACGGGATGTTCCAGAGAAGGGACACAGACACAAAAGGTCACAATTGGAAGTTGAAGACTCAGATGAATCAAAGGGATGTTAGGAAGTATTTCTTCAGTCATAGAGTAGTCAGGCCGTGGAATAGCCTAGAAAGTGACGTAGTGGAGGCGGGAACCATACACAGTTTTAAGGCGAGGTATGATAGAGCTCATGGGGCAGGGAGAGAGAGGACCTAGTAGCAATCAGCGAAGAGGCGGGGCCAGGAGCTGTGACTCGACCCCTGCAACCACAAATAGGTGAGTACACACACACACACACACACGCTTGTAAGCCCAGTCCTAGAATAACTTTATAACTAGTTAATAACAATAACTCGAGGAATCTGTCTCACTCCCACCATTATTGTACAAGCGAGCGGCTCATGTCCTTTCGCATGCTATTACATTACTTTTTAACAAGTCACTAGAAACTAGCACTTTCCCGACACTACTCAAGACAGCAAGGGTTACACCAATACATAAAGGTGGTGACCCTACAGACGTAAACAACTATAGGCCAATATCAAACTTACCATTGCTATCCAAAATCTTCGAAAAACTCGTGCACAGGAGACTATATTCATTTATAACGTCACAAAACATACTCAAACCCTGCCAATTTGGATTCAGGAAAAATAAAAGCACTAATGATGCAATTATAAAAATGCTAGACCTGCTTTACACAGCATTGGAAAAAAAGGAATATCCGCTAGGAATTTTTATTGACCTAAGAAAAGCGTTTGACACAGTAGACCACGGCATCCTACTCCACAAACTTGACCACTATGGTATAAGAGGCCATGCGCTTGCATATTTTAAATCCTACCTTTCTAATAGGTATCAGTATGTCACCATTAAAGACACAGCCTCATCAATACGGCCACTTGATACTGGAGTTCCGCAGGGAAGTGTCCTTGGTCCCCTGCTCTTCCTCATTTACATCAATGATCTTCCAAACATATCCCAACACCTGAAACCCATTCTCTTTGCTGACGACACGACTTATGTCATCTTCCACCCTAATCTTGCCACCCTCAACACCATTGTTAACAAGGAGCTGCTCAAAATATCGACTTGGATGACAGCCAATAAACTTACACTTAACACTGGCAAAACCTACTATATTATGTTTGGTAGCAGAGCAGGTGTTGCGCAATTTAACATTAAGATCGACAACACTCTAATTGCCAGACATAATGAGGGCAAATTCCTTGGCCTATACCTCGACAACAACCTAAATTTCAGCACCCATATCCAACATATAACAAAAAAAGTATCCAAAATGGTTGGGATCCTCTCCAAGATACGATACTACATGCCGCAAACTGCCCTTCTCACACTATACCATTCACTTATATGAGAGTAAGACACATGTGCAACATCTGGGTATCTTTATTGTAGACGTTTCGCCATCCAGTGGCTTTATCAATACAAATTCTAGGACATAACTTGAAGACAGTAGAACTATGTACAGAAGATGAGGTAATCAGTCCCTCAACCTAGGAGTAGGTGCGAAGAGCACCATAGTCGTGGAGATTCTGAAGCAGAAGAAAGAATCCTGGCACTTCTGTACATAGTTCTACTGTCTTCAAGTTATGTCCTAGAATTTGTAATGATAAAGCCATGGATGGCGAAACTCTACAATAAAGATACCCAGATGTTGCACATTGTCTTACTCTCATCTTGTCGGTATTTATACCATTTCGTACACAACTTGTCAGACACTGCAACATCATGGAATCTTAATTCTGAGGACATGTACATAACCTTCACGACTACGACATCTATAACTTACAACTAACCATCTTTTGGGAAGGACCTACTTCCACTGGTGGAATCCCGCCTACAGTGAATATGCCCTGTTCTACACCTGACGTTACTATATAAGCGCCAGGATTCTTTCTTCTGCTTCAGAATCTCCACGACTATGGTGCTGTTCGCACCTACTCCTAGGTTGAGGCACTGATTACCTCATCTTCTGTACATAGTTCTACTGTCTTCAAGTTATGTCCTAGAATTTGTATTGATAAAGCCACTGGATGGCGAAACGTCTACAATAAAGATACCCAGATGTTGCACATGTGTCTTACTCTCATCTTGTCGGTATTATATACCATTTCGTACATTCACTTATATATCCATACCTCACCTATGCTATCTGTGCTTGGGGTTCAACTGCAGCAACACACCTAAAGCCAATAATAACTCAACAAAAAGCTGCAGTAAGAATAATCACTAAATCCCATCCCTGGCAACAACCCCCCCCACTCTTCATAGATCTAAGCTTACTCCCTGTTCAGAACATCCACACTTACTTATGTGCAATCATATCTACAAGGACCTTAAATTCCAATATTAACCTTGACTAAACCCAGTTTCTTGATGTACAGGATCAGAGGCATAACACCGAACACAAACACTCTATGACAATTCCCGTGTTCGACTAAACCTTTACAAAAATTCAATGTATTTCAAAGGACCTAAAATCTGGAACACCCTACCTGAAAACTCTAGAACTGCAGACCATTCATCACTTCAAAACTACAGTTAGAAAACATTTATCTCCTGATCCACCGACAACTAACTACATGATAACCACTGGTGGTTCACAATTACACTCACTCACCACTGACTATAAAACCCAGAAGTACTAATCTTAATCTTAAAATAATAAATCCTAACTAGTCATAAGTTTCCCTATGTTACTCAAATATAGACACCTTGTATTGTGCCAAAACAAAAGCATTCACATTGCTAAACTCAAAATAATGATGTAGTCACATAGCCTTAATACTATAATCTGTAAGGACTTAATGTTAAGAATTAATCTAAGTCTGCTGGAAATGCCTAGCCATGCTAGGTGTCCTAGTGGCCCCCTCTGTAATTAGTATTTTATAACATGTAAACCACAAATACCCAAAACCTGTAAACCCCACATTGTAACCATTATAGAGAATAAACTTGAATTGAATTGAATTGATTGAATAACTAGATATCTAATTTTCTGTTTATCTGATTACCTAGTTAAGACAATACACTGAGAGATACAACGCTGTAGGTTAGAGACTCCGGACCCACATCACATAGAAACTCCCTCACCTCATCTTGTAGTCTTCTAGTAAAGTCCTCTTTATCCTAGAGGAAAAATAAACACAAATAAAGTATAATGCCAGCCTTTACTGACAAGGTTTCGCCCACACAGTGGACTTTATCATGTCACAAAGTCTCAGGTCAGTAGAGGATACCATTATGCTACTTCGGTGTTTATTTTTTTCCATCGTGTCGATATTTTGTACCATTTATCTCCCTCTTGATCCAAGCAAATGCAGCTGGCAGCAGTAACAGCCTGGTTAATCAGGCCCTGATCCACCGCGAGGCCTGGTCACAAACCGGGCCGCGGGGGCATTGACCTCCCGACACCCTCTCCGGGTATCCTTCCCTTCCTTGGATCATACATCATCACTCTCTATTTCCCATACTCTGTATTTATCGTACAAATTTATCTGTTACCAATAAATACATACTCTGATGTATCACTGACGGTGTCTTCATTTCGTAGGGTGTCCGGCAGGATACGCAGGGCCAGGGTGCACAGTAAAGTGCACTGAGTGCCCCGGCGAGTGCACAGAGGAAGGATGCGTGTGTCCGCCGGGTGCCCGGGGCCCAAAGTGCCAACAACAGTGCCAAGAAGGATTCTACGGAGCAGGATGCCAGCAGGTAAGCCTCGGGGTATACATACCGTGTGTGCGTCAGTATCTTACCTCTGTGATGATGAACCAGCGCTAAACCCATAGTGGTATAATCAACGCCTTGGAAATGGGAAGGTAATTAAGTTTGATCCTCTTGATCAAGAGTCCTTCAGCAGCATCAAGGTGACCTTCCCTTGAAGGCTTGATATCAGTACAAGAACACTCCTGGTGCAGACCTGCTGAAGACCAACACATGTGCAACAGATCAGTATCATGTCACTACTACATCTGCTGCCTCTGTTTGTCTGAAGAAGTCTACTGTGTAGGCGACGCGTTTCATCAATAAAGATACCCAACTGTTGCCCATGTGTCTTAATTATCAGTCCAAATAAAACCACTCGTAGCGAAAGGTTTCTTTTAATGTGGTGTGTTATTAGTCACTGCCTGTGGTTATCACAGTGTTATTAGTCACTGCTTGTGGTTATCACAGTGTTATTAGTCACTGCTTGTGGTTATCACAGTGTTATTAGTCACTGCTTGTGGTTATCACAGTGTTATTAGTCACTGCTTGTGGTTATCACAGTGTTATTAGTCACTGCCTGTGGTTATCACAGTGTTATTAGTCACTGCCTGTGGTTATCACAGTGTTATTAGTCACTGCTTGTGGTTATCACAGTGTTATTAGTCACTGCTTGTGGTTATCACAGTGTTATTAGTCACTGCCTGTGGTTATCACAGTGTTATTAGTCACTGCTGTGGTTATCACAGTGTTATTAGTCACTGCCTGTGGTTATCACAGTGTTATTAGTCACTGCTTGTGGTTATCACAGTGTTATTAGTCACTGCTGTGGTTATCACAGTGTTATTAGTCACTGCCTGTGGTTATCACAGTGTTATTAGTCACTGCTTGTGGTTATCACAGTGTTATTAGTCACTGCCTGTGGTTATCACAGTGTTATTAGTCACTGCTTGTGGTTATCACAGTGTTATTAGTCACTGCTTGTGGTTATCACAGTGTTATTAGTCACTGCTTGTGGTTATCACAGTGTTATTAGTCACTGCTGTGGTTATCACAGTGTTATTAGTCACTGCTTGTGGTTATCACAGTGTTATTAGTCACTGCTTGTGGTTATCACAGTGTTATTAGTCACTGCCTGTGGTTATCACAGTGTTATTAGTCACTGCCTGTGGTTATCACAGTGTTATTAGTCACTGCTTGTGGTTATCACAGTGTTATTAGTCACTGCCTGTGGTTATCACAGTGTTATTTGTCACTGCTTGTGGTTATCACAGTGTTATTTGTCACTGCTTGTGGTTATCACAGTGTTATTAGTCACTGCCTGTGGTTATCACAGTGTTATTTGTCACTGCTTGTGGTTATCACAGTGTTATTAGTCACTGCCTGTGGTTATCACAGTGTTATTAGTCACTGCTTGTGTTATCACAGTGTTATTAGTCACTGCTGTGGTTATCACAGTGTTATTAGTCACTGCTTGTGTTATCACAGTGTTATTAGTCACTGCTTGTGTTATCACAGTGTTATTAGTCACTGCTTGTGGTTATCACAGTGTTATTAGTCACTGCTTGTGGTTATCACAGTGTTATTAGTCACTGCTTGTGGTTATCACAGTGTTATTAGTCACTGCTGTGGTTATCACAGTGTTATTAGTCCACTGCTTGTGGTTATCACAGTGTTATTAGTCACTGCTTGTGTTATCACAGTGTTATTAGTCACTGCTTGTGTTATCACAGTGTTATTAGTCACTGCTTTTGTTATCACAGTGTTATTAGTCACTGCCTGTGGTTATCACAGTGTTATTAGTCACTGCCTGTGGTTATCACAGTGTTATTAGTCACTGCTTGTGGTTATCACAGTGTTATTAGTCACTGCTTGTGATTATCACAGTGTTATTAGTCACTGCTTGTGGTTATCACAGTGTTATTAGTCACTGCTTGTGATTATCACAGTGTTATTAGTCACTGCTTGTGGTTATCACAGTGTTATTAGTCACTGCCTGTGTTTCACACAGTGTTATTAGTCACTGCTTGTGGTTATCACAGTGTTATTAGTCACTGCTGTGGTTATCACAGTGTTATTAGTCACTGCTTGTGGTTATCACAGTGTTATTAGTCACTGCTGTGGTTATCACAGTGTTATTAGTCACTGCTTGTGTTATCACAGTGTTATTAGTCACTGTTTGTGGTTATCACAGTGTTATTAGTCACTGCCTTGTGTTATCACATGTTATTAGTCACTGCTTGTGGTTATCACAGTGTTATTAGTCACTGCTGTGGTTATCACAGTGTTATTAGTCACTGCTTGTGATTATCACAGTGTTATTAGTCACTGCTGTGGTTATCACAGTGTTATTAGTCACTGCCCTTTTGTTATCACAGTGTTATTAGTCACTGCTTGTGTTATCACAGTGTTATTAGTCACTGCTTGTGGTTATCACAGTGTTATTAGTCACTGCTTGTGGTTATCACAGTGTTATTAGTCACTGCTTGTGGTTATCACAGTGTTATTAGTCACTGCTTGTGGTTATCACAGTGTTTAGTCACTGCTTTGGTTATCACAGTGTTATCGCTGCTTGTGGTTATCACAGTGTTATTAGTCACTGCTTGTGTTATCACAGTGTTATTATTCACTGCTTGTGGTTATCACAGTGTTATTAGTCACTGCTTGTGTTATCACAGTGTTATTAGTCACTGCTTGTGGTTATCACAGTGTTATTAGTCACTGCTTGTGGTTATCACAGTGTTATTAGTCACTGCTGTGGTTATCACAGTGTTATAGTCATGCTGTGGTTATCACAGTGTTATTAGTCACTGCTTGTGGGTTATCACAGTGTTATTAGTCACTGCTGTGTTATCACAGTGTTATTAGTCACTGCTTGTGTTATCACAGTGTTATTAGTCACTGCTTGTGTTATCACAGTGTTATTAGTCACTGCTGTGGTTATCACATGTTATTAGTCACTGCTTGTGGTTATCACAGTGTTATTAGTCACTGCTTTTGGTTATCACAGTGTTATTAGTCACTGCTTGTGGTTATCACAGTGTTATTAGTCACTGCTTGTGGTTATCACAGTGTTATTAGTCACTGCTTGTGGTTATCACAGTGTTATTAGTCACTGCTTGTGGTTATCACAGTGTTATTAGTCACTGCTTGTGGTTATCACAGTGTTATTAGTCACTGTTGTGGTTATCACAGTGTTATTAGTCACTGCTTGTGGTTATCACAGTGTTATTAGTCACGCTTGTGGTTATCACAGTGTTATTAGTCACTGCTTGTGGTTATCACAGTGTTATTAGTCACTGCTGTGGGTTATCACAGTGTTATTAGTCACTGCCTGTGGTTATCACAGTGTTATTAGTCACTGCCTTGTGGTTATCACAGTGTTATTAGTCACTGCTGTGGTATCACAGTGTTATTAGTCACTCCTTGGTACACAGTGTTATTATCTTTGTGGTTATCCACAGGTTATTAGTCACGCTGTGGTTATCACGTGTTATTAGTCACTGTTGTGGTTATCACAGTGTTATAGTCATGATTGGTTACTGTTTTAGTCAGCTATGGATATCAACATGTATTAGTCACTGTTGTGTTATCACAGTGTTTAATATCACTGCCTTTGGTTATACATGTTATTAGTCACTGCTTGTGGTTATCAAGTATTAGTCACTGTGTGTTATCACATGTTATTGTCACTGTGTGGGTTATCACAGTGTTATTAGTCACGCTATTACACAGTGCTATTGTCATGCTGTGGTTATCACAGTGTTTTAGTCATGCTTGGGGTTATCACAGTGTTATTAGTCCGCTTGTTATCACAGTGTATTAGTCACTGCTTGTGGTTATCACATGTTATTATCACTGCTGTGGTTATACAGTGTTATAGTCACGCTGGTTATCACAGTGTTTTAGTCACTGCTTTGGTATCACAGTGTTATTAGTCCCGTGGTGGTTATCACAGTGTATAGTACTGCCTGTGTTTCACAGGTATTAGTCACTGCTTGTGTATTCTCACAGTTTATAGTCACTGCCTTGTTTATCACAGGTTAGCACGCTGTGGTTTCACAGTGTTATTATCACATGCTGTGTTATACAGGTTATTGAGCTGCCTGTGGTTATCAGTGTATATAGTCATGCCTTTGTTATCACAGTGTTATTAGTCACTGCTTGTGGTTATCACAGTGTTATTTAGTCATGTTGTGTTTATCACGGTTATTATCCCCTGCCTGGGTTATCACATTTATTAGTCAGCTGTGGTTATACGTGTTATGTCCTGCTGGGTTATCCAGTGTATTAGTCACGCTGGTGGTTATCACATGTTACTGTCACTGCTTTGGTACCATGTATTAGTCCCATGCCTAGGTACACAGTGTTATTAGTCACGCTCGTGGTTATCACAGTGCTATTAGTCACTGCCATTGTTATCACAGTCTTATTAGTCACGCTGTGGTTATCACAGTGTTATATACTGCTAGTGGTTACACAGTGTTATTAGTCACTGCTCTTGGTTATCACAGTGTTATTAGTCACTGCCTGTGTTATCACAGTTATTATCACTGCTTGTGGTTATCACATGTATTAGTCACTGCTTGTGGTTATCACAGTGTTATTAGTCACTGCTTGTGTTATCACAGTGTTATTAGTCACTGCTTGTTTATCACAGTGTTATTAGTCACTCTGTGGTTTGGTTATCACAGTGTTATTAGTCACTGCCTGTGGTTATCACAGTGTTATTAGTCACTGCTTGTGGTTATCACAGTGTTATTAGTCACTGCTTGTGATTATCAGTGTTATTAGTCCTGGTGAGTATGCATTTTAAGATATATGCAAGTACATATTTCCGGGTGTTGCCGCCAGGAGGCGCTGGACGACCCTTACACCAGAAATTGGCAGGTCACCCGAGGCAGCACATAATTTCTTTGTTACATAGAATGAAGCAAAAATGTCATTTTAAATGGTTGTAAATATCGGTGGCCTTTGGCTAGAATATCATTTATATTTAGGAAGTAAATAATAGGTTTCAGTACTGTAATTTGTTAAGAAGATGAATAAAAGGCATAATTAAATTGCTTGAACAATTCTAAAATAATTTGTATTTAGGAGAGAAACCTCACGACGACGTTTAGGTCCTTCCCGGAGTATTGTCAAATAGTGACCATAATTTTTAAAGGAGTGAACCGGTAAGCCAGGGAAAGGCTTCGGTCAGATGACCACAAGCTCCAACGGCGGGTCATCCGACTAAGACCCGCGTCAGGAAACGCTTGTCCTATTTCCTGACGAACCTCACCTAACGTAACCTTGATTTTACAATGGTCACGGACGGACCGAAACATCGTCAAAGATTTATTTCCACATGATACAATGTTTGTACAGAGATGAGTGACATTGGTTATGAATATAGTCCATAGTTATGCAGAGCAGTTCTGGCAAGGTTAGTCAGGTTCCTCTCTTACTTTTTTTTTTTTTATTCGCCGGTATTCTCCCGGCCCGGGTCTTTTCCATGTAGTGGTGACCCGGCCTTGGCTCCCTATCTGGGGAGTGTCTCGAGACTTAAGTCTCCCATGGGAGGAGGTACAGTACCCCTCATCTTTGGGACCAAGTGTCCCCAGGCCTAGCCACATTCCCCGCCCTCACGGGGCTCGTAGGGAGAAGCTAGGCCTCTGGTCTGCCATCTACCCCGCCTCAAAGGGGCTCGTGGGGATGGCAGTCTTATGAGCTGCAGATGGTAGCAAGCTCAGGCCTCTCTTGACCTTAATTCCCTCTCTTACTGACGTTCATCTGTGACGTACATGATGATAATGGCCAGTTAGTCTCCGTAATGTTTGTGTTTATCTCAATAATTCTTGGACACCTTGTTATTAACTTTCTCCCGCACCATGTTGACCTCTGGTGACATTATTGCCCTTTTACCCTCTATGTTCCCAGTGCCAGATTCCCCCCCCCCCACACGCCACACTGACTCCAAGTGACACTACCTTTTGACCTCAGGTGTGCCAGTGCCAGAATGGAGGAACATGTGATGCCGTCAACGGGACGTGTACCTGTCCACCTGGTGTATTTGGAGAACACTGTGAGGACGGGTGTCCTGCAGGTCAGTGCACATACACCTCTGTTTCATCTGTCTAGGTAGCTGACTGCTGTTTAACAGTCTTGTCAGCAGTCTGTCTATCTTGTCAACACACTGTCTATCTTGTCAACAATCCCTGTCTTGCCAACAGTCATTCTAGTCAGCAAGGAATACTAACGTAATCATGGCTGCTTCCTATATTTTAGTCTTAAAAATTATTTTCTGAAACAATTGAAGGTCATCAACACTTTGAAGTGTTAACACAGGTGTAGTGGCAGGTGCTGCAGGTGTAGTGACAGGTGCTGCAGGTGTAGTGACAGGTGCTGCAGGTGTAGTGACAGGTGCAGTGACAGGTGCTGCAGGTGTAGTGACAGGTGCTACAGGTGTAGTGACAGGTGCAGCAGGTGTAGTGACAGGTGCTGCAGGTTTAGTGACAGGTGCTGCAGGTGTAGTGACAGGTGCTGCAGGTGTAGTGACAGGTGCTGCAGGTGTAGTGACAGATGTTACAGGTGTAATGACAGGTGCGGCAGGAGTAGTGACAGGTGCTGCAAGTGTAGTGACAGGTGCTGCAGGTGTAGTGACAGGTGCAGCGGGTGTAGTGACAGGTGCTGCAGGTTTAGTGACAGGTGCTGCAGGTATAGTGACAGGTGATGCAGGTGTAGTGACAGGTGCTGCAGGTGTAGTGACAGGTGCTGCAGGTGTAGTGACAGATGCAGCAGGTGTAGTGACAGATGCAGCAGGTGTAGTGACAGGTGCTGCAGGTGTAGTGACAGGTGCTGCAGGTGTAGTGACAGGTGTTGCAGATGTAGTGACAGGTGCTGCAGGTGTAGTGACAGGTGCAGCAGGTTTAGTGACAGGTGTTGCAGGTGTAATGACAGATGCTGCAGGTTTAGTGACAGGTGCTGCAGGTGTAGTGACAGGTGCTGCAGATGTAGTGACAGGTGCTGCAGGTGTAGTGACAGATGCAGCAGGTGTAGTGACAGATGCAGCAGGTGTAGTGACAGGTGCTGCAGGTGTAGTGACAGGTGCTGCAGGTGTAGTGACAGGTGCTGCAGATGTAGTGACAGGTGCTGCAGGTGTAGTGACAGGTGCAGCAGGTTTAGTGACAGGTGTTGCAGGTGTAATGACAGATGCTGCAGGTTTAGTGACAGGTGCTGCAGGTGTAGTGACAGGTGCTGCAGATGTAGTGACAGGTGCTGCAGGTTTAGTGACAGATGCTGCAGGTGTAGTGACAGATGCAGCAGGTGTAGTGACAGGTGCTGCAGGTGTAGTGACAGGTGCTGCAGATGTAGTGACAGGTGCTTCAGGTGTAGTGACAGGTGCTGCAGGTGTAGTGACAGGTGCTGCAGTTGTAGTGACAGGTGCTGCAGGTGTAGTGGCAGGTGCTGCAGGTGTATTACAGGTGCTGCAGGTGTAGTGACAGGTGCTGCAGGTGTAGTGACAGGTGCTGCAGTTGTAGTGACAGGTGCTGCAGGTGTAGTGGCAGGTGATGCAGGTGAAGTGACAGGTGCTGCAGGTGTAGTGACAGGTGCTGCAGGTGTAGTGACAGGTGCTGCAGGTGTAGTGACAGGTGCTTCAGGTGTAGTCACAGGTGCTGCAGGTGTAGTGACAGGTGCTGCAGGTGTAGTGGCAGGTGCTGCAGGTGTAGTGGCAGGTGCTGCAGATGTAGTGACAGGTACTGCAGGTGTAGTGACAGGTGCTTCAGGTGTATTGACAGGTACTGCAGGTGTAGTGACAGGTGCTGCAGGTGTAGTGACAGGTGCTGCAGGTGTAGTGACAGATGCAGCAGGTGTAGTGACAGATGCAGCAGGTGTAGTGACAGGTGCTGCAGGTGTAGTGACAGGTGCTGCAGGTGTAGTGACAGGTGCTGCAGATGTAGTGACAGGTGCTGCAGGTGTAGTGACAGGTGCAGCAGGTTTAGTGACAGGTGTTGCAGGTGTAATGACAGATGCTGCAGGTTAGTGACAGGTGTTGCAAGTGTAGTGACAGGTGCTGCAGATGTACTGACAGGTGCTGCAGGTTTAGTGACAGGTGCTGCAGGTGTAGTGACAGATGCTGCAGGTGTAGTGACAGATGCAGCAGGTTTAGTGACAGGTGCTGCAGGTGTAGGACAGGTGCTGCAGATGTAGTGACAGGTGCTTCAGGTGTAGTGACAGGTGCTGCAGGTGTAGTGACAGGTGCTGCAGTTGTAGTGACAGGTGCTGCAGGTGTAGTGGCAGGTGCTGCAGGTGTATTACAGGTGCTGCAGGTGTAGTGACAGGTGCTGCAGGTGTAGTGACAGGTGCTGCAGGTGTAGTGACAGGTGCTGCAGGTGTAGTGACAGGTGCTCGTATTACAGGTGTAGGGGAGTGACAGGTGCTGCAGGTGTAGTGACAGGTGCTGCAGGTGTAGTGACAGGTACTGCAGGTGTGTAGTGTGCAGGGTGCTGCAGGTGTAGTGACAGGTGCTGCAGGTGTAGTGACAGGTACTGCAGGTGTAGTGACAGGTGCTTCAGGTGTATTGACAGGTACTGCAGGTGTAGTGACAGGTGCTGCAGGTGTAGAGACAGGTACTGCAGGTGTAGTGGAGCAGGTGTGGATGCGCAGTGTAGTAGTACGGGTGACAGGTGCAGGTTTGACAGTATGCAGTGTATGACAGGTGCGCAGGTGTAGTGACAGGTGCTGCAGGTGTAGACAGGTGCAGCAGGTGTAGTGACAGATGCAGCAGGTGTAGTGACAGGTGCTGCAGGTGTGTGACAGGTGTGCAGGTGTAGTGACAGGTGCTGCAGTGTAGTGACAGGTGCAGCAGGTGTAGTGATCAGGTGCTGCAGGTTAGTGACAGGTGATTGCAGGTGTATACAGATGCTGCAGTTTGTGATTTGCAGGTTATACGGACAGCAATGTGTACATGCTGCCGTTCTGACAAGCTGCCTGTTCCAACAGATCTGCTATGCAACAGATCTAGGTCAGTGAGTGACCCATGTGCCGCAGTGAGTACTCTGCGATGTAGTGCAGTGCTTCACTCTAGTGACAGGTGCTGCCAGTAGTGACAGTGCCTAGCAAGAGTACACTGCAGTGTAGTGCATCTGCAGGTGTAACACGATTGCCTGCAGGTAGTGCGCTGCCTGCATAGGAAGGTACCTCTGATGCAGTCGCATCCTCAGTGAAGGTACCTCGATGTCAGTGCCAGTCCTCAGGAAGTACCTGCAGATGTCAGTGCCTACCTCAAGGAAGGTGCCTGATGCCAGTGCCTCCTCAAGTGGAAGGTACCTTGATGTCAGTGCTACCTCAAGTGAAGGTACCTGATGCAGTGCCTCCCTCAGTGAAGGTACTTGATGTCAGTGCATCATCTCAAGTGAAGTACTTGATGCCAGTGCTACCTCAAGTGAAGGTACATTGACGCTCAGTTGCCTGACTCCTCAGTGAGTGACCTTGATGTAGTGCCTCCCTCAGTGAGTGACCGTTGATGCCAGGTGCCTACCTCAAGTGATGCAGGTACGGCATTGTATGCCGTGCGCTCCCTGCCCAATGCTAAGGTACTGTGCAGTGCCACCCTCAAGATACGGTAACCTTGATTGCATGCCTATCTCCTATGGAGTCCAACTTGCGCACCAGTGCAGTGCCTCCCTCAAGAACCTATGCAGTGTATCCGGGGAAGACCTACTTGCCCTCAGCAGTCTATCAGGCAGGTACCTCGATGCATGCCACCACTCAAGGGAGGTTACGCTAAAGTGCTATCCTCAAGGAAAGGTACTCGATGGCCAGTGCCTATCTCAAGTAAGGTACTCGATGCAAATGTACTTCCTCAAGGAAGGTACTTGATGTCAGTGCCTACCCTCAAGTGAGGTACCTTGATGCAGTCAGTGCCTACCCTCAAGTGAGGTACCTTGATGCACCTTATTATCGTGCTGGGAAGCTCCTTGTCACCTGCCTCACAGGTTACTTATCCCCACTTAAGCATACCTTATCTCAGAAAATTTTATGACAAGGAAATTATACAGTAATACAGGAAAGTACAATTATTTATTCCCTTGGTATGTATCTTAGCAAGTGTATCACCAGTGTATTAAGTGCCTCACCACACACCTGCTTGCTTTATGAAACATTAGGGGAGAGGAAATTAAAACTGATAGCGTATAGCACTTGTGTTAGCGCCTTATGTTATAATATGTAAAGTAAAAGGAAACAAGTGATAATGTGACATATTGCACTTGTTCCTTTTACTTTACATATTGTCGGTAATTCTACCAACTGTATACTTGCAGGTTATTATAATAATAATATTATAGCAACGTTTCGCTCTCCAGGAGCTTTATCAAGCCATTACCCAATATTATAATTGATACAGAGAGAAATATAAATATCTTTTCCTTGATGCTTATTGACCTACGCCTGTCCCCACCTGTGACTAGTGGCATTCAAGACGTAATGTAACTGGGAGAGGACGTAATGTAACTGGGAGAGGACGTAATGTAACTGGGAGAGGACGTAATGTAACTGGGAGAGGACGTAATGTAACTGGGAGAGGACGTAATGTAACTCTTTTCCAGAGGCAGTATGTAACTGGGAGAGGCAAATGTAACTGGAGAACGTCCAATGTATGGAGAGGACGTAATGTACAGGGACAGACGTATGTAACTGGGTAGAGACTATGTAACTGGGATGAGGACTAATGTAATGGTAAGACCGTAATATAACTGGGAAGACGTAATTAACTGGAGGAGTATTAACTGGAAGACGTAATTAACGGGGGCTATGATAGACTAATGTAACTGGGAGAACGTTATGTAACTGTGAGAGGACTTAATTACCTGGGGAGGATTAATGTAAACTTGCGAGGGGATAATTACAAACGTTAAACTGGACCGAGACGTTAAACTTGAAAATGTAACGGGGAGAGGTTTAACTTGAAACTATTAACTGGAGAGTAATGTAACTGAAACTTAACTGGAAGATTTAATTATAACTGCCACGAGATATTGTAACTGAAACGATAATTAAAACTCCCCGAAAGTAATTAACTGGAAACGTCCTAACTGATATTATAACTTAAACTTTGAATTGAAGACTTAATTACCCTGAAGGATAATTAAACTGGAAACGTAATGAATTGGAGAACGTAAACTGCCCCTGAATAATTTAAACTGGAAACTTATGTTACTTGGAAACTAAAATTTGGAATATAATTAAATTTAAACGACGTAATGTAAACTTAAACTTCCCCTGATATTTAAAACTAAACGTTCCTAACTGATAACTTAAAATGTAACTTCGAGACGAATTAAACTTAAACTTCCCCTGAATATATTAACTGGAAACCGTAATTTAACTGGAGAACTTGCACCTGAAAATTTAACTTAGAACTCGTAATGTAATTTAAACGTATGTAACTGATATTTAAACTGGGAGAACCCCTGATATGGGAAAATTAAACTTCCCCCTGATATGTTCTACTTAACTTTGATTTAAACTTACTTTCCCCCTGATATTTAAACTTACATGCACCGATGTTTGAAAGTCCCCATGACGTTCCCGGGCCTGTGATTTAAACGTAAAACCCTTCCCCCGGGAACTTTAACTTAACTTCCCCGGGACTTACATTCCCCCCGATATTAACACTAAGTATTCACTTCTGATAATGCAGAATTCAGACTTCCTGTATATTCAGACTTTAATGCCACTGATAGATTTCTAAATAGAACTCCCCTGAATATTTACCTACTTTATCTCCACGATTATTTTACACTTAAACTTCCCCCTGATATTTAAACTTAAACTTCCCCCTGATATTTAAACTTAAACTTCCCCCTGATATTTAAACTTAAACTTCCCCCTGATATTTAAACTTAAACTTCCCCCTGATATTTAAACTTAAACTTCCCCCTGATATTTAACTTAAAGCTTCCCCTGATATTTAAACTTAAACTTCCCCTGATATTTACACTTAAACTTCCCCTGATATTTAAACTTAACTTCCCCCCGATATTTAAACTTAAACTTCCCCTGATATTTACACTTAAACTTCCCCCTGATATTTAAACTTAAATTCCCCCTGATATTTCACTTAAACTTCCCCCTGATATTTAAACTTAAACTTCCCCTGATATTTAAACTTAAACTTCCCCCGATATTTAAACTTAAACTTCCCCCCTGATATTAAACTTAACTTCCCCCTGATATTTACACTTAAACTTCCCCCTGATATTTACATTTAAACTTCCCCCTGATATTTAAACTTAAAACTTTCCCCTGATATATACACTTAAACCTCCCCCTGATATTTAAACTTAAACTTCCCCTGATATTTAAACTTAAACTTTCCCCCTGATATTTAAACTTAACTTCCCCCTGATATTTACACTTAAACTTCCCCCTGATATTTAAACTTAAACTTCCCCCTGATATTTACCTTAAACTTCCCCCTGATATTATACACTTAAACCTCCCCCTGATATTTAAACTTAAACTTCCCCCTGATATTTAAACTTAAACTTCCCCCTGATATTTAACTTAAACTTCCCCCTGATTTTCTACACTTAAACTTCCCCTGATATTTAAACTTAAACTTCCCCCTGATATCTACACTTAAATTTCCCCCTGATATTTAAACTTAAACCCCCTGATATTTAAACTTAAACTTACCCCTGATATTTACACTTGAACTTCCCCTTGATATTTACGTTTAAACTTCCCCCTGATATTTAACTTAAACTTCCCCCTGATATTTACACTTAAACTTCCCCCTGAATTTAACACTTAAACTTCCCCTGATATTTACACTTAAACTTCCCCCTGATATTTAAACTTAAACTTCCCCCTGATATTTAAACTTAAACTTCCCCCTGATATTTACACTTAAACTTCGCCCTGATATTTAAACTTAAACTTCCCCCTGATATTTACACTTAAACTTCCCCTGATATTTAAAACTTAAACTTCCCCCTGATATTTAAACTTAAACTTCCCCCTGATATTTAACTTAAACTTCCCCTGATATTTACATTAAACTTCCCCTGATATTTAAACTTAAACTTCCCCCTGATATTTACATTAAACTCCCCCCTGATATTTAAACTTAAACTTCCCCTGATATTTACATTTAATCTGCCCCCTGAATTTAAAACTTAAACTTCCCCCCTGATATTTAAACTTAAACTTCCCCCTGATATTTACACTTAAACTTCCTCCTGATATTTAAACTTAAACTTCCCCCTGATATTTACACTTAAACTTCCCCCTGATATTTAAACTTAACTTCCCCTGATATTTACACTTTAAACTTCCCCCTGATATTTAAAACTGCAACTGTATTCACTAACTTATATTTCCCATTTAACTGTCCCCCTGATATTTAACTTAAACTTCCCCTTGATATTTAACTTAAACTTCCCCTGATATTTACACTTAAACTTCCCCCTGATATTTACTCTTAAACTTCCCCCTGATATTTACACTTAAACTTCCCTGATATTTACACTTAAACTTCCCCTGATATTAACTTAAGCTGCCCCTTGATATTTACACTTAAACTGCCCCCTGATATTTACACTTAAACTGTCCCCTGATATTTACACTTAAACTGCCCCCTGATATTTACACTTAAACTGCCCCCTGATATTTACACTTAAACTGCCCCCTGATATTTACACTTAAACTGCCCCTGATATTTACACTTAAACTGCCCCCTGATATTTACACTTAAACTGCCCCCTGATATTTACACTTTAAACTGCCCCTGATATTTACACTTAAACTGTCCCCCTGATATTTACACTTAAACTGCCCCCTGATATTTACACTTAAACTGCCCCTGATATTTACACTTAAACTGCCCCTGATATTTACACTTAAACTGCCCCTGATATTTACACTTAACCTGCCCCCTGATATTTTACACTTAAACTGCCCCCTGATATTTACACTTAAACTGCCCCCTGATATTTACACTTAAACTGTCCCCTGATATTTACACTTAAACTGCCCCCTGATATTTACACTTAAACTGCCCCTGATATTTACACTTAAACTGCCCCCTGATATTTACACTTAAACTCCCCCTGATATTTACACTTAAACTGCCCCTGATATTTACACTTAAACTGCCCCTGATATTTACACTTAAACTGCCCCCTGATATTTAAACTTAAACTGCCCCCTGATATTTACACTTAAACTTCCCCCTGATATTTAAACTTAAACTGCCCCTGATATTTACACTTAAACTGCCCCCTGATATTTACACTTAAACTGCCCCCTGATATTTACACTTAAACTGCCCCCGGATATTTTACACTTAAACTGCCCCCTGATATTTACACTTAAACTGCCCCCTGATACTTACACTTGGCTACAAGCAGATTTACACTGAAGAACCTGTTTGGAATCAGACTTTTTAACAGTGAGTTTCCACATATGATCAAAAGATGGAGCTGAGCACTTACCTTGCCTAGTTAAACACCCATTAACACAAGCAACACTTACCAACACAAGAGGTTTCTCTCAAAAACAGCGTAACAACAGAGTGTAAAGCCAGAGAGGTAGTTAATGAAGGGTGTGGGTGGTGTGGCCACAGGGTGTGACGCTGGCCAGTTTGGGCCAGGGTGTGTCGAGTCCTGCCAGTGTGATGGTCGACCTTGTGATCCAGTGACAGGAGAGTGTAGATGTCCGCCAGGCAGCCAGGGTCCTCTCTGTAACCAGCGTGAGTAGTGTTCTGTGTGCATGGTTCATGTTGTAGTGTGCTGTGTGTGGACATGGTTCATGTTGTAGTGTGCTGTGTGTGTACATGGTTCATGTTGTAGTGTGCTGTGTGTGACGTGGTTCATGTTGTAGTGTGCTGTGTGTGTACATGGTTCATGTTGTAGTGTGCTGTGTGTGTACATGGTTCATGTTGTAGTGTGCTGTGTGTGTACATGGTTCATGTTGTAGTGTGCTGTGTGTGTACATGGTTCATGTTGTAGTGTGCTGTGTGTGTACATGGTTCATGTTGTAGTGTGCTTTTGTACATGGTTCATGTTGTATGTGTGCTTGTGTGTACATGGTTTCATGTTGTAGGTGTGCTGGTTGTACATGGTTCATATTGTAGTGTGCTGTGTACATGGTTCATGTTGTAGTGTGCTGTGTACATGGTTCATGTTGTAGTGTGCTGTGTGTACATGGTTCATGTTAGTAGTGTGCTGGAATGTCATGTTGTTGTTTTTTTTTCATGTTGTAGTGTGCTGTGTGTGTACATGGTTCATGTTGTAGTGTGCTGTGTGTGTACATGGTTCATGTTGTAGTGTGCTGTGTGTGTACATGGTTCATGTTGTAGTGTGCGTGTGTGTACATGGTTCATGTTGTAGTGTGCTGTGTGTGTACATGGTTCATGTTGTAGTGTGCGTTGTGTACATGGTTCATGTTGTAGTGTGCGTGTGTGTACATGGTTCATGTTGTAGTGTGCTGTGTACATGGTTCATGTTGTAGTGTGCTGTGTACAGTTATACATGGTTCATGTTGTAGTGTGCTGTGTACATGGTTCATGTTGTAGTGTGCTGTGTGTGTACTGGTTCATGTTGTAGTGTGCTGTGTACATGGTTCATGTTGTAGTGTGCTGTGTGTGTACTGGTTTCATGTTGTAGTGTGCTGTGTGTACATGGTTCATGTTGTGGTGTGCTGTGTGTGTACATGGTTCATGTTGTAGTGTGCTGTGTGTGTACATGGTTCATGTTGTGGTGTGCTGTGTGTGTACATGGTTCATGTTGTAGTGTGCCGTGTGTGTACATGGTTCATGTTGTAGTGTGCTGTGTGTGTACATGGTTCATGTTGTAGTGTGCTGTGTGTGTACATGGTTCATGTTGTGGTGTGCTGTGTACATGGTTCATGTTGTAGTGTGCTGTGTACATGGTTCATGTTGTAGTGTGCTGTGTACATGGTTCATGTTGTAGTGTGCTGTGTACATGGTTCATGTTGTAGTGTGCTGTGTGTGTACATGGTTCATGTTGTAGTGTGCTGTGTACATGGTTCATGTTGTAGTGTGCTGTGTGTGTACATGGTTCATGTTGTAGTGTGCTGTGTGTGTACATGGTTCATGTTGTGGTGTGCTGTGTGTGTACATGGTTCATGTTGTAGTGTGCTGTGTGTGTACATGGTTCATGTTGTAGTGTGCTGTGTGTGTACATGGTTCATGTTGTAGTGTGCTGTGTGTGTACATGGTTCATGTTGTAGTGTGCCGGGGTGTGTACATGGTTCATGTTGTAGTGTGCTGTGTACATGGTTCATGTTGTAGTGTGCTGTGTGTGTACATGGTTCATGTTGTAGTGTGCTGTGTACATGGTTCATGTTGTAGTGTGCTGTGTACATGGTTCATGTTGTGGTGTGCTGTGTACATGGTTCATGTTGTAGTGTGCTGTGTACATGGTTCATGTTGTAGTGTGCTGTGTGTGTACATGGTTCATGTTGTGGTGTGCTGTGTACATGGTTCATGTTGTAGTGTGCTGTGTACATGGTTCATGTTGTAGGTGTGCTGTGTACATGGTTCATGTTGTAGTGTGCTGTGTGTGTACATGGTTCATGTTGTAGTGTGCTTGTGTACATGGTTCTGTTGTAGTGTGCTGTGTGTACATGGTTCATGTTGTAGTGTGCTGTGTACATGGTTCATGTTGTTTGGTAATGTGCGGTGTTGTGTGTTACATGGTTCATGTTGTAGTGTGTGTGTGTGTACATGGTTCATGTTGTGGTGTGCTGTGTGTGTACATGGTTCATGTTGTAGTGTGCTGTGTACATGGTTCATGTTGTAGTGTGCTTGTGTGTACATGGTTCATGTTGAGTGTGCTGTGTACATGGTTCATGTTGTAGTGTGCTGTGTGTACATGGTTCATGTTGTAGGTGTGTGGTGTACATGGTTCATGTTGTAGTGGTGGCTGTGTACATGGTTCATTGTTGTAGTGTGCTGTGTACATGGTTCATGTTGTAGTGTGCTGTGTGTGTACATGGTTCATGTTGTAGTGTGCTGTGTACATGGTTCATGTTTATGTGTGTGTTGGCATGTTGGGGTTTTACATGGTTCATGTTGTAGTGTGCTGTGTCTGTACAGTGTAGTTCACTGTTAGTTGTAGTGTGCTGTGTGTGTACATGGTTCATGTTGTAGTGTGCTGTGTACATGGTTCATGTTGTAGTGTGCTGTGTACATGGTTCATGTTGTAGTGTGCTGTGTACATGGTTCATGTTGTAGTGTGCTGTGTGTGTACATGGTTCATGTTGTAGTGTGCTGTGTACATGGTTCATGTTGTAGTGTGCTGTGTACATGGTTCATGTTGTAGTGTGCTGTGTACATGGTTCATGTTGTAGTGTGCTGTGTACATGGTTCATGTTGTAGTGTGCTGTTTAGTGTGTACATGGTTCATGTTGTAGTGTGCTGTGTACATGGTTCATGGGTTTTAGTGTGTGTGGGGTGTACATGGTTCATGTTGTAGTGTGCTGTGTACATGGTTCATGTTGTAGTGTGCTGTGTGTGTACATGGTTCATGTTGTGGTGTGCTGTGTACATGGTTCATGTTGTAGTGTGCCGTGTGTGTACATGGTTCATGTTGTAGTGTGCTGTGTGTGTACATGGTTCATGTTGTGGTGTGCTGTGTACATGGTTCATGTTGTAGTGTGCTGTGTACATGGTTCATGTTGTAGTGTGCTGTGTACATGGTTCATGTTGTAGTGTGCTGTGTGTGTACATGGTTCATGTTGTGGTGTGCTGTGTACATGGTTCATGTTGTAGTGTGCTGTGTACATGGTTCATGTTGTAGTGTGCTGTGTACATGGTTCATGTTGTAGTGTGCTGTGTGTGTACATGGTTCATGTTGTGTGTGCTGTGTACATGGTTCATGTTGTAGTGTGCTGTGTGTGTACATGGTTCATGTTGTAGTGTGCTGTGTGTGTACATGGTTCATGTTGTGGTGTGCTGTGTGTGTACATGTTCATGTTGTAGTGTGCCGTGTGTGTACATGGTTCATGTTGTAGTGTGCTGTGTGTGTACATGGTTCATGTTGTAGTGTGCTGTGTACATGGTTCATGTTGTAGTGTGCTGTGGGACATGGTTCATGTTGTAGTGTGCTGTGTACATGGTTCATGTTGTAGTGTGCTGTGTACATGGTTCATGTTGTAGTGTGCTGTGTACATGGTTCATGTTGTAGTGTGCTGTGTGTGTACATGGTTCATGTTGTAGTGTGCTGTGTACATGGTTCATGTTGTAGTGTGCTGTGTGTGTACATGGTTCATGTTGTAGTGTGCTGTGTGTGTACATGGTTCATGTTGTAGTGTGCTGTGTACATGGTTCATGTTGTAGTGTGCTGTGTACATGGTTCATGTTGTGGTGTGCTGTGTACATGGTTCATGTTGTAGTGTGCTGTGTGTGTACATGGTTCATGTTGTAGTGTGCTGTGTACATGGTTCATGTTGTAGTGTGCTGTGTACATGGTTCATGTTGTAGTGTGCTGTGTACATGGTTCATGTTGTAGTGTGCTGTGTACATGGTTCATGTTGTGTGTGCTGTGTACATGGTTCATGTTGTAGTGTGCTGTGTTACATGGTTCATGTTGTAGTGTGCTGTGTGTGTACATGGTTCATGTTGTAGTGTGCTGTGTACTGGTTCATGTTGTAGTGTGCTGTGTGTGTACATGGTTCATGTTGTGGTGTGCTGTGTACATGGTTCATGTTGTAGTGTGCTGTTGTACATGGTTCATGTTGTAGTGTGCTGTGTACATGGTTCATGTTGTAGTGTGCTGTGTGTGTACATGGTTCATGTTGTAGTGTGCTGTGTGTGTACATGGTTCATGTTGTAGTGTGCTGTGTTGTACTGGTTCATGTTGTAGTGTGCTGTGTGTGTACATGGTTCATGTTGTGTGTGCTTGTGTGTACATGGTTCATGTTGTAGTGTGCTGTGTGTGTACATGGTTTTGTTGTAGTGTGCTGTGTACATGGTCATGTTGTAGTGTGCTGTGTGTGTACATGGTTATGTTGTGTAGTGTGTGTGTGTGTACATGGTTCATGTTGTAGTGTGCTGTGTGTGTACATGGTTCATGTTGTAGTGTGCTGTGTGTGTACATGGTTCATGTTGTAGTGTGCTGTGTGTGTACATGGTTCATGTTGTAGTGTGCTGTGTGTGTACATGGTTCATGTTGTAGTGTGCTGTGTGTGTACATGGCTCATGTTGTACTGTAGTCCCACTGCACAAAGGTGGCAGTAAAGCAATAGCAAAGAACT
Source organism: Cherax quadricarinatus (assembly GCF_026875155.1). NCBI lineage: Eukaryota > Metazoa > Arthropoda > Malacostraca > Decapoda > Parastacidae > Cherax > Cherax quadricarinatus. The sequence goes on along the minus strand of NC_069447.1, from coordinate 30,889,540 downwards.
ACTGACAGATAGCACTAACATCCCATATCATAAAAATCTTTGAAAGGGTCCGAAGAACCAAGATCACTACTCATCTAGATACTCATCAGTTACACAACCCAGGGCAACATTTGTTTAGAGCAGGTCGCTCCTGTCTGTCTCAACTACTGGACCACTATGACAAGGTCCTGGATGATCTAGAAGACAAAAAAAAATGCAAATGTAGTATACACAGACTCTGCCTTCGACAAGTGTGACCATGGCATAACAGTGCGCAAAATGCGTGATAAAGGAATAACAGGAAAAGTTGGTAGATGGATCTATAACTTTATAACAAATAGAACACAAAGAGTAGTAGTACACAGAGTAAAGTCTGAGGCGACTACAGTAAAAATCTCTGTTCCACAAGGCACAGTACTCGCCCCCATCCTGTTCCTCATCTTCATATCTGCCATAGACAGAGATGTAAGCCACAGTACCGTGTCTTCATTTGTAGATGACACCCGAATTTGCGTAACAACGACCTCCATCGAAGACACTGCAAGACTCCATGCGGACATCAACCAAATCAATTACCAAGATATGGAGAATTTGAGGATATTAAAACTACGTCGGAGTATGAAACAAAATCCAACCACACAGTAGAGCGAGAAAATAATGTAAAGGTCATGGGACTGATAATTTCAGAGGATCTCACATTCAAAGGCCACAACAATATATCTACCACATGTTAGAAAAATGACAGGAGGAATAATGAGAACCTTCAAAACTAGGGATGCCAGGCACATGATAACTCTCTACAGATCGCTTGTTCTCTCTAGGCTGGAATGTTGCTGCACACTAACAGCGTCTCTCAAGGCAAGTGATATTGTTGACCTGGAGAATGTACAGAGAAACTTCACGGCACATGTAAGTACAATAAAACACCTTAATTACAGGGAACTGGTTGAAGTTCCTTGACTTGTATTCCCTGGAACGCAGGCGAGAAAGATGCATGATAATATACACCTGGAAAATCCTAGAGGGATTAGTACCAAATGTACACACGAAAATACTCCCTACGAAGTGTCAGGAGCCCAAGACTGTTCAGCTGCCTACCAATAGACCCCTGGCTGTCTTCAAGAAGCGCTGGACAGGTACCTAAAGTCAGTACCTGACCAGCCGGGTTGTGGTTCGTACGCCAGTGTACGTGTGGCCAACAGCAATACCTGGTTGATCAGGCCCTGATCCACCGCGAGGCCTGGTCTCGGACCGGGCCGCGGGGGCGTTGACCCCAGAAACTCTCTCCAGGTACACAGTGTCATCTGTTGTGTGTGTGTGTGTGTGTGTGTGTGTGTGTGTGTGTGTGTGTGTGTGCAAGGTTCATGTTTTGTGGTCGTTCCATAGTTTTAAGAACTACCAGCTCAGTTGTGGACTTGTTCGTCAATAATAATAATAATAAATAATAATAAGAATAATAATAATAATTAATAATATCTGTAACCTAAAGACGCTAAGCCTCATTAACTAACATCTTAATTAGGAGAACCATCAGTGGGTCATTAACATCTCATCGTAAACAACTAACCCGACCAACTACCAGATCATTAACCTTTTTGATGACGCTAATTAATGATCAACATTATATACACCGCATGATGATAATTAAGACCATTTAGACTAATCATCGAATATGTTAATTAATCTGTTTTTTAATGATATTGTCATATTACATTAAAGAATGTGAAATATTTATACAAAAATATTTTTTATTATCACACTGGCCGATTCCCACCAAGGCAGGGTGGCCCGAAAAAGAAAAACTTTCACCATCATTCACTCCATCACTGTCTTGCCAGAAGGGTGCTTTACACTACAGTTTTTAAACTGCAACACTAACACCCCTCCTTCAGAGTGCAGGCACTGTACTTCCCATCTCCAGGACTCAAGTCCGGCCTGCCGGTTTCCCTGAACCCCTTCATAAATGTTACTTTGCTCACACTCCAACAGCACGTCAAGTATTAAAAACCATTTGTCTCCAATCACTCCTATCAAACACGCTCACGCATGCCTGTTGGAAGTCCAAGCCCCTCGCACACAAAACCTCCTTTACCCCCTCCCTCCAACCTTTCCTAGGCCGACCCCTACCCCGCCTTCCTTCCACTACAGATTGATACACTCTTGAAGTCATTCTGTTTCGCTCCATTCTCTCTACATGCCCGAACCACCTCAACAACCCTTCCTCAGCCCTCTGGACAACAGTTTTGGTAATCCCGCACCTCCTCCTAACTTCCAAACTACGAATTCTCTGCATATATTCACACCACACATTGCCCTCAGACATGACATCTCCACTGCCTCCAGCCTTCTCCTCGCTGCAACATTCATCACCCATGCTTCACACCCATATAAGAGCGTTGGTAAAACTATACTCTCATACATTCCCCTCTTTGCCTCCAAGGACAAAGTTCTTTGTCTCCACAGACTCCTAAGTGCACCACTCACCCTTTTCCCCTCATCAATTCTATGATTCACCTCATCTTTCATAGACCCATCTGCTGACACATCCACTCCCAAATATCTGAATACATTCACCTCCTCCATACTCTCTCCCTCCAATCTGATATCCAATCTTTCATCAACTAATCTTTTTGTTATCCTCATAACGTTACTTTTTCCTGTATTCACTTTTAATTTTCTTCTTTTACACACCCTACCAAATTCATCAACCAACCTTTGCAACTTCTCTTCAGAATCTCCCAAGAGCACAGTGTCATCAGCAAAGAGTTTTTTTTTTTATTGTGTTTCAGTTGTTAGAGGTGTGCTTAGTACTAACTGGGGGTACAATACCAACAGTCTACTAACTGGGGGTATAATACCAACAGTCTACTAACTGGGGGTATAATACCAACAGTCTACTAACTGGGGGTATAATACCAACAGTCTACTAACTGGGGGTATAATACCAACAGTCTACTAACTGGGGGTATAATACCCAACAGTCTACTAACTGGGGGTATAATACCAACAGTCTACTAACTGGGGGTACAATACCAACAGTCTACTAACTGGGGGTATAATACCAACAGTCTACTAACTGGGGGTACAATACCAACAGTCTACTAACTGGGGTATAATACCAACAGTCTACTAACTGGGGTATAATACCAACAGTCTACTAACTGGGGGTATAATACCAACAGTCTACTAACTGGGGGTATAATACCAACGTCTACTAACTGGGGGTGTAATACCAACAGTCTACTAACTGGGGTATGATGCCAACAGTCTACTAACTGGGGGTATAATACCAACAGTCTACTAACTGGGGGTATAATACCAACAGTCTACTAACTGGGGGTGTAATACCAACAGTCTACTAACTGGGGGTATAATACCAACAGTCTACTAACTGGGGGTATAATACCAACAGTCTACTAACTGGGGGTATAATACCAACAGTCTACTAACTGGGGGTATAATACCAACAGTCTACTAACTGGGGGTATAATACCAACAGTCTACTAACAGGGGGTATGATGCCAACAGTCTACTAACTGGGGGTATAATACCAACAGTCTATTAACTGGGGGTATAATACCAACAGTCTACTAACTGGGGGTATAATACCAACAGTCTATTAACTGGGGGTATAATACCAACAGTCTACTAACTGGGGGTATAATACCAACAGTCTATTAACTGGGGGTATAATACCAACAGTCTACTAACTGGGGGTATGATGCCAACAGTCTACTAACTGGGGGTATAATACCAACAGTCTATTAACTGGGAGTATAATACCAACAGTCTACTAACTGAGGGTATAATACCAACAGTCTACTAACTGGGGGTATAATACCAACAGTCTACTAACTGGGGGTATAATACCAACAGTCTACTAACTGGGGGTATAATACCAACAGTCTACTAACTGGGGGTATAATACCAACAGTCTACTAACTGGGGGTATAATACCAACAGTCTACTAACTGGGGGTATGATGCCAACAGTCTACTAACTGGGGGTATATTACCAACAGTCTACTAACTGGGGGTATAATACCAACAGTCTATTAACTGGGGGTATAATACCAACAGTCTACTAACTGGTGGTATAATACCAACAGTCTACTAACTGGGGGTATAATACCAACAGTCTACTAACTGGGGGTATAATACCAACAGTCTATTAACTGGGGGTATAATACCAACAGTCTACTAACTGGGGGTATAATACCAACAGTCTACTAACTGGGGTATAATACCAACAGTCTACTAACTGGGGTATAATACCAACAGTCTACTAACTGGGGGTATAATACCAACAGTCTACGAACTGGGGGTGTAATACCAACAGTCTACTAACTGGGGGTATAATACCAACAGTCTACTAACTGGGGGTATGATGCCAACAGTCTACTAACTGGGGGTATGATGCCAACAGTCTACTAACTGGGGTATAATACCAACAGTCTACTAACTGGGGGTATAATACCAACAGTCTACGAACTGGGGGTGTAATACCAACAGTCTACTAACTGGGGGTATAATACCAACAGTCTACTAACTGGGGGTATGATGCCAACAGTCTACTAACTGGGGGTATGATGCCAACAGTCTACTAACTGGGGGTATGATGCCAACAGTCTACTAACTGGGGGTATGATGCCAACAGTCTACTAACTGGGGGTATAATACCAACAGTCTACTAACTGGGGGTATAATACCAACAGTCTACGAACTGGGGGTGTAATACCAACAGTCTACTAACTGGGGGTATAATACCAACAGTCTACTAACTGGGGGTATGATGCCAACAGTCTACTAACTGGGGGTATGATGCCAACAGTCTACTAACTGGGGGTATAATACCAACAGTCTACTAACTGGGGGTATAATACCAACAGTCTACGAACTGGGGTGTAATACCAACAGTCTACTAACTGGGGGTATAATACCAACAGTCTACTAACTGGGGGTATGATGCCAACAGTCTACTAACTGGGGGTATAATACCAACAGTCTACTAACTGGGGGTATAATACCAACAGTCTACTAACTGGGGGTATGATGCCAACAGTCTACTAACTGGGGGTATAATACCAACAGTCTATTAACTGGGGGTATAATACCAACAGTCTACTAACTGAGGGTATAATACCAACAGTCTACTAACTGGGGGTATAATACCAACAGTCTACTAACTGGGGGTATAATACCAACAGTCTACTAACTGGGGGTATAATACCAACAGCCTACTAACTGGGGGTATGATGCCAACAGTCTACTAACTGGGGGTATAATACCAACAGTCTATTAACTGGGGGTATAATACCAACAGTCTATTAACTGGGGGTATAATACCAACAGTCTACTAACTGGGGGTATAATACCAACAGTCTACTAACTGGGGGTATAATACCAACAGTCTACTAACTGGGGGTATAATACCAACAGTCTATTAACTGGGGGTATAATACCAACAGTCTACTAACTGGGGGTATAATACCAACAGTCTACTAACTGGGGGTATAATACCAACAGTCTACTAACTGGGGTATAATACCAACAGTCTACTAACTGGGGGTATAATACCAACAGTCTACTAACTGGGGGTATGATGCCAACAGTCTACTAACTGGGGGTATGATGCCAACAGTCTACTAACTGGGGGTATAATACCAACAGTCTACTAACTGGGGTATAATACCAACAGTCTACGAACTGGGGGTGTAATACCAACAGTCTACTAACTGGGGGTATAATACCAACAGTCTACTAACTGGGGTATGATGCCAACAGTCTACTAACTGGGGGTATGATGCCAACAGTCTACGAACTGGGGGTACAATACCAACAGTCTACTAAACTGGGGTATAATACCAACAGTCTATTAACTGGGGGTATAATACCAACAGTCTACTAATGGGGGTATGATGCCAACAGTCTACTAACTGGGGGTATAATACCAACAGTCTATTAACTGGGGATATAATGCCAACAGTCTACTAACTGGGGGTATAATACCAACAGTCTACTAACTGGGGGTATAATACCAACAGTCTATTAACTGGGGGTATAATACCAACAGTCTATTAACTGGGGGTATAATACCAACAGTCTACTAACTGGGGGTATGATGCCAACAGTCTACTAACTGGGGGTATAATACCAACAGTCTATTAACTGGGGTATAATACCAACAGTCTACTAACTGGGGTATAATACCAACAGTCTACTAACTGGGGGTATAATACCAACAGTCTATTAACTGGGGGTATAATACCAACAGTCTACTAACTGGGGGTATAATACCAATAGTCTACTAACTGGGGGTATAATACCAACAGTCTACTAACTGGGGGTATAATTACCAACAGTCTACTAACTGGGGGTATGATGCCAACAGTCTACTAACGGGGTATAATACCAACAGTCTACTAACTGGGGGTATAATACCAACAGTCTACGAACTGGGGGTGTAATACCAACAGTCTACTAACTGGGGGTATAATACCAACAGTCTACTAACTGGGGGTATGATGCCAACAGTCTACTAACTGGGGGTATAATACCAACAGTCTATTAATGGGGGTATAATACCAACAGTCTACTAACTGAGGGTATAATACCAACAGTCTACTAACTGGGGGTATAATACCAACAGTCTATTAACTGGGGGTATAATACCAACAGTCTACTAAACTGGGGGTATAATACCAACAGTCTACTAACGGGGTATAATACCAACAGTCTACTAACTGGGGTATAATACCAACAGTATAGTAACTGGGGGTATAATACCAACAGTCTACTAACTGGGGGTATGATGCCAACAGTCTACTAACTGGGGGTATAATACCAACAGTCTACGAACTGGGGGTGTAATACCAACAGTCTACTAACTGGGGGTATAATACCAACAGTCTACTAACTGGGGTATAATACCAACAGTCTACTAACTGGGGGTATAATACCAACAGTCTACTAACTGGGGTATAATACCAACAGTCTACTAACTGGGGGTATAATACCAACAGTCTACTAACTGGGGGTGTAATACCAACAGTCTACTAACTGGGGTATAATACCAACAGTCTACTAACTGGGGGTATAATACCAACAGTCTACTAACTGGGGTATAATACCAACAGTCTACTAACTGGGGGTATAATACCAACAGTCTACTAACTGGGGTATAATACCAACAGTCTACTAACTGGGGGTATAATACCAACAGTCTACTAACTGGGGGTATAATACTAACAGTCTACTAACTGGGGGTGTAATACCAACAGTCTACTAACTGGGGTATAATACCAACAGTCTACGAACTGGGGGTAATACCAACAGTCTAGTAACTGGGTATAATACCAACAGTCTACTAACTGGGGGTATAATACCAACAGTCTACTAACTGGGGTATAATACCAACAGTCTACTAACTGGGGGTATAATACCAATAGTCTACTAACTGGGGTATAATACCAACAGTCTACTAACTGGGGGTGTAATACCAACAGTCTACTAACTGGGGTATAATACCAACAGTCTACTAACTGGGGGTATGATACCAACAGTCTACTAACTGGGGTATAATACCAACAGTCTACTAACTGGGGGTATGATACCAACAGTCTACTAACTGGGGGTATGATACCAACAGTCTACGAACTGGGGGTATAATACCAACAGTCTACTGAGGGTATAATACCAACAGTCTACTAACTAGGGGTATAATATTAACAGTCTACTAACTGGGGGTGTAATACCAACAGTTAGTCTACCAGCTAGTTGTATTTCGGTCGTTGCACGAGCCCAGAAATTATCCCTGTATTGCACAGCCCCAGCCCCCTCCATCTCTGTGCACGCGAAAGATACAGTGTAGAGTGCGTCATAAGTTTACAATGCTCTTAAATATTAGCGTTGACGATTTTAAGTGAAAGGAAAGAATAACTATTATTTAAGACTTGGATACATAACATAAATATGTTACCATGGCTAAGAATTAGACACATGTGCGACATCTGGGTATTGTAGACGTGTCGCCATCCAGTGGCTTCATCAGTACAAATTGGAGGACATAATGTGAAGACTGTAGAACTATATACAGTACAAAAGTTATGGTTATCAGTCCCTCAGCCGAGGGACTGATAAAACCACTGGTGGAGAAACGTCTATAGTAAAGATGACCAGATGTTGCATATATGTGTCTGAGTCTTCATCTTGTCGGCACTGTTTACCATTCTTGTACGACATGTTACCACGGCCTCCAGGGCACGCTGGTGTTACCACGGCCTCCAGGGCACGCTGGTGTTACCAGGGCCTCCAGGGCACGCTGGTGTTACCACGGCCTCCAGGGCACGCTGGTGTTACCAGGGCCTCCAGGGCACGCTGGTGTTACCAGGGCCTCCAGGGCACGCTGGTGTTACCACGGCCTCCAGGGCACGCTGGTGTTACCAGGGCCTCCGGGCACGCTGGTGTTACCAGGGCCTCCAGGGCACGCTGGTGTTACCAGGGCCTCCAGGGCACGCTGGTGTTACCAGGGCCTCCAGGGCACCGCTGGTGTTACCACGGCCTCCAGGGCACGCTGGTGTTACCACGGCCTCCAGGGCACGCTGGTGTTACCACGGCCTCCAGGGCCACGCTGGTGTTACCACGGCCTCCAGGGCACGCTGGTGTTACCACGGCCTCCAGGGCACGCTGGTGTTGCCACGGCCTCCAGGGCACGCTGGTGTTACCAGGGCCTCCAGGGCACGCTGGTGTTACCACGGCCTCCAGGGCACGCTGTTGTTACCACGGCCTCCAGGGCACGCTGGTGTTACCACGGCCTCCAGGGCACGCTGGTGTTACCAGGGCCTCCAGGGCACGCTGGTGTTACCACGGCCTCCAGGGCACGCTGGTGTTACCACGGCCTCCAGGGCACGCTGGTGTTGCCACGGCCTCCAGGGCACGCTGGTGTTACCACGGCCTCCAGGGCACGCTGGTGTTACCAGGGCCTCCAGGGCACGCTGGTGTTACCACGGCCTCCAGGGCACGCTGGTGTTACCACGGCCTCCAGGGCACGCTGGTGTTACCACGGCCTCCAGGGCACGCTGGTGTTACCACGGCCTCCAGGGCACGCTGGTGTTGCCACGGCCTCCAGGGCACGCTGGTGTTACCAGGGCCTCCAGGGCACGCTGGTGTTACCAGGGCCTCCAGGGCACGCTGGTGTTACCACGGCCTCCAGGGCACGCTGGTGTTACCACGGCCTCCAGGGCACGCTGGTGTTACCAGGGCCTCCAGGGCACGCTGGTGTTACCACGGCCTCCAGGGCACGCTGGTGTTACCAGGGCCTCCAGGGCACGCTGGTGTTACCACGGCCTCCAGGGCACGCTGGTGTTACCACGGCCTCCAGGGCACGCTGATGTTACCACGGCCTCCAGGGCACGCTGGTGTTACCAGGGCCTCCAGGCACGCTGGTGTTACCACGGCCTCCAGGGCACGCGGTGTTACCACGGCCTCCAGGGCACGCTGGTGTTACCACGGCCTCCAGGGCACGCTGGTGTTACCACGGCCTCCAGGGCACGCTGGTGTTGCCACGGCCTCCAGGGCACGCTGGTGTTACCACGGCCTCCAGGGCACGCTGGTGTTACCAGGGCCTCCAGGGCACGCTGGTGTTACCACGGCCTCCAGGGCACGCTGGTGTTACCACGGCCTCCAGGGCACGCTGGTGTTGCCACGGCCTCCAGGGCACGCTGGTGTTACCACGTCCTCCAGGGCAGGCTGGTGTTACCAGGGCCTCCAGGGCACGCTGGTGTTACCACGGCCTCCAGGGCACGCTGGTGTTACCAGGGCCTCCAGGGCACGCTGGTGTTACCACGGCCTCCAGGGCACGCTGGTGTTACCACGGCCTCCAGGGCACGCTGGTGTTGCCACGGCCTCCAGGGCACGCTGGTGTTACCACGGCCTCCAGGGCACGCTGGTGTTACCAGGGCCTCCAGGGCACGCTGGTGTTACCACGGCCTCCAGGGCACGCTGGTGTTACCACGGCCTCCAGGGCACGCTGGTGTTACCACGGCCTCCAGGGCACGCTGGTGTTACCACGGCCTCCAGGGCACGCTGGTGTTGCCACGGCCTCCAGGGCACGTGGTGTTACCAGGGCCTCCAGGGCACGCTGGTGTTACCAGGGCCTCCAGGGCACGCTGGTGTTACCACGGCCTCCAGGGCACGCTGGTGTTACCACGGCCTCCAGGGCACGCTGGTGTTACCAGGGCCTCCAGGGCACGCTGGTGTTACCACGGCCTCCAGGGCACGCTGGTGTTACCAGGGCTCCAGGGCACGCTGGTGTTACCACGGCCTCCAGGGCACGCTGGTGTTACCACGGCCTCCCAGGGCACGCTGATGTTACCACGGCCTCCAGGGCACGCTGGTGTTACCAGGGCCTCCAGGGCACGCTGGTGTTACCACGGCCTCCAGGGCACGCTGGTGTTACCACGGCCTCCAGGCCACGCTGGTGTTACCACGGCCTCCAGGGCACGCTGGTGTTACCACGGCCTCCAGGGCAACGCTGGTGTTGCCACGGCCTCCAGGGCACGCTGGTGTTACCACGGCCTCCAGGGCACGCTGGTGTTACCAGGGCCTCCAGGGCACGCTGGTGTTACCACGGCCTCCAGGGCACGCTGGTGTTACCACGGCCTCCAGGCACGCTGGTGTTGCCACGGCCTCCAGGGCACGCTGGTGTTACCACGTCCTCCAGGGCAGGCTGGTGTTACCAGGGCCTCCAGACACGCTGGTGTTACCACGTGCCTCCAGGGCACGCTGGTGTTACCAGGGCCTCCAGGGCACGCTGGTGTTACCAGGGCCTCCAGGGCACGCTGGTGTTACCAGGGCCTCCAGGGCACGCTGGTGTTACCAGGGCCTCCAGGGCACGCTGGTGTTACCACGGCCTCCAGGGCACGCTGGTGTTACCACGGCCTCCAGGGCACGCTGGTGTTACCAGGGCCTCCAGGGCACGCTGGTGTTACCACGGCCTCCAGGCACGCTGGTGTTACCATGGGCCTCCAGGGCACGCTGGTGTTACCACGGCCTCCAGGGCACGCTGGTGTTACCACGGCCTCCAGGGCACGCTGATGTTACCACGGCCTCCAGGGCACGCTGGTGTTACCAGGGCCTCCAGGGCACGCTGGTGTTACCACGGCCTCCAGGGCACGCTGGTGTTACCACGGCCTCCAGTGCACGCTGGTGTTAAAAGGGCCTCCAGGGCACGCTGGTGTTCCCACGGCCTCCAGGGAACGCTGGTGTTACCACGGCCTCCAGGGCACGCTGGTGTTACCACGGCCTCCAGGGCACGCTGGTGTTACCAGGGCCTCCAGGGCACGCTGGTGTTACCACGGGCTCCAGGGCACGCTGGTGTTACCACGGCCTCCAGGGCACGCTGGTGTTACCAGGGCCTCCAGGGCACGCTGGTGTTACCACGGCCTCCAGGCACGCTGGTGTTTACCAGGGCCTCCAGGCACGCTGGTGTTACCACGGCCTCCAGGGCACGCTGGTGTTACCAGGGCCTCCAGGGCACGCTGGTGTTACCACTGCCTCCAGGGCACGCTGGTGTTACCACGGCCTCCAGGGCACGCTGGTGTTACCACGGCCTCCAGGGCACGCTGGTGTTACCAGGGCCTCCAGGGCACGCTGGTGTTACCAGGGCCTTCAGGGCACGCTGGTGTTACCACGGCCTCCAGGGCACGCTGGTGTTTACCAGGGCCTCCAGGGCACGCTGGTGTTACCACGGCCTCCAGGGCACGCTGGTGTTACCACGGCCTCCAGGGCACGCTGGTGTTACCAGGGCCCAGGGCACGTTGGTGTTACCACGGCCTCCAGGGCACGCTGGTGTTACACGGCTCCAGGGCACGCTGGTGTTACCAGGGCCTCCAGGGCACATTGGTGTTACCACGGCCTCCAGGGCACGCTGGTGTTACCACGGCCTCCAGGGCACGCTGGTGTTACCACGGCCTCCAGGGCACGCTGGTGTTACCACGGCCTCCAGGGCACGTTGGTGTTACCACGGCCTCCAGGGCACGCTGGTGTTACCACGGCCTCTAGGGCACGCTGGTGTTACCACGGCCTCCAGGGCACGCTGGTGTTACCACGGCCTTCAGGGCGCGCTGGTGTTACCACGGCCTCCAGGGCACGCTGGCGCTACCAGGGCCTCCAGGGCACGCTGGTGTTACCACGGCCTCAAGGGCACGCTGGTGTTACCAGGGCCTCCAGGGCACGCTGGTGTTACCAGGGCCTCCAGGGCACGCTGGTGTTACCACGGCCTCCAGGGCACGCTGGTGTTACCAGGGCCTCCAGGGCACGCTGGTGTTACCAGGGCCTCCAGGGCACGCTGGTGTTACCACGGCCTCCAGGGCACGCTGGTGTTACCACGGCCTCCAGGGCACGCTGGTGTTACCACGGCCTCCAGGGCACGCTGGTGTTACCACGGCCTCCAGGGCACGCTGGTGTTACCAGGGCCTCCAGGGCACGCTGGTGTTACCACGGCCTCCAGGGCACGCTGGTGTTACCACGGCCTCCAGGGCACGCTGGTGTTACCACGGCCTCCAGGGCACGCTGGTGTTACCAGGGCCTCCAGGGCACGCTGGTGTTACCACGGCCTCCAGGTCACGCTGGTGTTACCAGGGCCTCCAGGCACGCTGGTGTTACCAGGGCCTCCATGGCACGCTGGTGTTTACCAGGGCCTCCAGGGCACGCTGGTGTTACCAGGGCCTCCAGGGCACGCTGGTGTTACCACGGCCTCCAGGGCACGCTGGTGTTACCACGGCCTCCAGGGCACGCTGGTGTTACCACGGCCTCCAGGGCACGCTGGTGTTACCAGGGCCTCCAGGGCACGCTGGTGTTACCACGGCCTCCAGGGCACGCTGGTGTTACCACGGCCTCCAGGGCACGCTGATGTTACCACGGCCTCCAGGGCACGCTGGTGTTACCACGGCCTCCAGGGCACGCTGGTGTTACCACGGCCTCCAGGGCACGCTGGTGTTACCAGGGCCTCCAGGGCACGCTGGTGTTACCACGGCCTCCAGGGCACGCTGGTGTTACCACGGCCTCCAGGGCACGCTGGTGCTACCAGGGCCTCCAGGGCACGCTGGTGTTACCAGGGCCTCCAGGGCACACTGGTGTTACCACGGCCTCCAGGGCACGCTGGTGTTACCACGGCCTCCAGGGCACGCTGGTGTTACCACGGCCTCCAGGGCACGCTGGTGTTACCACGGCCTCCAGGGCACGCTGGTGTTACCACGGCCTCCAGGGCACGTTGGTGTTACCACTTCCTCCAGGGCACGCTGGTGTTACCACGGCCTCCAGGGCACGCTGGTGTTACCACGGCCTCCAGGGCACGCTGGTGTTACCACGGCCTCCAGGGCACGCTGGTGTTACTTGGGCCTCCAGGGCACGCTGGTGTTACCAGGGCCTCCAGGGCACGCTGGTGTTACAGCTACATAAATATAACATTCTGTTGTTAAATTAGACACATGTGCAACTCTTGGGTATCTTTATTGAGGAAACGTTTCGCCACATAGTGACTTCATCAGTCCATACATAGGAGAAACTTGAAGAACAGGCGGAGAATGAGGTAATCAGTCCCTCAACCTTGAGTCGATGTGGTCAGTCCATCAATCTTGAATAGAATACGGCATATGTGCTGAGAAGGAGCTTATAAACCGTTGGTAGGAGAGGTGCAGCAGTCATAGGTCGTGTCACATTTGTTCAATGTGGAAGTAGGTCGTGCCCAAGAATTAGGCAAGCGAAGAATTCCCAAGTATTAAGATCCCAAGAAGTTGCAGTGTTTGACAGGTTTGTAGATGAATGGTTCAGAGAACCGACATGTTGATAAATTAGACACATGTGCAACTCTTGGGTATCAAGATACCCAAGAGTTGCACATGTGTCTAATTTATCAACATGTCGGTTCTCTGAACCATTCATATACATAACATTCTGTATAATGAGACTAGAATAACCCAATAAAGTCCAACACTGACTGCTGATCAGGAGAGACACTCTCCAGTTAAGTCCAACACTGACTGCTGATCAGGAGAGACACTCTCCAGTTAAGTCCAACACTGACTGCTGATCAGGAGAGACACTCTCCAGTTAAGTCCAACACTGACTGCTGATCAGGAGAGACACTCTCCAGTTAAGTCCAACACTGACTGCTGATCAGGAGAGACACTCTCCAGTTAAGTCCAACACTGACTGCTGATCAGGAGAGACACTCTCCAGTTAAGTCCAACACTGACTGCTGATCAGGAGAGACACTCTCCGGTTAAGTCCAACACTGACTGCTGATCAGGAGAGACACTCTCCAGTTAAGTCCAACACTGACTGCTGATCAGGAGAGACACTCTCGGTTAAGTCCAACACTGACTGCTGATAGGAGAGACACTCTCCAGTTAAGTCCAACACTGACTGCTGATCAGGAGAGACACTCTCCAGTTAAGTCCAACACTGACTGCTGATCAGGAGAGACACTCTCCAGTTAAGTCCAACACTGACTGCTGATCAGGAGAGACACTCTCCAGTTAAGTCCAACACTGACTGCTGATCAGGAGAGACACTCTCCAGTTATTTCATAAAATACAATTTGTTTAATAGACTAAATTTCCTTTGAGGAAAATCTAATCAGTACCAAAAGCATAAAGCTGACCAGAGGCTAGATTCTTCAGTTGCTGCTGAAGAAGTGTGTAGGAGACTACCTGAGGGTGAGGTCTGCACGGTTCATCACACAGTGACCAGGGAACACTGGCAGCCACACACTTGTTATGGGGAGGATGAAATAAGTCACTCTGTCTGACTTTTTTGGGTTATCCTAGGTTCTCTACACATATGCTGCTATGTATGATAATTCTATTTAACTGTATTTGCGTATACCTGAATAAACTTACTTACTTACTTACTTACTTAGGTGATGAATCATGTTTTCTGACTCTCTCTGACGTCCAGGCTGTGAGGAGGGTCGCTGGGGTGAGAGCTGCCTGGAGGAGTGCCAGTGTCAGGGAAACGCCACCTGCGATCGTGTCTCTGGAGAGTGCCACTGTCCCCCGGGTTTCATGGTAAGGCACTGTTTGTTGACTGATTATTGTTGAAAATGTATAAAATACCGACAAGTTGAAGATTAAAGCACATGTGCAACTGCCGGATTGATCAAACGTCTCGCTTACACAGTAAACGTCTTCAGTCACATACAGATGGAGCAGTAATAATGAAATAAAGATGATTTAATCAGTCCATGGTCTGAAACTTATCGTTCCAGACCATGAAGCTGAACTCTTCTCCAGGCTGAGGGACTGACCACCTCAAATACTGTTTCTCCAAGACTGATGGACTGCTTACATCGTCTTTATTGCACTACTACACCTGTTGCCTCTGTATTTAACTGAAGAAGTCTACTGTGTAGGCGAAACGTTTCAACAGTATACCATGTGTTGCACATGTGTCTTAATCTCCGACTATTTTTGTTTCAAGAGTCGACCGATGGTAGACCAAGCCACCTGATTGATCCGTCAGGTTGTGTGTTCTAGCGAAAAGCACTGTAAGCACCACAACCAGGCTGATCAGGAACTATACCTGGGATTTACCTGGAGAGGGTTTCGGGGGTCAACGCCCCCGCGGCCCGGTCTGAGACCAGGCCTTGTGGTGGATCAGGGTCTGATCGACCAGGCTATTATTTCTGGCCGCACGTTTCCTCCTGGAAAGTGTTGGGGTTTTGCTAGTTATTCTCCTGACACTGTGTTCTCTCCTGCTTGTGTCAGTCACTTTATCATCATTCTCCTGCAACTTGAAATAATCTAAAATGTACTGATGTATAGCAAAGTTTACTGACGAGACTGTGTACAGTATGTTGATGTTTGTGAGGTTGTTGTTGTTGTTGTGGTGGTGGTGGTGGTGGTGGTGGTGGTGGTGGTGGTGGTGGTGGTGACAGGAGTGGTGGTGGTGGTGATAGTGATGGCAGTAGTGGCCCCTGTAACAACTCTCTATTCTTTATTCGTCTATTTTAGGAGTGACGTGTCTCCGTGACTAATAACAATGATCATCCTACAGGGCCAGGAGTGCCAGGAGCCATGCAGTGCCGGACGCTGGGACATTGATTGTCGCCAGGCTTGTAGGTGCCTCAATGGTGCCACCTGTCACCCCGTCACAGGAAGGTACGACACACACACACACACACACAGTGAAGAGGCGGGGCCAGGAGCTGAGTCTCGACCCCTGCAACCACAATTAGGTGAGTACACACACACACACATACACACACACCTGCAATACTGTTGCTCTTGACACATTTGCCTCACTGTTGTTGTTGCAGGTGTGAGTGTAAGTCAGGCTTTACCGGCCACTACTGTGGACAGACCTGTATCCCGGGACTTCATGGGCCTGACTGTGCCTTCCTGTGCCAGTGCCCCGGCGGTGCCCCATGCGACAGAGTGAGCGGGCAGTGCCAGTGTGACCCTGGCTGGACTGGACGAGACTGCTCCCAGAGTGAGTGCCTCCTCTTCCTCTGTCATCCCACACAACTCCTCAACAAATACACTAAACATTAATTAATATATGTGAACATGGATTCCAGATATTATAAGTGTTGTTTTATGGCAGGATGTCCCGAGGGTCGCTACGGTGCCAGCTGTGCCTTCCCCTGCATGTGTGCCAACGATGGTGTGTGTGACCCGAGTACTGGTGACTGTACTTGTCCTCCAGGTACGTCTCATTCACACACACACACACACACACACACACACACACACACACACACACACACACACATACACACACACACACACACACACACACATACACACATACACACACACACACACACACACATACACACACACACACACACACACACACACACACACACACACACACACACACACACACACACACACACGCACACAAACTCTTCTTCTCGCTTCTCTAATAACTTAACAAATTATATAATAATACTAGTTATTGCTTTTGTATCTTTTACAATAATTATTTTCCTGCCATCTTGACGCAGTTACCTTTGTTTTATTTATTTTCTACTTTATTGTTTAATAAAGATGTTTCTTACTAACATCAGCGAGTATGATTATTATTATTGCTATTATTATTATTATTATTATTAGTAGTAGTAGTACTATTATTATTATTATTATTATTTTTATTATTATTATTATTATTATTATTATTATTATTATTATTATTATTATTATAGGAAGGTTGGTAGACAGCAACCACCCAGGGAAGTACTACCGTCCTGCCAGATTACTGTGAAACAGAAACCTGTAACTGTTTTGCATGATGGTAGGATTGCTGGTTTCTTTTTCTGTCTCATAAACACGCTAGATAACAGGGATATCTTGTTACTCCTACTTACACTTTGGTCACACTTCACAGACACGCACATGCATATATATATACATACATCTAGGTTTTTCTCCTTTTTCTAAATAGCTCTTGTTCTTCTTTATTTCTTCTATTGTCCATGGGGAAGTGGAAAAGAATCTTTCCTCCGTAAGCCATACGTGTCGTATGAGGCGACTAAAATGCCGGGAGCAATGGGCTAGTAACCCCTTCTCCTGTAGACATTTACTAAAAAAGAAAAGAAGAAAAACTTTATAAAACTGGGATGCTTAAATGTGCGTGGATGTAGTGCGGATGACAAGAAACAGATGATTGCTGATGTTATGAATGAAAAGAAGTTGGATGTCCTGGCCCTAAGCGAAACAAAGCTGAAGGGGGTAGGGGAGTTTCAGTGGGGGGAAATAAATGGAATTAAATCTGGAGTATCTGAGAGAGTTAGAGCTAAGGAAGGGGTAGCAGTAATGTTGAAGGATCAGTTGTGGAAGGACAAAAGAGAATATGAATTTGTAAATTCAAGGATTATGTGGATTAAAGTAAAGATTGGATGCGAAAAGTGGGTCATAATAAGCGTGTATGCACCTGAAGAAGAGAGGAATGTAGAGGAGAGAGAGAGATTTTGGGAGATGTTAAGTGAATGTATAGGAGCCTTTGAACCAAGTGAGAGAATAATTGTGGTAGGGGACCTAAATGCTAAAGTAGGAGAAACTTTTAGAGAGGTGTGGTAGTAAGTTTTGGGGTGCCAGGTGTAAATGATAATGGGAGCCCTTTGATTGAACTTTGAATAGAAAGGGGTTTAGTTATAGGTAATACATATTTTAAGAAAAAGAGGATAAATAAGTATACAAGATATGATGTAGGGCGAAATGACAGTAGTTTGTTGGATTATGTATTGGTAGATAAAAGGCTGTTGAGTAGACTTCAGGATGTACATGTTTATAGAGGGGCCACAGATATATCAAATCACTTTCTAGTTGTAGCTACACTGAGAGTAAAAGGTAGATGGATACAAGGAGAATAGAAGCATCGGGGAAGAGAGAGGTGAAGGTTTATAAACTGAAAGAGGAGGCAGTTAGGGAAAGATGTAAACAGCTATTGGAGGATAGATGGGCTAATGAGAGCATAGGCAATGGGGTCGAAGAGTATGGGGTAGGTTTAAAAATGTAGTGTTAGAGTGTTCAGCAGAAGTTTGTGGTTACAGGAAAGTGGGTGGGGGAGGGAAGAGGAGCGATTGGTGGAATGATGATGTAAAGAGAGTAGTAAGGGAGAAAAAGTTAGCATATGAGAAGTTTTTACAAAGTAGAAGTGATGCAAGGAGGGAAGAGTATATGGAGAAAAGAGAGAGGTTAAAGAGTGGTGAAGCAATGTAAAAAGAGAGCAAATGAGAGTGGGTGAGATGTTATCAACAAATTTTGTTGAAAATAAGAAAAAGTTTTGAGTGAGATTAACAAGTTAAGAAAGCCTAGAGAACAAATGGATTTGTCAGTTAAAAATAGGAGAGGAGAGTTATTAAATGGAGAGTTAGAGGTATTGGGAAGATGGAGGGAATATTTTGGGGAAAATTGTTAAATGTTGATGAAGATAGGGAAGCTGTGATTTCGTGTATAGGGCAAGGAGGAATAACATCTTGTAGGAGTGAGGAAGAGCCAGTTGTGAGTGTGGGGAAGTTCGTGAGGCAGTAGGTTAAAATGAAAGGGGGTAGCAGCCGGGATTGATGGGATAAAGATAGAAATGTTAAAAGCAGGGGGGGATATAGTTTTGGAGTGGTTGGTGCAATTATTTAATAAATGTATGGAATAGGGTAAGGTACCTAGGGATTGCAGAGAGCATGCATAGTTCCTTTGTATAAAGGCAAAGGGGACAAAAGAGAGTGCAAAAATTGTAGGGGGATAAGTCTGTTGATTACCTGGTAAAGTGTATGGTAGAGTTATTATTGAAAGAATTAAGAGTAAGACGGAAATGGATAGCAGATGAACAAGGAGGCTTTAGGAAAGGTAGGGGTGTGTGGACCAGGTGTTTACAGTGAAACATATAAAGTGAACAGTATTAGATAATGCTAAAGAGGTTTTTGTGGCATTTATGGATTTGGAAAAGGCGTATGACAGGGTGGATAGAGGGGCAATGTGGCAGATGTTGCAGGTGTATGGTGTAGGAGGTAGGTTACTGAAAGCAGTGAAGAGTTTTTACGAGGATAGTGAGGCTCAAGTTAGAGTATGTAGGAAAGAGGGAGATTATTTCCCAGTAAAAGTAGGCCTTAGACAAGGATGTGTGATGTCACCATGGTTGTTTAATACATTTATAAATGGGGTTGTAAGAGAAGTAAATGCGAGGGTCTTGGCAAGAGGCGTGGAGTTAAAAGATAAAGAATCACACATAAAGTATGAGTTGTCAAAGTTGCTCTTTGCTGATGACACTGTGCTCTTGGGAGATTCTGAAGAGAAGTTGCAGAGGTTGGTGGATGAATTTGGTAGGGTATGCAAAAGAAGAAAATTAAAAGTGAATACAGGAAAGAGTAAGGTTATGAGGATAACAAAAAGATTAGGTGATGAAAGATTGGATATCAGATTGGAGGGAGAGAGTATGGAGGAGGTGAATGTATTCAGATATTTGGGAGTGGACGTGTCAGCAGATGGGTCTATGAAAGATGAGGTGAATCATAGAATTGATGAGGGGAAAAGGGTGAGTGGTGCACTTAGGAGTCTGTGGAGACAAAGAACTTTGTCCTTGGAGGCAAAGAGGGGAATGTATGAGAGTACAGTTTTACCAACGCTCTTATATGGGTGTGAAGCATGGGTGATGAATGTTGCAGCGAGGAGAAGGCTGGAGGCAGTGGAGATGTCATGTCTGAGGGCAATGTGTGGTGTGAATATAATGCAGAGAATTCGTAGTTTGGAAACTGAATGACTTCAAGAGTGTATCAGTCTGTAGTGGAAGGAAGGCGGGGTAGGGGTCGGCCTAGGAAAGGTTGGAGAGAGGGGTAAAGGAGGTTTTGTGTGCGAGGGGCTTGGACTTCCAGCAGGCATGCGTGAGCGTGTTTGATAGAAGTGAATGGAGACAAATGGTTTTTAATACTTGACGTGCTGTTGGAGTGTGAGCAAAGTAACATTTATGAAGGGGTTCAGGGAAACCGGCAGGCCGGACTTGAGTCCTGGAGATGGGAAGTACAGTGCCTGCACTCTGAAGGAGGGGTGTTAATGTTGCAGTTTAAAAACTGTAGTGTAAAGCACCCTTCTGGCAAGACAGTGATGGAGTGAATGATGGTGAAAGTTTTTCTTTTTCGGGCCACCCTGCCTTGGTGGGAATCAGCCAGTGTGTTAATAATAAAATATTATTATTATTATTATTATTATTATTATTATTATTATTATTATTATTATTATTTTCAATGTTTATTATCATTAACATCAACATGTATATTATTATTGTTATTATCATCGCTTATTATTATTATTATTATTATTATTATTAATGTGTTTGACACATCCCTGTCGCTCTCTAAATCATCTCTGGCACGGTCTTCCTCAGGGTGGCAAGGAAGGCACTGCTCGAAGCCGTGTCTTAACGGCACCTGGGGCCAGGAGTGCCGCCAGCTGTGTTCCTGTAGCAGTGGTGCCGAATGTGACCCCGTCAGCGGCAGTTGTCTGTGTCCCCCGGGCACCCATGGTCCCCACTGTATCATGAGTGAGTTCCCACCACCTGCATGGAGGTCACTGTTGTATAGTTCTAGGTCACTGTTGTATAGTTCTAGGTCACTGTTGTATAGTTCTAGGTCACTGTTGTATAGTTCTAGGTCAATGTTGTATAGTTCTAGGTCAATGTTGTATAGTTCCAGGTCACTGTTGTATAGTTCCAGGTCACTGTTGTATAGTTCTAGGTTTCACTGTTGTATAGTTCTAGGTCATGTTGTATAGTTCTAGGTCAGTGTTGTATAGTTCCAGGTCACTGTTGTATAGTTCCAGGTCACTGTTGTATAGTTCTAGGTCACTGTTGTATAGTTCTAGGTCAATGTTATATAGTACTAGGCCCAATGTTTATATTTTCCAGGTCACTGTTGTTTTAGTTCCAGGACACTGTTTATATTTTCAAGGTCACTTTTGTATAGTTCTAGGTCAATGTTGTATAGTTCTAGGTCAATTTTGTATAGTTCCAGGTCAATGTTTATAGTCCAGTAAATGTTATAGTTCCAGGTCAATGTTGTATAGTTCCAGGTCAATGTTTATAGTTTAGGTCACTGTTGTTAGTTCCAGGTCAATGTTGTATAGTTCCGGGTCAATGTTGTATAGTTCTAGGCAATGTTGTATAGTTCCAGGTCACTGTTGTATAGTTCCAGGTCAATGTTGTATAGTTTTCTAGGTCATTGTTGTATAGTTCCAGGTCAATGTGTATAGTTCCAGTCAATGTTGTATAGTTCCAGTCATGTTGTTAGTTCTAGGTCAATGTTGTATAGTTTAGGTCAATGTTGTATAGTTCCAGGTCAATGTTGTATAATTCCAGGTCAATGTTGTATAGTTTTTCCAGGTCACTGTTTGTATATTCCAGGTAAATGTTGTTTAGTTCTAGGTCACTGTTGTATAGTTCCGGGCCCAAAATGTCTATATTTTGTCATGTTGTATGTTCCAGGTCAATGTTGTATAGTTCCAGGTTCAATGTTGTATAGTATGGGTTCAATTTTGTATATTTCCAGGTCATGTTGTATAGTTCCAGGTCACTGTTGTATAGTCAGGTCAATGTTGTATAGTTCTAGGTCAAATGTTGTATAGTTCCAGGTCAATGTTGTATATTTTCTAGGTCACTGTTGTATAACTCCAGGTCAATGTTGTATAGTTCTGGGGTCCCCTTTTGTTAGTTCCAGGTCAATTGTATAGTTTCCAGGTAAATGTTGTATAGTTCTAGGTCAATGTTGTAAAGTTCCAGGTCAATGTTTATAGTTCTAGGTCACTGTTGTATAGTTCTAGGTCAATGTTGTATAGTTCCAGGTCCTGTTGTATAGTTCAGTCAATGTTGTTTAGTTCCAGTCAGTTGATATTTTCTAGGTCAATGTTGTAAGTTCCAGGTCACTGTTGTATAGTTCTGGGTCACTGTTGTATATTCCAGGTCAATGTTTATATTCGGGTCACTGTTGTATAGTTCCAGGTCAATTTGTAAGTTCTGGGTTCAATGTTGTATAGTTTGGGTCACTGTTGTATAGTTCTAGGTCAATGTTGTATAGTTCAGGTCACTTTTTGTTTTGTTCCAGGTCAATGTTGTATAGTTCTAGGTCACTGTTGTAAGTTCCAGGTCAATTTGTATGTTCCAGGTCAAGGGTTGTATAGTTCCAGGTCACTGTTGTAATAGTTCTGGGTTCCAATTTTGTATAGTTCCGGGTCAATGGTTGTATAGTTCTAGGTCACTGTTGTATAGTTCTAGGTCACTGTTGTATAGTTCAGGTCAATGTTGTATGTTCCAGGTCACTGTTGTATAGTTCTAGGTCAATGTTGTATAGTTCCAGGTCAATGTTGTGTAGTTCCAGGTCCTGTTGTATAGTTCCAGGCCCAATGTTGTATACTCTAGTCAATGTTGTATAGTTCTAGGTCACTGTTGTATAGTTCTAGGTCAATGTTGTATAGTTCTAGGTCACTGTTGTATAGTTCCAGGTCAATGTTGAATAGTTCTAGGTCACTGTTGTATAGTTCCAGGTCAATGTTGTATAGTTCCAGGTCAATGTTGTATAGTTCCAGGTCACTGTTGTATAGTTCTAGGTCAATGTTGTATAGTTCCAGGTCAATGTTGTATAGTTCTAGGTCACTGTTGTATAGTTCTAGGTCACTGTTGTATAGTTCTAGGTCAAGTTGTATATTTTCCAGGTAAAAATGTTGTATAGTTCCAGGTCAATGTTGTATAGTTCTAGGTCACTGTTGTATAGTTCTAGGTCACTGTTGTATAGTTCTAGGTCAATGTTGTATAGTTCCAGGTCACTGTTGTATAGTTCTAGGTCAATGTTGTATAGTTCCAGGTCAATGTTGTGTAGTTCCAGGTCACTGTTGTATAGTTCCAGGTAAATTTGTTGTATATTTTCTGGGTCAATGTTGTATATTTTCTAGGTCACTGTTGTATAGTTCTAGGTCAATGTTGTATAGTTCTAGGTCACTGTTGTATAGTTCTAGGTCAATGTTGTATAGTTCTAGGTCACTGTTGTATAGTTCCAGGTCAATGTTGAATAGTTCTAGGTCACTGTTGTATAGTTCCAGGTCAATGTTGTATAGTTCCAGGTCAATGTTGTATAGTTCCAGGTCACTGTTGTATAGTTCTAGGTCAATGTTGTATAGTTCCAGGTCAATGTTGTATAGTTCTAGGTCACTGTTGTATAGTTCTAGGTCACTGTTGTATATTCAAAGGTAAATGTTGTATAGTTCCAGGTCAATGTTGTATAGTTCCAGGTCAGTGTTGTATAGTTCCAGGTCAATGTTGTATAGTTCTAGGTCAATGTTGTATAGTTCTAGGTCACTGTTGTATAGTTCCAGGTCAATGTTGTATAGTTCCTGGTCAATGTTGTGTAGTTCTAGGTCAATGTTGTATAGTTCTAGGTCACTGTTGTATAGTTCTAGGTCACTGTTGTATAGTTCTAGGTCAATGTTGTATAGTTCCAGGTCAATGTTGTATAGTTCCGTCACTGTTGTATATTTTCCAGGTCAATGTTGTATAGTTCTAGGTCAATGTTGTATAGTTTAAGGTCAATATTGTATAGTTCTAGGTCACTGTTGTATAGTTCCAGGTCAATGTTGTATAGTTCCAGGTCAATGTTGTATAGTTCCAGGTCAATGTTGTATAGTTCCAGGTCAATGTTGTATAGTTCTATGTCACTGTTGTATAGTTCTAGGTCAATGTTGTATAGTTCTAGGTCAATGTTGTATAGTTCCAGGTCAATGTTGTATAGTTCCAGGTCAATGTTGTATAGTTCCAGGTCACTGTTGTATAGTTCTAGGTCAATGTTGTATAGTTCTAGGTCAATGTTGTATAGTTCCAGGTCAATGTTGTATAATTCCAGGTCAATGTTGTATAGTTCCAGGTCACTGTTGTATAGTTCCAGGTCAATGTTGTATAGTTCTAGGTCACTGTTGTATAGTTCCAGGCCAATGTCGTATAGTTCTAGGTCACTGTTGTATAGTTCCAGGTCAATGTTGTATAGTTCCAGGTCAATGTTGTATAGTACTAGGTCAATGTTGTATAGTTCCAGGTCAATGTTATATAGTTCCAGGTCACTGTTGTATAGTTCCAGGTCAATGTTGTATAGTTCTAGGTCAATGTTGTATAGTTCCAGGTCAATGTTGTATAGTTCTAGGTCACTGTTGTATAACTCCAGGTCAATGTTGTATAGTTCTAGGTCACTGTTGTATAGTTCCAGGTCAATGTTGTATAGTTCCAGGTCAATGTTGTATAGTTCTAGGTCAATGTTGTATAGTTCCAGGTCAATGTTGTATAGTTCTAGGTCAATGTTGTATAGTTCTAGGTCAATGTTGTATAGTTCCAGGTCACTGTTGTATAGTTCTAGGTCAATGTTGTATAGTTCCAGGTCACTGTTGTATAGTTCTAGGTCAATGTTGTATAGTTCCAGGTCACTGTTGTATAGTTCTAGGTCACTGTTGTATAGTTCCAGGTCAATGTTGTATAGTTCCAGGTCACTGTTGTATAGTTCCAGGTCAATGTTGTATAGTTCTAGGTCAATGTTTTATATTTTTAGGTCACTTTTGTATAGTTCAAAGGTCAATGTGTATAGTTTCTAGGTCACTGTTGTATAGTTCCAGGTCAATGTTGTATAGTTCTAGGTCACTGTTGTATAGTTCCAGGTCAATGTTGTATAGTTCCAGGTCAATGTTGTATAGTTCCAGGTCACTGTTGTATAGTTCTAGGTCAATGTTGTATAGTTCCAGGTCAATGTTGTATAGTTCTAGGTCACTGTTGTATAGTTCTAGGTCACTGTTGTATGGGTTTCTAGGGTCAATGTTGTATAGTTCCAGGTCACTGTTGTATAGTTCTAGGTCAATGTTGTATAGTTCCAGGTCAATGTTGTGTAGTTCCAGGTCACTGTTGTATAGTTCCAGGTCAATGTTGTATAGTTCTAGGTCAATGTTGTATAGTTCTAGGTCACTGTTGTATAGTTCTAGGTCAATGTTGTATAGTTCTAGGTCACTGTTGTATAGTTCCAGGTCAATGTTGAATAGTTCTAGGTCACTGTTGTATAGTTCCAGGTCAATGTTGTATAGTTCCAGGTCAATGTTGTATAGTTCCAGGTCACTGTTGTATAGTTCTAGGTCAATGTTGTATAGTTCCAGGTCAATGTTGTATAGTTCTAGGTCCCTGTTGTAAGTTCTAGGTCACTGTTGTATAGTCTAGGTCAATGTTGTATAGTTCCAGGTTTCAATGTTGTATAGTTCCAGGTCAGTGTTGTATAGTTCCAGGTCAAGTTGTATAGTTCTAGGTCAATGTTGTATAGTTCTGGGTCACTGTTGTATAGTTCCAGGTCAATGTTGTATATTTTCCAGGTCAATGTTGTGTAGTTTAGGTCAATTGTTGTATAGTTTTAGGTCACTGTTGTATAGTTCTAGGTCATTTGTTGTATAGTTCTAGGTCAATTTTTGTATAGTTCCAGGTCAATGTTGTATAGTTCCTGGTCACTGTTGTATAGTTCCAGGTCAATGTTGTATAGTTCTAGGTCAATGTTGTATAGTTCCAGGTCAATGTTGTATAGTTCTAGGTCACTGTTGTATAGTTCTAGGTCAATGTTGTATAGTTCCAGGTCAATGTTGTATAGTTCCAGGTCAATGTTGTATAGTTCCAGGTCAATGTTGTATAGTTCTATGTCACTGTTGTATAGTTCTAGGTAAATGTTGTATTTTTTCTAGGTAAATGTTGTATAGTTCCGGTCAATGTTGTATAGTTCCAGGTCAATGTTGTATAGTTCCAGGTCAATATTGTATAGTTCCAGGTCAATGTTGTATAGTTCTAGGTCACTGTTGTATAGTTCCAGGTCAATGTTGTATAGTTCTAGGTCACTGTTGTATAGTTCTAGGTGAATGTTGTATAGTTCCAGGTCAATGTTGTATAGTTCCAGGTCAATGTTGTATAGTTCCAGGTCAATGTTGTATAGTTCCAGGTCAATGTTGTATAGTTCCAGGTCAATGTTGTATAGTTCTAGGTCAATGTTGTATAGTTCTAGGTCAATGTTGTATAGTTCTAGGTCAATGTTGTATAGTTCCAGGTCAATGTTGTATAGTTCTAGGTCAATGTTGTATAGTTCCAGGTCAATGTTGTATAGTTCTAGGTCACTGTTGTATAGTTCCAGGTCAATGTTGTATTAGTTCTAGGTCACTTTTTGTATAGTTCTAGGTCAATGTTGTATAGTTCCAGGTCAATGTTGTATAGTTCCAGGTCAATGTTGTATAGTTCTAGGTCACTGTTGTATAGTTCTAGGTCACTGTTGTATAGTTCTAGGTCAATGTTGTATAGTTCTAGGTCAATGTTGTATAGTTCCAGGTCAATGTTGTATAGTTCTAGGTCAATGTTGTATAGTTCCAGGTCAATGTTGTATAGTTCTAGGTCAATGTTGTATAGTTCCAGGTCAATGTTTTATAGTTCCAGGTCAATGTTGTATAGTTCCAGGTCAATGTTGTATAGTTCTAGGTCACTGTTGTATAGTTCCAGGTCAATGTTGTATAGTTCTAGGTCACTGTTGTATAGTTCTAGGTCAATGTTGTATAGTTCCAGGTCAATGTTGTATAGTTCTAGGTCAATGTTGTATAGTTCCAGGTCAATGTTGTATAGTTCCAGGTCAATGTTGTATAGTTCCAGGTCAATGTTGTATAGTTCCAGGTCAATGTTGTATAGTTCTAGGTCAATGTTGTTAGTTCTAGGTCATGTTGTATAGTTCCAGGTAAACTGTTGTATAGTTCCAGGTCAATGTTGTATAGTTCCAGGTCAATGTTGTATAGTTCCAGGTCAATGTTGTATAGTTCCAGGTCAATGTTGTATAGTTCTAGGTCACTGTTGTATAGTTCCAGGTCAATGTTGTATAGTTCTAGGTCACTGTTGTATAGTTCTAGGTCAATGTTGTATAGTTCCAGGTCAATGTTTTATAGTTCTAGGTCAATGTTGTATAGTTCCAGGTCAATGTTGTATAGTTCCAGGTCAATGTTGTATAGTTCCAGGTCACTGTTGTATAGTTCCAGGTCAATGTTGTATAGTTCTAGGTCAATGTTGTATAGTTCTAGGTCAATGTTGTATAGTTCCAGGTCACTGTTGTATAGTTCCAGGTCAATGTTGTATAGTTCCAGGTCAATGTTGTATAGTTCCAGGTCAATGTTGTATAGTTCAACACTTTAGTAAATTTGATATTCACGGGGAAGCGCTAAACGTTTAGGGGTTGATATAGTGCCTGGGGAATGGGAGATAGGTTTGAGCCAAGGTATGGGAGGCAACACTCTCAAAATCTTTGTTCAACGCTCCCAAAATCTACTTGTTCAGTGCTCTCAAAATCTATTTGTTTAATACTCTCAAAATCTGTTCAGTGCTTCTCAAAATATGTTTGTTCAATGCCCTCAAAATATGTTTGTTCAATTCTCTCAAAATCTGTTCAATATTTTTAAAAAATCAGGAACCTCGCTTGAAAAATGTGTCGACAGATTCCCTTGTCTTCCAGTGTGTCCGGTAGACCGCTGGGGCGACAGCTGCCAACACAGGTGTGTGTGCCACAACGGTGGCACCTGTGACCGAGTGTCAGGAGCGTGTGTGTGCCAGCCTGGCTACACAGGTGCCAGGTGTCAAGACAGGTGCCCGGAGGGAACGTACGGCCAGAAGTGCCGTTTCTTGTGCATGTGTCTGCGCAATGCCACCTGCGAGCATGACACCGGTGCCTGCATCTGTCCTCCGGGTTACACGGGAGCCAAATGCCAGATGGGTCAGTTGTCTAGTTCTAAATCAATGATTTTTTTAAATATTTTGAAGAACAGTGATACCAATACGGTCCACAAAACCCCACACACCACACACACACACACACACACACACACACACACACACACATGAAGAGATGGGGCCAGGAGCTATAACTCGACCCCTGCAACTACAAATAAGTGAGTACACACACACACACACACACACACACACACACACCACACACACACACACACACACACACACACACACACACACACAGTGATGTAGTGGAGGCAGAATCAATACAAAGTTTTAAGAAGAGGTATGATAAGGCTCTTGAAGCAGGGAGAGAGTGGACTTAGTAGCGACCAGTGAAGGAACGGGGCCAGGAGCTATGAATCGACCCCTTCAACCACAAATAGGTGAGCACACATACACACACACACATTCTGTGTTGTGTATTTATCATGTGTGACCTTGTGTTACAGAGTGTAGTCCAGACAAGTATGGTCCTGGGTGTGTGATGGAGTGCCAGTGTAAGCACGGTGGCACCTGTAACCCCATGACTGGTGCCTGCACTTGTGCTCCTGGCTGGCGAGGTCAACACTGCAACAAGCCATGCCACCAAGGTCAGTCGCCCTGCAAATAATCGTTAACACAGATGTAAATATATACAATACACACAGCTTGTAACTGACAGATTCTGAAGGACATTATGTCAGACCAGTGGTCGGGTTTGACAGTGGTTCACATCCTGTGGTGCACATCCTGTGGTGAACATCCTGTGGTGAACATCCTGTGGTGAACATCCTGTGGTTCACATCCTGTGGTTCACATCCTGTGGTTCACATCCTGTGGTTCACATCCTGTGGTTCACATCCTGTGGTTCACATCCTGTGGTTCACATCCTGTGGTTCACATCCTGTGGTTCACATCCTGTGGTTCACATCCTGTGGTGCACATCCTGTGGTTTACATCCTGTGGCGCACATCCTGTGGCTCACATCCTGTGGTTCACATCCTGTGGTTCACATCCTGTGGTTCACATCCTGTGGCTCACATCCTGTGGTGTACATCCTGTGGTTCACATCCTGTGGTTCACATCCTGTGGTTCACATCCTGTGGTTCACATCCTGTGGCTCACATCCTGTGGCTCACATCCCGTGGTGTACATCCTGTGGTTCACATCCTGTGGTTCACATCCTGTGGTTTTACATCCTGTGGTTCACATCCCGTGGTTCACATCCTGTGGGTCTCATCCTGTGGCTCACATCCGGGTGTACATCCTGTGGTTCACATCCTGTGGTGCACATCCTGTGTTTTACATCCTGTGGCTCACTCCCGTGGTGTACATCCTGTGTCACATCCTGTGGTGCACATCCTGTGGTGCACTCCTGTGGTTTCACATCCTGTTGTTTTACATCCTGTGGCTCACATCCTGTGGTGTACATCCTGTGGTTCACATCCTGTGGTGCACATCCTGTGGTTCACATCCTGTGGCTCACATCCTGTGGTGTACATCCTGTGGTTCACATCCTGTGGTGCACATCCTGTGGTTCACATCCTGCGGTTCACATCCTGTGGTTCACATCCTGTGGTTTCACATTCTGTGGTTCACATCCTGTGGGGTTTACATCCTGTGGTTCACATCCTGTGGTTCACATCCTGTGGTTCACATCCTGTGGTTCACATCCTGTGGTTCACATCCTGTGGTTCACATCCTGTGGTTCACATCCTGTGGTTCACATTCTGTGGTTCACATTCTGTGGTTCACATCCTGTGGTTCACATCCTGTGGTTCCCCTTCCTGGGTGTTCACATTCTGTGGTTCACATCCTGTGGTTCACATCCTGTGGTTCACATTCTGTGGTTCACATCCTGTGGTTCACATCCTGTGGTTCACATCCTGTGGTGCACATCCTGTGGTTCACATCCTGTGGTTCACATCCTGTGGTTCACACCCTGTGGTTCACATCCTGTGGTTCATATCCTGTGGTTCACATTCTGTGTTCACATCCTGTGGTTCATAAACCTGTGGTTCACATCCTGTGGTTCACATCCTGTGGTTCACATCCTATGGTGCACATCCTGTGGTGCACATCCTGTTGTTCACATCCTGTGGTTCACATCCTGTGCCTCACATCCTGTGGTTCACACCCTGTGGTTCACATCCTGTGGTTCACATCCTGTGGTTCACATCCTGTGATTCACATCCTGTGGCTCCACATCCTGTGGTTTCACACCCTGTGGTTCACATCCTGTGGTTCACATCCTGTGGTTCACACCCTGTCGTTCACACCCTGTGGTTCACACCCTGTGGCTCACACCCTGTGGTTCACATCCTGTGGTTCACATCCTGGGTTCACATCCTGTGGTTCACATCCTGTGGTTCACCCCCCTGTGGTTCACACCCTGTGGTTCAACATCCTGTGGTTCACACCCGTGTTCACACCCTGTGGTTCACACCCTGTGGTTCACACCCTGTGGTTCACACCCTGTGGTTCACACCCTGTGGTTCACACCCTGTGGTTCACACCCTGTGGTTCACATCCTGTGGTTCACATCCCTGTGGTTTTACACCCTGTGGTTTTACATCCTGTGGTTCACAAAACCTGTGGTTCTCACCCTGTGGTTCACATCCTGTGTTCACATCCTGTGTTCCCCATTTTGGGTTCACATCCTGTGGTCACACCTTGGTTTACACCCCTGTGGTCAATCCCGTGGTCACATCCTTGGTTCACATCTGGGTTTCACATCTGTGGTTCACACCCGTGGTTCAAATCCCTGTGTCACAAACCGGGTTCACATCCTGTGGTTCACATCCTGTTGTTCACACCCCTGTGGTTCACACCCTGTGGTTCACACCCTGTTTCAACATCCTGTGGTTTTACACCCTGTGGGTTCACATCCTGTGGGTTCATATCCTGTGGTTCACATTCCTGTGGTTCACACCCTGTGGTTTTACACCTGTGGTTCACATCCTGTGGTTCACATCCTGTGGTTCACATCCGTGGTTACATCCTGTGTTCACATCCTGTTGGTTCACATCCTGTTGTTCACAATCGTGGGTTTACATCCTGTTGTTCACATCCTGTGGGTTCAAAATCCTGTTGTTCACAGCCTGTTTCACACCCTGTGGTTCACACCCTGTGGTTTTACACCCTGTGGTTAACATCCTGTGGTTCACATCCTGTGGTTCACATCCTGTGGTTCACATCCTGTGGTTCTCATCCTGTGGTTCACATCCTGTGGTTCACATCCTGTTGTTCACATCCTGTGGTTCACATCCTGTTTTTCACATCCTTGGTTCACATCCTGTTGTTCACATCCTGTGGTTCACATTTCCCGTTGTTCACGCCTGTGGTTAACACCCTGTGGTTCACAAAACCCGTGGTTCACACCCTGTTGTTTACACCCCGTGGTTAACATCCTGTGGTTCACATCGTGGTTCACATCCTGTGGTTCACATCCTGTGGTTCTTTATCCTGTGGTTCACATCCTGTGGTTCACATCCTGTTGTTAAAACCTGTGGTTCACATCCTGTGATTCACATCCTGTGGCTCACATCCCGTTGTTCACACCCTGTGGTTCAATCCGTGGTTCACATCCTGTTGTTCACATCCTGTGGTTCACATCCTGTGATTCACATCCTGGGCTCACATCCCGTGTTCACACCCTTTTGGTTCACATCCTGTGGTTCACACCCTGTTGGTTCACACCTTGGTTCACAAAACCCTTGTCAACCCTGTGGTTAACATCCTGTGGTTCACATCCTGTGGTTCACAACTGTGGTTCACATCCTGTGGTTTCTCATCCTGTGGTTCACATCCTGTGGTTACATTTCCCGTTGTTCACATCCTTGGGTTCACATCCTGTGATTCCACATCCTGTGCTCACATCTGTTTTCACACCCTGTGGTTTTACATCCTGTGGTTCACATCCTGTTGTTCACATCCTGTGGTTCACATCCTGTGATTCACATCCTGTGGCTCACATCCTGTGGTTCACACCCTGTGGTTCACTCCTGTGGTTCACATTCCTGTGGTTTTAAAATCCTGTTGTTCACATCATGTGGTTCACATCCTGTTGTTCACATCCTGTGATTCACATCCTGTTGTTCACATCCTGTGGTTTTACAAACCTGTGTTCACATCCTGTGGTTCACATCCTGTGGTTCACACCCTGTGGTTCACATCCTGTGGTTCACATCCTGTGGTTCACATCCTGTTGTTCACATCCTGTGGTTCACATCCTGTGATTCACATCCTGTGGCCACATCCTGTGGTTCCCCCCTGTGGTTCACTCCTGTGGTTCACACCCTGAGGTTCACACCCTGTGGTTCCACATCATGTGGTTCACAATCCTGTTGTTCACATTCATGTGGTTCACACCCTGTGGTTCACATCATTTGGTTCACATCCTGTGGTTCACATCCTGTGGTTCACATCCTGTGGTTCACACCCTGTGGTTCACATCATGTGGTTCACATCCTGTTGTTCACATCATGTGGTTCACATCCTGTGGTTCACAAACCTGTGGTTCACCAAACCTGTGGTTCAATCCTGTTTTTTCACATCCTGTGGTTCACATCCTGTGGTTCACATCCTGTTGTTCACATCCTGTGGTTCACATCCTGTGGTTCACATCCTGTGGTTCACATCCTGTGGTTCACATCCTGTGTACGTGAACCTTGAACATGTAGTTGTAGGATGGTTGACGTGGTTGTAAAGTGGTTGCAGGATCATGAGGATGATTGATGTGGTTATGATGTGATTGCAGGTTCGTGGGGGGACGAGTGTGGTGACGTGTGCGAGTGTGACCACGGTGCCACCTGTGACCACGTGACGGGTCAGTGCCAGTGCCCCCACGGCTTCACGGAGACAGGTGTCAGACAGGTGCGTACCTTATACCTGCCACTCTCACTCTTCGTAAGTCTTCACGGAGGGTGGGGGGGGAGGCGCCTAAACCCGAAAGGGTTCATGAGCCAAGGGGAGGACGGTGATACATTTCTGTTAAAATGTGATATAAATATTTACATCCAGTAGATATTATTGAGGATTTACAAGATGTTTAATATTGGACTTGTTTATGAAATTTCGTAATTAAAGGTTTTGACGTAAAATTTTATTAAAAATTTAATATTTTTTCTACCCCTGTGTCGCCATCCTTGTCAACCTATTTCTTACGTTTTCCAATCATTCCTCATGGGGTCTAAACTTTCATTGCTGTTGATCATTCATTGTCCAAACTCTTTTCGGTTCTTTCATATTTATACATATCCACTATCGTGTTCTGCTATACTTTTTTCAAATTTCTTCTATCCCTGTCTTTCTTTTCTTTAATATGTTTGTATGCCCCCATCATACCAACATGTGGGCGGGAGTCAAAAGATTAAAAGAGGAACATAATGGGTCAGGGACGGACCCCAGGTTATGATAGCTGAACTAGTTACAAAGGTAATAAATCAGAAGTTACGAAGGTAATTGAATCAAGTAAGTAAGTAAATTTGCTTTACTTTATACATGGCTACAATCTGAACAAATTATAGAGTAATGAGAATTCCCACGTCCACACCCGGGCACAAACTGTAATAGTTTATTTGGGGCCAAAAAATTATTGTTTTAAAACACACACACCACACACCACACAACACACACAACACACACACACGAGACCCGAATGAAGCACAAACTTTCAACCCCTTATCACTGACATGTATAATTTTGCAAACATGGAGAAGATTATCAGGGGAAGAGTGGTGGAACACCTAGAAAGGAACGATCTCATCAACAGCAGCCAACATGGTTTCAGGGACGGGAAATCCTGTGTCACAAACATACTGGAGTTCTATGATATGGTGACAGCAGAAAGACAAGAGAGAGAGGGATGGGTGGATTGCATTTTCTTGGACTGCACGACGGCGTTTGACACAGTTCCACACAAGAGATTAGTGCAAAAACTGGAGGACCAAGCAGGGATAACAGGGAAGGCACTACATTGGATCAGGAAATAATTGTCAGGAAGACAGCAGCGAGTCATGGTACGTGGCGAGGTGTCAGAGTGGGCACCTGTGACCAGCGGGGTCCCCACAGGGGTCAGTCCTAGGACCAATGCTGTTTCTGGTATTTGTGAACGACATGACGGAAGGAATAGACTCCGAGGTGTCCCTGTTTGCAGATGACGTGAAGTTGATGAGAAGAATTCACTCGATCGAATACCAGGCAGAACTACAAAGGGATCTGGACAGGCTGCAGACCTGGTCCAGCAATTGGCTCCTGGAGTTCAATCCCACCAAGTGCAAAGTCATAAAGATTGGGGAAGGGCAAAGAAGACCGCAGACGGAGTACAGTCTAGGGGGGCCAGAGACTACAAACTTCACTCAAGGAAAAAGATCTTGGAGTGAGTATAACACCAGGCACATCTCCTGAAGCGCACATCAACCAAATAACGGCTGCAGCATATGGGCGCCTGGTAAACCTCAGAACAGCATTCCGACATTTTAATTAGGAATCGTTCAGGACCCTGTACACCGTGTACGTTAGGCCCATATTGGAGTATGCGGCACCAGTTTGGAACCCACAGCTAGCCAAGCATGTAAAGAAACTAGAGAAAGTGCAAAGGTTTGCAACAAGACTAGTCCCAGAGCTAAGGGTATGTCCTACGAGGAGAGGTTAAGGGAAATCAACCTGACGACACTGGAGGACAGGAGAGATAGGGGGGACATGATAACGACATACAAAATACTGAGAGGAATTGACAAGGTGGACAAAGACAAGGATGTTCCAGAGATTGGACACAGTAACAAGGGGACACAGTTGGAAGTTGAAGACACAGATGAACCACAGGATGTTAGGAAGTATTTCTTCAGCCACAGAGTAGTCAGGAAGTGGAATAGTTTGGGAAGCGATGTAGTGGAGGCAGGATCCATACATAGCTTTAAGCAGAGGTATGATAAAGCTCACGGTTCAGGGAGAGTGACCTAGTAGCGACCAGTGAAGAGGTGGGGCCAGGAGCTCGGACTCGACCCCTGCAAGCCTCAACAGGTGAGTACAAAATAGGTGAGTACACACACAACACATACACACACAAAACTCACGGAGACAATAACAGATGCAATCTTCCCACCAGGATACCAGATCATGAGGAAAGATAGAAGGGGCAGAGGGGGAGGAGGGGTTGCTCTGCTTGTAAAAAACCGCTGGAAATTCGAGAAAATGGGAGGCATAGACGAGACAGGAGAAAGGGACTACATAATAGGTACACTTCAGTCTGGGGAGCACAAGTGGTCATTGCAGTGATGTATAATCCACCACAGAACTGCAGGAGGCCAAGAGAGGAATATGAAGAGAGCAACAGAGCAATGGTGGACACACTTGCTGAGGTGGCAAGAAGAGTTCACTCCAGCAGAGCAAAGTTGCTTGTTATGGGGGATTTCAACCACAGAGAGATCGACTGGGAAAACCTGGAGCCACATGGGGGTCCCGAAACACGGAGAGCCAAGATGTTGGATGTGGTGCTGGAAAACTTCATGCACCAACATGTTAAGGACACTACCAGAGTGAGAGGGGAGGATGAACCAGCAAAATTGGACCTTGTGTTCACCCTTGGCAGTTCAGACATTGAGGATATCACATATGAGAGTCCCCTAGGAGCTAGTGACCACGTGGTTCTGTGCTTTGAATACATAGTAGAGTTGCAAGTTTAGAGAGTAACAGGAGTTGAATGGGAAAAACCAGAATATAAAAGAGGGGACTACATAAGGTTGAGGAACTTCCTGCAGGAGGTTCCGTGGGAGAGAGAACTGGCAGGAAAGCCAGTAAATGAAATGATGGGAATATGTAACAACAAAATGCAAGGAGGCAGTGGAAAGGTTTATTCCCCCAAAGGGCAAAAAACAAGGAAGACCAAACGAGCCCGGTTTAACCGACGTGTAAGGGGGCAAAAACAAAGTGCAAAGGAATGGAAAAATACAGAAGCAAGAAACACATGAAAATAGAGAATTAGTCACAGAGCCCGGAAACGATTTTTGCACAGGGAAGGAGGGAGGGGCCCCGCAACAGTATGAAAATAAAATAGCATGAAAATCAAGACTGCCCAAAAATGTTTTTAGCCAATAGGAGGAAGACAACATCAAAGACCCGGTGATCAATTTAGGACAAAGGGGGGAACTCACAAAAAAAAAGATCAGGGGGATGTAGGAATAAAAAGGAAATTTAAGGAAATTTTTACATAGGAAAAGGAAGGGGGGTTTAAACACAAAAGAAGGAACATAAGGGGAAAACCAACAAGTGTTTGGTGAAAAAAACCCAAACCCAGGAAAAGGGCAGAAGCTACAAGTGACCTTTATACCCCAAAAGGGGATGGGGGCCGACCCAAAACCCCCGGGGTCCTTAGAGAAGGACAGAATTTCTGTGCAGCCCCAACCCCAATCTTTAACCATCCCTTGAAACGGGCAACTACCTGAAATGGGGAAAACAGCAAATGTAGTCCCCATATTAAGAAAGGGGAAAATAAATGAGGCCAAAAATACAAACCGTGTCTCTGACCTTTTTGTATCAAAACATGGGATTTTCAGGAGGAATGGTGGAACACCTGGAAGGAACAAAATTAAAAAAGAAAACCAGAATGGGTTTATGGAAGGCAAATCCGTGTCAAAAACCCTTTCTGGAGTTTTATGACAAAGTAATAGAAGTAAGACACAAGAGAGGGGGGTGGGTTGATTGCATTTTCCTAGACTGCAGGAAGGCCTTTGACACAGTTCCCCACAAGAGATTAGTGCAGAAGCTGGAGGATCAGGCGCATATAAACGGGGAGGGCACTGCAATGGATCAGGAATACCTGACGGGGAAAGGCAACAACGAGTCATGGTACGTGAAGAGGTATCACATTTGGGCGCCTGTGACGAGCGGGGTCCCACAGGGGTCAGTTCTAGGACCAGTGCTATTTTGATATATGTGAACGACATGATGGAAGGAATAGACTCTGAAGTGTCCCTGTTCGCAGATGATTGAAGTAGATGAAAGAATTAAATCGGATTAGAATGAGGCAGGACTGCAAAGAGACCTGGACAGGCTGGACATGGGGGTCCAGAAACTGGCTTCTCGAATTCAACCCTGCCAAATGCAAAGTCATGAAGATTGGGGAGGGCAAAGAAGACCGCAGGCAGATATAGGCTAGGGGGACAAAGACTACAGACCTCATTCGGGGAGAAAGACCTTGGGGTGACCATAACACCGAGCACGTCAACCGGAGGCCCCCACATCAACCAAATAACTGCTGCAGCATACGGGCGCCTGGCAAACCTGAGAATAGCATTCCGATACCTTAATAAGAAATCGTTCAAGAACACTGTAAAACTGTTTTTTTTAGGCCCATACTGGAGTATCCCAGCCACCAGTCTGGAACCCACACCGGGTCAAGCACGTCAAGAAGTTAGAAAAAGTACAAAGGGTTTGCAACAAGGCTAGCCCCCAGAGCTCAGGGGAATGTCGTACGAGGAAAGGTTAGGGAAATCGGACTGACGACACGGGAGGACAGGAGGTCAGGGGAGATATGATAACGACATACAAGATACTGCGGAAAATAGACAAGGTGGACAGAGACAGGATGTTCCAGAGGGGGGACACAAAAACAAGGGTCAAAATTTGGAAGCTGAAGACTCAGACGAGTCACAGGGATGTTAGGAAGTATTTCTTCAGTCATAGAGTCGTCAGGAAGTGGAATAGCCTAGCAAGTGAAATAGTGGAGGCAGGAACCATACATAGTTTTAAGAAGAGGTATGACAAAGCTCAGGAAGCAGAGAGAGAGAGGCCCTAGTGCGATCAGTGAAGAGGTGGGCCAGGAGCTATGAATCGACCCCTGCAACCACATATAGGCGAGTACATATAGGTGAGTACACACACACACACACACACACCAGCAAGTGCTGGATGAGGTACATATAACCAAGGAGGAGGTGAAGAAGCTGCTATGCGAACTTGACACCTCAAAGGCGGTGGGACCAGACAACATCTTCCCATGGGTCCTTAAAGAGGGACAAGAATTTGTGTGAGCCATTAACAAAGATCTTCAACACCATCTTTTGGGAAACTGGGCAACTCCCTGAGGTATGGAAAATGGCAAATGTAGTCCCAATTTTAAAAAGGAGACAGACATGAGGCACTAAACTACAGACCTGTATCACTAACGTTTTATAGTATCAAGGTCATGGAGAAGATCATCAGGAGGAGAGTGGTGGGGCACCGGGAAAGAAACAAGTGTATAATTGACAACCAGCACGGTTTCAGGGAAGGAAAATCCTGTGTCACAACCTACTAGAGTTTTATGAAAAGGGTGACAGAAGTAAGACAAGAGGAGAGGGGGGATCGACTGCGTATTTTTGGACTGCAAGAAGGCTTTCGACACAGTTCCTCACAAGAGGTTACGCAAAAGTTAGGGGACCGGGCCCACACATAACAGGAAAGGCACTGCACTGGATCAGAGAATATCTGACAGGGAGGCAACAACGAGTCATGGTACGCGACGAGGTGTCAGAGTGGGCCGCCTGTGACAAGCGGGGTTCCACAGGGGTCAGTCCTAGGACCTGTGCTGTTCTTGGTATACGTGAACGACATAACGGAAGGATAGACTCAGAAGTGTCCTTGTTTGCAGACATGTGAAGTTAATGAGAAGAATCGAATCGGACGAGGATCAGGCAGGACTACAAAGAGATCTGGACAGGCTACAAAGCCGGGTCCAGCGACTGGCTCCTTGAATTTTAACCCCCCCAAATGCAAAGTCATGAAGATTGGGGAAGGGCAAAGAAGACCGCAGACACAATATAGTTTAGATGGCCCCAAAGACTGCAAACCTCACTCAAGAAAAGATCTGGGGGTGATTTATAACACCGAGCATATCTCCTGAGGCGCACATCAATCAGATAACTGCTGCAGCATACGGGCGCCTGGCAAACCTACGGATAGCGTTCCGAACCTCAGTAAGGATTCGTTTAAGACTCTGTACCCCCATCAACGTCAGGCCCTACTGGAGTATGCAGCACCAGTTTGGAATCCACACCTAGTCAAGCACGTCAAGAAATTAGAGAAAGTGCAAAGGTTTGCAACAAGACTAGTCCCAGAGCTACGGGATTGTCCTATGAAGAAAGGTTGAGGGAAATCGGCCTGACGACACTGGGGGCCAGGAGGGTCAGGGAGACATGATAACGACATATAAAATACTGCGCGGAATAGACGAGGTGGACAAAGAGGGGATGTTCCAGAGATGGGACACAGACACAAGAGGTCACAATTGGAAGTTGAAGACTCAAAATAAAATCAAAGGGATGTTAGGAAGTATTTCTTCAGTCATAGAGTAGTCAGGCCATGGAATACCTAGAAAGTGATGTGGTGGAGGCAGGAACCACATAGTTTTAAGGCGAGGTATGATAGACCTCATGGGGCAGGG
Organism: Cherax quadricarinatus; assembly: GCF_026875155.1. Classification (NCBI taxonomy): domain Eukaryota; kingdom Metazoa; phylum Arthropoda; class Malacostraca; order Decapoda; family Parastacidae; genus Cherax; species Cherax quadricarinatus. The sequence continues at coordinate 30,849,859 of NC_069447.1, read as the reverse complement.
AGAGAGAGGACCTAGTAGCAATCAGCGAAAAAGGCGGGGCCAGGAGCTGTGAACGACCCCTGCAACCACAAATAGGTGAGTACAAATAGGTGAGTACACACACAAACACAAACCACACACACACACACACCCCACTCAACACCCCACACAACACACACACACAAAACACACACACACACACACAACACACACACAACACAAAACACGTGGTAATGCTTTATTTGCAGTGAACAAAGTCAGGGTATTTCTCCAGAAAATTTTCTGTAATATACCACTGTGGATAAAATACTTTGACATATCTTGAACATTTCTAGTGAGTTGTCTCTGAATTCATTAATTTTATCGCACTCCAGTACATAATGACGCAGGGTGTAACAATAGTCCATCTGGCAAAATTTACATTTCGTTTGGTCTACATCTGGTGGTGGTGATTTAACCTGCCAAAGATACTTGCAACCCAGCCGGAGCCGGGCGGTAGTGGCATCTAAGAGTCTGTTTATCTTGTTGGATGCACCATAGACATGTGGCTCCTCCTGCATGATAGAATGATGATAGATGGACTGACTTGTGTCAATCTCCCTGAATCTTAAGTCAATAAAATTCAGTTGAAGTTCTTTTCATATAATTGTTCTCAAACTGCTAACTGACAACCCAAGATTGTAATCTACTCCCTCTTTGAAAGCATACAGCTTAGCCAATTTATCAGTTCTATCATGCATCTGAAGACCAATGTGAGATGGAATCCACAGCATGTGCACTCTGACTCCACTGTCCACAATCTTACCATACCTGTGTCTGGCTTCTGACACAAGCATGCCACAATTTATACTTAATGAGTTGAGAAAATTTATGGATGACAGAGAATCAGTTACAATTCAAGTGTCAATCTTAGATACACGGATGCATTTCAGTGCAAGGAGAATGGTGAACAGTTCTGTCTGGAGGGTGGAGGCCCAGTTATTCATGCGTGCTCCAATTTCTTTAAGAGAGCCGTCACTGTATGATAGCAGCACTACCAGCTGTACCAGTGTATGATAAAAGCAGCACTACCAGCTGTACCAGTGTATGATAAAAGCAGCACTACCAGCTGTACCAGTGTATGATAAAAGCAGCACTACCAGCTGCACCAGTGAATGATAACAGCAGCACTACCAGCTGCACCAGTCACGTGTATAACAGCAGCACTACCAGCTGCACCAGTGTATGATAATAGCACTACCAGCTGCACCAGTGTATGATAATAGCAGCACTACCAGCTGCACCAGTGTATGATAATAGCAGCACTACCAGCTGCACCAGTGTATGATAACAGCAGCACTACCAGCTGCACCAGTATATGATAACAGCAGCACTACCAGCTGCACCAGTGCATGATAACAGCAGCACTACCAGCTGCACCAGTGTATGATAACAGCAGCACTACCAACTGCACCAGTCACGTGTATGATAACAGCAGCACTACCAGCTGCACCAGTGTATGATAGCAGCAGCACTACCAGCTGCACCAGTGTATGATAGCAGCAGCACTACCAGCTGCACCCTGTTTTATAACAGCAGCACTACCAGCTGCACCAGTGTATGATAACAGCAGCACTACCAGCTGCACCAGTGTATGATAACAGCAGCACTACCAACTGCACCAGTCACGTGTAAAGATAACACACACTACCAGCTGCACCAGTGTATGATAGCAGCAGCACTACCAGCTGCACCAGTGTATGATAGCAGCAGCACTACCAGCTGCACCAGTGTATGATAACAGCAGCACTACCAGCTGCACCAGTGTATGATAGCAGCAGCACTACCAGCTGCACCAGTGTATGATAGCAGCAGCACTACCAGCTGCACCAGTGTATGATAACAGCAGCACTACCAACTGCACCAGTCACGTGTATGATAACAGCAGCACTACCAGCTGCACCAGTGTATGATAGCAGCAGCACTACCAGCTGCACCAGTGTATGATAGCAGCAGCACTTCCAGCTGCACCAGTGTATGATAACAGCAGCACTACCAGCTGCACCAGTCACGTGTATGATAACAGCAGCACTACCAGCTGCACCAGTCACGTGTATGATAACAGCAGCACTACCAGCTGCACCAGTGTATGATAGCAGCACTACCAGCTGCACCAGTGTATGATAGCAGCACTACCAGCTGCACCAGTGTATGATAGCAGCACTACCAGCTGCACCAGTGAATGATAGCAGCACTACCAGCTGCACCATGTATGAAAAGCAGCACACCTGGAGTTTACCTGGAGAGATTTTTGGGGGGTAAAACGCCCCCGGGGCCCCCGGTCTGTGACCGGCCCCCTGGTGGTTTCAGAGCCTGTCAACCAGGTGTTGCTGCGGGCCCCACGAAAACCAAACGTACGACCCACGCCCGGTGGCCCGGGAAACCGACTTTGGGTCTTGCCCAAAATGCCAGCTTGAAGACTCCCCGGGGTCTTTTGGAAACCCCCCTTATGTATGCGGGGAAGGCATTTAAAACAGTCTGGGGCCCACTGACACTTATTGTATGGCCCTTTTAAAACGTGCTGGTGACCCCCTGCTTTTTATTGGGGGGGGGGTTGCATCGTCTGCCAAATCCCCTTTTCTTTCTTTTGTGAGTGATTTTCGTGTGGGAAAATTTTGGTTCTAGTCCCTCTAGGGGGTTTTCCCCCGGTTTTATATAATCATGTATCTTCCCCCCCTGCGTTTCCCGGGGGTACGGTTTTTGGGAACCCCAAGTGCTTTCCCCCTAATTGAGGTGGGTTTTTTCTCCGTTATGCGCGCCCCGTGAAGGTTCTCTGTACATTTTTTAGGTCAGCAATTTCACCTGCCCTTTAAGGTGCTGTTAGGTGCGAATTTTTCCAGCCTAGATAGAACAAAGGGCCTGAAGATTTTCATCATGGGGTTGGCACCCTAGTTTTTAAGGGGTTTTATTATCCATCCTGTCATTTTTTTAGCAGATGCGATTGATACAATGTTTTGGTCCTTGAAGGTGAGATCCTCCGACATGATCACTCCCAGGTCTTTGACGTTGGTGTTTCGCTCTATTTTGTGGCCAGAAATTTGTTTTGTACTCTGATGAAGATTTAATTTCCTCGTGTTTACCATATCTGAGTAATTTAAATTTCTCATCGTTGAACTTCATATTGTTTTCTGCAGCCCACTGAAAGATTTGGTTGATGTCCGCCTGGAGCCTTGCAGTGTCTGCAATGGAAGACACTGTCATGCAGATTCGGGTGTCATCTGCAAAGGAAGACACGGTGCTGTGGCTGACATCCTTGTCTATGTCGGATATGAGGATGAGGAACAAGATGGGAGCGAGTACTGTGCCTTGTGGAACAGAGCTTTTCACCGTAGCTGCCTCGGACTTTACTCTGTTGACTACTACTCTCTGTGTTCTGTTAGTGAGGAAATTATAGATCCATCGACCGACTTTTCCTGTTATTCCTTTAGCACGAATTTTGTGCGCTATTACGCCATGGTCACACTTGTCGAAGGCTTTTGCAAAGTCTGTATATATTACATCTGCATTCTTTTTGTCTTCTAGTGCATCTAGGACCTGTCGTAGTGATCCAATAGTTGAGACAGACAGGAGCGACCTGTTCTAAACCCATGTTGCCCTGGGTTGTGTAACTGATGGGTTTCTAGATGGGTGGTGATCTTGCTTCTTAGGACCCTTTCAAAGATTTTTATGATATGGGATGTTAGTGCTATTGGTCTGTAGTTCTTTGCTGTTGCTTTACTGTTCCCTTTGTGGAGTGGGGCTATGTCTGTTGTTTTTAGTAACTGTGGGACGACCCCCGTGTCCATGCTCCCTCTCCATAGGATGGAAAAGGCTCGTGATAGGGGCTTCTTGCAGTTCTTGATGAACACAGAGTTCCATGAGTCTGGCCCTGGGGCAGAGTGCATGGGCATGTCATTTATCGCCTGTTCGAAGTCATTTGGCGTCAGGATAACATCGTATAGGCTTGTGTTAATCAAATTTTGTGGCTCTCTCATAAAAAATTCATTTTGATCTTCGACTCTCAGTCTGGTTAGCGGCTTGCTAAAAACTGAGTCATATTGGGACTTGAGTAGCTCACTCATTTCCTTGCTGTCATCTGTGTAGGACCCATCTTGTTTAAGTAGGGGCCCAGTACTTGTTCTCGATTTTGATTTGGCATAGGAGAAGAAATACTTTGGGTTTCTTTCGATTTCATTTATGGCTTTTAGTTCTTCCCGCGATTCCTGACTCCTAAAGGACTTTTTAGCTTAATTCGATGCTTGCTATTTCTCTGACCAGTGTCTCCCTACGCATTTCAGATATATTGACCTCTTTTAGCCGCTCTGTTATTCTTTTCCGTCGCCTGTAAAGGGAGCGCCTGTCTCTTTCTATTTTACATCTACTCCTCCTTTTTCTTAGAGGAATAAGCATTGTGCATACATCGAGTGCCACCGAGTTAATCTGTTCTAGGCATAAGTTGGGGTCTGTGTTGCTTTGTATATCTCCCAGCTTATGTCGGTTAGGACTTGGTTTACTTGGTCCCACTTTATGTTTTTGTTATTGAAGTTGAATTTGGTGAATGCTCCCTCGTGACTAGTCTCATTATGTCGGTCTGGGGCTCCACGCATACATGTCTGAACCTCAATTATGTTGTGATCTGAGTATATTGTTTTTGATATGGTGACATTTCTTATCAGATCATCATTGTTAGTGAAGATGAGGTCTAGTGTATTCTCCAGTCTAGTAGGCTCTATTATTTGCTGGTTTAAATTGAATTTTGTGCAGAGATTTAAAAGCTCGTGTGAGTGTGAGTTTTCATCAGAGCTGCCTCCTGGTGTTATTACTGCAACAATATTATTTGTGATGAATGGTTTGAAAAACCGACAAGTTGAAGATTGAGACACTTATGCAGCATATGGGAATCTTTATTCAGGAAACGTTTCGCCACACAGTGGCTTCATCAGTCAATACAAAGAGGAAGGCGTAAGGAGAGGAGGAGTATGAGGTAATCAGTCCCTCAGCCTGGAGTCGATGTGTTCAGTCCATCAATCTTGTAGAATGTACCGTACATTCTACAAGATTGATGGACTGAACACATCGACTCCAGGCTGAGGGACTGATTACCTCATACTCCTCCTCTCCTTACGCCTTCCTCTTTGTATTGGACTGATGAAGCCACTGTGTGGGGAAACGTTTCCTGAATAAAAATTCCCCTATGCTGCTAAGTGTCTCAATCTTCAACAATTTTATTTTTCTATATTCCTCCCCTTTTTTGTGCAATTTA
>NC_069447.1:30828633-30844099 GCF_026875155.1 Cherax quadricarinatus | reverse complement strand
TGCGCCCCAAGTCTTTATTATCTGCTCATCAATCTCAGAATGTTTTTTCTAAACTCCAGAACTAAAAGTAGAACCATTTAATTTTATTAAATTTCCTTAAAAAAATATTATGGTGCCCCACATTTAAACAGAATGTCAAGTACACACACTGCTTGCTTCCTCTATTCAAGCATGTTTACATGCTGTATGTCTGTTAAAGGGTTTTCAGTACTGTCTCCTTCATGGTCCTTTAACTTTTTTACTTGCATTAACACCTTATGTTTAATCCAAAATATATACATCCTGTAGGTAGTAGGTTGGTAACAGCAACCGCCCAGGGAGGTACTACCGTCCTGCCAAGTGAGTGAAAACAGAATCCGGGTAATTGTTTTACATGATGGAAAGATTGCGGGTGTCTTTTCTCTGTACTCTTAAACATGCAAGATTCAGGCACATCTTGCTACTTCTACTTACACTTAGCCCACACTACACATACTTGTACAGGCAAAATATATACACACCCCTCTGTGTTTTCCTTCTATTTTCTTTCTAGCTCTTTTTTCTTGTTTTAAATTTCCTCTTATTTCCATGGAAGTGGAACAGAATTCTTCCCCATAAGCCATCGTGTTGTAAGAGGCAACTAAAATGCCGTAATTGTTTTGGCATGATGGTGGGATTGCTTGTATCTTTTGTCTGTCTCATAAACAGCAAGATTTCAGGTATGTCTTGCTGCTTCTACTTACGCTTGGGTCACACTACACATACATGTACAAGCATATAGTATATACAAAAACCCCTCTGGGTTTTCTTCTATTTTCTTACTAGTTCTTGTTCTTGTTTATTCCCTCTTACCTCCATGGGGAATTTGGAACAGAATTCTTCCTCTGTAAGCCATGCGTGTTGTAAGAGGCAACTAAAATGCCAGGACAAGGTTCTAAAAACCCCCCTTCTTCTGTATATATTACTAAATGTAAAAAGGAAAACTTTCGTTTTTCCTTTTGGGCCACCCCACCTCGGTGGATACGGCTGGTGTGTCGAAAGAAAGAAAAAGGAGAAACTTTCGTTTTTCCTTTTGGGCCACCCTGCCTCGGGGGGATATGGGCCGGTGTGTTGAAAGAAAGATATACATCCTCTTTACCAAGCTATCTTGCTCCAAATTTTTTAATTCTCAAACATTCTCAATAACCTCTCTTCTTCTCTTTGAATCATACTGCTTATGCCACTGCCCCATTTTCTTATTTTTATTCTTTATTCTATGCCAGGTGGAGTAAGAATCGTCCTAGGAAAGGTTGGCGGGTGGGGGTAAAGGAGATTTTTGGGCTCCTATTTAACATGCCATGCATGAAAAGCATGCTGCATAGGAAGATAGAGACAATGGTTTTTGGGATCTGACGAGCTGTTGGAGTGAACAGGGTAATATTTTGGTGAAGGGATTCAGGGAAACCAGTTATCCGAATTTGAGTCCTGGGGGTGGGAAGTACAGTCCCCTGCACTTTGAAGGAGGGGTTTGTGATTTTGGGCTGTTTGGAGTGACATCTAAACTGTCATATCTAATGCCTTGCAAATACAATGATCATGTATGAATGATGGTGAAAATGTTGAACAATGATGAAAGTTTTTACTTTCATTTTTTTTTTTTTCTTTTGAGTCGCTCTGCCTTGGGGGAAATGGCCAAAGTGTTAAAAAAAAAAAATGTAGTCTCCAGCAAAACATTACTTCCAACCCCTCTCTCTCTCCTGCTGCAACTTTTATTATCCATATTTTACACTCACAGTAGTATTGGTATCATTAATGCAGTCACTTTTTTTTTGCACGCATTGGTCAACCTCTTTCTTTAAAAATTCTCCAAAAACTGTAAATTTCTCTTCATTTTTTTGTGATTTCCTTCATTCTCCATAAAACTATTTACTGACATACCATCCAAAGCATCTAAAGCAAGCAAGAAACTTCTTGTATATAATCCTAATTTTTAAAGGGGTGGACTAGTAAGCCAGCAGAAGGCCTTGGTCAGATGGCCAAAAGCCCCAGCGACAAGTCATCATGTGACCAAGACCCATATCAGGAAACACCTGTCTTTTTTTCCTGATGAATCTTACCCAACCTAACCTTACGTTCTCTTTCCAACTTTATAAATATTTATGATACTGTATACGAAACATTTTCTTTTTTATGTATCTCAGGCAAAGACACAGACAACAGGTGTGGACATGTGGGCAGCTGGTTGTATTCTGGGGGAACTCCTTTTGCAAAAAGCCACTGTTGCCTGGGAAGTCTGAAATTGAACAGATTAACCTCATTATTAATCTCTTAGGAAAGATAGTGGGAAAATTGTTAGCTTGTGTGCTTGTGCACTTCTGAAAAGAAAAGTCAATAAACTGGGTAATGTTAAATGTGTTTTTCCTTCTTTGGTTTTCCCTGCCTTGGTGGAAATGGCCTGTGTGTTAAAGACTGAACTGTGTAACCACAATCTAATTTCCATAGTTACAATTTGAAGTACACTTCTTTATATAAATAATGAATTAATTTGCCAGGTACACCAAAAGACACCATCTGGCCTGACTTCTCTCAGTTGGCAGCAATTGAGAACTTCACATTGAAATCTCAACCATACAATAATCTGAAGACTAAGTTTTCCCAGTACTATCACCATCGGACAACGTCTGCTCAACTTTCTTTCATGTATGACCCCAAGAGACGGGGTACTGCAGAGGAAATGCCTCAAGAGCTCCTATTTTAAAGAGAAAACCGTTACGTATGTATTTGTCAATCATGGTTTGTATTTAGAATACCTGTAGTTACTGTATAAAAAGCAGTCAGTAGACTAATTTTGCAAATTTACTTTTTAAATTCAGTAGAAAAGTTATTACAGAAAAGCAGTAGAGTGCTATTTTGTTTATAGTTTTAGTTAATTAAATATGTGTGATGATAAATCAAGTAAGGATGATAAATCAAGTAAGGAAGTGCTGTTTTAAGTAAATACACCTACCATCCGACTTACGACCTGCTCAACATACGTCCACTCGACTTATGACCGTGCTCTGGCAGCTGGGCTGGGCCGGCTGAAAGCACACCACAGTACAATATTTGACAATACTCGTGCGGCAATGCGTCATGCAGGCAGCATCAGTTTTTAGTAACCCTGCCCTATCACATCATCATACTGTATTAACTGGTACTAACTGGACAGTAAATTTCACCATGGCCCCTAAGATGAAGTCTGAATCTTGCACTGGAGATTGTGGAAAGAAAGGCTCTTTCTCTCGAACTCTCTATTTTTTTTTCACTGTTGCACATAAACCTGTCCCGTATCTGTCTGCCTGTATATCTGTGTATCTCTGTGTGTCTGTTTTATCTGTCTGTTTTACCTGTGTGTCCTGTCTTTCTGCTACCTGTGTCTATGTCTACCTGTGTGTCGTCCCACCTGTGTGTGTCTTTCCGTCTACCCTACCTGTGTGTCTGTCCTACTTGTCTGTCTTTATGTCTACCTGTGTGTGTGTCTTTCTGTCACCAGTGTCTTTCTGTCCCACCTGTGTGTATCTTTCTGCTACCTGTGGGGTTTTTTCTGTCTACCTGTGTGTGTCTTTCTTCTACCTGTGTGTTCCTTTCTGTCTATCTGTGTGTGTGTCTTTTCTGTCTAACCCCGTGTGTCTGTCTTCTGTCCCACCTGTGTGTGTCTTTCTGTCTACCGTGTGTCTGTCTTTCTGTCTGCTTGCCTGCTCAGAGCCACTCAGAGTATAATTGGTTCTTGAAGATGCATATTAATAATGATAATAACACAATAATAATCACTGAGAACAATGAAAAAAATGACTTGGTTTATAAGAATGTGTTGAGTTCCAGTATGACATCATACTTGTAGGCAAGATATATTAGCCATCAAAAGTTGAAAATTCATCCTCTAAGAATACTGGCAATATGTTTATATCTTTTGAATTTTAGCCTAGTGTTAACAGGGAAAATTTTGTCTCCTAATAAAACTCATTCTTTTCAGCATGTGATCCACGGATGATGCCAACGTTCCCTCAGCATCGCAATCTTAAGCAACAGCCAGTATGGGCCCCCTGCACCAGCAGCACCTAACTTAACTGAAGTACCTACAGGACCCGCCAGTAAATTTGTTTCCACCAGAGCGGCTTGAATCTGAGCCTGTATCCAGTGGGAAAATTGGCATTAGTGAGCTATTAAACTCTCTTTAGAGAAGATAGCATCTTAAACCATCTGTAAATTAAGAGATTTTCCCTTATTTACTGTTGGGTTAGTACAATGCAAACGTTAAAGGCAACAAATTAAATTTTCTTTCATATAAATCTTTTTTTAATTGTATAATAAATAAAAATTTAGGTATGAAATAAAGTTTTCTAATTTTGTTACAAGGTAAATGTTTTATAATTAATTTTAAAGATTGAACCCACATTCTAATAAACAATAATTAATATTGTTGCTTTTTTTAAACACTGGAGCCAGGTTGTAAACCCATAATTTTTTTTTTTTTTTACTTTCAACTTCATGGATATAATATTGTTAAACTATCAAATACATTTTTTCATTCCAAATATGAAATGGGTTTATAAAAGTTTATATTCATGTTCATTTATTATTTGCTTGATAAATTATTAATTCTCATGTAATACAATCATCTCCAAAGAAGGTTCAGCTGTGGATATGCTTTCATGTGATGCAATTATGATTTGTATGCCCCTTAAAATAGGAAATAAAAATATTCCCACATACACTATAATTTAATAGACCATTGAATTATTTTTTGTGCAGTAGTTTAGGTCCCAAATCACTAAAAGGGAAAAGCAAAACCTCTTTTAAAACATTTTTAACTAGTAACAAAGGGCCAGACTCCCTTAAGGAAGAGGTGGGGTGGAACTACAAATTCCAAGGAAATTTTTTTTTAGCTTTAAAGGGGAAAACATTAAAAAGCTTCATGGGATTAATAGTTTAAGTATTTATCCAGTCTGATATTGTCCCTTTAGGGGTGGTGACTTGATGTAAGGGGTCTTGTCGAAGAAATTGGATCTATCAACCCCTTTCTTGATTTTAAGCTTGATTGCCTCCTACCCCCAGCATTGTGTGGCCTCAAAAGTGTGGGTTTCCCCGAAAAACATAATTGAGGCAGGGGGTTTTGATCAGTGAATGGAAATATGAAGTAGTGCTTTTTAAATGGTACTTAGTAATGTATTTTTGAGGGGTTTCCCAACATTTTTTCCAGTTACTTTTTTTTTTTTGTGTTGAATATGGGTTTTAAATTTTCGGGTTGCTGTTAAATTTGTAGCCCTCGGAATTTTCCTTTGTTATGTTTGGGCAAAAAAGGAATGTTTTTAAAGCATAATTTTTGGGTTGGATTTCCCACTTGCCCACCCCCAAACATAATGAAAAAGGGTTTTTGGTCTGTGTTAAACTGTAATTTTTTTGACTTTTCATCCTGGTTGCTTTTTTTTGCGAGCTCTTAATTAAAAATAGTATCAGTGAACCCTAGTTTAAGGGGGGAATAACAAAACCCATTTTTTCAGCAAAGAGAATGGCCAAATTTGGGTTTGTGACAGGGTTTGGGAAATTTCTTTTGTAAAAAAAAGGAAAAAGGGAGGGGGCCAAAAATCTTCCCTGGTAAAACCGTGTCCGGGGGTTTTGTTAGGGGGTTGTGTCTTTGATAGAGAGTCCCCTCAAGGGTTTTTCCTTTGTTTCTGGTGGGGGAAAATCTTATCAAAGGGAATTGGATCTGTGCCCCAAAGTTCCCCTAAAATTAATTTCTGAAAAACCTTTCCCCATCCCCCCCCCCCTTACAGGTGCTGTAAAATTTCTATGGGTTTAGTGCTCCCAGAGTTGCATTTCTGGTTTCTTTTCCCAAACCACCACCACTTCGGGTTTATTTGGGGCGTTTTTAATGCTCACCTTTTCCTCGGGGGGGTCTCACAGTGATTCTTGGGGCATTCGGTTAGAGGATCTTCTCACTTCCCCTCCATCGCTAGGGGGCCCCCGGGGTTTCTATGGCAAAATTTCTTGCTTCACACGTTGGGGGGCCCTATTTTTCAATTCCCAGGAGGGTAGAAACATTGTGCGAGTTTTTTAAAACTAGTTGCTATTTCCCCATCAAAAAAAAGGGGAAAACCGGGGAGTTTTTCGACTGGGTGGGCCACATCCTGGGACAAAACTGCCCTAATTTGCCCAAAATGTCTGCATAACAGGCTTTCTAATGTAGTAGAAAAGGGTTCTCAAATATCAGCAGGCCTTTTATACCTTGTACATTACTTGTAGAAATAAAGGTATTTATTTATTTAAAAACGATTCCCCCCCATTTCATTTTGATCCTCATCCCTCGATCTCTTGCATTGTTCTTTTCAGTTTGCTTTTTCCCCAATTTACTAGTTTTCCCGGGATCTTTTGCTCCTGGATTTACTTGACAGTGTCATTTTCCAATCCTTTTTAAATTCTCATTTGTATTCTCCACCCCATCGTCCCCCATGCTGTAAAATTTGACGGGTTTTTGGCGTTGGGCCCATTATTTGGGGCCAAACGTTTTTTGGGTGAGTTTTCCCTTCCTAAATTCCCCCTCCATTGATGAGCTGTAACACCTATTCTTGACCTCATTTTAAAAAACTGGGGGCCTTCACTTTCTATACATAAGAACATAAGAACAAAAGAACGAAGGAACACTGCAGAAGGCCTACGGGCCCATGCGGGGGCGGGCCCAAAAGTCCCTACCGGCTTAACCCAAATCCCACCCAACCAGCCCGGGTCAGGTCACATTGACTTAAGGGGGGAAAACACGGCAACCGACCTGTTAGACAACAAATCGGGTTTCCAAACCCAAACCCCCAAAACCCCCACATCAACTCATGTTTTTAAACCAACCTATTTTTAAAAAGCTACACAACGTTCGGGGCCTCTATAACTGTACGGGGAAGTTTGTTCCACTCATCCAAAAATTTCAATTACCAAACCATTACTTTCCTAATCCCCCCCCTAAATCTAAATTTTTTTCCCCAACAAAAAAAACCATTGCGGGCGAGTCCTGTCTGGGCTAGATTTTTTTCAGCACACTTTTTTAACCCCCTTTTATTTTTTTTTCCCCTGTCTTCCCTTATAAACCTCAATCATAAACCCCCCCTAATTCTACTCTTTCTGGAGAGTGCATTTTTCGGGGCCCTTAGTCTATCCTCATAGGGGAAGGGTTTCTGATACAGGGGATAAATTTTTGTCATCCCCTTTGTAAAATTTTCCAGAAAAATTTATATCATCGGTAATACGGTGACCAAAACTGGGGCGGGAAATTCTAAATGAGGCCAAACCCAAAGGGAAATGTATGGGAGTTGAAGAACAACCTGAGGATTTCCTATTATTTATGCTTTTTTGATATGAACCAAAGGGTTTTCCCTTTTAGCTTTATTGCGAACACTTATGCACTTTGGGTCTTGGGGGTTCAGATTACGCAAACCCCGAACTCCAAAAAATCTTTTTCGCAATCCTAATTTTTAAATCTACATTATTTAGTTTATTTGGCATGGTTTTTTGGGTCCTGCCCAAAACTTTTAGAATTTTGCTTTTTGTCTATATTAAACTGCATCTCCATTTCTCCGACCATGCATAAATTCTTTTCAAATTTTCCTGGAGTGCTCGAATGTCCTCGTAAAGAATGAATTCAAACGGCCTATTTTGGGGGGGGTCATGGGCAAACTTGCCGATGCGCTTTTTTACCCCTCATCAAATGTCTTTTAATGTAGATTGTGAACACCCGGGGGGCCCAACACTGCCCCCCTGTGGAAAAACCGCTCTGACGCTTCCCCCCCCCCTCGTTTTCTCCCCATTTATGCAAATTTCCCCTGCTCCTATTTGTCAACCATGCCCATCCGGGAAAAAATTTCTCCCCTTTTTCCATGGGGTTTTAAATTTTCCTCAATATCTCTGATGTGGGACCCTGTAAAAACCCCTTACAAAGGGTCCATATACACAATTATAAATTCTTTAAACCATGATCTCCTCCTAAAAAACCTTAGTGAAAAAAGTTAAAAAAATTTTGGGAAAAGGCGGGAACCCGCCCCTTTGTAAAACCATGCAGATTCTTTGGGTTTAAATTTTTATGCTTTTAAAAGGTGGAACGAACTCCCTCGGCAATTATTGTTTCCCAAAAATTTTCCCAAAAGGGGGTTTTAGGCTTATTGGGTTCTATTAGTTCGAAGCAAAGGGCCCCTGTCCCCCTGTTTTTGAAAAAAGGTATCATTTTTTGGCCATTTTCCCACTATCTGGCACCATGCCATTTTTGTAGTGATATTTGAAAAGATTAGAAAAAAGGGGGTGCTAAGCTCCTCTTTACTTTCCTTTAGAACCCTTCCCTACAGTTCATCAGGGCCTGGGGATTTGTTTTTTTTTAAAATTTAAATTCTATTTGCCAAGGCCCATGTCCTTGTGACCCAATAGTGCACAGTTTATTATCGTCCTGTTCTACAAAAAATTTACCCTTTAAAACCTGGAATATCGCTGGAAACCTCCTGGGGAAAAAAAACTGAGGGGAAAAGTATGTTTTAAAAATTCAACACTTTTCCCTTTAAATCACGTCAGGGGGCTGACCCGAGGAATTTTTTGAGTGGGCCTATTTTGCCCCCATTTTACTTCTGTATCCCCTAAAAAAAATCCTTTTGGGTTAGTTTTTTTTCGTTTTCTTTTGGGCAATTTTAAAACCATCTAATCTCTTTTTTGCTTTTTTTTTTTCCCCTTTTTTTATTTCTTTTTTTTAAAACCCTAAAAAAATTCGATTTTTTAAATTTCCCCCCTCCCTTTTTTTGTTTTTGGCCTATAAATGCCTCTTTTTTGACCAATCAATTTTTTTAACCCTATTTTTTCATCCATTTAGGATCATTTTTGTTTGATCGATTTCCCTTTTTGGGAACAAAAATTTGGGACTGAGCAGCTAGAACAACCCTGGAAAGCATCATACGGAAACCCATAAACCACCTACCTGACCCCTAGTCAGTCTTTCCCAAATTCGGGCCCACCTAAGAAATTTTTCATCCTATAAAAACCAGCCAAGCAAAATCGGGGAAACGGAGACTTGAAGCCTTTTATTGGGGGAATTCCATGATATTTTAAAAACGGGAGTGATTTGTGATCACTCCCCCCAAGGCTCATCTTTTAACCTCAAGATTATTAATTAGTTTTTCCCCCTACGGGCAAAAACCCAAAGCCCAAGGAGGTTTTTTCCCCATTGGCTCGTCACAAACTTTTTTTAAAAAAAAATCCTGGATCTATAAAGGAAAGTCCCCGACAAAAAATTTCCCTTTCCCAAATTTGCCCCCTCAATTTTGTCTATATTTAAATCTCCCTTTAAAGAAAAAACTTTTCGAATGTAGATCCCTTAAAATTTCGCCCATAGAATTTTACTGCACTCCCTATCAAAAATTTGGGGCCCTGTAAATCACGACCCAAAATTATTTTTTTTCCTCGGCCCTCGAAAAGCTGTAACCAAACAGTTTCCCGTGGCTGACGCTTCTAATTTAATTCTTTTCCTAACCCAAAAATTTTTTAAATTGCCCTCTGACTACATCGCTACCCCAACCCCCCCCCTTTTCCTTTTGACCCTGTCATTTTGGAATAATTTTTACCCTTTGTATGTGAAAATTAAAGGGGAAAACTCTCCTATCTTTCAGATTGAGCCATTTTTTTTTCCCCCTTTTTTTATAGCAATAAGTCTATTTTTTCCCTTTGCATTTTGAAATTTAAAATCTTAGCTCATCATTTTATTTCAAACACCCCTGCAATTAGTAAAGAAAAACCTTAAGGGAGTTTAGTCCCTTGCTGCCCCCCTGCTGTCCCCCCTTTTTTTTGCTGACCTGTTCTATTGCTTTATTTATAACTTTCATCCCTAAATTTCCTTTTTTATACATTTACTTTTTTCCCAAACCCAAGTGTTGAAACCCCCTCTTTTTTTCCCCACACAACCCTTTACCTCTATTTTTCCCCCATTTTTAAAATCATGGGAAAATTTCCCCAAATTTGGCCTTCCCTTCAATCGACCCCGGGCAAGGGGCAAACCACCCCTGCCCCCAGAGAGATAAACCCCCATCCCTTGCATACAAATCTTTGTTTTCCCAAAAAAAGGGGTTTTTCCATTTTGTCAATAAAGGGGATTGCAATTTTCCTTGCAGTTTTCCTGTCCCCCCACAATTTACACCTTTTTGCCCAAGAAAAACCCAAATAAATTTCCTATTTCCCCCTTTCAAAGGCAAGATGCTACATATATTGGGATCCCCCCTTAGACTTAATAAATCTATAGCGACCCTGTACTTATCTAGAGCTCTTTTTCTCCTACCCTTCCCCCAAAATCATTTCCCCCAGCACTGAGACAGATAATGGGCTTGTTTCCCCTTACCGACATTTATATTATCCAGTCTGTTGACAAAGCCCCAAAAACCAACTCCAGGGGAAACACACTCCCAAACCTCCCCCCCTTTTTATTCCTATTACAAAAAGCACGATCAACATATCTTACCTGAAGTCAAACCAAACCCCCAAAATGGGGCTTACCCCTTTATTACAGGGGGGTAGTAAACCCTTTTCCTTCACTTTCCACTTAAGTACAAATTCCCTCCTGGAGAACAGAGAAGCGATTTCCTACCTTCAGATCTGGGACTCTTAACTTTCCTTACTCTGATGCCCCCCCCATTTCTGTGAACAACTCGCCACTTGTACAGGTTTCTGGCTGCACCTCACTGCTGGCCCCTTGCTACCACCCCCACCAACCCGCCCCTCACAGTGGGGAACCGACTGCACCTCACTGCTAAAAGGGCCCCATTCCCCCCCCATCTCCAACCACCCCACACCCCCTCTCCCAGGCCCATTGAAAGGGGGACCTTTACCTCCTAATCTCCTCCGGAGAAGCAAGACCTCCTCCTTTAACTCTCCAAACCTTTACTTTTTAAAAAACTGTAAAGCCCAAACCAAAGCTTTGTAAAACCCTCCCCCAGGCACTGTCAGAAGTGCCCTGTCTAGGGGTCTCCTGCTTGTGCTCAAAGCAGTAGTTTTTAAATGGGGCCCCTTTGTGGGGCAGATATTGGGTACAAAAGGATACAGAGCTCCTACTTTATTTTAAAATGGAATGGAAACAAACCCCCCCGCCATGTCATCCATGAACCAAAAGCCCCTTGTTGGCAGGATTTTTTCTACTGAAAATTCGTGTCACTTTTTGGGAGAGGTCTGAGCTTTGCTCAGATCTCTACAACACAATCGGCCTATAAAGATTTTTAAGTAAAAACCATGAATTAAGGAAAGATCCTATACTTCACTTTAAAAAAACAGACAAAGCAAATGCGATAGTAATTATAGAGAAGGTAATTATACATAAATGGAAAAATGAACATGTTATTAAAAATTTTCAGGGGCTGTGTGACCCCTGTGGGTTTTTGCCCTTTGGGAATTTTTTAAATCATTTTTTTTTTTTTTTTTACTGGGGAGGAAGATAAGCGATTTTAGATAAACGTTTATTTCTTTTGCCGAGCCCCGGGAAACAAACCCAAGACACTTCTGGGGGGTGCCCAACGCTCTGACCAGTGAAGCTGTAAAGGGCCCTTTTGGGGTTTGCGCCCTTTTTTTTGATTTTAATAATAATAATTTTGACCGTGAACCCCCCAAGGGAGGTTCCTTGAAGCGGGGGGGTCTTGGGTCAAGGGGAAAAAGGATCTGTGCTGCTCCCGTTTTCCCCTTAATTGACGAGGGAAAGCCCCCCCCATCCCCCCCCCATGGGGCCGTATAATCCTACGGGTTTAAACCTCCCCCCCCTGATTATAATTTTGACCAGGGGAGCGTGGCCCCCCCGGGGTGCCAGTAAAGGTTTTCCTGGAGGGGGGAAGGGGACCATTATTGTAATTTTAAAAGGGGAAAACGGGTAAACCCTTAAAGGGTTTTAAAACAGCTCCGTGGGGATTAAAGGGGAAACCCGTTTTTAATTTTGAGGGAAGGGGGGTAAGTTTTTAAATTTATTGTATCGAAAAACCCGTCTCAAGGTACCCTTTAATTATTTTCTCATTATTCTTTTGGGGAAGCTTTTTAAAATAATAAAGCCCGGGGTATCCTTGGGCAAAGGGGAGGAAGACAAAAAAAATTTGACCTTGGATCAAGAGTCCCCGCCATAGGGCATCAAGGCTCTTTCAAAGACAAAAGGGGAAAATAAAGAGAAAGCAAAACAAGTGACATTTAGTGTATTTTTTCAAGAATAAAAAAATACCCAGGGGGCTAAGCAAAATTTTTATTTGGGGTTTCTTGATAAACGAAAAAGAAAAGCAGATAATGTAAAAAGATATAATGTTTGATAAAAATGAGGGGAGTTTAGGTACACGTCAACTGAGGCGCACAGCGGCAGCGGCCCGCGTGGGAGTAAATGTCAGCGGGGAGCAGGGGTTTTACTGCACTCCCCTCCCACTACACCTCACTCGCTAAAAACCTTTTTGTTTATCCCCTACACGAAGTACAAACCCTGTTTGGGGGGTGTGGGGGCACGTTCCTGGCATGATGACTTTTGGCACAGCAGAGAGTAGCCCCCCGGGGTACCACGGGACAGTACCAGCAGGCAGGACCAGCACACAGCAGCAGCAGCCACGACCTCCCGCACCCACAGCATCAGCAGCAGGGAGCAGCAGGTCAGCAAGCAGGTTCTAAAAATTCCTGATCCAAGGAACAGGAGCTAAACCCTCCTCTTTCCCCGGATCAAGCTTAACTTTCCATTCCCCTGGTGATATAAAACTTCCCCCCCCCAACGGGCACTCGCCAAATTTCCGTTATGAATGTGAAAGCTCTTTATCTGAGGCCCCCCCAAGGAAAGGTTTTCCCTTTATGTTTGGGGAGGGGGTCTTGATTTAGGGAATTGGATCTGTGGGTCCGTTCCCCCAAAATTTAAACCTGAATGCCTTCCCCCATCCCCCCCCCCCCCCCCCCCCCCGGGGTGTAAAAATCCTCCCGGGGGAGCCTTTCCCCCCGATTGTAATAATAATAATAATCTTGTCTGAGGGAATTTGGGCTTATCACCCTCTTCCTCGGGGTCAAGATTTACGTTCCTTACATCCCCAGGTTTCCGTATGACCCCTGTGGGTCCCAGTGCCTTCCCATACATGTGTTTAAAACCCCTGTTTTCTCCCCTTTAAATTTCTTTCTAAGGTGTGTAGGTTATGGTTATTAATTTATTTAGGTACAAATTTTACAAATTTTTGGTGATCACAATTTTCCTTTACAAATAACATAGGCATAAATTACCCCCATAACCCCAAAAAAATGAAAATTTAGTACTTGTATGTAACCAAATGCATGTACCACTTTCAGAAACCCCGCATGTAAACCCAGCCTGTACCCCCCAGCATGTAACCACACATGTACCCCCAAACAGTAAACCCCAGCATGTACCCAAAAAAGCCCACCACAGTAAAGTACCACTGCATGTACCCCCAGCATGTACCACAGCAAAAGTAAAACCCAGCATGTAACCCCAGCATTAAACCCCTGCTGTACCACAGCATGCAAAAACAGCCTGTACCCCGCATGTACCACTGCAAATTAACCCCCCTGCAGTAACCCCAGCTGCACCACAGTAGCACCACAGCATTAAACCCCAGCATGTACCACTGCATGCACCCCCAGCATGGGACCACTGCAGTACCACTGCATGTACCACAGCATGTACCACTGCCTGTACCACGCCCGCACCACAGCATGACCCCCTGCATGTACCACAAACATGTACCACAGCATGTACCACAAACATGTACCCAAAACCCCCCCCATGGGACCACAGCATGCAAACCCCAGCCAAAGCACCACAGCAACACCACAGCATGCCACCACGCATGCACCACAGCATGTACCCCCGCATGTACCACAGCATGTACCACAGCATGTACCACTGCATGTACCACTGCATGTACCACTGCATGTACCACTGCATGTACCACAGCATGTACCACTGCATGTACCACTGCATGCACCACAGCATGTACCACTGCATGTACCACTGCATGTACCACAGCAAAGTACCACTGCATGTAACCACTGCATGCACCACAGCATGTACCACTGCATGTACCACAGCATGTACCACTGCATGTACCACAGCATGTACCACAGCATGTACCACTGCATGTACCACAGCATGTACCACAGCATGTACCACTGCATGTACCACAGTATGTACCACAGTATGTACCACAGCATGTACCACAGCATGTACCACAGCATGTACCACTGCATGTACCACAGCATGTACCACAGCATGTACCACAGCATGTACCACAGTATGTACCACTGCATGGACCACAGCATGTACCACAGCATGCACCACAGCATGCACCACAGCATGTACCACTGCATGTACCACAGCATGTACCACTGCATGTACCACAGCATGTACCACAGCATGTACCACAGTATGTACCACTGCATGTACCACAGTATGTACCACTGCATGTACCACTGCATGCACCACAGCATGTACCACAGCATGTACCACAGCATGTACCACTGCATGTACCACTGCATGTACCACAGCATGTACCACTGCATGTACCACTGCATGTACCACAGCATGTACCACAGCATGTACCACTGCATGTACCACTGCATGTACCACTGCATGTACCACAGCATGTACCACAGCATGCACCACAGCATGTACCACAGCATGTACCACTGCATGTACCACAGCATGTACCACTGCATGCACCACAGCATGTACCACAGCATGTACCACAGCATGTACCACAGCATGTACCACAGCATGTACCACTGCATGTACCACTGCATGTACCACAGCATGTACCACAGCATGTACCACAGCATGTACCACTGCATGTACCACAGCATGTACCACAGTATGTACCACTGTATGTACCACAGTATGTACCACTGCATGTACCACAGCATGTACCACAGTATGTACCACTGTATGTACCACAGTATGTACCACAGTATGTACCACAGCATGTACCACTGCATGTACCACTGCATGTACCACAGCATGTATCACAGTATGTACCACTGCATGGACCACAGCATGTACCACTCATTGCCTCTTATGTATGAAATTTAATATTTAGATATTGATTTATAAAATATAATTTACAGGTGGCAATTTTCATGGAATGCAGATGATTATATTGCAGTTATTAATTCAGAAGTCTCGTAACCCAGGATAACCCACTAATTAGGATGTCATCATGGACTGTCTCCCTCGTTTCCATTGGGGTTCCTTAACCCTCTCCACCAGGATGAGAACTATATCAGTCAGCTAATACCCAGGCACCTGCTTACTGCTAGGTACTTTAGCTGTCACCATATTGTAGCAGGGAGTCACTCATAAGTCAGGAAATATGGCATATCCCCGGGTCAGTGCCAGGACCACAACATTTCTGCAAATGATGTAAAGGACAAATGATTTAATTAGGTTCTTTGTCTCGGTTAACCCATCAAAGGGGTTTAAAAACTCCCCCGTTTGGGGGGGGCCCCCACT
>NC_069447.1:30795115-30828133 GCF_026875155.1 Cherax quadricarinatus | reverse complement strand
CGTTAACCCCGGAAAACTCCCCCAGGTAAACCCCAGGAAAACAGCTCGCCGTTCCTTTGCTGCTTGAACGTTTTGCTGCCTCTGCATGTGGATTTTTTTAACCCCTCTGTCCATAGGAACCCCTTACCTGGGGATTTCAAGTTCTTTTCTTTCCCAATTTGGCCTATTTACGTGGAATTATACGGCCTCAGGGGAAAATTGGGTGAGTTTTGATGTACTCTCCAGTTTTCCCTGTTGGTGTTTGCTTACAGGAAAAAAATTACACTTGCTGTTTTCTCCATTCGGCTATAATTTTATTGTTTCTTAGTTTTTCCCTGTGGGCCCTTTAATAAAAGTTCCCTTCTTTACGCACTGATATTCGTACCTAAATATTTGTTTTATTTCGCTGCATTACACGCACCCTGTATCCACTTGCAAGGTGGTATATGCTGTTCTTTTATCTTCTCCTTCTCGGGATTATCATTCGGATATTGCCTTTTTGTTTCGTCATCCCCACCCCCCAAATTCTGTTATTGGCTTTTTTAAATCCCCATCATTTCCTCTGGGGGGGGCTCGCTGTGATTCCCATGGCATTAGTTGAGGCTTTTCTTCCCACCCCCCCCTCCTTTTTTAAATACAGGTACTCGCACCCTTTTTGACCCTCGGACTCGCATCTCTCTTGCACGATTCTCGTCGCTTTTCCCTCCGCCACTTAGCTTCCTTGGTTGTTCTCCTGGATTTACGTGACAGCGATCATTTCCCAATCATTTTTACTTTCCTTCTATTCCCCAAACTTTGTATCCCATGCTGGCAATTTGATCAGGCAAATTGGAACCTTTACTCACAACTAACTGCTTTTAGTGAGGTTCCTTTTTCGTCCTCATTGATGAGCTTTTACCCCTCTTCCCCCCCTCTTTTTTAAAAATGCAGTTCTCATTTTTTAACCCCAGATTTTTGGGCAGGCTTTCTGAAATGCGTGCTTGGGGGTCCCCTGCTTGTGTCGTGCAGTACATTTAAAACGCGCTGCATGGGGCAGGTCCCAGTACAATAAAAAACCAGGAAAGGTTCTTGTTTTTAAGCAGAAGCGTGCGATCGCTCCCCGTGTCACCCATGATCCTAAACGCACTTGTGGCGAGATTGTCCCCCATCACCTTGCTTCCTTTTAGTGCAGTCGGGAAAAAAAATGTGTAAACTGAGTGGTAAATATTCTCTGACCCGGCCCCTTTCTGCGGTTGCCCGGTGTTTTATAGCCCCACTGTTTACCAAGAAATTGTCAAACATTTGGGCCCTATTTCTCAGGGGCTCCCTCTATGCCCTTGTTTCTTTCCTCAAGTCTGCCAGGAGTTAGCACCTTGGACTTTTTTTCGGAGAAGAGCAGTATAAAGTGCCTTTTAACCTTCAAGAACTGGAGGCAAAACATAGCTTGCGATCTCGGCAGTGGACCTGCGAATTCATATTCGTATGCTAAACATTCATCAGTCAGCCCTTGCAGCCTTTACGCCTTTTCAATCTTTTTTGGTCATGGGTTTCTTCCACAGCTGTGGAAATTGCCATTGTTCTCCCCTTTCCCCAAAAACCGGCACTAGGGACAGAAGCCCCCCACTTCGTCCCCTTGCTCTTGCCCGTGCAGTTTGCAAAGTGATGGAACGCCTGGTAAATAGGGCGTTTGTGTGGTATTGAGGCACACAACAGTCTCCCACTATCAATATGGCATTTGTAAGAATGTTTGCATTTGACCCTTTACGCTTGGATACGTATTTGTAAAGCCTTTGTGAATAACCACTCAGTTATTGCCATTTTTTTTTTTTTTTTTTTTTTTTTGACCTTGAGAGGGCTGTATAGCCCTTGTGGCTTAGCGCTTCTTTTTGATTATAATTAATTAATTTGACCTTGAGAAGGCATATGACACAACTTGGAGGTATAATATTTTGGCCCAAGACCACTCCTTAGGCCTCCGAGGCAATCTACCATCCTTCCTTAAGAACTTTTTAACTGATAGATATTTCCGTGTTCGGGTTAATAATGTGGTCTCCCCGGACTTTATCCAAGCTGAAGGTGTCCCCCAGGGATGTGTTCTGAGCACAACACTTTTTCTCCTTGCAATTAATGATCTGGCCTCTAGTCTTCGATCAAATATTTGGTCATCACTCTATGTTGATGACTTTGCTATTGCCTGTGCAGGCACTGACTGTCACCTCATTACAGTTTCTCTCCAGCATGCGGTCGACCGTGTTTCCAATTGGGCCGCCACACATGGGTTTAAATTTTCCAGCACTAAAACCCACCAAATTACTTTCACTAGACGCTCAGTCATCTCCGATCATCCTTTGTACCTCTATGGCTCCCGTATCCCTGAACGGAATAGTCAAGTTTCTGGGCCTCCTCTTTGACCGTAGGTTATCCTGGAAACCTCACATTACCTCTCTGAAGGCAACTTGTCACAGCCGGCTGAACCTTCTTAAAACCCTTGCTCATCTTTCATGGGGAGCTGATCGTCGAACCCTCCTTCGCCTACATTCCACCCTCATTTTATCGAAACTTGATTATGGTGACCAGATCTATTCAGCGGCATCTCCTGCTACTATCTCTAGCCTTAACCCCATTCATCACCAAGGATTACATTTATGCCTTGGTGCTTTTTGCTCTTCCCCTGTGGAAAGCCTCTAGTCAAGTCAAGTCAAGTCAAGTCAAGTCAAGTCAAAGTTTATTCTCTATAATGATTACAATGCTGAGTTTACAGAAATTTGGTTATTGTTTGGTTTACATGTAGTAAAATTGTGATTACAGAGTGTACCACTAGAACGCTTAGCATGGCTAGGCATTTCGGGCATACTTAGTTTTATTCTTAATTGTAAAATATTACAAATTATGAGGTAAGTTGGTATTATGGCTAAGTGACTAAATACTAGTTTGTGAGTTTAGCAATGTGAATGCTTTTGTTTTGGCACAGTATATAGTTTCAGTATTGGAGTATCACAGGATTCATTATTTTAAGACTGAGATTAATATTTCTGTTTATGGTCAAATGAGTGAGCGAGTGTAAGTGTGAACCACCAGGTGGTATTCGTGTAGTTAGTTGACGGGGTGTATCAGGGAGATAAGATGTTTTCTATGGTAGTTTTGAAGGTGATGAATGTGTCTGCAGTTCTAGAGTTCTCAGGTAGGGTATTCCAGATTTTAGGGCCTTTGACATACATTGAATTTTTGTAAAGGTTTAGTCGGACACGGGGAATGTCGTAGAGATGTTTGTGTCTGGTGTTATGCCTGTGGGTTCTGTCACAACTATCAAGAAAGCATTTTAGGTCAAGGTTGATATTAGAGTTTAAGGCCCTGTAGATATAGATTGCACAGTAGTAAGTGTGGATGTACTGAACTGGGAGTAAGTTTAGATCTTTGAAGAGTGGGGGGGTTGTGCTGCCAGGGATTGGATTTAGTGATTATTCTTACTGCAACTTTTTGTTGGGTTATTATTGGCTTTAGGTGTGTTGCTGCAGTTGATCCCCAAGCACAAATAGCATAGGTGAGGTATGGATAAATAAGTGAGTGGTATAGTGTGAGAAGGGCATTTTGCGGCACGTAGTATCGTATCTTGGAGAGGATCCCAACCGTTTTGGATACTTTTTTTGGCTATATGCTGGATATGGGTGCTGAAATTCAGGTTGTTGTCAAGGTATAAGCCTAGGAATTTTCCCCAATTATTTCTGGTAATTAGAGTGTTGTCAATCTTAATGTTAATTTGTGCATCTCCTGCTCTGCTACCAAACATAATGTAGTAAGTTTCGTCAGTGTTAAGCGTAAGTTTATTGGCTGTCATCCAAGTCGATATTTTAATCAGCTCCTCATTCACAATGGGGTTGAGGGTGGCAAGATTAGGGTGAGAGATGACATAAGTCGTGTCATCAGCAAAGAGAATGGGTTTCAGGTGTTGGGATACGTTTGGAAGGTCATTGATGTATATGAGGAAGAGCAGGGGACCAAGGACACTTCCCTGCGGAACTCCAGTATCAAGTGGCCGTGTTGCTGATGCTGTGTCTTTAATGGTGACGTACTGATACCTATTAGTAATGTAAGATTTGAAATAAGCAAGCGCATGGCCTCTTATACCGTAGTGGTCAAGTTTGTGGAGTAGGATTTCGTGGTTTACTGTGTCAAAAGCTTTTCTTAGGTCAATAAAAATTCCTAGTGGATATTCCTTATTTTCCAATGCTGTGTAAAGCAGATCTAGCATTTTTATGATTGCATCATTAGTGCTTTTATTTTTCCTGAATCCAAACTGGCAGGGGTTGAGTATGTTTTGAGCCGAACGTTCCATCCTTATCCGATTGCCGTGATGCCCATTGCCTTCGCTACTATGTACGCTCTCGTGATCTCCGCAATCCTTCCATTTATAGAATGGTCACTGATATTAGTAGACATTCTTTATTTGTTCGCCGCCCCTGTTTACTCCGTCCCTTCTCTCTTCACCTTCATTCACTCTTGTCTTCTCTTCAATTACCACCTTTCTATGTTCATGTAACATCTCACTTTTCCCTACCCCCCTGGGAAGTTCCACCTGTTCGAGTCTGTTCTTTCTCTCTCCCTTGCTCGAAAGCCCAACTGTCTATGGTCGCTTCCCGCTCTATTTTTCTTGACCACTTCCACTCATTCTCATGCCATTGCTGTGAACACAGATGGCTCGATTAGCCACATTCTGTTAGACTGCCCTCTCTATCAACGAGCACGCAGAATTTACCTCCAACGTCGTCTTCGTTCTACTACTCTCTCTTTACCTTCCCTTCTTGCTGATGGACCCTCCTTTAATCCTGACTCTCTCATTGACTTCTTGACAATGACTGATTTACTCCACAAACTCTGATGATACTTTTCGCACTCCCCTCAGCCCTTTCTAGTTCAGTCTCTTGCTGCCCTTTACCCTTTCCCCATCCACTACCTCGCTGTTATCCGTAACCTATTACTCATCCATCTCCCTTTTGCCACCTGATGCCCTTGCTTCCTTCCTGCCCTGCAGCGCTGTGTAGTCCTTGTGGCTTAGCGCTTCTTTTTGATTATAATAATAATAATACTCCGTCCCTTCTCTCTTCACCTTCATTCACTCTTGTCTTCTCTTCAATTACCACCTTTCTATGTTCATGTAACATCTCACTTTTCCCTACGCCCTTGGGAAGTTCCAGCTGTTCGAGTCTGTTCTTTCTCTCTCCCTTGCTCGAAAGCCCAACTGTCTATGGTCGCTTCCCGCTCTTTTTCTTGACCACTTCCACTCATTCTCATGCCATTGCTGTGTACACAGATGGCTCTAAGTCTTCTGATGGCGTAGGATTCACAGCAGTGTTTCCGGACAGCGTCGTACGAGGGCATTACTTTCTTCGGCTAGTATTTTTACTGCTGAATTGTATGCCATCCTTGCAGCACTTATCCATTTTGGGCATTTTATCCCTTGTGTCCCCAATTTGGGGTTTTGTCTCAGACTCCCTTAGCGCTTACAGGTTTATAAGAAATTTGTTTACCCCCTCACCCCTTAGTCCTCCGAAACCCAATTTGGCTATGCCGATCTTTACCAAGCATAAAGATATTGTTTTTTGTTGGGCCCCCTGGTCATGTTGCGTACAGGGCAATAAACAGGCGGGACACTGCTCCCGCAGTCAGCAGTACAGGGACCTACCAGTTTTATTAGAGGTTTTTCCAAATTTAGGACTTTTTTGGGCTGCAATATCTTCCCCCCTTTCAACCCTTTTGGCAACAACGTTGGTCTTACTTTGTTGGTAAAAAAAACTTCAATCTTTTAAACCCGGTAAAAGGTTACTGGCCGTTTTTCTTTCCCCAGTGCGAGGTTGGGGGGCCCTACTCTCCCCCGTCTTCGCATTGGCCATCCCGTCTTACTCAGGGATATTCATGGAGAGGGCCCTCCTCTCTGTGAGAATTGCCCGGCTCCATTTCAGTCAGCCACATTCTGTTTTGGGGGCCCAAATTTTTTAACGACATGCAGAATTTTAAACCCCCATCGTCGTCTTCGTCCCCTGCTCTCTCCCTTTTCCCTTCCTTCTCGCTGATGGACCCACCTTTTCATCCGGGGGCTCTCTCTTGACTTTTTGACAAAAAATGCTTATTCACAAAAATTTTGATACCTTCAGCCCTTTTACCTCAATTTTTTGACCCTCTACCCCAGTACTATCCCTGCCCGTGTTTCTGTAACCCCACTGTTAAACCCCCCTCCCTTCTTTCCCCAATTCCCCTTTCTTTTTTCCCCGCAGCAATTTTATAGCCCTTTTGGGTTTGCGCTTCCCTTTTTGATTCATAATTAAAAACACTTGGGATATAACATTCTAGTCCAACCCCCCCCCCCCAACCCCCCCTCCCTTTGGCCCCCCATGGTAATCTACCAAAATTCACTGCTTCTTTCTTGTCCGATAGACATTTTCGGGTCCATATTTGCACCTCGCTTTCCTCAGACTTTGTACAAGCCGAGGGAGTCCCACAAGGTTGCGTCCTTGTCACTTTTTCTCTTAGCTATAAATGACCTACCTTTCGTTCTTCCTTCACATATTTGGTTGTCACTTTGTTGATGACTTTGCTATAGCTTACTCGGGTGCTGACTGTCGACTAGTAACAGCCTCCTTCAGATTGTGATAGTCTCCCATTGGACCACTTCTTATGGCTTTAAATTTTCTAGTACAAAAGCCTGATCTATTACCTTCATTAGACGTCCGCTTATTCCGGATGCTCCTTTGTACTTGCACGGTTCACGTATTCCGGCATGTGATAGTAAAGTTTCTGGGCCTGCTCTTTGATCACTGGCTGACGTGGAGACTTCACATTTCTTCTTTAAAGACAACTTGCCATGGTCGGCTAAATCTCCTTAAGGTTGTTACATATCATGATTTCGTTAAGTTAATCACTGTTTCGACCATTAAGGGGCATTAAATGTCAATGGGTAGTAAGAGTACTTAACTTAAAAAAAAGCTAATAGTTAGGGCAAACATGTATGTCCCCACCTCATTAGTGAAAAGTTTTAATGCATGATGTTGCCGTTTGAAATTCTTCAGCAACAATTGGCAACAACGTTGGTCTGATTTGATTCATGACTTGTATTCTATCAAGCAGAGTTTAAGTTTCTGGCTGCCTTATCAATGCCAGGAGACTACACTCTCCTGTCTTCGCATTAGCCATACAAATGTGTCTCCTAGGAAT
Source organism: Cherax quadricarinatus (assembly GCF_026875155.1). Taxonomy (NCBI): domain Eukaryota; kingdom Metazoa; phylum Arthropoda; class Malacostraca; order Decapoda; family Parastacidae; genus Cherax; species Cherax quadricarinatus. The sequence goes on along the minus strand of NC_069447.1, from coordinate 30,820,969 downwards.
CACAGAGGTGCCCAGTTCACTCAAATTGTCAGGTTCCAATTTCAGTTTGCCATATTCTATTGGACTGTACTGTACTATCAACTGCTCTAACACCCTTTACTTTATCTTCCCTCCTTGCTGATGGCCCCACCTTTAATGTATATTCCCTCTGACCTGACAGCAACAGATTTATTACACAAACTTTGATAGTACAATTTTTAGCACTCCTCACAGCCCTTTTGAACTCTACCTTATCCTCTCCTCTTCAAGGGGGACTCCTTGGCGTGGTGAAGAGGCTCCTGGTCTGAAGAATTAGACCTGTTGGTCTCCTTCCTCAGACCAAACCTAATTACCCCCCAATCCCCCCTTCCCTATCCCATCCTCCCCTTTTCCCTTTCCTCCTCCCCCCCCCATCCCTCCCTTATTCCCTTCCTCTTTTTGGCCTTTAGGATTCTTCCCACAGGCCTACTGGTTCCTAGGTAGGGGTAAGAATACCGGGGTCAATCCCATTCTGTTGAGGTTCTTGGCGGTGGTGTAGTTTGCCATGGAATCTGGATCACCTGGGGATATCCCGTTCCCTCTCCGGTAACTGCCTCCAAGCATACATAAGGGGGATTACCAATAGACCCCTGGCTGTCTTCAAGCAGGCAGGCACTGGACAAGCACCTAAAGTTGGTACCTGACCAGCTGGGCTGTGGCTCGTACGTTGGATTGTGTGCAGCCAGCAGTAACAGCCTGGTTGATCAGGCTCTGATCCACCAGGAGGCGTGGTCACAGACCGGGCCACGGGGGCGTTGACCCCCGGAACACTCTCCAGGTAAACTCCAGGTATTCCGGGGGTGCCTTTTGGGCGACGGGTGTATCTCTGGTGGCCGCCTTTCGGATTCCAGGGATGGTGGCCAAAGGAGGTATGCTTTGTGGTGGATATCCGGTCGCCCTCTCTTTTGTCCACCAAGGTAGCTCGGCAGATGTGAGGTTGCTATCCTGGATTGCTGGTTTACTGGCATGAAGGGTAGGGTATGGCACAGGTTCCATGCCGCATCTGCACTACTTGCAGTGTTGAGGTCCTCTTGGGTGCGGAGGGTGATTTCCGGCCCTTTCATTCCTCCTAGGAACTATTCCTCACCATTCCCCCTTTTTCTTTTTTTGGTTTTTATCTTCTTTTCTTTGTTTTTTTTCTTAAAATAAAAAAAGTAACCTAACCATGGAAGCCCTAGTCCATGAACCTGCTACCCCCGGACCTCTGATACCATACCCTGTTCTGACCCTGCCTCATTTTTTTGACCACTTTGGACACTCCTGATGCCCCTGTACCTCTTGCTGGTGCTGTTTCATCACAAGCGTCAGGTACCGGGGTCTCAACTGACTCCTCCAATTTGTCTGAATTCCGCCCTCCTTTGACTATGCTTCCTGCCTCTCCCTCTACGGTGCGGCAATTTTCGAATCGCCAGCCCGTCCCATGTCAGACCAACTCTGGTCCCACTTCTAAATGCCAACGGCAATCTCCTGATTATGTTACTTCGTTACCTTCCCATTCTACTCGGAAAAGACTGACACGTCATGCACTCCCTCTCTATGCTTGGTTTTGGACCACACAATGGGCTAAATTCTTAACTTTACGACCGACTTCTTCTATTGCCTATCTTTCCAACCATAGTATTGGCAAAGCGCTCCTATGCCATGTTGGTAGAGAAATTTCATTTCATGTTCTCGAGAGCAGTACGTGCATCATCACTGTCCAGAATGCTACCCAAGCTCATGATCTCTCTCTCCTTTCACATATCGATACTATTCCTATCACTATTGAAAAACATCATTCTCTCAATTCTTGTAGTGGTACTGTCATTCTGCCCCATACCATAGTCCAATAGAATTTCCAGACATGTGACAATGATATTCTTGAACAGCTGGAGCTCCAGAATCTCCCAATCCTCAAAGTAGACACTTATGTCCTTCCTGCCCACGGATGGAGACGATACCCTTGCAATGTGGCTCGATTAACTTTCGACAGCCCTGAACTCCCGTCCTCTGTTTATGTCGCAGGACATTGGTTACAAGTTCAAAAGGTGATCCCTACACCGCAACAGTGTAGAAATTGCTGGCGATTTGGTCACCCAGCGAAATATTGCAGATCTATAGCCAAATGCTCAGTCTGTGGTGCCGACGACCATTCTAATACATCTTGCAGTCGACCTCCCTCTTGCCTTAATTGTCATGAGGCTCACTTTTTGTACTCTCGGCGTTGTCAGGTCTACTTAAATGAGCGTGAAATCCGTTGCCTCAAAGAAGCAGAGGGTCTCCCTTATGCTATGGTGTTACAGTCCAAGTATTGTAACAACTATTTCCTTCTTTTTAGAGCATAACAATTTTGGTCAGAGAGGTTAGGGTAATAATAATGATCCTCCGGAATGCCTAATTTTAATTAAGTATATTCATAATATAACAAAAGCCAGTTATAATATACGAATTATCGTATATAAGTTAAGAATACATGTTTCTTCTATAGTATCCAACATATACATAAGGCTTTCAAAACAGACGATTAGGAGGAGATCCTAGATATAACATATATATAAATGGAGATTACTTTAATGTATAAAGTCTTGTTTCCCCATTGGAAGCAGTCAGAATAAAACAGAATATGTCCAGGCCGGCTAATAAACCTTGGCCAGTTACCAGAGACGAGCAGGAGTGTTCTCGTTGGCTGCTACTTCTTCACTACTCGTCCCTCAACCTTGAGCATACAGGTAAAGTGGGTCACGTGACGTGACTCACCAACACTCAGTAGAGTAGTTGAACATAAAGGGGGGGGGGGGAAAGGGGGGGTATAACCATCGAACATCACGGCTAACTATACACCGGCACACCGGGCGGCAGGCAGGTTACTATACCTCCAATTAAACTTATCATGGCCATGTTACATAAATTATAATAATTGTTAATAAGAATTAGTCTTAATAATACAAGGACGTTCATTTCCAATTTAGCTATTAAAGGAAATAACCGCAATGTAATATTAAAGGAAGGTTAACCATAGGGGCATGACATATGGCAGTTTCTCATCTCCGCCTCCAAGGAGACCACCCCGTGTTTCTTATTCTCGTGTTTCAAAACGTCCCCCTACTTCTGGGGTCCCATCTTCTGCAGCCTCCTCTGTTGTTACCCCTCCCATAGTCACTCCTGTATCTAATTCTTTTGCTGTCCTGGTCTCAGACGTCCCTACTTCAACACCTCAGTCAGTTCTGACATCTTTGAGTTCTCACTCACAAGCCCCAGTATTGACAAGATCTCGTACGACACCTTCTACCAATCGTCCCTCTACTTCTCAGAAGTCCAAAAAATCCCCTTTGCTCAAATCTTCCTTGCCACCTCCTTCCCTTCTTCTGCCCCCACATATTACCTTTCCAGTCTCTGTACCTGGTTCTTCCCCTCTCACTGGCTCTATCACAAGTGTGGAGGCTTACCCCTCCTTATTCTGTGCCTCCCTCCCCTGTCCCCTCCCAAGTCTCTCCCTCTTCTGCCGCCTCCCAGGTTTCTGCCTCTTCTGTCCCCTCCCACACTTCTCCAGTTCCCAACATGCTTTCGTTCCCCCCTACTTTAGTACAGTCCATTACTGTCCCAATCTTTATTCGCCCTCCTCCTCCTATCTCCAATATTGTCTCCCATACAATGTCTTTGAATTCAGAAACACTTGACGCTATTTCAGAATATATTGCAGAGACTAAACCTTCAATGGACACTGATCCTCCACCTGTTCCTTCTCTTCCCTCTCCTCCATCTCCACAACTCCATTCTTCGCAACACTCCATTCCTTAGCTGCTTGAATGTCTTCTGATGCCACCGCACGTAGACTTTCCTAACCCCTCTAGTCCGTAGGTGCCCTTCCCTACAGATTCCTGGTATTTTCCTCGTTGCCAATCATGGCCTATTTACAGTGGAATATCCGCGGCCTCGGGGGTAATTGGGGTGAGCTTCAGATGTTGCTTTCTAGGTTTTTCCCTGTTGGTGTTTGCTTACAAGAACCAAAATTACACTCTGCTGTTTTCCAACCTATTTCAGGCTATAATTTATTGTATTCTTTGGATCCTTTCTCAGATGGGACATTTAATGAAAGTGCCCTTCTTCTACGCAATGATATTCCGTACTGTCAACTATTTGTCTATACCTCGCTGCAGTACGTATCCACTTGAATAAGTGGTTTACAATATGTTCTTTACATCTCTCTCCTTCTCGGGCACTTTCTATCCCAGATTTTGCCTTTCTTGTTTCATCCTTACTACCACCACTTCTGTTACTTGGCGATTTTAATGCCCACCATTTCCTCTGGGGGGGGTCTCATTGTGACTCACGTGGCATTCAGTTGGAGGCTTTTCTCGCCTCTCACCCCCTCCATGTTTTAAACACGGGTACTCCCACCCATTTTGATCCTCGTACTCATACTCTCTCTTTTATTGATCTATTGGTATGCTCTTCCTCCACTGCACTAGACATTGCCTGGTCTGTTCTACCGGACTTACATGACAGCGATCATTTTCCAACCATTCTTACTTCTCCTTCATATTCACCACCTTTCCATAGCCCTCGCTGGCAATTTGATCAGGCAAATTGGGACCTTTACTCGCAACTCACTGCTTTTAGGGATGTTCCTTCTTCATCCTCCATTGATGAGCTCCTACACCTGTTCTCGACGTCAGTTTTCACCGCAGCTTCTCATTCTATACCCCAAACCTCAGGCAGGCATTCTCAGAAGTGCGTGCCTTGGTGGTCTCCTGCTTGTGCTCGTGCAGTACGTTTGAAATGCACTGCATGGGGCAGGTACCGGTACAATAGAACCAATGAGAGACTTCTTGATTTTAAGCAGAAGTGTGCGGTCGCTCGCCGTGTCATCCGTGATGCTAAACGCACTTGCTGGTGAGATTCTTTCCATCACCTCTGCTTCCTCTGAGTGGTCTGGAAAAAAGTGAGGAAATTGAGTGGTAAATACTCTCCTGACCCGGCTCCTGTTCTACGGGTCGCCGGTGTTGATTCAAATTCAATTCAAATTCAAATTCAAAGTTTATTCTCTATAAGGATTACAATGCTGAGTTTACAGAAATTTGGTTATTGTGTGGTTTACATGTAGTAAAATAGTGATTACAGAGTGTACCACTAGAACGATTAGCATGGCTAGGCATTTCGGGCAGACTTAGTTTTATTCTTAATTGTAAAATATTACAAATTATGAGGTAAGTTGGTATTATGGCTAAGTGACTAAATACTAGTTTGTGAGTTTAGCAATGTAAATGCTTTTGTTTTGGCACAGTACATAGTTTCAGTATTGGAGTATCACAGGATTCATTATTTTAATATTGAGATAATATTTTGTGTTTATGGTTTCAAATGAGTCAGTGAGTGTAAGTGTGAACCAACAGAGTGGTATTGTGTAGTTAGTGACAGGGGTGTATACAGGAGATAAGATGTTTTCTCTAATGGTAGTTTGGGGAAAAGGTGATGAAGGTGTTGCAGTTCTAGAGTTCTCAGGAAGGGTATTCCCGATTTTAGGGCCTTTGACATACATTTAATTTTAGTAAGGTTTAGTCGGACACGGGGAATGTCGTAGGATGTTTGTGTCTGGTGTTATGCTGTGTGGTTCTGTCACAACTATCAAGAAAGCGTTTTAGGTCAAGGTTGATATTAGAGTTTAAGGCCCTGTAGATGTAGATTGCACAGTAGTAAGTGTGGAATGTACGAACAGGGAGCTAAGTTTAGGTCTTGAAGGTGGGGGGGGGTGTGTTGCCAGGGATGGGAATTTCCAGTGATTATTCTTACTGCAGCTTTTTGTAGGGTTATTATTGGCTTTAGGTGTGTTGCTGCAGTTGATCCACAAGCCAATAGCATAGGATAAATAAGTGAGTGGTATAGTGTTGAGGAAAGGGCATTTTGCCGGCACGTTTATCGTATCTTGGAGAGGATCCCTACCGTTTTGGGTACTTTTTTGGTTATAATGCTGGGTATGGGTGCTGAAATTCAGGTTGTTGTCAAGGTATTATAAGCCTAGGAATTTTGCCCCCATTAATGTCTGGTAATTAGAGTGTTGTCAATCTATAATGTTAATTTGTGCATCTCATGCTCTGCTACCAAACAATAATTTAGTAGGTATTGTCAGTGTTAAGGTAAGTTTATTGGCTGTCATCCAAGTCGATATTATTGATCAAGCTCCTCATTCACAGTGGTGTTGAGGGGGGGCAAGATTAGTGTGAGAGATGACATAAGTCGTGGTCGGTCAGCAAAAGAGAATGGGTTTCAGGTGTAAGGATAGTTGAAGGTCATTGATGTATATGAGGAAGAGCAGGGGACTCCAAGGTACCCTTCCCTGCGGAACTCAGTATCAAGTGGCCCGTGTTGCTGATGCGTGTCTTTAATGGTGAAATACTGATTACCTCTTAGTAATGTAAGATTTGAAAATAAGGCAATGCGCATGGCCTCGTATACGTAAATGATCAAGGTGTGGAGTCAGGATGTCGGTGTCTACTGTGTCAAAACGCCTTTTCTTTGGTCAATAAAATTCCTAGTGGATATTCCTTATTTTCCAATGCTGTGTAAGCAGAATCTAGCATTTTTTATGATTGCTCATTAGTGCTTTTATTTTTCTGAATCCAAATGGCAGGGGTATGAGTATGTTTTGAGCCGTTATAAATGAAATACAGTCTCCTGTGCACGCGTTTCTCAAAGATTTTGGATAGCAATGGTAAGTTAGATATTGGCCTAGTAGTTGTTCAAGTCTGTAGGTCGTCACCACCTTTTGTATTGGTGTAACCTTTGCCATCTTGAGTTGTTTCGGGAAGGTGCTAGTCTTAGTGACTTGTTTAAAGATGTACTGAATAGCATGCGGAAAGGACATGGGCCACTCGCTTGTACAGTAATGGTGGGAATGAGACAAGATTCCCCGAGTTATTTTAAGTGACTGTATAATATCGGTGACTTCCATGGGCTCAGTTGGTGCAAGATAGAAGGAATTAGGGGAAAATTCCCATCTAGGTAGTCCCCGGCATGGGGCATTGTATGGGGATTTTTACTGGCGAGATTAGATCCTATGGTTGAGAAGAAGTCGTTTATCTTGTTAGCTGTGTCAGTGGGATGTAGTGGTGTTTCATTTAGGTTTAGTTAGGGAAATTATATTCTTGGTTTTCTCAGTTTGTGGATCCCTAGAATTCTGAGAGTGTTTTCCAGGTCTTTTTTATTCTCTCTAGTGTCTGTTGAATCTACTGGAGTAGTATAGCTTGTTTGGCTTTCTTTATTTACTTTGGTGTGAGTGCTGATGAATAGTGTTTAAGAATATCTTTGTGTATTAAGCCTTGGCTATATTGCTTTTCATATGGTGTTTCTTGTCAAATGGATTTTCAGAATGGTGCTTTGGGTTTTTTAATGCCATGGGGCAACCAGCTGTTTGTTTGTGATCTGTTTTGTTTTTTATTGGACCATGTTTGTTGTATAGTATAAGTAATTTGTTCAGAAAAATGTTTGTCCAGTGCATCAGTACCAGTGTGCCTTGGAGATTCTGTAGGCCCAGTCAACAGTCTCTAGGTCAGCTGTGAACTTCCTTTACTGAGGCCTCGTCATGGAGTCTAAATGAGACTTTGTGCATTCAAGTGGTGGTTTACTTAATGTTTGTCAGGAGGAAGTAGGGTAAGTGGTTCTGTAGTGCTATCTGTATTATCCCTGATTTAAGGGGGGCTAGTATATTGCGGTCCATATGGGTCATTATGGTTGCACTTTGTCTCAGTGAGCCTGGTTGGTTTAGTTATTGTGGTATGAGAAGTGTGTTGTTCATATAGTTGATGAATTCAGTTAAAGGTGATCATTAGTAGCCAAGGTTGATGTTGAAGTCTCCAGCTAGAGAAGGTGGTGCTTATTCATTTGTCTGCTTTGTTATTAGTGGGACTTTATTTTCTTACTGAAATTTGGGATGTTTGTGTGAGGTATCTGGTAAATGGCACCGATTGTTATAGGCGTCTTAGGTTTTTTTACAGTAAATTAGCAAAAAAGTATTCCCCATGTTCATCACTAAAGCAAGTCCACCGGTGCTAATACAAGATAATTGGTTAGAGTAATAGATTGCACAATTTTTTTTTTACCGCCCCAACTTGGTTTTGGTCTGCAGTTGTGAATTGCTGTGTATCCTGGTAGAGGGTTTAGATATCTATTGTGTCCTGTTAAGCCAGGTCTCAGTAAGAATAATGCAGGAGAAGGGGTGTAGTGTCTTTAGTGATTTCAAGGAGTGATAGGAGCATCATCATTAGTGTTTGCTTAAGGACATGATGTTGTAGTTAAGTCTGATAGACTTTTAGCATTGTTTAGGATAGTGCTGTGCTTTTGATGCTGTGTATAAAGGCAGTTTACTTTCCCAATAGGTTTTGATTGGGTGTTCAGATTATGGGAGGTTTAGATTAGGGTCAACCGTGACAATCATCTTTAGTTTAAATTATGGTTATTTATATCCTGAGTTGTTTGTGAGTTCTAGTACTGATATCTGTAGTGGTAGGAGAGTTTGGACAAGTATATAGCTAGAGTATTTTGGTCATGTAGAGTATAGTCACCTTACTACACTTAAGAAGTTGATGTTGACTATGTGTTGTGCTGGAATGAACTAAAGTACAACTAGGTATAAACGTAGTAAGATAAAAATTAAAATTAAAAACAGAACAAGACTCTTCACTTGTAATTGCACTAAGGTCTAATAATGACTTTTTGTGGATTCTTGTTTTGAGCTAGAATGAGCTATAGTACAATAGGTTTAATCTAATAATATAAAAATCAACTTAAAAATAGCACTAGTCTCTCTCTCTCTAGTAATTTGCACTATGGTCTAATATAGTGAATATTGCGTAATTGAACTATGTAGTGAGTTAGATGAGCTATGGTACAGCTGATTTAATCTAATTATTAAAAATACAAAATTTAAAAAATACACCCGTCTTTCATAGTAATTGCACTATGGTCTAATATAGTGAATTTGGTATTGATATGTATTGAGCTAGAAAGATCTATAGTACTACTAGGTTTAGTCTAATAATATAAAAATACAAATTACAAATAGCACCAGTCTCTAACTAGTAACTGCACTATGGTCTAATATAGTGGAATTGTATTGACTATGTATGAGCTAGAATGAGCTAGTGTAAAAACTGTGATTAATCTAATATATCAATAAAGGCCACAAGACATCAATTGTAATTGTACTAGGGTCTTATATAAGTTGTTTACAAGAATTAGAGTATAATTAGATTTAAAAAAATTGTATTATGAGAAGAGATTATCCAACTTACGAGGTGATATAAAAAAGACCTGGAAAACCCTATCAGAAATTCTAGGAACAAAAAAAGATTATACGAAATAGAGAAAATAAAATTCATTTATATGCAAAATCAGATGAACCCCAACTCCCACCCCCCCCACCAGAAACAGCAAACAGACTCACTGGACTTCTTCTCCACTCTAGGACAAACCTTGCCAATAAAATCCCAAGCTCAGATACCCCACCAAAATGACTACCTCACTGGAACTACCCGAACACACTGTTCTAGCTGCCGACTAAACCCATACGAAGTCTCCTTATTATCAACACGCTAAAAAACAAGGCAGTAGGAGATTTAAATACTCTTACCACCCTTTATATACAAAAAAAGTGTCACAAGTGCTATCCACCAAATCATTGCAACACTCTTTAACAAAATCCATTGAATCTCCACCTTTCCCTACAGTACTCAAAATAGACAAGGGTCACCCCGAATCCACAAAGGAGGAGACCCAAACAGAGTTGAATACATATAGGCCAATAATACAACTTACACCTCTCTCTCAAAAATCTTCGAAAAATTAATTCATAAACGAATCTACTCCTACCTTATTTCCCAAAACATACTCAACCCCCTGACAATTTGGATTCTAGGCCAAAATGAAATATACTAATGATGCTATTATTACACATGGCTAGAACATATATACACTGCAATAGAGAAAAAAGAAGTCCCACTGGGGATCTTCATTGACTTACGTAAAGCTTTTGATACAGTTAACCATGACTTGCTCCACGTAAAATTGTCACACTATGGTATAAGAGGGCACTCCCTCAACTACCTCAAGTCATACCTCAGCAACAGAAGCCAATATGTGTATGCAAATGGGGCAAACTCTTCTGCACAACCAATTACAGTTGGTGTCCCACAGGGAAGTGTCCTTGGCCCTCTTCTCTTTCTCCTATACATAAATGACCTACCAAATGCTTCGCAATTACTCAAACCCACACTATTTGCAGATGACACTACATACGTCTTCTCCTACCCGAGCCCAGTCACGCTAGCCAATACTGTAAATACCGAATACAGAAAATATCTACCTGGATGAGGACTAACAAACTTACACTAAACATTGACAAAACCTACTTCATTCAGTTTGGTAACAGAGCTACAGATGTCCCTCTTAACATAATGATAAACGGATCACCTATCACAAAGCTAACAGAGGGAAAATTCTTAGGAATCCACCTTGATAATAGACTCAAATTTCATACACATATACAACAAATTTCTAAGAAAATTTTCAAGACTGTAGGCATTACTATCGAAGATACGGTACTATGCTCCACAGTCAGCCCTCCTGGCCCTATATCACTCTCTTATTTACCCTATCTCACCTATGGAATTTGTGCATGGGCTCAACAACAAGTAACCATCTCAGACACTAATTTACCCAACAAAAGGCTGCAGTTAGAATGATAACAAATTCTCACTATAGGCAGCACACTCCACCAATATTCAATCACTAAACCTATTCACCATACAAAACATTCATACTTTTACTGCACCTATTACATACATAGAACACTTAACTCTGATATTAACCCTCCCTCAAACATCTCCTTGCCAACCTCAACAGAACACATGACCATAACACAAGGCACAGATCACTCTTTGATGTTCCTCGTGTCCATCTCACACTATGCAAAAACTCAATGCACATAAAAGGCCCTAAAATCTGGAACTCATTACCTGTAAATATAAAAGAAAACACTACCTGTTTATAAATTCAAGTCTCTTCTCAAAGATCACTTACTCACCCAAAACCAAATAAATACGAATAACTGAACCTTATAAATTGTATATCTTAAATGTTTCTCACAATTATATCACATAAATGTTAAACCTAAAACCCAATCTAACTTTATTATTTTTTAAATACACTACCTAACAGAATACTCCATTCTACTGAAGTACAACAATGCATAAACCATATGACCTGTCTTTGTAATACTCACTTGTGCTTTATAGTAATCTGTATACATTAAAGTTTTATCACTGATGTCATCATTGCTTAGTTCATCTTAAGTTAATTTTAAGCCGCCGTAATGCTATGCATAGTATAAGTGGCTTTGGCATGCTGCTCTTATCTGTATTTTTTGTACCTCTGTATGTGTGCTCAAATTTTGAAATAAATAAATAAATAAATAAATAAATTGACAGGATAAAATACACAAATTAAGGTAGCAAAAGAATAATAAAAAAAAATGATAAAAATAAAAATGGCAATGACTTGGTTATAATATGCTAGTAAGATGGTGGGACAGGATAATATAAAAGTTGTAGTTGAAAATACTAGTTTAAAAAAGTATGGAATAAAAAATGGTCAATAAAAGAAGTTTACAATAAGTTTGATCAATATAGTTTAAAGTAAAATTGGGCAATAATAGGGATTTAAAATAAAATTGGGCAATTGAGTATTTTTTAAAGTGAGGTAGAATTATTGAAGACAAGTTATGGTTAGTTTATAATAAAATAAGATAGAACAGTGATGTGGTAAGTTGTAAAAAAGGAGATAGATTCTGTAGATATTAAACACAATTAAGACTATGAGGTAGAATGGTCGTTGAATACAACAATGACAATCAAAAGTAGTTGGGGTATTAGAATTTTAGGGGGCACAAATTTATGACAATATAACACTAACGGTGGACTATGGGTATTATCTGCACTTTACTCTGATTCTGTTAGTCCAGCCTCACTTAGGAATGTTTTAAGGTCATGTTCTGTAGAGATGAAGTATCTCTTCCCAGTGGGCTGTTTCCTAACTGCGATTTTTTCCATCCCTCACAAAGCACTGGTGGATTTTTTGGGCATAGCGTAATTTTCTTAGCCGATAAAGAAGGTTTTGTCTTGTTTTGGTAAGGCACTCGTTGACGTAAACATCAGTTTTCATAGAAATAGATGTTTTTAGTAGGTTGTTTCTTTGTAGGCTAGTTTGGAATTTTAACAGCACTGTTTTTTTTACCTGCTTGGTAGCCCATCAGTTTGCAATCCTTTAGGTCGTCACTACGTATGTTAAGGCGAAGGTGGTCCTTGATAAGCTGTAGGGTGGTCTCCATGCAGGTCTCTTGGGTGACTGTAGCAAACCCTCTTGATGTTGCCATTGAAATTGGCAATCATCTGGTCCGTATTTCTCAGGAGCTCCATCTATGCCCCTCGTTTCTTTCCTCAAAGTCTGCCAGAGAGTTAGTACCCCTGGACTTTTCTTCTTAGAGAAGAACAGTATAATGTGCCTTTTACACTTCGGGAACTGGAGGCAAAGCTCTCAGTTTGCCAATCATCGGCAGCTGGGCCTGACGACATTCATATTCATATGCTACAACATTTACATCAGTCAGCCCTTGCAGTCCTCTTACACCTCTTCAATCTTATTTGGTCATAAGGAGTTCTTCCCCAGCTGTGGAAATCTGCCATTGTTCTCCCTTTCTGCAAGCCGGGTACTACGGGACATGATGCCTCCCACTATCGTCCCATTGCTCTTACTAGTGCAGTTTGCAAAGTGAAGGAACGTCTGGTAAATCGACGTTTAATGTTGTATTTAGAGACACCCAACAGTCTCTCCATTAGTCAATATGGCTTTCGTAATAGACAATCTACCATAGATCCCTTATTACGCTTGGATATGTATGTTCGTAATGCCTTTGTGAATAACCACTCAATTATTGCCATATTTTTTTTACCTTAAGAAGGCATATGACAACTTGGAGGTATAATATTTTGGCCCAAGCCCACTCCTTAGGCCTCCGAGGCAATATATCATCCTTTCTTAAGAACTCTTTAACTGACAAACACGGAAATGTCTGAGTTAATAATGTGCTCTCTCCGGACTTTGTCCAAGCTGAAGGTGTCCTTCAGGGATGTGTTCTGAGCACAACACTTTTTCTCCTTGCTATAAATGATTTGGCCTCTGTTCTTCCATCCAATATTTGGTCATCACTCTATGTTGATGACTTCGCTATTGCTTGTGCAGGCGCTGACTGTCACCTCATTACAGTTTCTCTCCAGCATGAGGTCGACCTTGTTTCCAACTGGGCCACAACGCATGGGTTTAAATTTTCCAGTACTAAAACTCACCATCATGGAGTGAATGATGGTGAAAGTTTTTCTTTTTCGGGCCACCCTGCCTTGGTGGGAATCGGCCAGTGTGATAATAATATTATTATTATAATCAAGGGAGAAGCGCTAAACCCGGAGGATTATACAGCGCCTGGGGGGGGGATGTGGAAGGCATTCAGGCTTAATTCGAGGAACTGGAGCACAGATCCAATTCCCTAAATCAAGAGCCCCTCACCAACATCAAGGAACCTTCCTTGAGGGGTGTGATAATAATAAAATAAATAAAACTCACCAAATTACTTTCACTAGACGCTCTGTCTCCGATCATCCTTTGTACCTCTATGGCTCCCGTATCCCTGAACGTGATAGTCAGGTTTCTAGGACTTCTCTTTGACCATAGGTTATCCTGGAAACCTCACATTACCTCTCTGAAGGCAACTTGTCACAGCCGGCTGAACCTTCTTAAAACCCTTGCTCATCTTTCATGGGGAGCTGATAGTCAAACTCTCCTTCGCCTACATTCAGCCCTTATTTTATCGAAACTCGATTATGGTGACCAGATCTATTCAGCGGCCTCTCCCATCCATCACCAAGGATTACATTTACACCTTGGTGCTTTTCGCTCTTTCCCTGTTGAGAGCCTCTGTGCAGAAGCAAATGTTCCATCCTTGTCTGATCGCTGTGATGCCCATTATTATTATTATAATAAAAAAGAAGCGCTAAGCCACAAGGGCTATACAGCGCTGCTATGATGCCCATTGTTTTCGCTATTATGTGCGCTCTCACGATCTCCGCAATCCTTCCATTTATAGAATGGTCGCCGATATTAGACATTCTTCATTTGTTCGCCGCCCATTTGCTCCGTCCCTTCTCTCTTCGCCTACATTCGTTCGTCTTCCCTTCAGTTACCATCTTTATATGTTCATGTAGCATCTCGCTTTTCCCTACACCCCTGGGAAGTTCCAGCTGTTCGGATCTGTTCTTTCTCACTCCCTTGCTTGAAAGCCCAACTGCCTACGGTGGCTTCCCGCTCTCTCTTTCTTGACCACTTCCACTCTCATTCTCATGCCATCGCAGTGTACACAGATGGCTCTAAGTCTTCTGACGGCGTCGGATTTGCAGCAGTTTCCGGACAGCGTCGTGCAAGGGCATTTACTCTCTTCGGCTAGCATTTTTACTGCTGAATTGTATGCCATTCTTGCAGCACTTATTCGTATCGCATCTATGCCTGTGTTATCACTTGTGGTTGTCTCAGACTCCCTTAGTGCTCTACAGGCTATACGGAAATTTGATACACCTCACCCCCTAGTTCTCCGTATCCAACTTTGGTTATGCCGTATCTCTACCAAGCATAAAGATAGCTTTTTTGTTGGGTCCCTGGTCATGTTGACGTACAGGGCAATGAACAGACACACCTGCGCGGTCAGCAGTACATGACCTACCAATTTCATGTAGGGGTGTTTCATTTCCAGACTATTTTGCTGTAGTAGCTACCCCCCCTTCACACCCGTTGGCAACAACGTTGGTCAACTCTACTCGATAAAAAACTTCATTCTATTAAACCGAGCATAAGTTACTGGCCGTCTTCTTGTCATCAGTGCCGAGGTTGGGAGACTACTCTCTCCCGCCTTCGCATTGGCCACACTCGTCTTACTCATGGGTATCTCGTGGAGAGGCACTCTGTCCTCTGTGAGAAGTGTCAAGTTCCAGTATCGATTAGCCACATTGTTACTGCCCCCTCTATCAACGAGCACACAGAGTTTACCTCCATCGTCGTCTCCACTCTACTGCTCTCTTTACCTTCCCTTCTTGCTGATGGACCCTCCTTTAATCCTGACTCTCTCATTGACTTCTTGACGACTGATTTACTCCACAAACTCTGATAACTTTTGCACTCCCCTCAGCCCTTTCTACCTCAATCTCTTCCTGCCCTCTACCCTTTCACTATCCACTGCCCTGCTGTTCTCCATAACCTACTACTTGTCCATCTCCCTTTTGCCACCTGATGCCCTCGCTTCCTTCCTGCCCTGCAGCGCTGTTTAGCGCTTCGTTTTGATTATAATACCTTATCCTCTCCACCCTCAAGTCTAATCAAGCAAACACCCTGCCCTGCAGCACTGTGTGGCCCTTGATTTTAATGTAATTTTTCAACATACATTCTTTACATGCATCACAAATTAAAACAAATCAGTGGAGAATGGAGCTTATGAAGTAATAAAACTAATTATAAATAAAAATTTTTATTTAACAAAATATATCCATAACCAGTTTGTAAACAATGGGACCTTAGTATTATCACTCAGTACACCATGGTAATAAATTAATATACCACAGTTGGCTAGCATGTCTAAGTGTAAAAATATGACAGATCAGTTACTATTAGTCAAACATAAAATAAATATTATGATTTGTGTACATTAATATTGTGACATTTATCAATGGAAAGATTTAAAACTAAACTAATTTGTTCAACAGATTACAATCACAAAATATAAATATGGCCCTACCTGTCATGTTAAAAGGTAAAATGGTTTGTGGCCTTAAATGTCTTGCATAACATTAGAATTTAATTTACATGGGACCTGTGCTGTATGACCCTTGTAGGTTTAGCACTTTTTACAATACACATGACAGACTTTCAAAAATGACAAAAATTACTTATGTACCAGTAATAAATAAATGCAGATGTTCAATGACAGGGAAAAAAAAAATCAAAATGCAAGAACCACCTTGCCACACTAGTAAATGATTATAAATTATCACACTTAGTTAAAAAAAAAAAATCTCTTGGGCCAACTGACATTCCCTATGCAATTTCTTTTATACTGATTTTTCACCACTGGTACATACAAACTTTTGTTAGATCGGCTGTAATAATAATTAAAAATATCAGCAGTGCTCTATGACTTGTGGGTTTAGCACTTGGTTTTGATATATAATCAGACTTGTTAAAGATCACGTGTGAAACTATGTGGGGATCTAATGAATCAAAGGATGAGAACAATAGAAAATCAATGAAACAATTAACCCTGAAAATTAAATTTTTTTTATATGAATCAGTTCTACAGCCACTATCTTTAAACTGATTAGTATTTTTTCACTAATGTAAAGTTCATAATTCAGAGAATTGACTTTTACAAGAACATAATCAATTTATAAAAGGGTGAAATTTAGCAAACTTCCCCTCCCCCCTCAAAAAATATGCCAATAATTTAACACCAACTATAAAACAATACAGCAAATACAATAAGAATTAAAAAACTATGGCAAATATAACCCTAATACAGCCTCTCCTCACTTAGACGTACTTGTTTACCGACGCCTCGGACTTATGATGGGCTCTTTGACCAGTATTCATACCTAAATAATGTATATTACAGCTGATTTCCTCTATTCTGTTTATTTCAATATACAGTACACTACTGTACAAACATTTAAAAATATACCAGAAATGTTATAAACGGTGCAAAGGTGACATTAAAACAATATCAAAGATGGCTAACACAAACTCTACCATTATAGTAGGCTCCTCACTTAGTGACAAATTCATTTAATGACGTGGTCTCAGGAATGGAACTCTTAAGTGAGGATAGGTTGTACTTGCTATACAATTATTTAATACTAAAACTCTGTATCCTTTTAGGAAAACTACCTTATCCCATGTCACAACTAATGTGAAATCACAGCCTTTGACTAAGATATTTTCACAAGCATTTAGGGAGTTATACTTTTTCTATAATTCTATGGTAGCAATCTTTCACTGAAGAAAATGACTTATCACTTATAAATTATAAGTTAATGAGAATCTCTAAACAGCATTAGCACTTGCTGCTGCTGCAGCATTACGCTGAGCCTGAACAAATTCTGGATAATCAATAAATCCATCTTTATTCTTATCATCCTGAAGTAAAATTGGATCTATCATATTTACCAGCTCGTCATCAGTAAAGAGCTTTGGTTCAGGTGGAGGATGGCCAGTCTTTCCAGCATCATGGTTGGCTGCATCATGCCAATGAAAGAGAGATTTGATAAGTTCCTGCCCATCAAGCTTATTGTTGTTATCTGCATCATGCATTTTGAAGTAATGAAACTGCAATTCCTGTTCAGACATTCCTGATGTATCAATTGGAACCTCGAGATGATCTTTGAGATGGTCACGCTCCTTGCTTAAATTGGGGTTGTGCAGGACTCTCTGGTTGTGATGCTGATGACCTCCGCCAACCTGCTGTGGCTGCTGCAAATGAAGCATTTTTTGAAAAGGGGTTGTGCAACAAATTGCAAATCTGAAGTAGGGACAAGCTTAAATGGCAAGTATCAGTTTAAATAACTAAATTACCGGGTATGCCGAAGTTCTTAAATCTCTATTCCCTGGAAAACAAAGGTTTTCTAACTGGGCTTTCAAATTACTTATGACAGCAGAAGGTACTGCAGATGGTGTGAAATACCCCTGAAGAAAAACAAGGGAGCAATAAATAAAAGTACACTAACCCTATAGCATTTTAAGAGAAAAAAAAAAATGACCGTTCGTTTGGATTAAAACGCCGACTTTGAGGTGTATTTTCATATAGTATTTATTGTTGTATTCTCATTTCATGGTCTCACGTGATAAAATGGAAAACATATTACAGAAATAGAGATGATTTTGATTAGTTTCACGGCAAAAACGACCTGGAAATTGAGCTCAAAGTAGCGGAAATGTTCGATTTTTAATAATGTTCAGGAGTAAGCAAATCACACCACACGTCCAATACACATCAACTGGGGAGTCTAATATTCTTTCACTAGTGCACTGATATTATTTATGTTGTGTGGGGTTCGGAAGGAGATGGATGGATAAGGTAAACTCACTTGTTGGATGGTAACGCTATATTGTCAGACTGTGGTAATGGGAGATGGAGGGAGCCCAGCCTGCCGTGTTCTGCCTTCTTCTATGCCTATGCGTCGGCTGAGAGGGAGGCAGCTTGTCTCACTAACTCATGCTGTATCCCGTGACGTCATACAGTTACTCGGCCTAGGGATCTTCTATATAAAGCACATGGATGGTACTATGATATGCTATACAACACATAAGGGGATCAGCAACTATGCTGACATTTATACCATTTTTACAATAATGCAGTAGTCTGCATAACAGTAAATTTTGTATTTTTTGTATGAATAAAAAATCAAAATAGAAAGCAATAGTAATATAAGAGGGGCCTAGAGACGTGACTAATGAACAGAGGATATGTTATTTTAGTGCCAAGAATGTCTACATTGTTTATTCTGGACCTTATTTTGAAATTGGCATTTTTTTTAATTTGTGTGAAATTGGCCAAATTGCCAATTTCTGACCACGTTATTGGGTACTTCAAATCGGTAAATGGGTGGTTTCTTGTACTCAACTGATAGACAAAATGGAGTTCTAAAGAAATAGCTATGAGTTTGGTCAACTGGAACAACAGAATTGACCAAAAACAGGGCTCAAAGTCGGCGAAATCGCCGATGCGTGTATGTCACAGAGACCGCTAAACTTCACGCGAGCGTAATTCCATGAGTTTTTGACCAAATTTCGTACTTTTGGTGTCATTACCATCGGGAAAAGATTCTCTAATCATTTCATAAGAAAAATTTTTTTTTTCTCAAAAATTTTGCGACATAGAATGAGTTTCAGAAAGGGGCTTGCAACAGTCAAAGGGTTAATCAATTTACTTAGAAGTGAAAATTATTGTAATTCGCATTTAAGTGTATTTTGTAATTTTAAAACCATGTATTTTTTAATAAAATAAATACCTTGTACACTTAATACTTCTACTACCCTACATTTATCATCAATGTATTATTTATTTAGGTTAGGTTAGGTAAGGTTCGTCAGGAAACAGGACAAATGTTTCCTGACGCGGGTCTTAGTCAGATGATGACCCGCCTTTGGAGCTTTTGGTCATCTGACCGAGGCCTTCCGCTGGCTTACCGGTCCACCGCTTTAAAAATTATGGTCATTTATAACCACCGTTACCATATATATATTATTAATTATAAAAAATTAAAAACATTTCTCCAATGGGCCATGAAACTGGTTTAGGATGTGCATGGTTTGTCGAAGCATGATGTGCATAGTTTGTCGAGACAAGTCATCTCAAAATTTTAAAAATATTCAGGAGCAAAAATCTTAGAAAGGGCTAAATAAGTACAGTAGGGCCCCACTTATACGGCGGGTTAGGTTCCAGGCTGTCGCCGGAAAGCAGACATCGCCGGAAGGCAGAACTCCATTTTTTTCCATTTATAAATGCATATAAATGCCAGACAACAAGTTTACACTAAATTATATTAAGTTAGTAATAGAACTAGGCATTAAAAACACACAAAGTAAAATACAGTCACAGTAAATTCATTACTTATCTTTAAGTATTTGTAATCTTAATATAGGGAGAGAGGTGAGTAGTACTTATTGTAGGAATGGATGTCAGGGTGCAGGTAGCCAGTGTAGGTCTAGCCACTGGCTCCCCGTCTCACACTTAATATGATGAATATTAATATCCCTGAGAGGTAAAATGCACATTCCAGTACACTCATTATTTACCTTAAAATATTCTTTTTTTTGTGTAGCTATATTAATATAGGAGAGAGGCGGAGTAGTATTTATTTGTATAAAGTCAGTGTTGGTAGCCGGTTGGTGATAGCCTGGGCTACACCTACCGGCTACTACACTGTGGCCCCATGAGCCATATTATTACATCGACATGCCTTGTTCAAATGTATTTAAAGCAAGATGTAACAAGTACATTTAGATGCCATCATAAAATCGAAGGTAGAAGCTAATGAATATTCATTGCCAAAAATTGTAAACAAAGCAGGAGAGTGGGGGAGTGGCGGGGCAAACGCCAGATTCATACACGTTTCTCTGATGGGCGGAACAGAGGAGAAAAACGTAATGTTGTCCTCCACCCGGCTTCACAAGTAATTATCGATCAGTGCATATAAATTATGCAATAAATGCAGACAACATAGTTTACAGCTAATCTTTATATTAACCCTGTTTTTCAGGGTCCGTCCGTAGATCTCGGCTTCACGGGTTGAGTGGCAAACCTGTAGATCTACGCCAAATTTTAGCGCCGTCAAAAATTTAGCGCGGGAAAACGCTCATAGGCCTACATGTGAGAGAACGGGTCTGCGTGGTGGGTGTGCGCCATAAACAAAAAATCTAGGCCGCCGCATAGTCATTGTGGGGAACGCCGGCCTCAGTTACCCTTGTCTCACCATGATGCGCTAGTCAGCAATGTCAGCTCTCACTACCCGGATAATTGGGACGATCCTCTTCTATTGATAGTTCTGACACTGAGGGAAAGTGGAAATGATGGACGAATTCTACGGCTCTCTGATCAGTTAGTGACCGAAAAGAATGACCAGGATATCGATTTAATAGTGCAGAAAACCCTGACGATCCTTCAACGCCTTCTACTCTGGTTGTGGGCACTAGTGACTCACGGTCGGTTGTTTCTCATCGTAAGAGAAAACTAATATTTTCAGCGTGGCCAGGCCTCTGACTTCGGTGGTAATGATGATGATAGTGAACGTGGACTGTGATTTTGATTAGCGCTCGACGATCTTCGAAGTTAGTGATAGTGAGGAATCATATTCACCAGTGAAGCATGTCGGTATGTTCGCCGCCACAGCGCTCGGTAGTGTACCCTATGCTTTGCCCAGGGGACGGGTAGCTCCGGAGCACATCCCGTGGGCCACACCAGCCAGTTTTAGGTTTGATAGTGAGGATGATGTGGCTACACTGGCAGGATAGACCACAGGCTCAAGATTGGGTTGTGTGCGTGGATGGGTAGTGGCACGCTATGCTGTGTACGCACAGGCCACGCTGGGACCCACGCTGCTGACCTCGTCAGTTCAAGGACAATGCGGAGCGCCAGCCACAGCCCACCACAACCAGCCTATGATGCTCAGTAATCTACAGGCAAACCGATGTGGGATTGGCTAAGCAAAAATCACACAATTTTGTTCCCATGACCTCACCAAAAACTCTTTTGATGACTACTCAAAGTGGAATTCTACTATAACTTTCCCATTGGGAAACACGGCAAATGAACTGGAATTCTTTGAATTATTCTTTGGACCAAGCCATGATGGAAATTATTGTCAGGGAAAGTAATAATATTGAGTACTCCATGGGCAAATACGTTCTTATCACCACAGTCAGACTAACAGGTGGAAATAGACGACTGTTGGCAGAATGTTATTTGCTTTTTGCAATCAATAATGCTTATGCCTCACGTCTATAAGCATAATATAAAAGCATACTGGTCACAGATCAGCTAATTTTCTACCCGCTCTTCAGTGAAATCTACCAGTGAACATGGTTTAGTCTGTACTCCTTAGTATTTTGCATTTCTCTGACAAAATACCACCAATAGGCCTGACAGCTCTGAAGTACAGGTTATAAAGATTTAGCAGTGTTTTCATGTATCTTCGAAACAAAAGTTCAGCATATATTTTATCCATTCACAGAATCTCTTGTTAATCGACGGAGTCGTTGATTTTGTTCAAAGGTTATGGACTGTCATTCAGCAATATATACCGAGCAAGAGGAAAACGCTTTGGTTTATATAAAAAACGGTTTGTGTTACTCTGTGATTGTGACAGTGGCTGGTTGTTGGTTATTTTTTGTATACACGGAGTAAAACATTGAAAGATACAAGATGTTATTGGGTTATCTCAGGTGACGTACGTGAGAAACATGATGGCACCTTATTCTTGGTAAGGGCATACGCATTATATACCGATAACTGCGTACACAAGCATTTACTCGCGATTTCTTGCGATGTGAACAAGAACTGATGTGCGGGGCACAGTGCGTTCTAATCGTGGGACAACATATGGCCCAGGTCAACGCAGGGTGCTCGTGGTGTTGAGACGTGCTGCAGTGTGTTACTTGCGCCAATGACTCATGACATTACGGTGGCATGAAAACGAGATTTTCACATTGTTGACAACCATCACCGTATGAAAGCAAGACAGTGGCAAAGGTGATCGAGTGACTAATGAACGTATTCGAAAAACCTGTGACAGTGATTGATTATACACTAAACATGCGCTTGGTTGAACATTCGCGCGCGCACATGCATGATTGGTTTGTTGCTGTGTTCGTTACGGTTACAAGTGGTTCTATGAAACTTTTCTTCCATCTCATGGGAATTTTCAATGCTCAATGCATATAATTGTACCAATAAAGACTGGCAACAGACCACCGTATGGAGAACGCGCGCGAGCGCGGACTTGTCTGTTGTCAGACAACTGCCATTGTGACAGTACCAGTAAGAACACCTGCTTTACAACTGGTCCCAATAATTCCTCAGGATATACCCAAGCGTTTGAGGAGGGAAGCGTGATCATTTCATAATACAACTTCCTCATACTCAGAAGAGATGCATCGTTCTGTGCACAAACAAAAACGACTGGCAACAAAGATCGCAAAGACCACTCGGTTTGTGGTGTGAGGAATGTAAGGTGCCTCGTGCGATGGTGCCGTGTTGTGGTGTTTATGCAAGAGTTCAACATGAGACTCTACGCCAGCTGTGTGTCTGTAAATCCATGTAATGCCAGTGAGTGTAAGTACTGTACAAATATATGATAGAACATTAGTATTATTACAAGGATATTGTGCATGTTTATTGTAATAAACAACCAGGTGGTAAACAATAATATGATATAACTGTAGTGCGGTTATTGTGTTCAATACAGTGAGTTTATATATACATTATATACAGTATTGGTCTCTCAGGCCCCAAATGTTAGTAGGAATAGAAAAAAAATTGGAAAAAAAAAGGAAAAAAACAAAAAACCGCAAAATAATGTAATGCGGGGTATGTGGAATTCGTCGATGTTGCCGCCACCACATCATTTTTGACAAACTTCTTGGCACTGTATCTCGGTAAGAAATGATCGAATTTTTTTTTTTTGTCTTATTACCTTAAACAAAAATTGCTCTTTAATTCTGTAAGAAAAAATAATTTTTTTTTTTTTCAAAATTTCTTGGACATGGAGCCCCACTTCAGATTTTGGCCTTGGACCCTGAAGGGGTTAGTTAGCAATAGAAGTAGGCATTAAAAACACAATAAAAGGTAAATCCCACACACAGAGTACACTTATTACTTACCTTAAAATATTAATATAAATTTTGTGAGAGGTGAGTGGCGGGGTTGTTTATTGAAAAAAATCAGAATGGCACACCATCACCCTTTAACTTGGCACTTAAAAACAAGAGGCTTACGACTTCTTTTTTTATTACAGCTAACCTTAGACCTATCGTCAATGAGAGCCAACTATTTAAAACGAAAGAGTAAACGAGAGAGAGAACGAGATACAGAGTTGAGACAATGTAAGAACCCCAAACTGAACAGGTAGTGGACGATCACTTGGTCAGGCGAAATAAATGGATTTAAATATGTGTCTACTTTTAGTTCATTCAGTCCATTTGTAAGAGTTTTTAAAACATTTACCTAAATATTTTTTTTATTTTAATAATAATTACCTCACAATACAAATACTCTTACATTGTGTACAAGTTGTACAAGTTAGTTCAGAATAAAACAAACAGCAACACACCATTTTTAGACTGAATGAAGATAATTTAATATAATAATAAATAATAATAATAAAAATTATTATTATTATTATTATTAATAATATTATTAATAATAATAATATTATAATAATAATAATAAAATTATTATTATAAAAAACACTAACCCACAAGGGTCATGAATTGCTATACATAGAGTAAAGGCATACGAAAAGAATATTTTTCTACAGTTACCCCAGTGTTTGACTAGAGAAAACGTTTAAATTTTTCCGACACCACCTACACAGTGCTTTGTAAACAAATCTCATATTTCGTCAATTTTTATTTGGGTGTATATATCATGTTTATATGATATGTAAATGGGTTTCATATATAATTTTGAGGAAAATATCATAGATGGATTAATGAAAATGCCTATATTGATGTAAAATAAAACATTTAGTGTGCCCAAGAGTGATTATTATTACGTTAGTATTGGCGTCATGAGTAGAGAGAGACTTAGCGATTTTTAATGGGGTACCTGCACACCAGCACAGTGTGTAAGTATATTTAGGTACAGGTACACAAGTATAATTATCAGAGTACATATAAAATATGCAGAAACTTTAAAACACTTGAAATTTTGGAAAGTTTCCTGACATAATAGATGTGGTCATGGAAAATGTAAACAAACCGGGTGAGGGGTGCCGTATTTAAAAGACCACTTGCCGTATAGCAAATTTTGGTCATAATTTGACATCACCGTATTAGTGGAACGCCATAAGGCGAAACGCCGTAAAGCGGGGCCTTACTGTACTGTACATTAAGAAAAAGATTTAAATATCCTCCACAATTTCCATTATAGAATGCTACAGGATTAAATGAATATAAAGACCAAGGCTTTCCAACACTCTCTTCTAGTATACAAAATACCAAGGGAATTTATTACAATATGTCTTCATGCTTACAGCCACTACAGTGGCTGTAAGCGTGAAGACATACTGCAATACTTTGCAACAAGGATGCAAAGGAGAAAGAGCTCTATACATAAGAATGGAACTTCTGTATTCAAAGCTTTTCAAACACCCAAATAGGCAATGACTGCTAGAAACTAAAACAGTTGGTGAAAAATGTGCAAACTGGCAACCATAATTCAGAGATTTGCAATAGCTTCCTAATGATGCAGATGGAAATAAAAAAATGGAGATTAAAATATGCATATAAATAAATACTATATTCTTCTTATTGTAGGGAACATAAATGCTGAAATGGGAGAGGACTGTTGTAGATGACATAGCAGGTAAATTTGGAGTGCCAGGGGTTAATAATAATAGGGATCTTTAACTGTATTATGTATAGAAAGAAGTTTGGTAAATACGTATTCATGTCTAGGAAAAATAAGTATACAAGCTATGATATAGTGGATAATGACAGCAGTTTGCTAGACTATGTAATAGTAGAAAAAGTGTAGATTTCTGCATGTTTATGTTTTTAAAAGGGTAACATATGTCAGATCATTATTAAGTAGTAGATAAGTGAAATTAAGAGGAAAATGGAGCACAAAGTGATTGTCATCAGTGGGTAAAAGTAAAAGTGAATGAACTAAATGAGATATGGGAAGATATGAGCAAATTATTATTGGAAGAAAGGTATGTTAAAGTACAGGTAATGAGGGAAAGGATGAAGAGGTATTGGGTACATTTAAAAATGGATTGCTAGAGTATGCAGCAAAAGTTTATGGGTGTGAATAGGCGAGGTCTTAATTAACTTTGTGAGAATAAGAAACAGTTTTGGAGGGAGTACTAATAGGCTGAGAAAGCCTGGGAAGGGGGAAAGAATTTAGAGTTAAAGAAAACGAGATGTTCAAATTTAGGGTGGTGTTGGGGAAAACAGAATAAATTTTTTCAGCTGTTAAATGCTTGTGAAAAAAAAAAA
>NC_069447.1:30690312-30794615 GCF_026875155.1 Cherax quadricarinatus | reverse complement strand
TTTAATATGTTTGTTATGCACCCCATCATACCCAACATGTGGGCGGTAGTCAAAAGATTACAGAGGAACATAATGGGTCCAGGGACTGGACCCCAGTGTTATGATAGCTGAACTAGTTACAAAGGTAATGAACTCAGAAGTTACAAAGGTAATGAATCACGTAAGTAAGTAAATTTGCTTACGTTTATACATGGCTACAATCATGAACAAATTATAGAGTAATGAGCAATTCACACGTCCACACCCGGTCACAACTGTAATGTGTTATTGGTGCAAATATTGATTGTTGAATCACACACACACACACACACACACACACACACACACACACACACACACACACACACACACACACACACACAGGAGACAGACATGAAGCACTAAACTACAGACCAGTGTCACTGACATGTATAATATGCAAAGTCATGGAGAAGATTATCAGGAGAAGAGTGGTGGAACACCTAGAAAGGAACGATCTCATCAACAGCAGCCAACGTGGTTTCAGGGACGGGAAATCCTGTGTCACAAACATACTGGAGTTCTATGATATGGTGACAGCAGTAAGACAAGAGAGAGAGGGATGGGTGGATTGCATTTTCTTGGACTGCACGACGGCGTTTGACACAGTTCCACACAAGAGATTAGTGCAAAAACTGGAGGACCAAGCAGGGATAACAGGGAAGGCACTACATTGGATCAGAGAATAATTGTCAGGAAGACAGCAGCGAGTCATGGTACGTGGCGAGGTGTCAGAGTGGGCACCTGTGACCAGCGGGGTCCCACAGGGGTCAGTCCTAGGACCAATGTTGTTTCTGGTATTTGTGAACGACATGACGGAAGGAATAGACTCCGAGGTGTCCCTGTTTGCAGATGACGTGAAGTTGATGAGAAGAATTCACTCGATCGAATACCAGGCAGAACTACAAAGGGATCTGGACAGGCTGCAGACCTGGTCCAGCAATTGGCTCCTGGAGTTCAATCCCACCAAGTGCAAAGTCATGAAGATTGGGGAAGGGCAAAGAAGACCGCAGACGGAGTACAGTCTAGGGGGCCAGAGACTACAAACTTCACTCAAGGAAAAAGATCTTGGGGTGAGTATAACACCAGGCACATCTCCTGAAGCGCACATCAACCAAATAACGGCTGCAGCATATGGGCGCCTGGCAAACCTCAGAACAGCATTCCGACATTTTAATTAGGAATCGTTCAGGACCCTGTACACCGTGTACGTTAGGCCCATATTGGAGTATGCGGCACCAGATTGGAACCCAAACCTAGCCAAGCATGTAAAGAAACTAGAGAAAGTGCAAAGGTTTGCAACAAGACTAGTCCCAGAGCTAAGGGGTATGTCCTACGAGGAGAGGTTAAGGGAAATCAACCTGACGACACTGGAGGACAGGAGAGATAGGGGGGACATGATAACGACATACAAAATACTGAGAGGAATTGACAAGGTGGACAAAGACAGGATGTTCCAGAGATTGGACACAGTAACAAGGGGACACAGTTGGAAGTTGAAGACACAGATGAACCACAGGGATGTTAGGAAGTATTTCTTCAGCCACAGAGTAGTCAGGAAGTGGAATAGTTTGGGAAGCGATGTAGTGGAGGCAGGATCCATACATAGCTTTAAGCAGAGGTATGATAAAGCTCACGGTTCAGGGAGAGTGACCTAGTAGCGACCAGTGAAGAGGCGGGGCCAGGAGCTCGGACTCGACCCCTGCAGCCTCAACTAGGTGAGTACAACTAGGTGAGTACACACACACACACACACATACACACACAAAACTCACGGAGACAATAACAGATGCAATCTTCCCACCAGGTTACCAGATCATGAGGAAAGATAGAAGGGGCAGAGGGGGAGGAGGGGTTGCTCTGCTTGTAAAAAACCGCTGGAAATTCGAGAAAATGGGAGGCATAGACGAGACAGGAGAAAGGGACTACATAGTAGGTACACTTCAGTCTGGGGAGCACAAGGTAGTCATTGCAGTGATGTATAATCCACCACAGAACTGCAGGAGGCCAAGAGAGGAATATGAAGAGAGCAACAGAGCAATGGTGGACACACTTGCTGAGGTGGCAAGAAGAGCTCACTCCAGCAGAGCAAAGTTGCTTGTTATGGGGGATTTCAACCACAGAGAGATCGACTGGGAAAACCTGGAGCCACATGGGGGTCCCGAAACACGGAGAGCCAAGATGTTGGATGTGGTGCTGGAAAACTTCATGCACCAACATGTTAAGGACACTACCAGAGTGAGAGGGGAGGATGAACCAGCAAGATTGGACCTTGTGTTCACCCTGGGCAGTTCAGACATTGAGGATATCACATATGAGAGTCCCCTAGGAGCTAGTGACCACGTGGTTCTGTGCTTTGAATACATAGTAGAGTTGCAAGTTTAGAGAGTAACAGGAGTTGAATGGGAAAAACCAGAATATAAAAGAGGGGACTACATAAGGTTGAGGAACTTCCTGCAGGAGGTTCCGTGGGACAGAGAACTGGCAGGAAAGCCAGTAAATGAAATGATGGAATATGTAACAACAAAATGCAAGGAGGCAGTGGAAAGGTTTATTCCCAAGGGCAGCAGAAACAATGGGAAGACCAGAACGAGCCCCTGGTTTACCCGACGGTGTAAGGAGGCAAAAACAAAGTGCAATAGAGAATGGAAAAAGTACAGAAGGCAGAGAACACATGAAAATAGAGAGATTAGTCACAGAGCCAGGAACGAGTATGCACAGGTAAGGAGGGAGGCCCAGCAACAATATGAAAATAACATAGCATCGAAAATCAAGACTGACCCAAAACTGTTTTATAGCCACATCAGGAGGAAGACAACAGTCAAAGACCAGATGATCAGACTGAGGACAGAAGGTGGAGAACTCACAAGAAATGATCAGGAGGTATGTGAGGAACTAAACAGGAGATTTAAGGAAGTTTTTACAGTAGAGACAGGAAGGGCTCTGGGAAGACAGCACAGAAGGGAACATCAAGAGGGAATATACCAACAAGTGTTGGATGACATACGACCAACCGAGGAAGAGGTGCAGAAGCACCTAAGTGACCTTGATACCTCAAAGGCGATGGGACCGGACAACATCTCCCCGTGGGTCCTTAGAGAAGGAGCAGAGATGCTGTGTGTGCCCCTAACCAAAAATCTTCAACACATCCCTTGAAACTGGGCAACTACCTGAGAAATGGAAGACAGCAAATTAGTCCCCATATTAAGAAAGGAAACATAAATGAGGCACAAAAACTACAGACCTGTGTTTTCGGCATGTATTGTGTGCAAAGTCATGGAGATTATCAGGAGAAGACTGGTGGAACCCCTGGAACGGAACAAAAATTAAAAATGAAAACCAGAATGGGTTCATGGAAGGCAATCCTGTGTCACAAACCTTCTGGAGTTTTATGAAAAAGGTAACAGAAGTAAGACAGAAAGAGAGGGGGGTGGGTTGATTGCATTTTCCTAGACTGCAGGAAGGCCTTTGACACAGTTCCCCACAAGAGATTAGTGCAGAAGCTGGAGGATCAGGCGCATATAACAGGGAGGGCACGCAATGGATCAGGGAATACCTGACAGGGAGGCAACAACGAGTCATGGTACGTGAAGAGGTATCAAAAGTGGGCGCCTGTGACGAGCGGGGTCCCACAGGGGTCAGTTCTAGGACCAGTGCTATTTTTGATAATGCGACCGACATGAGGGGAAGGAATAGACTCTAAAAGTGTCCCTGTTCGCAGATGATGTGAATTTGATGAGAAGAATTAAATCGGTTTAGAATTTGAGGCAGGACTGCAAAGAGCCCTGGACAGGGCTGGACATGTGGCCCAAAAAAACTGGCTTCTCGAATTCAACCCTGCCAAATGCAAAGTCATGAAGATGGGAGGGGCAAAGAAGACCGCAGGCAGAGTATAGGCTAGGTGGACAAAGACTACAGACCTCATTCAGGGAGAAAGACCTTGTGGTGACCATAACACCGAGCACGTCACCGGAGGCACACAATCAACCAAATAACTTGCTGCAGCATACGGGCGCCTGGGCCAAACCTGAGAATAGCTTTCCGATACCCTTAAATAAGGAATCGTTCAAGACACTGTACACGTGTATGTTAGGCCCATACTGAGTATGCAGCACCAGTCTGGAACCCCACCTGTCAAGCACTCAAGAAGTTAGAAAAGTACTAAGGTTGCAACAACTAGTCCCAGAGCCAGGGGAATGCACGAGAAAGTTGAGGAAAATCGACTGACGACACTGGAGAACAAAAGGTAGGGAGATATGATACACATACAGATACTGGGGGGAATAGACAAGGTGGACAGAGACAGGATGTTTCCAGAGAGGGGACACAGAAACAAGGGGTCACAATTGGAAGCTGAAGACTCAGACGAGTCACAGGGATGTTAGGAAGTATTTCTTCAGTCATAGAGTCGTCAGGAAGTGGAATAGCCTAGCAAGTGAAATAGTGGAGGCAGGAACCATACATAGTTTTAAGAAGAGGTATGACAAAGCTCAGGAAGCAGAGAGAGAGAGGACCTAGTAGCGATCAGTGAAGAGGCGGGGCCAGGAGCTATGAATCGACCCCTGCAACCACATATAGGCGAGTACATATAGGTGAGTACACACACACACACACACACACACACACACACACACACGTGGTAATGCTTTATTTGCAGTGAACAAAGTCAGGGTATTTCTCCAGAATGGTCTGTAATATACCACTGTGGATAAAATAATTTGACATATCTTGAACATTTCTGAGTGAGTTGTCTCTGAATTCATTAATTTTATCGCACTCCAGTACATAATGACGCAAGGTGTAACAATAGTCCATCTGGCAAAGTTTACATTTCGTTTGGTCTACATCTGGTGGTGGTGATTTAAACCTGCCAAAGATACTTGTAACCCAGCCGGAGCCGGGCGGTAGTGGCATCCAAGAGTCTGTTTATCTTGTTGGATGCACCATAGACATGTGGCTCCTCCTGCATGATAGAATGATGATAGATGGACTGACTTGTGTCAATCTCCCTGAATCTTAAGTCAATAAAATTCAGTTGAAGTTCTTTTCGTATAATTGTTCTCAAACTGCTACCTGACAACCAAAGATTGTAATCTACTCCCTCTTTGAAAGCATACAGCTTAGCCAATTTATCAGTTCTATCATGCATCTGAAGACCAATGTGAGATGGAATCCACAGCATGTGCACTCTGACTCCACTGTCCACAATCTTACCATACCTATGTCTGGCTTCTGACACAAGCATGACACAATTTATACTTAATGAGTTGAGAACATTTATGGATGACAGAGAATCAGTTACAATTAAAGTGTCAATCTCAGATACACGGATGCATTTCAGTGCAAGGAGAATGGTGAACAGTTCTGTCTGGAGGGTGGAGGCCCAGTTATTCATGCGTGCTCCAATTTCTTTAAGAGAGCCATCACTGTATGATAGCACTACCAGCTGTACCAGTGTATGATAACAGCAGCACTACCAGCTGCACCAGTGTATGATAACAGCAGCACTACCAGCTGCACCAGTGTATGATAACAGCAGCACTACCAGCTGCACCAGTGTATGATAATAGCAGCACTACCAGCTGCACCAGTGTATGATAATAGCAGCACTACCAGCTGCACCAGTGTATGATAACAGCAGCACTACCAGCTGCACCAGTCACGTGTATAACAGCAGCACTACCAGCTGCACCAGTGTATGATAGCAGCACTACCAGCTGCACCAGTCACGTGTATGATAACAGCAGCACTACCAGCTGCACCAGTGTATGATAACAGCAGCACTACCAGCTGCACCATTGTATGATAGCAGCACTACCAGCTGCACCAGTGAATGATAACAGCAGCACTACCAGCTGCACCAGTCATGTGTATGATAACAGCAGCACTACCAGCTGCACCAGTGTATAACAGCAGCACTACCAGCTGCACCAGTGTATGATAACAGCAGCACTACCAGCTGCACCAGTGTATGATAGCAGCAGCACTACCAGCTGCACCAGTGTATGATAACAGCAACACTACCAGCTGCACCAGTGTATGATAACAGCAGCACTACCAGCTGCACCAGTGTATGATAGCACTACCAGCTGCACCAGTGTATGATAACAGCAGCACTACCAGCTGCACCAGTGTATGATAGCAGCACTACCAGCTGCCCAGTGTATGGGTAACAGCAGCACTAAACCCGCTGCACCAGTGTATGATAGCACTACCAGCTGCACCAGTGTATGATAGCACTACCAGCTGCACCAGTGTATGATAGCAGCACTACCAGCTGCACCAGTGTATGATAGCACTACCAGCTGCACCAGTGTATGATAACAGCAGCACTACCCGCTGCACCAGTGTATGATAACAGCAGCACTACCACTGCACCAGTGTATGATAACAGCAGCACTACCACTGCACGTGTATGATAACAGCAGCACTACCAGCTGCACCAGTGTATGATAACAGCAGCACTACCAGCTGCACCAGTGTATGATAACAGCAGCACTACCAGCTGCACCAGTGTATGATAGCAGCACTACCAGCTGCACCAGTGTATGATAACAGCAGCACTACCAGCTGCACCAGTGTATGATAGCAGCACTACCAGCTGCACCAGTGTATGATAACAGCAGCACTACCAGCTGGGACCAGTGTATGATAGCAAATACCAGCTGCACCAGTGTATGATAGCACAAACCCGCTGCACCAGTGTATGATAGCAGCCTACCAGCTGCAAACCCGTGTAATGATAGCACTACCAGCTGCACCAGTGTATGATAACAGCAGCACTACCCGCTGCACCAGTGTATGATAACAGCAGCACTACCAGCTGCACCAGTGTATGATAACAGCAGCACTACCAGCTGCACCAGTGTATGATAAACAGCAGCACTACAGCTGCACCAGTGTATGATAACAGCAGCACTACCAGCTGCACCAGTGTATGATAACAGCAGCACTACCAGCTGCACCAGTGTATGATAGCAGCACTACCAGCTGCACCAGTGTATGATAACAGCAGCACTACCAGCTGCACCAGTGTATGATAACAGCAGCACTCCCAGCTGCACCAGTGTATGATAACAGCAGCACTCCCAGCTGCACCAGTGTATGATAGCAGCACTACCAGCTGCACCAGTGTATGATAGCACTACCCGCTGCACCAGTGTATGATAACAGCAGCACTCCCAGCTGCACAAGTGTATGATAACAGCAGCACTACCAGCTGCACCAGTGTATGACAACAGCAGCACTACCAGCTGCACCAGTGTATGATAACAGCAGCACTCCCCGCTGCACCCGTGTATGATAACAGCAGCACTCCCAGCTGCAAACCCGTGTATGATAACAGCAGCACTACAGCTGCACCAGTGTATGATACAAATAAACCCCGCTGCACCAGTGTATGATAACAGCAGCACTCCCAGCTGCACCAGTGTATGATAACAGCAGCACTACCAGCTGCACCAGTGTATGATAACAGCAGCACTACCAGCTGCACCAGTGTATGATAGCAGCACTACCAGCTGCACCAGTGTATGATAACAGCAGCACTACCAGCTGCACCAGTGTATGATAACAGCAACACTCCCAGCTGCACCAGTGTATGATAACAGCAGCACTCCCAGCTGCACCAGTGTATGATAACAGCAGCACTACCAGCTGCACCAGTGTATGATAGCACTACCCGCTGCACCAGTGTATGATAACAGCAGCACTCCCAGCTGCACCAGTGTATGATAACAGCAGCACTACCAGCTGCACCAGTGTATGACAACAGCAGCACTACCAGCTGCACCAGTGTATGATAACAGCAGCACTCCCAGCTGCACTAGTGTATGATAACAGCAGCACTACCAGCTGCACCAGTGTATGACAACAGCAGCACTACCAGCTGCACTAGTGTATGATAACAGCAGCACTCCCAGCTGCACCAGTGTATGACAACAGCAGAACTACCAGCTGCACCAGTGTATGATAGCAGCACTACCAGCTGCACCAGTGTATGATAACAGAAGCACTACCAGCTGCACCAGTGTATGATAGCAGCACTACCAGCTGCACCAGTGTATGATAACAGCAGCACTACCAGCTGCACCAGCGTATGATAACAGCACTACCAGCTGCACCAGTGTATGACGACAGCAGTGCTACCCGCTGCACCAGTGTATGATAGCAGCACTACCAGCTGCACCAGTGTATGATAACAGCAGCACTACCAGCTGCACCAGTGTATGATAGCAGCACTACCAGCTGCACCAGTGTATGATAGCAGCACTACCCGCTGCACCAGTGTATGATAGCAACAATACCAGCTGCACCAGTGTATGATAGCAACACTACCAGCTGCACCAGTGTATGATAGCAGCACTACCCGCTGCACCAGTGTATGATAACAGCAGCACTACCAGCTGCACCAGTGTATGATAACAGCAGCGCTACCAGCTGCACCAGTGTATGATAACAGCAGCACTACCAGCTGCACCAAATGTATGATAACAGCAGCACTACCAGCTGCACCAGTGTATGATAACAGCAGCATACCAGCTGCACCAGGTATGATAGCACTACCCCCTGCCCCCATTAGATAAACAGGGACATACCCGCTGCACCAGTGTATGATAACAGCAGCCCTACCAGCTGCACCAGTGTATGATAACAGCAGCACTACCAGCTGCACCAGTGTATGATAGCACTACCCGCTGCACCAGTGTATGATAACAGCAGCACTACCAGCTGCACCAGTGTATGATAGCAGCACTACCAGCTGCACCAGTGTATGATAACAGCAGCACTACCAGCTGCACCAGTGTATGATAGCAGCACTACCAGCTGCACCAGTGTATGATAACAGCAGCACTACCAGCTGCACCTGTATGATAACAGCAGCACTACCAGCTGCACCCGTGTAGATAACAGCAGCACTACCAGCTGCACCAGTGTATGATAACAGCAGCACTACCCGCTGCACCAGTGTATGATAACAGCAGCACTACCAGCTGCACCAGTGTATGATAACAGCACTACCAGCTGCACCAGTGTATGAAAACAGCAGCACTACCAGCTGCACCAGTGTATGAAACAGCAGCACTACCCCTGCACCAGTGTATGATAACAGCACTACCAGCTGCACCAGTGTATGATAACAGCAGCACTACCAGCTGCACCAGTGTATGATAACAGCAGCACTACCAGCTGCACCAGTGTATGATAACAGCAGCACTACCCGCTGCACCAGTGTATGATAGCAGCACTACCAGCTGCACCAGTGTATGATAATAGCAGCACTACCAGCTGCACCAGTGTATGAAAACAGCAGCACTACCAGCTGCACCAGTGTATGATAACAGCAGCACTACCAGCTGCACCAGTGTATGATAACAGCACTACCAGCTGCACCAGTGTATGATAACAGCAGCTCTACCAGCTGCACCAGTGTATGATAACAGCAGCACTACCAGCTGCACCAGTGTATGATAGCAGCACTTCCAGCTGCACCAGTGTATGATAACAACACTACCAGCTGCACCAGTGTATGATAACAGCAGCACTACCAGCTGCACCAGTGTATGATAGCAGCACTACCAGCTGCACCAGTGTATGATAACAGCAGCACTACCAGCTGCACCAGTGTATGATAACAGCAGCACTACCAGCTGCATCAGTGTATGATAGCAGCACTACCAGCTGCACCAGTGTATGATAGCAGCACTACCAGCTGCACCAGTGTATGATAACAGCAGCACTACCAGCTGCACCAGTGTATGATAGCAGCACTACCAGCTGCACCAGTGTATGATAGCAGCACTACCAGCTGCACCAGTGTATGATAGCAGCACTACCAGCTGCACCAGTGTATGATAGCAGCAATACCTGGAGTTTACCTGGAGAGACTTTCGGGGGTCAACGCCCCCGCGGCCCGGTCTGTGACCAGGCCTCCTGGTGGATCAGAGCCTGATCAGCCAGGCTGTTGCTGCTGGCTGCACGCAAACCAACGTACGAGCCACAGCCCGGCTGGTCAGGAACCGACTTTAGGTGCTTGTCCAGTGCCAGCTTGAAGACTGCCAGGGGTCTGTTGGTAATCCCCCTTATGTGTGCTGGGAGGCAGTTGAACAGTCTCGGGCCCCGGGCACTTATTGTATGGTCTCTTTTAAGGCTAGTGACACCCTGCTTTTCATTGGGGGGATTTTTGCATCGTCTGCCAAGTCTTTTTCTTTCGTAGTGAGTGATTTTCGTGTGCAAGTTCGGGACAGTCCCTCTAGGATTTCCAGGTGTATATAATCATGTATCTCTCCCGCCTGCGTTCCGGGAATACAGGTTTAGGAACCTCAACGCTCCCAGTAATTGAGGTGTTTTATCTCCGTTATTGCGCGCCGTGAAGGTTCCTGTTCATTTTCTAGGTCAGCAATTTCACCTGCTTGAAAGGTTTCTGTTAGTGTGCAGCAAAATTCCAGCCTAGATAGAACAAGTGACCTGAAGAGTGTCATCATGGGCTTGGCCTCCCTAGTTTTGAAAGGGTTTTCATTATCCATCCTGTCATTTTTCTAGCAGATGCGATTGATACAATGTTATGGTCCTTGAAGGTGAGATCCTCCGACATGATCACTTTCCCCGGGCTTTGACGTTGGGGTTTCGCTCTATTTTTTGGCCAGAATTTGTTTTGTACTCTGATGAAAAATTTAATTTCCTCGTGTTTACCATATCTGAGTAATTTAAATTTCTCATCGTTGAACTTCATATTGTTTTCTGCAGCCCACTGAAAGATTTGGTTGATGTCCGCCTGGAGCCTTGCAGTGTCTGCAATGGAAGACCTTGTCATGCAGATTCGGGTGTCATCTGCAAAGGAAGACACGGTGCTGTGGCTGACATCCTTGTCTATGTCGGATATGAGGATGAGGAACAAGATGGGAGCGAGTACTGTGCCTTGTGGAACAGAGCTTTTCACCGTAGCTGCCTCGGACTTTACTCTGTTGACGACTACTCTCTGTTCTGTTAGTGAGGAAATTATAGATCCATCGACCGACTTTTCCTGTTATTCCTTTAGCACGCATTTTGTGCGCTATTACGCCATGGTCACACTTGTCGAAGGCTTTTGCAAAGTCTGTATATATTACATCTGCATTCTTTTTGTCTTCTAGTGCATCTAGGACCTTGTCGTAGTGATCCAATAGTTGAGACAGACAGGAGCGACCTGTTCTAAACCCATGTTGCCCTGGGTTGTGTAACTGATGGGTTTCTAGATGGGTGGTGATCTTGCTTCTTAGGACCCTTTCAAAGATTTTATGATATGGGATGTTAGTGCTATTGGTCTGTAGTTCTTTGCTGTTGATTTACTGTTCCCTTTGTGGAGTGGGGCTATGTCTGTTGTTTTTAGTAACTGTGGGACGACCCCCGTGTCCATGCTCCCTCTCCATAGGATGGAAAAGGCTCGTGATAGGGGCTTCTTGCAGTTCTTGATGAACACAGAGTTCCATGAGTCTGGCCCTGGGGCAGAGTGCATGGGCATGTCATTTATCGCCTGTTCGAAGTCATTTGGCGTCAGGATAACATGGGATAGGCTTGTGTTAATCAAATTTTGTGGCTCTCTCATAAAAAATTCATTTTGATCTTCGACTCTCAGTCTGGTTAGCGGCTTGCTAAAAACTGAGTCATATTGGGACTTGAGTAGCTCACTCATTTCCTTGCTGTCATCTGTGTAGGACCATCTTGTTTAAGTAGGGGCCCAATACTGGACGTTGTTCTCGATTTTGATTTGGCATAGGAGAAGAAATACTTTGGGTTTCTTGCGATTTCATTTATGGCTTTTAGTTCTTCCCGCAATTCCTGACTCCTAAAGGATTCTTTTAGCTTAAGTTCGATGCTTGCTATTTCTCTGACCAGTGTCTCCCTACGCATTTCAGATATATTGACCTCTTTTAGCCGCTCTGTTATTCTTTTCCGTCGCCTGTAAAGGGAGCGCCTGTCTCTTTCTATTTTACATCTACTCCTCCTTTTTCTTAGAGGAATAAGCCTTGTGCATACATCGAGTGCCACCGAGTTAATCTGTTCTAGGCATAAGTTGGGGTCTGTGTTGCTTAGTATATCTTCCCAGCTTATATCGGTTAGGACTTGGTTTTACTTGGTCCCACTTTTGTTTTTGTTATTGAAGTTGAATTTGGTGAATGCTCCCTCGTGTCTAGTCTCATTATGTCGGTCTGGGGCTCCACGCATACATGTCTGAACCTCAATTATGTTGTGATCTGAGTATATTGTTTTTTATATGGTGACATTTCTTATCAGATCATCATTGTTAGTGAAGATGAGGTCTAGTGTATTCTCCAGTCTAGTAGGCTCTATTATTTGCTGGTTTAAATTGAATTTTGTGCAGAGATTTAAAAGCTCGTGTGAGTGTGAGTTTTCATCAGAGCTACCTCCTGGTGTTATTACTGCAACAATATTATTTGCTATATTCCTCCATTTTATGTGCCTTAAGCTGCACCAGTGTATGATAGCAGCACTACCAGCTGCACCAGTGTATGATAGCAGCACTACCAGCTGCACCAGTGTATGATAGCAGCACTACCAGCTGCACCAGTGTATGATAGCAGCACTACCAGTTGCACCAGTGTATGATAGCAGCACTACCAGCTGCACCAGTGTATGATAGCAGCACTACCAGCTGCACCAGTGTATGATAGCAGCACTACCAGCTGCACCAGTGTATGATAGCAGCACTACCAGCTGCACCAGTGTATGATAACAGCAGCACTACCAGCTGCACCAGTGTATGATAGCAGCACTACCAGCTGCACCAGTGTATGATAACAGCAGCACTACCAGCTGCACAAGTGTATGATAGCAGCACTACCAGCTGCACCAGTGTATGATAGCAGCACTACCAGTTGCACCAGTGTATGATAGCAGCACTACCAGCTGCACCAGTGTATGATAACAGCAGCACTACCAGCTGCACCAGTGTATGATAGCAGCACTACCAGCTGCACCAGTGGATTGGTGAACAGAACCATCAACGTAAATAATTTGTGAGAGAGTGTGCTGTGTGACTAAGTTATCAATACAGCTTAAAGCATCATGTTTGGCTTCAAGACGAAGTTTTGGTTGTGATTTAAGAAGTAATTGGGGGGGGGTAAGAATGGAGGAATGATAGTTTGGAATGATTTAATATCCCATGGAGCGGAGAAGTGCTGCTGTTGCCTTACTTGACATAGATCATGTATCTGATTCATGCGGAGGTCGGTTCCAGTTTTTTCGATTCATCTGGAGGGATGTTCACCAGTGCTGAGGAAAGTTTGGAGGCTTCTGTGCAGGGGTTTGAATGGTGTGAAAATTTGTGTGGACTGCCTCCAAGTGAGTCGCCTACCCTGGCAAGCTCTGTTGACACCGAGCTCTGAGGTGGGTACCTCAGCCTCACAAGTGGCTTATAGGACAGATTTTCACAAATGATTGATGTTGCAAGAAAACTCGCCTGCATGCACATATAAAGGACTAACTTACTTGGTGTTGCAGCATATATCCTGATCTTCAACTTCCCTAAGCTTAGCCTTAGCCCCTTTGGACTTCCCCTCAGAAACCACGTGCAACCGGGAGCCTTAATTCCTGCAATATTCAATCGTTATTAGTGTCCTGTCTGCACCTCAGAAATTCCTATATCCAAGAGGGTATGTATCCCCTAGTATAACTATGCAGACACGGACACTAGCTTCCAGACTGCCCTGAGACACTGGTACTTACTGGGCATGCACTGCCTGTTGCACACCGGGCCCACAGATCAACTCACTCACAATCTCCCCAGACACTGGCCAGAAATCTACGAGATAAAGTGGAGGTCTTGTCTTACTGTATGGGCCTGACGGAGGTCATCTACGGTACATCGAGGTGCCTCTACCAGATTTCCCCAGGTCTCAAATGTGAAGACACGTGGGGGGCGCCGTCTGCTGATCACGGCACGTCTTTTCCAGTTCGTGTCTGTCTTAAGAAGAATGAGCTGGTCTCTCTTCCATACCCTCATCTCTTCATTCAAACTAGGGCTGCCAGTTCTCCCTAGCTAACTTATCTTAGTGTTTGCCTACATTATCGGCCTATTACTACCTATGTTAAGGTCTTAGGTCTACATTATTATTATCTACAGTTGCCTTAGTAAACCTAATATTAATATACTAACAGTAAAACTACCTACTCCTTCCCTGAAGAGTAAATCTATAAATTAAATAAATGCCTACCAACAATTGCCACCCCCTGGGGAGAGATATGTGTTTGTTTGGGAGGGTTTAAGGGCCACCCAGCTCAGCCGTTCTATTACGGCCATGCTGGATCTGTCCTGTGGAACTTTAGGGACCAAATAAATTTCCACAAATGGGCTTGCCTGAGCATGTTATCCCCAATTAGGATATTTCTTTAAGTAACACAATCTCTGATGCTTGGAATATCAAGTTTTTTTTTTTTGTTTGTTTTTTGCATATTTAAAATTTCAGCAGTACGAGGGCATCGTAAAATGATCCTCTGTCTTTCATTTCTCCAATTACACCCTCTCTTCCTTCCTCTACCCATGTATCCCTGCGTGTCCTTGTGTGGACACAGTATGTCCTGTTGGGTTCTTCGGGAAGGAGTGCAACGAGAGATGTGTCTGTGGCCCTGACCAACCCTGTGACCACGTTACTGGCGCCTGCATGTGTCCACCTGGCCGCCATGGACACCAGTGCCAGGAGTGTAAGTATTATCCCACACACACAATATGCACTCACAGGCACATACATGTGCATGTATAAACAGGAGCTGTGAATCGACCCCTGCAACCAAATATTGGTGAGGACACACAGACTAAGTGAAAAGAAGCCTAAATTTTTATAAACAACAAAATACCCACGTCACTTTATTTTTTATTTAAGTATTGATAAAAGACAGGTTAATACAACACAATCAACTGTATAGATTTACTTTATTTAATTAGAGGAAAGCACTAAACTCGTAGGGGCTACATAGCACCTGAGTAATAGGAGGCAATCAAGTTTGATCCAGTTATTATTATAATTATAATCACGGGGAGCGCTAAACCCGTAGAATTATACAGCGCATGTGGGGGGGATATGAAAGGTATTCAGGTTCATTTCAGGGAACCAGAGCACAGATCCAATTCTCTAGATCAAGAGTCTCTCACCAGCATCAAGGAACCTCCCTTAAAGGGTGTTTGATCCAAGAAAGGGGAAGGTAGCTCAGTTCCTTGGATCAGGAGCCCTGCAGTCGAAATGAAGAGAACTTGTATTCAACACTTGAATATTTGCAACAGATACTGAAGTGTTGCCATCGTAGTAATGTTTCTGTAGATGCTGCTGACACAAGTACCTATTTATCCCTCCAGATTGTGAGAAAGGGCGGTGGGGCAAGGAGTGCCTACAGGAGTGCCAGTGCCCAGACTCGAAGCTCTGCGACCCCATCACCGGCAAGTGTTACTGTCCAGCTGGTCGCCGCGGCAATCACTGTCGTAGACACTGCCAGCCAGGACGCTACGGTGTTGAGTGCAAGCAGGTGTGTCAGTGGGAAAGAGGGAGGGAGTAAACAGGTGGGTGAGGTGAAAGGGCAGAGTGGAAAGGGAAGGAAAAATATGAGGGCAAGGAATAAAGAGATAAACTGAGTGCAGACAAGGAAAGGAAAAGGAGAGAAAGGCAAGGGAAAGGGCAGATAAAGAGTGAAGGTAAAACTTTGCATGGGGAGGGACAAAAGAAAGTGACAGAGAAAGGAGAAAGACAGAGAAAAAATAAGGAGAGGAACCTAAAGGAACGACAAGGAGGGGAGACTTGAGAGAAAAGAGTAGGGGGATGGCCATCAAGCTCTGAAATTTTGAGTAATGGGTAAATAAGTATCCTCTCTGTCTAAACCACATACAATGCTAGGTTTTTCACGTAGCGACGGTGCTGGGAAAGTCACCCAGGCACAACCTATGGAGGCAAGTTCTTATGTTGGTTAATGATACTAATTTCGACTGTTACATCTGTTATACATAGTAACATACAGGAGACCCCACTTATACAGCAGGTTAGGTTCCAGGCTTCTGCTGTAAGGCAAAAAGTACTATCGAGTTAATCAATTTTTTTTTTTTTCATTTTCACGTGCACATAAAAAACTGATGACATATTTACACTATCATATATTAAATGAGCAATATAGTTAGGTCTAAAAAATGCATATACAGTACATATATTACTTATCTTAAAATATTTTCATCTTAGCTTATAGTGAATACAGTATATTTATTGTAAAAAGTCTGAATAAATGAAGAATGAGTATAATTGAAAACTGCTGTATTAGCAAAACAATGTTAAGTGAAGCGCTGTAAAGTGGAGTCTGCCTGTATGTGCAAATTAATGTACAGTATCCCAGTAAGTGGCCCGGTGGTCTGGTGGCTAAAACTCCCGCTTCACACACGGAGGGCCGGGTTCGATTCCCGGCGGGTGGAAATTCCGACACGTTTCCTTACACCTATTGTCCTGTTCACCTAGCAGCAAATAGGTACCTGGGTGTTAGTCGACTGGTGTGGGTCGCATCCTGGGGGACAAGATTAAGGACCCCAATGGAAATAAGTTAGACAGTCCTCGATGACGCACTGACTTTCTTGGGTTATCCTGGGTGGCTAACCCTCCGGGGTTAAAAATCCGAACGAAATCTTATCTTATCTTATCTAAGTCAAACAATGACTTTATTTCCTGTACACCATATACGTACATGTAACTTGACTCTAGAGGAATACATATAACAAAATATAAGTCAATCATTAGGACTATGGACAACAATTCTACTTATTTAACTTTGTTAAATGACTTAGCACATTTACCTACTTAACTTTCCTCCTGGGCTTGGCATGGCACCATGCAGAAGTGCCAGTGTGGTAATGGTGGCACCTGCAACCCTGAGACAGGAAAATGTGTGTGTCCCCCAGGCTTTTATGGGCCTACCTGCCACCTGTCCTGCCTCACCGACGCTCGCACCTCTCAGTGCAACCAGGTGAGATATGCTGGTATTCTAGGGGTATTGCTATTGTTATTATTATTATAATTGGGGGAAATGCTAAACCCAGGGTGGTCTCACAGCGCATAGGGAAGGCATTCAAGTTTGATCCAAGAAAGGGAAGGATAAGTCCACTTTCTTGGATCAAGAGACCCTTGAGGAGTATACTGTGAAGTGTATTATTATTACTGTTACACTGTATTCACAAAAAAACACTGAACATGTTCCTTGTTAATACATGGTATTACCTCTGATTAAATTTATCAAATATTATTATACTCGCGGGAAATCTCTGAACTCATATGGGTTATGCAGTGCCTGGGAAATGGGAGGAAATCAAGTATGAACTAAGGAAAGATAAGGCAGCTCCAATTTCTTAAACCAAGAACCTACCACCAGCTTGAAGGTTTCCCTTGGAACAATATTAAATGTTCATCAGGAAAAAAAAAATATATATAACAATAGATTTCTTGCAGTTTTATTCTAGCTTTATTTTTCTTTTGGGTACCAGACTTGCGAGTGTGAACACGGGGGTGTGTGCAGTGGCTCTGGAGAGTGTCGGTGCCCAGCCGGGTATACGGGGCATCGCTGTGAGCATGTCTGTCCCAACAACACTTGGGGCCTCGGCTGTGACTTCAAGTGTCAGTGTCAAAATGA
Organism: Cherax quadricarinatus; assembly: GCF_026875155.1. Lineage (NCBI taxonomy): Eukaryota > Metazoa > Arthropoda > Malacostraca > Decapoda > Parastacidae > Cherax > Cherax quadricarinatus. Next base: position 30,776,948 of record NC_069447.1, on the reverse strand, counting down.
TGGTATCTGCCACCCAGGTGAGTGAGACTCTTATGGTAGAGGTTAAAACCATGTTTTACATTTTAAGAAAAGCGAAGTAAAGGCTGAGTGAGAGAGTTTAGTTTAATATGTTTATTATGCACCCCATACCCATCCTGTGGGCGGTAGTCAAAAGGTTACAGAGGTACATAATTGGTCCAGGGACTGGACTCCAAAGTTTTGATAGCTGAGCAAGTTACAGAGGTAATGAATTCACAATTTACAAAGGTAATGAACTCCAGGTAGGTCTAGTCACAATCATGACAAGTTACAAAGGTATTTACAGATTACAGAGGTACGTAATGGGTCCAGGGACTGGGCCCCCAAAGTTTTGATGGCTGAACTAGGTACAAGGTAATGAACTCACAAGTTACAAAGGTAATGAATCCTGTAAGAATGGTTACTTACGTTTATACATGGCTACAATCATGAACAAATTATAGTGTAATGAGCAATTCACACTTCCACACCCGGTCACAACTGTAGTGAGTTATTGGTGCAAATATTGATTGTTGAGACACACACACACACACACACACACACATACAAATTCATACACACACACACACACATACAAATTCATACACACACACACACACACACACATAAACACACACACACACACACACACACACACACACATAAACACACACACACACACACACACACACACACACACACACACACACACACACACACACACACACACACACACACACACACACACACAGACCAGATGGGGACACCAACAAGGAATACACCAACAAGTGTTGGACGACATACATACAGATGAGGAGGAGGTGAAGAAACTGCTAAGGGACATCGATACCTCAAAGGCAATGGGACCGGACATCTCCCCGTGGGTCCTTAGAGAGGGAGCAGATATGTTGTGCGTGCCACTTACCACAATCTTCAACACATCCCTGGAAACTGGGCAACTACCTGAGGTATGGAAGACGGCAAATGTAGTTCCCATTTTTAAAAAAGGAGACAGAAAAGAGGCACTAAACTATAGACCTGTGTCATTGACGTGTATTTATTTATTTATTTATTTATTTCCAATTTGAGCATACATACAGAGGTACAAAAAAAATACAGGTAAGAGCAGCATGCCAAAGCCACTTATATGCATAGCATTACGGGCTGGCTTAAAATTAACTTAAGATTAACTAAGCAATGATGAAATCAGTGATAAAACATTAATGTAAACAGATTACTATAAAGCACAAATGAGTATTACAAAGACAGGTCATATGGTTGCATTCATTTAGGTAGTGATTCTGTTAGGTAGTGTATTTAAAAAAATAATAAAGTTAGATTGGGTTTTAGGTTTAACATTTATGTGATATAATTGTGAGAAACATTTAAGATATACAATTTATAAGGTTCAGTTATTCAGTATTTATTTGGTTTTGGGTGAGTAAGTAATCTTTGAGAAGAGACTTGAATTTATAAACAGGTAGTGTTTCTTTTATATTTACAGGTAATGAATTCCAGATTTTAGGGCCTTTTATGTGCATTGAGTTTTTGCATAGTGTGAGATGGACACGAGGAACATCAAAGAGTGATCTGTGCCTTGTGTTATGGTCATGTGTTCTGTTGAGGTTGGCAAGGAGATGTTTGAGGGGAGGGTTAATATCAGAGTTAAGTGTTCTATGTATGTAATAGGTGCAGTAATAAGTATGGATGTTTTGTATGGTGAGTAGGTTTAGTGTATTGAATATTGGTGGAGTGTGCTGCCTGTAGTGAGAATTTATCATTCTAACTGCAGCCTTTTGTTGGGTAATTAGTGGTCTGAGATGGTTAATTGTTGTTGAGCCCCATGCACAAATTCCATAGGTGAGATAGGGGTAAATAAGAGAGTGATATAGGGCCAGGAGGGCTGACTGTGGAACATAGTACCGTATCTTCGATAGTATGCCTACAGTCTTGGAAATTTTCTTAGAAATTTGATGTATATGTGTATGAAATTTGAGTCTATTATCAAGGTGGATTCCTAAGAATTTTCCCTCTGTTAGTTTTGTGATAGGTGATCCATTTATCATTATGTTAAGAGGGACATCTGTAGTATGCAAAATTATGGAGAAGATTATCAGGAGGAGAGTGGTGGAGCACCTGGAACGGAACAGGAGTATAAATGCCAACCAGCACGGATTCACGGAAGGCAAATCCTGTGTCACAAACCTTCTGGAGTTTTATGATAAAATAACAGAAGTAAGACACGAGAGAGAGGGGTGGGTTGATTGCATCTTCTTGGACTGCAAGAAGGCCTTTGACACAGTTCCTCACAAGAGATTAGTGCAGAAGCTAGATCATCAGGCGCATATAACAGGAAGGGCACTGCAATGGATCAGAGAATACCTGACAGGGAGGCAACAACGAGTTATGGTACGTAATGATGTATCACAGTGGGCACCTGTGACGAGCGGGGTCCCACAGGGGTCGGTCCTAGGACCAGTGCTATTTTTGGTATATGTGAACGACATGATGGAAGGGTTAGACTCAGAAGTGTCCCTGTTTGCAGATGATGTGAAGTTAATGAGGAGAATTAAATCTGATGAGGACCAGGCAGGACTTCAAAGAGACCTGGACAGACTGGACACCTGGTCCAGCAAATGGCTTCTCGAATTTAATCCTGCCAAATGCAAAGTCATGAAGATAGGGGAAGGGCACAGAAGACCACAGACAGAGTATAGGCTAGGTGGCAAAGACGGCAAACCTCACTCAAGGAGAAAGATCTTGGGGTGAGTATAACACCGAGCATGTCTCCGGAAGCACACATCAATCAGATAACTGCTGCAGCATATGGGCGCCTGGCAAACCTGAGAACAGCATTCCGATACCTTAGTAAGGAATCATTCAAGACACGTACACCGTGTATGTCAGGCCCATACTGGAGTATGCAGCACCTGTTTGGAACCCGCACTTGATAAAGCACGTCAAGAAACTAGAGAAAGTACAAAGGTTTGCGATAAGGTTAGTTCCAGAGCTAAGGGGAATGTCCTATGAAGAAAGATTAAGGGAAATCGGCCTGACGACACTGGAGGACAGGAGGGTCAGGGGAGACATGATAACGACATATAAAATACTGCGTGGAATAGACAAGGTGGACAAAGACAGGATGTTCCAGGGAGGGGACACAGAAACAAGAGGCCACAATTGGAAGTTGAAGACACAAATGAGTCAGAGAGATATTAGGAAGTATTTCTTCAGTCATAGAGTTGTAAGGCAGTGGAATAGCCTAGAAAATGACGTAGTGGAGGCAGGAACCATACACAGTTTTAAGACGAGGTTTGATAAAGCTCATGGAGCGGGAAGAGAGAGGGCCCAGTAGCAACCAGTAAAGAGGCGGGGCCAGGAGCTAGGACTCGACCCCTGTAACCACAAATAGGTGAGTACAAATAGGTGAGTACACATACACAAACTCATACACACGCACACACTCATACACACACACACACACACACACACACTCATACACACACACACACTCATACACACACAGTGAGAGAGAGAATAAGTTTGAGTAAATAAAGTTAAGTTTGTGTTCTGTACTTCTACATTGATGAGTCAGTGTCCATCACATTCATGTAAGTGAAGTAAAATTATTCAAAATTAAATATATTTTATTAATCAGGGAAAAGCACTAAAGATGTAGGGACTACATAGAATCTGAGGAATTGGAGTCATTAGGTTTGATTCAAGGAAAAGAAATATAAATCCAGTTCCTTGGAACAAGAGCTGCTCACCATCACGAAGGCACCTTTATTAAAGGAGATTTCATGTATTACTTTCTACATAATGTATGTTGTCAAGTACTGGAGTATTACCTGGTACTGTGGATATACACGAGAGCCAGTTAGCACACAAACACAAGTTCGTGTGATAACTGCTTCTTCACCAATATATTATGCTTCTTCTTTCAACAAACTGGCCACATCCCACCAAGGCAGGGTGCCCCAAAAAGAAAAACAAAAGTTTCTCTTTTAAACTGAAGTAATGTATAGAAGGGGTTACTAGCCCCTTGCTCCCGGCATTTTAGTCACCTTTTGCGACACGCATGGTTTACGGAGGAAGAATTCTGTTCCACTTCCCCATGGAGATAAGAGAAAATAAACAAGAACAAGAACTAGTAAGAAAATATAAGAAAACCCAGAGAGGTGTGTATATTTTTTTTCAACAAACCGGCCGTATCCCACCAAGGCAGGGTGGCCCAAAAAGAAAAACGAAAGTTTCTCTTTTTAAATTTAGTAATTTATACGGGAGAAGGGGTTACTAGTCCCTTGCTCCCAGCATTTTAGTCGCCTCTTACAACACGCATGGTTTACGGAGGAAGAATTCTGTTCCACTTCCCCATGGAGATAAGAGAAAATAAACAAGAACAAGAACTAGTAAGAAAATATAAGAAAACCCAGAGGGGTGTATATATATTATATATATTATATATATATATATATATATATATATATATATATATATATATATATATATATATATATATATATATATATTTTCAACAAACCGGCCGTATCCCACCAAGGCAGGGTGGCCCAAAAAGAAAAACGAAAGTTTCTCTTTTTAAATTTAGTAATTTATACGGGAGAAGGGGTTACTAGTCCCTTGCTCCCAGCATTTTAGTCGCCTCTTACAACACGCATGGTTTACGGAGGAAGAATTCTGTTCCACTTCCCCATGGAGATAAGAGAAAATAAACAAGAACAAGAACTAGTAAGAAAATATAAGAAAACCCAGAGGGGTGTATATATATATATACATATATATATATATGCTTGTACATGCATGTGTAGTGTGACCCAAGTGTAAGTAGAGGTAGCAAGATGTACTTGAAATCTTGAATGTTTATTAGACAGAAAAAGGGACACCAGCAATCCTACCATCGTGTAAAACAATTACAGACTTTCGTTTTACACTCACTTGGCAGGACGGTAGTACTTCCCTGGGCGGTTGTTGTCTACTAACCTACTACCTAGGATTATTACTATTATTATTACTATATTAAAATAAGCATTAATCTTGCACTCTAAGAAGTGAGAATATTGTAGTTCCAAGGTTCATCAGAACTGGGTTGTCAGCACATCTCTGGCAAAACAGTGATTGAACAAATGATGGTGAATGCATTTCCTCTTTTTGTCATTCTTTGTTAGAGATGGCTAGGGTTAACAAAAAATTCTGTATAGGTCATACTTGCTCAGCAAGGTTAAGAAGCTCTGGGTCTGGCCTATAAAGAATTTAGGAGCCTTGAGCTACAGCCTTGCTGCTGGCTGTACAACAACTCTGTTGATAACAAAAAAATGCACAATACCGTGACTGGAACGATACACAAATAACCCGCACATAGAAGAGAGGAGCTTATGACGACGTTTCGGTCCGACTTGGACCATTTACAAAGTCACACTAACCAGAAGTGTAGCAGTACGGCCTCTGCCTTCCCTACATTTCCAGTCTTTCTAATCTCAGCAATTCTCTCCGTCCCTTAGACATCAAGCTTACTTTCCGCCAGACTAACACTCTTCACACTAATCTCGTTCATACCTCTCCTCCCTCTACAGATGTTCCTGGTGTCTGCTCTATTTCTTGCTCCTCCTGTCCTCTTCAATACTTTGGAGAAACTGGTCGATCTCTTTCTGACAGACTTAGGGAGCACAAAAAGTGTTAGGCTTGCCGACACTAACAATGCTCTGTTCTGTCACGTCAGAGATCACAGCCATCCTATTGACTGGTCTTCTGCTAAAACTGTCTTCCCTACTTCCAACTCGAACAGTCGCCGTCTAGTTGAATCCTCTCTAATACACAACTTTCCTTGTATGAATCTTAGTCCTGGCTTCGTCTCTGTAGATGCTTTCCTCTCCCACTACATTGTAAAATGTTCCAAACTTCAGAACACCCGTGACTTAACCTGATTCCTCATTTTTTCTTCTTCTCCCTCTTCCCCTTTCCTCTTTCCTTTTTTGTCTTCCTTTCTTCTGTTGCGTGTTTATGTTCCTTCATTATTTATTTCATCACTTCCCCTTCCCCCCCACCTCTGTGCACTTGCTCTCCCTCTGTAGGCACCTAGCTCCCTTGCAGTGCTCCCCTTTCTTTGTATTTGACTGACTCCTCCTCCTCCTTAATTCCCTACTACTACTGCTTACTCTAACTACTACTAACTACTACTTACTACTACTTACCACTACTAACTACTACTTACTACTACTTACTACTACTACTTACTACTACTTACTACTACTAACTACTACTACTTACTACTACTACTTACTACTACTACCACCACCACTACCTCTTCCTTCCTATATATAGCCGTCCTGGTACACTTCTGGTTAGTGTGACTGTAAATGGTCCAAGTCGGACCGAAACGTCGTCGTAAGCTCCTCTCTTCTATGTGCGGGTTATTTGTGTAATTCTGTTGATTACCACACTCTCTTACTCAACAGTATTATGTTTATGAGAGGTGCTAAACCTATATGAGTCATACAGTATTTGGGGAATGGGAGGTAATGAGGTGTGATCTGAGGAAGGAAAGGGTACAGTAGTTCCAGTTTGGTGGATAAAGAGCCCTTCACAAGCATCAAAGTACTCACCCAAAAGGGTCACTGACCAACACTCATTGGAATGAGAGAGACTGTGTTTACAGGGGCACCTTTATTATGACATTTTGTCCAGGACTGGAATTTCTCAGGTATATGTTATACTTGACAAAATCTAGTCATGGACAAAATGTCATAAACGTTTCTCTGCAAAAAGTCTTTCTCACTTTTGTCATAATTCATCCACTCTCATCGGAGGCTTCATCTAACAGTAGACTGATATTGCTGGAATGTAATAAAAAAAAGGGTCAGATAAGATGTTAGTTCTCAGGTCTTGTTTAGGTTCAGCGTATATTTTAAACAGCAGTAAGTTCAGTCTCATAATTGAGAGCATTTTGCATGTCATCATTCTGTCAGCGACGGGTGAGTGCCAGTGTGGTCTGGGATGGACCGGGCCAAACTGTGACCAGCCGTGTGAGCCAGGACGCTATGGCCCTCGCTGCAGTCTGGACTGTGCCTGCTATGCCAACACCACCTGTGATCGTTTCTCTGGGTGCTGCGACTGTGGCCCTGGACGCTATGGCCGCTACTGTGAGCTCGGTCAGTTACACAGCTACTAGCTTGTTCAGTGACTTGTATAAGGCTGAAAAACATACTTGTGAATTACTGTACTGTATGTTAATTTCAGCTAAGTAATTATTTGATCTTGATAACTATGTACTTAGCCATGTAGTACCACCTTGAATATATATACAGTGCAATAATGTATTATTGTAAACAAATTGATGAAAAAAGTGGTGTATATTAATTTGCATTTAATTAGTACTTGTAATATATGTACAGCAAGCACTGAAATTAAACAGTGGTGTATGAAATGAGGTTGTTTGTATCCATGTATTACATTATGATAGTGTTGCATTCTATTGAAAAAATGTGAAATTCAGCTGCAGTATACAACTGTCACTTTCTACAAATAAACTACATCACTAAACTGTACTACCACTGACTCACAGAATGCCCACCTTCGCTTTATGGTATGTATTGCACCAGTGTGTGCGAGTGCCATCATGGGGCCACCTGCGACCCTACAACCGGCCAATGTTACTGTGCCCCAGGCTTTACCGGGGAGACCTGCAGCCTTACTTGCCCACCAGGTGAGCCCAACAACTACCTTCTTTGTATTAATCACAGTTTTTTTTATTAATCATAAACTCAACAGAAAGTGATATTACAGTACCAGCATTATCAAAATCAAATTGTCTGTCCAGTTTTCCATTACCTTAAGCCCACACATGGAAAATATAATTATTTTCTGAATATAACATAACATTTAGAAAAAAACATTCTTGCAGGAACATTTGGTGCTGGGTGTGAGGAGAAGTGTCAGTGTGGACCCTATCAGTGCCGCAGGGACACTGGAGAATGCCTCTGTCCACCAGGCTTCAAGGGACCATATTGCACCCAACGTGAGTATCACAAGTAGCATCTAAACACTGTTGCCACATGCTAAGATGGCTTTCAATTGAAGTGTTATATCATTTAATTTTATTCTACATTTAAAAGAGACAGTTAGGGTAAGATATAAGCAACTACAGTGGACCCCCGCATAACGTTGGCATCGCATAGTGTTAAATCCGCATAGCGATACATTTTATCGCTAAAATTTTGCCTCGCATAGTGTTAAAAAATTCACTCAACGCGATTTGTCCGAGACACGTCCATGCGGCCTGAGCCAGCCTCACTTGTTCTGCCAGTGGCATTGTTTACAAGCCAGCCTCCGCGGTAACATTCAAGCATACAGTCGGAACATTTCCTATTATTACAGCCTTTTTATAGTGATTTCACCTGAAAAATAATTGACCATGGGCCCCAAGAAAGCTTCTAGTGCCAACCCTACAGGAATAAGGGTGAGAATTACTATGGAGATGAAGAAAGAGATCATTGCTAAGTATGAAAATGGAGTGCGTGTCTCCGAGCTGGCCAGGTTGTATAGTAAACCCCAATCAACCATCGCTTCTATTGTGTCCAAGAGAACGGGAATCAAGGAAGCTGTTCTTGCCAAAGATTTAACTGTGCTTTCGAAACAGAGATTGCAAGTGATAAAAGATGTTGAGAGACTGTTATTGGTGTGGATAAACGAAAAACAGATAGCAGGCGATAGCATCTCTCAAGCGATCATAAGTGAAAAGGCTAGGAAGTTGCACGAGGATTTAATTAAAAAAAATGCCTGCAACTAGTGGTGATGCGAGTGAATTTAAGGCCAGCAAAGGTTGGTTTGAGAGATTTAAGAGGCGTAGTGGCATACATAGTGTGATAAGGCATGGTGAGGCTGCCAGTTCGGAGAGAGAAATTGAAGAAGTTGCCTACTTCAAAGATTAAGGAAATCTGTGCAAAGTGGCTTGAAGTGCAAACCTTCATGGATGAAAATCACCCTCAGACAGCTATTGCAAGCTGTGCTGGTGACTATTATACTGACACTGTTGTGAAACACTTTAGGAAAGTCATAAAGGAACGAGAGGTACAGGCCACTATGGACAGATATGTTGTGCGACAGAAGTCCAGTGACTCTGAAGCTGGTCCTAGTGGCATTAAAAGAAGAAGGGAAGCAACCCCGGAAAAGGACTTGACACCTCAAGTCCTAATGGAAGGGGATTCCCCTTCTAAACACTAAAACCATCCAGTCTCCCCTCCTCCCATCCCATTAATCATCACCACATCTTCAATAAAGGTAAGTGTCATGTAACTGTGCATGTTTTCTTAAGTTTGTGTGTATTAAAATTAATATTTCATGTGGTAAATTTTTTTTTTTCATGCTTTTGGGTGTCTTGCACGGATTAATTTGATTTCCATTATTTCTTATGGGGAAAATTAATTTGCATAACGATAATTTCGCATAACATTGAGCTCTCAGGAATGGATTAATAGCGTTATGCGGGGGTCCACTGTACTAGGAATATAGGTAATGAGGAGGGGATTGAAGAGTTTCTTTTTTTTTTTTTTTTTTCAACAAGTCGGCCGTCTCCCACCGAGGCAGGGTGACCCAAAAAAAGAAAGAAAATCCCCAAAAAGAAAATACTTTCATCATCATTCAACACTTTCACCACACTCACACATTATCACTGTTTTTTGCAGAGGTGCTCAGAATACAACAGTTTAGAAGCATATACGTACATGTATAAAGATACACAACATATCCCTCCAAGGTATGGAGTATATTAAAGAATGCAATGTTCTTATGTTCTTAGTGTGTGCAACAGAAGTTTGTGAATACATATAGAAGGGTGGCTGTGGGAGAGAAGAGGAGAAGAGAGGAGAGATTAGAGGACTGAGATTAAAGTGGTAAGATAAGATAAGATAAGATTTCGTTCGGATTTTTAACCCTGGAGGGTTAGCCACCCAGGATAACCCAAGAAAGTCAGTGCGTCATCGAGGACTGTCTAACTTATTTCCATTGGGGTCCTTAATCTTGTCCCCCAGGATGCGACCCACACCAGTCGACTAACACCCAGGTACCTATATGCTGCTAGGTGAACAGGACAACAGGTGTAAGGAAACGTGTCGAAATGTTTCCACCCGCCGGGAATCGAACCCGGGCCCTCCGTGTGTGAAGCGGGAGCTTTAGCCATGGCAGAAAAAATTGGCATACAAAAGGGTTTTGCAGTGTGAGCAGAATAACATTTACAAAGGGATTCAAGGAAACTTGTTAGCCAGACTAGAGTCCTGGAGGTGGGAAGTACAGTGCCTGCACTCTGAAAGAGGGGTAGGAATATTGCAGTTCAGAAGGTTATCTCAGCTGTGATGTCAGCACACTTCTGGAAAGACAGTGATTGCATGAATGCCATGAGTGTTTTTTTTGGGTCACTCTACCCTGATGGGAAAAAGCTGGTATGTTAACAAAAATATTTTCCCTGCCTTTAGTGCTTCATGTTTGATACATATTGCATTTCTCATTGTGGTATGTTGCCATTACAAAGTTCCTCTGCATTGTGATATATCTCTTCTGGAAAAATAGTTAGGGAATAATTATCATTTTCATAAAAGAGTGGTAAACCTGTATGTGTAATGTTTCAGTTATTATTTTTTTAACACATCGGTCATTTCCCACCAAGGCAGGGTGGCCCAAAAAAGATAAACTTTCACCATCATTCACTCCATCACTGTCTTGCCAGAGGTGCGCTTACACTACAATTATAAAACTGCAACATTAACATCCTTCCTTCAGAGTGCAGGACTTAAGTCCGGCCTGCCAGTTTCCCTGAATCCCTTCACAAATGTTACCCTGCTCACATTCCAACAGCACGTCAAGTCCTAAAAACCATTTGTTTCCATTCACTCCCATCTAACACGCTCACGCATGCTTGCTGGAAGTCCAAGCCCCTCTCACACAAAACATCTTTTACCCCTTCCCTCCAATCTTTCCTAGGCCGACCTTTACCCCGCTTTCCCTCCACTACAGATTTATACACTCTCAAGGTCATTCTATTTTGTTCCATCCTCTCTACATGTCCAAACTACCTCATCAACCCCTCCTCAGCCCTCTGGATAATAGTTTTGGTAATCCCGCACCTCCTCCTAATTTCCAAATTATGAATTCTCTGCATTATATTCACACCACATATTGCCCTCAGACACGACATCTCCACTGCCTCCAGCTTTCTTGTTGCAACATTCATCACCCCATATAAGAGTGTTGATATAACTATACTCTCTTACTGTTGCGAATAAGAAATTTTATAAAGAACTTCAGAAAGTGGTCTGTTACTATTTTCTTCATAGGCAACAAGATTTGGGATCAGAGTTAAAGGTATTTTAGAGTCTAGGGGAAATAATTTCAACTGGGAAACTCCATAGAATAATATTCAAATTTATTAAAGTATTTAAATACAATACTTTATCTTTTCTCTGTACCTAATATTATCTTAATACTTTGTACAATAAATTTACTATATACATATTTAGTTCAAAATCATGGAAATATCACATTAATAAGGAAGATTAATTATTCTTCCTGTAATTAAGTCTTCACTAACATTTACGTCTTTGTCTTAACAAAACTGTGTAAACTCAAACTACAAAATGTACAAGATTCAACAAGACCTTTGAATCCGGCCGTAAAGGAAGTAGAAAGCAAGAGTTTGTCTGAGAAGAAGTATCTCTATGGATTACTGAACTGACCAAGAATATAAATATCAAAAGAATCTTTCAGAGCAATGAGGAACAAACTGAGTCAGCTATAGAGTCTAATTCTCAAATCCATTCAAACTGTACACCCTAAGAGAGAGCCAATATACGATCAGCTGTCAAGGCTAGAACAGGGAGCGGACTGACTACCTGCCAGTCTGTTGACCCGTCGTCAGGTTGGATCACCTGACCCAAACGTCAGTCAGCCGGATATAAACAATTAAACAATTCACCGGATGGTTCCGAGATTTATGCTCTATATACACAAGAAATCCTACCTAACAATAATAATAATAATAATATTAATAAAATAGGGACAATACCATGGTATTTTTTATATTTTAAACAGATAATAATATAATGCCGAAAGTCTCTATTCTAGCTATAAATGGGGACTTTCGCGCTATAATATTAAGTGATGATCATATTCTCTTACAATAGATAAATAACACAGGATGACCAATTTCCAAGATATAACACTTACATTCCCCTCTTTGTTTCTATGGACAAAGTTCTTTCTCTTCACAGACTCCTCAGTGCACCGCTCACCTTTTACCCATGATCAATTCTATGATTCACCTTATCTTTTATAGATCCATCTGCTGACACGTCCACTCTTAAATGTCTGAATACATTCCCCTCCTCCATACTCTCCCTCTAACCTAATATCCAATCTTTCATTACCTAATTTTTTGATGAGAAATTAGACACATGTGCAACTCTTGGGTATTTTTACTAAGGAAACATTTTGCTACACAGTGGCTTCATCAGTCCATACACAGGAGAAACTTGAGGAACAGGAGGAGAATGAGGTAATCAGTCCCTCAACCTTGAGTCGATGTGGTCAGTCCATCAATCTTAAATAGAATACGGCATATGAGCTGAGAAGCAGCTTATAAACCGTAGGCAGGGGAGGTGCAGCAGTCGTAGGTGGTGTCACATTTGCCCAATGTGGAAGTAGGTCGTGCCCAATGGCTAGGCAAGCGAACAATTCCCAAGTATTAGGATCCCAAGAAGTTGCAGTGTCTGACAGGATTGTAGATGAATGGTTCACAGAACCGACATGTTGATAAATTAGACACATGTGCAACTCTTGGATATCTTTATTAAGGAAACGTTTGCCACACAGTGGCTTCATCAGTGACTCAAGGTTGAGGGACTGATTACCTCATTCTCCTCCTGTTCTTCAAGTTTCTCCTGTGTATGGACTGATGTAGCCACTGTGTGGCAAAACATTTCCTTAATAAAGATACCCAAGAGTTGCACATGTGTCTAATTTATCAACATGTCGGTTCTGTGAACCATTCATCTACAACCTAATTTTTTGTTATCCTTATCACCTTACTCTTTCCTATATTCACTTTCAATTTTCTTCTTTTACATACCTTACCGAACTCATCCACCAACCTCTGCAACTTCTCTTCAGAATCTCCCAAAAGCAAAGAGCAACTGTGACAACTCCCACTTTGTGTCAGATTCTTCATCTTTTAACCCCAAACCTCTTGCCAACACCCGAGCATTCACTTCTCTTACATCCCCATCTATAAATATATTGAACAACCATGGTGACATCGCACATCCTTGTCTATGGCTTACTTTTAATGGGTAATAATCCCCCTCTCTCCTACCTACTCTAACCTGAGCCTCACTATCCTCATAAAAGCTGTTCACTGCTTTCAATAACCTACCTCCTATTCCATACATTTGCAACATGTGCCACATTGACCCCCTGTCCACCCTGTACAGTTATTCAGGCTAAAACATTGTGTAGTTTTAAAAATAGGTTAGATAAATACATGAGTGGGTGTGGGTGGGTGTGAGTTGGACCTGACTAGCTTGTGCTGCTGGGTCTCGTGCAGTGCTCCATCCTTGAGTGGAGGTGACCAGACTGGGTGGGTCATTGGGCTAATGGGGGGGGGGGGAGACATGGACCTGCTCTGCATGGGTCAGTAGGCCTGTTGCAGTGTTCCTATTTTCTTATGTTCTTATGTCATACTCCTTTTGCAAATCCATAAATGTCACAAAAACCTCTTTACCCTTATCAAAATACTGTTCACCTATATGTTTCAATAACAACTCTACCATACACTTTACCAGCTATACTCAAGAGACTTATTTCTTTGTAGTTGTTGCACTCTCTTTTGTCCCCTTTGCCTTTATACAAAGGAACTATGCATGCTCTCCACCAATCCCTAGTTACCTTACCCTCTTCCATACATTTATTATTATTATTTGCAAAAGAGTGGTAAACCCACATGGATCATGTAGCTCTAGTGATAAGGAATAAGAAATAATGAATGTGTTATTGTTCTCGGGTTACCCTGCCTTAGCGAGAAAAAGCCAGCGTTTAAAAATTTTAACTTGCCATTTAATGATGCAGCATGTGGTGCTGGACGATATGGCCCTGGGTGTCAGCAAGTTTGTGAATGTTACAATGGTGCCACGTGTGATCTTGCTACAGGCCAGTGTTCCTGCTCCCCTGGTTGGCTTGGTCCCAAGTGTCAAGAAAGAGATGGTGAGTAATATCAACATGCTATGATGTATCACTCTGAATCTTTATGAAAAAATTTGTTCTCTATATAAAATGATAATACTTTGCTTAAAATTTGGTAAAACTTCCTGTCATTTGTTTCAGTGACAGCTGATATCCACCCAGACCACCAAGACCGAGCTGACATCCCTGTGCATGAAAGCTGAGAACCCTTTACTAGATTTCAGGCATTCCTATGGAGGGCAGACAATTGCCCCATTATTGAAAACAGACATTTATGTGAAGGACTGCTAATTGTCTTTTAATGACCAGGTGACATCCCTGTCAAGGACAAATGAGCTTCCCTTATCAAAGAGTTGTGAACCTTTCTCTCAAGGATAGCTACTAGTTTCCTTGAAGGGTAGCTGACTGACCCTTATAAAAACAGCTAAATAACCCTTGATGGGCAGTTGAATGCTTATTGAAACAGAAAAATGCTTCATTAAAAATAATACAACATCTTCAAATATGTAAAGTTCCTAATTAGAGTGAAGCATTTATTGGAGGACAACTACTCTTTGCAAAACTGTGTTTCTAGGGTAGATGAAAAACTAAATTGATGTTTTAGTGCAGATTCCTCATAAGTGCACTGATAAGTGTCTAGACTCAAGTGATGCTGAATGTGAATGATAACTGTTCTTTCATAAAAACAAAATGTGATTCAGTGTCACTGACTTTTATGAGAGAGACATAGTAAATATTGATCACTGTTTCACAGTCCAGCTTCAGTATGGACTACACAAATTGTGTTAATACATAAAATACTGTACACAGTTTACACACACAACTAAAGCTGTGTTCAAAGTGATTTACAATGACTGCACATCAAGTTTACCTGAATGAAGGTGGTGTGTTAAGTGTAGTAGTTGTGTGTTGTACACCCACTGCCTGCCTGCTAATGGCCTTAATATACTTACACAAGTGTAGATATATGTAGTACTGTACTAAATTAGTTTAGGAATGTCAGTGTAGTACTACAAAGCCTCTTGTTCCAGTTCTCCATTAAGTAGAGCACATGCAATCTAACCACTTCATTAAAAAAAAAAAAAGATTACCAGTATTTTTATAATACTGTATATGAAAAACTTCAGTTGAAGTGCCTCATCAGCCTGAGTGCGTGTTTTTATATATCACTGCCACATAATATTTTTCCTCTGGACATGGTTAACATTTAGTAAGAAAAACAAGAATTTTTTAGTACAAAGAGTACAAATGGACCATTTAATTAAATATTCATCATTTATTTTGCAAATACTGATAAAAATAATTAATAATTATCAATGCTGTGTGAATTTGTCTGTAGCAAGGAAATGTTGTGCTACTGAATACTTCAGAAAAGAAAATATCTCCACTGTGACTGTTTTCAACATACGGGTGAAACAATGGCAAGTGACAGTGTATTTTGCTATAGTAACTACTCAGAATAAGTAGTATTTACGCAAGACTAGAAGCCTTTCACTGTTACTGGGCGACCCCAGTGGGTTTAGCACTTGGATCTGATTACAACAATAATAATCACTGTTACTGGACCTAAATGATTGGCACAGGCTAGACCCCCCCAGAAATAAGCACAGACTGGACCCCAATAATATGCACAGACTAGACCCCAATAATTACCACAGGCTAGACCCACAATAATTACTATAGACTAGACCCCAATATTTACCACAGAGTAGACCCAAGTAATTACTAGAGACTAGACCCCAATAATAAGCACAGACTACACCACAATATTTAGCACAGACTAGACCACAATAATTAGCACAGACTAGACCACAATGATTTGCTGCAGGCTGACACTAGGATCGTTCTTTGTATCTCTCTCCTTCTCGGGCATTATCTATCCCAGATATTGCCTTTCTTGTTTCGTCATTACCGCCACCACTTCTGTTACTTGGCGATTTTAATGCCCATCATTTCCTCTGGGGGGTCTCACTGTGATTCCCGTGGCATTCAGTTAGAGGCTTTTCTTGCTACCCACCCCCTCCATGTTTTAAATACAGGTACTCACACCCATTTTGATCCTCGGACTCATACTCTCTCTTGCATTGATCTCTCAGTCTGCTCTTCCTCCGCCGCATTAGACTTCACCTGGTCTGTTCTCCCGGATTTACATGACAGCGATCATTTCCCAATCATTCTTACTTCCCCTTCATATTCACCACCTCTTCGTATCCCACGCTGGCAATTTGATCAGGCAAATTGGAACCTTTACTCACAACTGTTTCTAGTGAGGTTCCTTCGTCCTCCATTGATGAGCTTTTACACCTCTTCTCATCCTCCGTTTTAACCGCAGCTTCTCATTATATACCCCAAACTTCGGGCAGGCATTCTCAGAAATGCGTGCCTTGGTGGTCTCCTGCTTGTGCTCGTGCAGTAAGTTTGAAACGCCCTGCGTGGGGCAGGTACCAGTACAATAGAACCACAGAGAGACTTCTTGATTTTAAGCAGAAGCGTGCGATCGCTCGCCGTGTCATCCATGACGCTAAACATACTTGCTCGCGAGATTGTCTCCACCATCACCTCTGCTTCCTCTATGAGTGCAGTCTGGAAAAAATTGGTCCGTATTTCTCAGGGGCTCCATCTATGCCCCTCGTTTCTTTCCTCAAAGTCTGCCAGAGAGTTAGCACCCTTGGACTTTTCTTCTCTCAGAGAAGAACAGTATTATGTGCCTTTTACACTTCAGGAACTGGAGGCAACACTCTCGGCTTGCCGATCATTCGGCAGCTGGGCCCGATGACATTCATATTCGTATGCTACAACATTACATCAGTCAGCCCTTGCAGTCCTATTATGCCTTTTCAATCTTATTTGGTCACAGGGAGCTCTTCCACAGCTGTGGAAATCTGCCATTGTTCTCCCTTTCTGCAAACCGGGTACTACGGGACATGAAGCCTCCCACTATCATCCCAGTGCTCTTACCAGTGCAGTTTGCAAAGTGGTGGACCGTCTGGTAAATAGACGTTTAGTGTGGTATTTAGAGACACACAACAGTCTCTCCACTCGTCAATATGGCTTTCGTAAGGGCCGTTCTACCATAGACCCCTTACTACGCTTGGATACGTATGTTCGTAATGCCTTTGCGAATAACCACTCAGTTATTGCCATATTTTTTGACCTTGAGAAGGCATATGACATAACTTGGAGGTATAATATTTTGGCCCAAGCCCACTCCTTAGGCCTTCGAGGCAATCTACCATCCTTCCTTAAGAACTTTTTAACTGACAGACATTTCCGTGTTCGGGTTAATAATGTGCTCTCCCCGGACTTTATCCAAGCTGAAGGTGTCCCCCAGGGATGTGTTCTAAACACAACACTTTTTCTCCTTGCTATAAATGATTTGGCCTCTAGTCTTCCATCCAATATTTGGTTATCACTCTGTTCATGACTTCGCTATTGCATGTGCAGGCGCTGACTGTCACCTCATTACAGTTTCTCTCCAACATGCAGTCGACCGTGTTTCCAATTGGGCCACCACACATGGGTTTAAATTTTCCAGTACCAAAACTCACCAAATTACTTTCACTAGATGCTCTGTCATCTCCGATCATCCTTTGTACCTCTATGGCTCCCATATCCCTGACCGTGATACAGTCAGGTTTCTAGGCCTCCTCTTTGACCGTAGGTTATCCTGGAAACCTCACATTACCTCTCTGAAGGCAACTTGTCACAGCCGGCTGAACCTTCTTAAAACCCTTGCTCATCTTTCATGGGGAGCCGATAGTCACACTCTCCTTTGCCTACATTCCGCCCTCATTTTATCGAAACTTGATTATCGTGACCAGATCTATTTAGCGGCCTCTCCTGCTACTCTCTCTAGCCTTAACCCCATTCATCACCAAGGATTACGTTTATGCCTTGGTGCTTTTCACTCTTCCCCTGTTGAGAGCCTCTATACAGAAGCGAACGTTCCATCCTTATCCGATCGCCGTGATGCCCATTGCCTTTGCTACTATGTACGCTCTCATGATCTCCGCAATCCTTCCATTTATAGAATGGTCACCGATATTAGTAGACATTCTTCATTTGTTTGCCGCCCCTGTTTGCTCTGTCCCTTCTCCCTTCGCCTACATTCGCTCTTGTCTTCTCTTCAATTACCACCTTTCTATGTACATGTAGCATCTCACTTTTCCCTACCCCCCTGGGAAGTTCCAGCTGTTCGAGTCTGTTCTTTCTCACTCCCTTGTTCGAAAGCCCAACTGTCTACGGTAGCCTCCCGCTCTCTTTTTCTTGACCACTTCCACTCTCATTCTCGTGCCATTGCAGTGTACACAGATGGCTCTAAGTCTTCTGACAGCGTAGGATTCGCAGCAGTGTTTCCGGACAGCATCGTACAAGGGCATTTACTATCTTCGGCTAGTATCTTTACTGCTGAATTGTATGCCATTCTTGCAGCACTTATCTGTATTGCATCTATGCCTGTGTCATCATTTGTGGTTGTCTCAGACTCCCTTAGTGCTTTACAGGCTATACAGAAATTTGATACACCTCACCCCTTAGTCCTCCGTATCCAACTTTGGCTACGCCGCATCTCTTCCAAGCATAAAGATATTGTTTTTGTTGGGTCCCTGGTCATGTTGACGCACAGGGCATCGAACAGGCAGACACTGCTGCGCAGTCAGCAGTACATGACCTACCAGTTTCATATAGAGGTGTTCCATTTATGGACTATTTTGCAGCAATAGCTACCCACCTTCACACCCGTTGGCAACAACATTAGTCTACTCTGCTCGGTAACAAACTTATATCTATTAAACAGAGTATAGGTTACTGACCATCTTCTTGTCACCAGTGTCGAGGTTGGGAGACTACTCTCTCCTGCCTTCGCATTGGCCATACTCGTCTTACTCATGGTTATCTCATGGAGAGGCGCCCTGCTCCTCTCTGTGAGAACTGTCAGGTTCCATTATCAGTTCGCCACATTCTATTAGACTGCCCACTTTATCAACGAGCACGCAGAATATACCTCCAACATCGTCTTTGCTCCGCTGCTCTCTCTTTACCTTTCCTTCTCGCTGATGGACCCACCTTTCATCCGGACTTTCTCATTGACTTTTTGACAACAACTGAACTTACTTCACAAATTCTGATACCTTCAGCCCTTTCTACCTCAATCTCTTGCTGCCCTCTACCCCCGCACTCTCCCCTGCCCCGCTGTTTTCTGTAACCTACTGATCATCCCTCCCCCCTTCTGCCGCCCAATACCCTCGCTTCCTTCCCTACCCTGCAGCGCAGTATAGCCCTTGTTGCTTAGCGCTTCTTTTTGATTACAAATAATAATGACACTAGGATCAGAGTGCTCACAATATGGGTTCAGATCACACATGATCATGATTCTGTAAATGCTGTAACTGCTGTGTCAAACTGTTCTGTTTCTCTTAATTACAAGATACAGCAAGATACAAGCAGTCACTGTTGTCCACATTTATAAAAATAATTATTCCTAATGGAATTTTGAAATCTGAAGCTGCAGTAGGTTAGTGCTGAAGTTACAGTACCAGTAGGATAGTGCTGAAGTTACAGTACCAGTAGGATAGTGCTGAAGTTACAGTACCAGTAGGATAGTGCTAAAGTTACAGTACCAGTAGGATAGTGCTGAAGTTACAGTACCAGTAGGATAGTGCTGAAGTTACAGTACCAGTAGGATAGTGCTAAAGTTACAGTACCAGTAGGATAGTGCTGAAGTTACAGTACCAGTAGGATAGTGCTAAAGTTACAGTACCAGTAGGATAGTGCTGAAGTTACGATCAGATAGTGATGAAACTACAGTACCAGTAGGATAGTGATGAAGCTACTATAGGATAGTGCTTAAGCTATAGTAAGATAGTGCTGAAGTTACAGTACCAGTAGGATACTAATGAAGTTAAAATAAGATAGTGATGAAGCTACAGTACCAGTAGGATAGTGATGGAGCTACATTACCAGTAGGATAGTGATGAAGCTACACTAGGATAGTGCTGAAGGTACAATATGATAGTGTTGAAGATACAGGACCAGTAGGATAGTGCTGAAGCTACATTAGAATAGTGCTGACAAGGCTAGAAAAATATAGGAAATTTTAACACCTGGCAGATTTTAAAATAAAAAACAAAAGGAACATACAGTGGACTCTCGAGTTTCGTAAGCCTCGCGCTTCGTAAATTTCAAGAATCAGTGTCACCAAGAGTAAACTGTGTGATGTGGAAGGCTAACAGTTAGGCATGGGTCACAAGGAAAATTTTCCTTGATTGGTTCACTGAAGTGTTTGGCCCAAGTGTAAAGAAATACCTCCTACAAAATAAATTGCCACTCAACTGCCTCCTGGTAATGAACAATGCTCCTGCTCAGCCTCAAAACTTGGATGACCAAATGGTGGAGGAGTTTAGTTTCATCACAGTGAAGTTCTTGCCCCCTAATACCACTCCTCTCATCCAGCCCATGACTCAGCAGATCATTTCAAACTTCCAAAAACATCTACACCAAAAAAAAGCGTCAAAGATGCTTTGACGTGACCTCAGACACTCAAATGATCCTAAGAGAGTTCTGGAAAGATCACTTCAATATCCTCTACTGCATAAGCCTTATAGATAAGGTTTGGCAGGGAGTGACTTTCAGGACTTTGAACTCTGCTTGGAGAAAATTGTGGCCAGATTGTGTCCTCGACAAAGATTTTGAAGGGTTTGAGGCTGACCCAGACAACCCTATGCCAGTTGTGGAATCCATTGTGGCACTGGGAAATTCCATAGGGTTGGATGTGACTTGCCAGGATGTGGAAGAGTTGGTGGAAGACCACAGTGAAGAGCTAACCACTGAAGAGGTGCAAGACCATCTGCAACAGCAACAGACCACAGCTCAGGAAATTGCTTCAGAGGAGGAGGGAGAGATGGAAGAAAGTGCCTTCTTCAAAGTGGAGTGAGGTACAAACATTTGTGGAACAACATTGCCCTGACAAAGCTGTTGCAAGCCATGTCAGCAACATGTACAATGACAATGTCTTGTCCCATTTTAAGCAAACTTTAAAGAGAGGCCAGAAACAGAGCACTCTGGAACAATTTTTGGAGCGACATGGATTCAGTGACTCTCAAGCTGGTCCTAGTGGCATTAAAAAATGAAGAAGGGAAGTATCCCTGGATAAGGACTGGGTACCTAAAGTCTTTATGGAAGGGGATTCCCCTTCCAAACAATAGTGTAACTTCTCCATCCTCTCCCCTCCTCCTGTCTTCCATACACCAACAAGAGTCTTCAATAAAGGTAAGTGTGATATTATTATTGCTTTATACTTGATGTCTCATTGTTTTCTGTATGTAAATCTATATTTAATGTAAAAAAATATCTTTTGTTAATACTTTTGGGTGTGTGGAACGGATTAATTGGATTAACATTATTTCTTATGGGGAAAATGGTTTCGCCATTCATATATATCGCCTTTAGTCAGATTCTCTGGAATGGATTAATTACGAAATTTAAGGGTCCACTGTAAATTAACCCTTAAACTGTCCAAACGTTGATCTACGTTTTTTCAACATTTGAAAGTATGTAAAAAAATGTAATCTTCTTTTTGTTTTTTAACATTTGAAAACGTGTAAAAAAAAACTGTGATGTACGTTTTTTTGTTTGCAAATATGTAAAAAAACGTAGATCTACTTTTGGAGCACTACGCATGTGAACATAGATCTGTTTGGACAGTTTAAGGGCTAAAAATTCACTACTGAACCTACTGGTTCCAGTAATAAAAAAAAATACATAATCACTTTTAAATTCATATTAATAACAGGAACTAAATCTCACCAGTCGCTATAAAAAATGTACAAGCAAATCCTGATTTTTTGTATATTTAAAACTAAACTACTGTACATACTAGTATTTATAAGCAAGTTTCTAAACGTAACCATCATGTAATAATATTTTGTGGGAAATATCTTTCATCTGTCACTAGAGTTGACTCCACATTGCTACCACATCTTCCTAATTATTTTTATACATGTGGAAATACTTCAGCTGTAAGAGTCATACAGCACCTACAGAATGGAAGATAATTAAATCTGATCCAAGAAAAGGAAGGTAATATCTCATTCCTTGGGTCAAGATTCTTTCAGCATGAGCTTACTGCACTGCTCTGAATGACCCACACAGACTTAGCATTTTCCAGGAATACAATAACATTCATCATACAGTGCATGAGAAATGTATGACCCATATGGGATTTAGCACTTCTAGTGATTACATTTTGACCAATGTGAGCACAGAACACATTTCATTATTTCATAAATTTTCAAAGCCTTTCATGTGTACTATATGAAGTACAGTGGCCAACAGGTAATGTTAACAGTGTAGAACAAGTTGAACTTAAAATTTCCATGCCCATATAGCTTGTTCTGTACATATATTATGTCTAGCCAGGGTACTATTAAGTGATATGGTGGAAATATCTGCAGAGCAGTATTTTTTTTTTTTTTTTTCAACAAGTTGGCTGTCTCCCACCGAGGCAGGGTGACCCAAAAAAGAAAGAAAATCCCCAAAAAGAAAATACTTTCATCATCATTCAACACTTTCACCACACTCACACATTATCACTGTTTTTGCAGAGGTGCTCAGAATACAACAGCTTAGAAGCATATACGTATAAAGATACACAACATATCCCTCCAAACTGCCAGTATATCACTATTATTAACAAGAAAACCTATACACTACAGAATCTCAAACTCTTAAAATTATTGAACACCAATTTATCACTGGGATGGTCTCTACTTTTAACTTGTAAGGTCCAAGGGAAATCATAAGACGTACAGAGATGTCTGAAAATATATTTTAAAAGGCTTAACTTATAATGTGCCAATTTGTTTGTACAGTATAGTATACAGTATACAGTATAGGTGTATAGTTTGTAGAATATTTATTTACAAATTAATAAGATATTTTACGCATCTAAATAAAGGGTATGTAATTATATATATGTATATATATATATAATTCATGTGCATTGTCACTGATTAAATTGACAGTTTTTTACAAATTTAAGAATTTAATATAATTAAAAAAAGACCTGCATATCATGGGCCAGTAGGCCTACTGCAGTGCTTGTTTTTCATGTTCTGTACAGTACAGTATAAAATATTGTATTGTACTTTTTTCACAAAAATACATTTTCTCTGCAGTAATTATGCAGAACCATGAAATATTTTATGCTTTATATAAATGTGCAACATTGTCACTGTACTGAAATAGATAAATATCTTAAATTTATTAATATCTGTACTGAGCTGTTCAGCTTGTTTTTGTTTCATCCCAAAATAAATAACTTTTATTATATTCATGGGGAAGCACTAAACCCATTCCCATTCCCCAGGCACTAAGTGCCTGGGGAATGGGAAGTAATCAAGTTTAATCCAAGAAGGAATGGCTATCTCCATTTCCTTGGACTAAAATAACTCACAGAATGGGGGGAAGGGGGAAAGATTGAGCCACATCCATTCCATGATTTGTTTGCAATCATGTTGTTATGATTTTGTGAGTCATGATGGTAACTTCAACTAAATTTTTTTTTACTGGCATTGAAGCACCCCACTGAAGGGAAAACTGAGTGTTCCTGCATGCAAGTAAATACAGTGGACCCCCGCTTAACGATCACCTCCCAATGCGACCAATTATGTAAGTGTATTTATGTAAGTGCGTTTGTACGTGTATGTTTGGGGGTCTGAAATGGACTAATCTACTTCACAATATTCCTTATGGGAACAAATTCGGTCAGTACTGGCACCTGAACATACTTCTGGAATGAAAAAATATCGTTAACCGGGGGTCCACTGTAGTTAAGTGAACAACGGTCCATTAACCCCTGAAAGAGTAAAGTACAAAATACATACAATTCTTCAATAAGAAAGCCATTCTTCTAATTCTTACAGTACTATATTTGATGAGAATTTCCTATCGCTTCTTGTTTCCTCTTCGTATAACCGTCCATCCATCCTCCTCATCGTGAAGCTGCTGCTGTTCCAGTTCAGTAAGTTCTCTCAGAGGCTCACTGGTACAACTGTTGTCTGCTGCATTACTTGTGTCATGCAGCTGCATTCCACTTAGATGAGCAGCAACCAACTGTGGTGCATTATCCTGCAGATCGACATAATAATTGTACTGTGTTAAGTGATTATTCAACTGCTGTCCACTCAGGAGAAGCAACCAACACACACATTATCATGCTAGTTAAGACAAAATTATAGTACAGTATGATCTAATTTAATGGAATAGTAGTCAAGAGCAAGGGTGTTATGAATAATAAAAGCTATGAAGATGTGTATACCCATGGTAGCATAAGAGAACTTAATTCTTCCCACCCAGTAATACTAAAGACATTCATTACAGTGCATTCTTATATATAGTTTATGAGCGCTGTATGACCCTTGTAGGTTTAGCAGCACTTCTTTCTGATTATAATAAAATACAGTATGTATATGAATTTTGATTTTTTTTATTAACACACTGGCCATTTCCCACTGAGACGGGGTGACCCAAAAAGGAAGAAACACTTTCATCATCACTCATACCTGTATACCACTATACTCTTGTACAGTACCTTCTTTGCCTCCATGGATAACATTTTTTGTCTCCAAAGATGCCACCCACCTTTTTTCCTTCATCAATTCTATGGTTAATACCCAAATATCTGAAAACATTCACTTCTTCCATACTCCTTCCCTCCAGTGTGATATCTAATTTTTCTTTATCTAAATCATTTGATACCCTCATCACTTTACTCTTATCTATGTTAATTTTCTACTTTTACACACATACATACACTAAATATATGAAGAGCATAAACTTACTTCACTTTCTCCACCTTCTGGCTGTTCTTGTACCCTACACAATGAGAGATCGCACTTTGGCATCAACGATAACTCATCCATCACCTGTGCATCCTTGCCTGCCACACACAGCTGGTAAAGATGACACAGGCAACTCCCAATCTGGAAAGGCATAAAGAAAACTGTAAATCATCATCTTTCAAAAAACTGGCCATATCCCACCAAAGCAGGGTGGCCCAAAAAGAAAAACAAAAGTTTCTTTTTTTAACTTTAGTAATAAGACTACAAATATTTTAAGGTAAGTAATGAGTGTACTGTACATACATGCATTTTATCACTCTAAGGCACTTTATGCATCGTAGTATATTATGTGTGGGTGGGGTGGCCAGGAGGGCTACATACCTACCCACACCTGACTTCTTACAATACATACTAGTACTCACCTTTTGCCCTACATTAAGACTACAAATATTTTGAGGTAAATAATGAGTGTGCTGCGTGTGTATTTTACTTCTTATTGTTTTTAATGCCTAGTTCTATTGCTAACTTAACCCCTTGACTGTCACAACCCCAAATCCTGAGGTGTCTCCTGATGTTGCAAAATCCCCCCCCCCAAAAAAAAAAAAAAAATTATTATGAAATGATAGAAAATCTTTTCCCAATTGTAATGACACCAAAAGAACGAAATTTGATGGAACGCTGACGGAATTACACTCTCGCAAAGTTAGTGACCTTGGCGATATTTACGAATCAGTGATTTCGCCCACTTTGAGCCCTATTTTCTGCTAATTCCACTGTTCCAGTCAACCAAACTCATAACTATTTTTTTAGAACTCCATTTTTTTCTATCGACTGAGTACAAGAAACTGCCCACTTACCGATTTCAACTACCCAATAACGTAGTCAGAAATTTGCAATTTTGCCAATTTCACAAAAATTAAAAAATATGACAATTTCAAAATAGGGTCACGAATGAACAATGCAGACATTCCTTTGCTCTAAAATAAAATTTACTTTGTTCATCAGTCATGTCTCCAGGCCCCTCTGATATTACTCTTGCTTTCTATTTTGAATTTTTATTCAAACAAAAAATAGAAGATTTACTGTTATGCAGACTACTGCAATACTGCAATAATTGTATAAATAATGTCAACCCATTCATGACTGCATATTAGAATGGCTACTTGGACATTTATTGGAAAATGACATCATTTGTTTACTTTTGAACACTGGCAAAAATCAAACATTTCCCCTACTTTGAGCTCCATTTCAAGGTTCTTTTCATAGTAAAACCAATCAAAATCACCTCTATTTCTATAGTATGTTTTCCATTCTATCAAATGAGACCAAGAAAACGAGATTACAATCATAAATACTATACAAAAATAGACCACAAACTCGGCATTTTAATTAAAAAAAAAAACGGTCAGAATTATTTTTTTCTCATTATGCACTGCGTGCTGCAGGATTTTTTTTATATGGTGCACACTGACCACACAGACCCATTCTCTCACATATGAGCCTACCAGCTTTCTCCTGCTTGATTTGAAGCCGCTAGAATTTATGAGTATATATACGTCAAAAACGGTGGCTCGTAAGACGTATATATATGACCAATACAGTCAAAGGGTTAATATATGTTAGTGTAAACTTATATGGCATTTATATGTATTTGTAAGTGGAAAAAAATGGCGTTCTGCTCTCCGGCGATGTCTGCTTTGTGGCGATAGCCTGGAACCTAACCTGCCGTATATGTGGGGCCCTACTGTATATATGTTTGAACATGCATGTGCAGTGTGACCTAAGTGAAAGTAGAAGTAGCAAGACGTACCTGAAATTTGCATGTTTATGAGTCAGAAAAAAATACACCAACAATCCTACCATCGTGTAAAACAATTACTGGCTTTCGTTTTACACTCAGAGGGCAGAAAGGTAGTACCTCCTTGGGCGGTTGCTGTCTACCACCCTACTACCTAGGAAAACTGTAAATAATTTGCTTAATTATTAGATAAAAGAGCAGAACTAATTTAGAATGAATAGAATAAAAACTACTGTTCTATTTTGATAATGACCATACAAAAAATTATTATCTTCACTGTAAAAAAGAATAACTTTGAGGAATATTTTAGGCCAGTTCCAGTGCTCAAATTGAGTCAATTCTAGTTTCACTATAATGCCTTGAGTGTTATTCCTTATTTGCAAGAAACCGACCCATCATAACTATTCTATTTTGTGCCCAGAAGTCAGTACTTTGGCCAATTTTACACTTTCAACAAATTCCAATTTAAAAATAAGTACTAAAGCCATCTTCCCTCTGTTCATAAATCATGTCCCTAGGCCTCTCCTATATAACACTTGCCTTCCAATGTGAATAGATGCATAAAAACTCAATATTTTTCCCTAAACCTCAGCTAATAAATCATAACCATGAATGCTTGGTCAGGGTGCAGCTTTCCCAATAACTGAAGCAGACCTAGTAAAAGCCCATAAAACAGATCATGGGGGTTGGGGGCCCCTTCCCCTTCCCATGGAAAAACTGCTAAAATAAAAAATTTCATTGTCCAGAATTGACAATTTTCATCACTTCCAGCCAGAAACCAACCAAATATTTTCCCATTTTGTTAGTATGTCTTCTGGCCTATTTAGTGGTACCAAGAAACAGGCAATAAAACCATGAAAACTACCCCTAGAAAATGCCCAAAATTCACTCTTTTAACCCAAACACAAAGTCAGAATTTAGCAGTTCCCATTATGCACTGATGGGGCAGGATTTTTCTTTTATGCTGTACACACCTACCATACAGACCCATTCTCTTACGTCTATGCCAAAATTTATGACTTGCAACAAATCTGAGGGTACTATGATTTATATGTACATATATCTAAGTAAGTGACATTGGCCCCAATCATGTAAACTTACATGATAGCAAAAGGGTTAAGATAAGTGTGACATTTCAATTTTCACAAAAAAAAAAAAAAAGTATAAACCAATGATCATGTTACAGTGTAAAATGCAAAACAGGTTTCCATTTTAGCACTCACATGACAGAAGATATCAGGAACACTGTCAGAACAGATGTAGAAGTCTTCAATAGGGAACTGCACAAGTATCTTCTCCAGGTGCCAGATCAACCAGGTTGTGATTGGTATGTGGGTCAGTGGACTACCAGTAGCAACAGCCTGGTTAACCAGATAAGCACCAGACAAGCCTGGCCCAAAGCCAGGCTCTGGGAGTAGAAAAAGAAAAACTCCCAGAATTCATCATCATTAAAGGTGGGGTTATGTTCCGATGAACCCATCATAAGTTGAAAATATCATGTCAAATATAAATATGATAAATAAATAAGTAAATAAATAACTACTGTCACTGAATAAACAAATAAATAAACAAATATCTACTGTAATTAACTAAATACCAGTATTGAATATTAAATAAATGAATACAAGTTTATCCTATCATTACATTCGTACCACTGTAAAGTTAAAATATCTTAAGTTAAACCATCGTAAAGCCATTTGTACCTAACAAGCAGATGCTTTTTCCAAACTGTTAAAAAAGTAATGTTAAAAATCTGACTCACACAGATCAAAGTTTGATGACACTGATATGCCACCAAACACTTGTTTTTTACTGGTACTTTATTTCACTGCACCCTTACCACTGTGCAGGTATCTCTTACCAGTAACTGAAATGTGTTACAGTGGTGAACACATCACGTGAAGCTCACCTCCATGTCTGAATCATCTTCAACAAGAATGTTAAGCTCTTGGTCCATTATTGTTGCCAGATAATCTGCAACATCTTCAGGTTCAAGATCCTCTGTCAACACAAAATGCAGTTTATGAAGCAGTTAGAAAATAATAATTGCTATACTTACTATAATAAAGCAAATTTTGTGGAAACTCTACACTGAATGAAGCCAATAACGAAAAACAAACCCAACCAATTTTCCAGTTTACCACACCGAAGAAACATAAATTCTACTGAATATCAATTTTATTTAAAGTATTTTAAATACAATTGTAGCACTATAAACATGCAGCACATAAAGGCTGTAAAAGAAATGGTTTCAGATGCTTTACTGTACCTTGACCTAAGTTTATGTCGCTGGGGCTAAGTTAATAACTCAAGTTTAATATCACATGTTCATGGTAATATACTGATCAATTACATTTATTGTCATCTTTGAAATGAAAAAAAGTGATTTGAGTAGCTGTATTTTATCAAGGAAGGACTGTTACTGTCTTTAGGACTGTTACTGCTAATTTAGGACTGTTACTGCTGCTTAAGGGCTGTTGCTGTTAATTAAGGATTATTACTGCTAATTAACTGTTACTGCTACATTAGGACTGTTACTATTACTTTGAACCCTTATTAGTAATGATGCGACTGCACATTCCTGTCTAGACTATTTTTATTTGTAAATTCCTGGACTATTACTGAATTCCAATTCCCACTTCTCATATTGTGCACTATATAACAAGATTACAAGAAACAGGTAGTACAGTATATTAGCATACAATATAACCACAGTGAAAATAAGCAATATTCTAAGCACTTTTGTGATGTCTCTCATTATTAAGTAACAGTGATCTCTCTTATTATCAAGAAATAATGAGCTCTCACATTATCAAGGAATAGTAAGTTCTCACATTATCAAGGAATATTCCTTGATAATGCAAGAGCTTGACTCAAGGAATTGGAACTGCTCTCCCCTGCCTTGGATCAAATCAGATTACCTCCTATTCCTAGGAGCTGCATGATCCCTATAGGTTTGGTGTTTCTCCATGAAACACCAAACACAGTATGACTACATGTACCACATACACAGTCTTACCATTCTCACAGAAATATTGTTCAATGATGCCAATCATCCACTCAGCAATTTCAGCACTTTGCTTGCCACCTGCTTGTTGCTGAACAGCAAACTGAAAAAGGGAAATAAAATTAAATCAATTATATATGTTTGGTTCTTGTGATATTGTACTTTTACAGACAGTGATAGTTTAGTGGATGCACCTCTCCTGGTATGGAGGCTTATATCTATTTAAATGAGTAATACTTGAAAGCAGTTCTTGGATGTATCAAGGAGTAAAGGTGAATGTGTATTCTTCCCTGGTGGAAATGGCAATTGCTGAAAAAAAAAATGGGGGCATAGCATGGTCAAATAAAGCCCAGCAGTTCACAAGGGTCCTGGTTCAATAACAAACCTCAAGAATGGCAAAAATCATGATCAGTAAAACGATGATTCAAAAGAAAAAGAGAAAGCTAAGGACAACAACTAAATAGTGTATAGTAGTGTACAGTAAACCCTCAATTTAACAAACAATAATTTAACAGACTTCGGAAATGCTGGACAACATCTGCTGCGTCACTTGATTTACAAACAATAGACACAATCAGTTTGTTAAAGAAGAGTTCATTATGTTAGGAACATGGCACAACAATCTCCTCTCTATCCACTACAAATGATGTTAGCAGACACCTGCTCCCCCATATTAGTCACCTAAATTAAGAATTTACAAAATTTAACTAAAAAATTGTTTACAACATAAACTCATGGGCATGTGAGGAGCTGGGCATGATATAGATCAACATACTTTTTGTGGATTTAACTGGGGTCAACATCTCTGGCTTTTCTGTCAGATTTAAAACTAATAAAAAACTGCATTTGTGCCCCACCAAAGAGATTTTCTAGTTACTCAAATTGGTATCACAGCAAGGGTATGATACTTTACAGAAAGAGAGTGCTTGTGTTATTTGCATGATAGTATTTGAAACATCAGTGGTAGTGATACCTCTCGTGAAATTTATAACATGTATATTACGTTTTGAAGCAGACAGTGAGTTTAAACTACAAAATGTGTGCAAAATGAGCAGAATTATGCTTAGACCCTTCTGGGAAGTGTAACAAAGTGAATGTCACTAATGCTTTTCTTATGGTCTTATGAAAGCAATACATGCTTAACCTGTAACTCAGTGGCAGAGTGCTGCAACTCGGTCACAGAGGCTTGGGTTTGGTTCTCATGCAGGGTGAGAAGTATGTACTGTACTGTACAGTAAGTACTGTACAGTAAGTACTGCAGAGTAAGTATTACACAGTAAGTACTGTACAGTGTGCTAATCATATTCAATGTATCAATACTCGTGGCCTCAGACTATTCAACATCTTATCAGAAGATATTAGAAACACTACTGGGACACGTGTAGAAATCTTCAAGAGGAAACTGGACAAGTATCTTAACCAGATGCCAGATCAACGAGGCTGTGATGGATATGTGGGTCAGCAGGCCACCAACAGCAACAGCCTGGTTGACCAGGCAAACACCAGAGGAGCCTGGCCCATGGTTGGGCTCTGGGAGTAGAACGGCTCTCGGAACTCATCAAAGTGTCTAAGTGCTAACCAAGTGGTGTAGGTTGCTTCCTGGGGGAGGACTGGGTAGTATACCTCAGAGCAAGAGCTCCCAAACTGGATAGGTATACCCCCACCCTGGGGTACACTAAGGAATTTTCAGGGGGTATGCAATTAAGTGATCATAAGTTTTGTTACTGTCATTACTTTTCTTAATTTATTTTCAGTATTTTGTAATGAAGTTAAATATCAGCACTGGAGATTTCATGCCAATCAGAAGAGGCATTTGGAAGTCATCATATTGAAATTAATGTCCCAATTACTTTAATAAAAATGGAAATTTGTGACATACACACTAAGTAGGTACCTGGGTGTTAGTCGAATGCTGTGGGTCGCATCCTGGGGGACAAGACAGAATGACCACAAGGGCAACAAGAAAGACAGTCCTCATTGATGCAATTTCTTATCCTGGGTGGCTAACCCTCCCTCGAGTTAAAAATCCCAACAAATCTATTATAGCCCAAATCTGATTCAAACCTTCCATTAAAAAACACCATCAATGTGACTCATGAAATCGTAATGACACAATTGCAAACAAACCATACCAAGGGCGGGGATAGAACCCGCGACGATCTGGGGTTTCGAGACTCTCTGATCGCAGGTTCTATCCCTGCCCGTGGTATGGTTTTTTTCATCATCAATATCCTGATGTTAGAAATGTCTGTCCTCATTAAATTTAAAAATGCCCTAAAATTAGTTTTTTTCTGTTTTTTTTTATTTATATTTTATCTCAGATTCTATACAATCCTGCAAGAAAAAAATTTTTATTTCTACGTTTTTAAGAAAGCCACCTTGATAATAATTAAAAAAAAATAGCAAATTGACATTTATTGTTTGAAACCAATCAGAAGAACCATTCTCTAGTTATTACATGGGGAAACTAATAAAAATGGCAAATTGAAATTTACAAAGCTTAAAATGAGCATCAAGCTTTCCTTTTAATAAAGCCCACAAGCGATGAAACTTTGATGTCTGGTGCCGTGTGGCCTGGTGGCTGAAACTCTCGCTTCACACGGCAAGGGTCAGGGTTCAATTCCTAGCAAGGGTAGAAACACTGGGCGTGTTTCCTTACACCGGTTGTCCCTGTTCACCCATCAGTATAATGGGTACCTGGGTGTTAGTCGACTGGTGTGGGTCGCATCCTGGGACAAAACTGACCTAATCTGCCTGATTATTATTATTATTATAATCAAAGAGAAGCGCTAAGCCACAAGGGCTATACAGCCTAATCTGCCTGAAATTCTTAGCATAACAAGCAGCTTTCTATATAGTAGTATGTCATTGATGTCAGCTAGGACTGTATACCTTGTACTTGTACTTGTAGAAATAAAGATATTATTATTAAGTGCTAAACCAATAAGGGCCGTACAGCACCTGGAGCATGTGAGGCAATCAGATATGATCCGAGGAAGATGATTGGTAATTAAGGACAGTACCTAAATGTTGCACGTGTCTTATTCATCTATTAATAGTGTCATGGTCACCCACATGCAGACATACTTGCCTGTAATGGGTTCCAGCTGCCCAGTGCCACTCTAACAGCCTTTTTAAACGTGGGATTCATTGTTACGTTCTTCAGGTTACGTGCAGCTTGCTTAAAGGTTTCAATTTGCAACGTTGCTTCTTGTTGTTGTGGGTTTGTAAGGGCCGCTGAGCCAGCAATGTTTCCGTCTTCTTCTGTTGGGTTTCAGGGCCACTGACAGCATACGCCGTATCGAGCCCGAAGCAATGTTTCCTGTGGTGGTCTTCCTCTTGTTGGGGTTTATAGGGCCACTGACGGCACTCAGCCTTACTGAAGCCTGCCTTTGAAAGTAAGTTTATTCAGGTATACACAAATACAATTACAATAAAATACAAATACAAATATTTATTTCCTTGTAAAGCTTACAATGTATGGTTTACAGGTTATAAGATTAAGTTACAAAGATGCCCACTATCGTGGCTAGGCACTTCGAGCAGACTAATACTAATTCTTACGCCATTTTGATACAGGTCATATTTGAGCAGTACATTTGAATATATCATTAGGCACTTAAACAGGAACATTATCAGTTAGGTACATACATAATTAGGTTTAAGAGGGCTGGTAGTCAAATCATTTAACATTAGTACAAATGGCAGATTTAGTAATGGGAATCGATTTGATTTGACATATGTTTTTTTCCATTAAAATCATAATGGTGGAGTATCTTATACAAACTTAAGATTAACTTAAAATTTAGTAAGACTAACATAGGATTTAATAGGCAATAGCTATATTAGGCATTGTATGTTACAGTTACATAGATTATCATACATAGTAGCATATGTGTAAAGAACCTCGCGGGGAAAAATATGTTGCCCAAATCTGAGCGGGAATTGGAAAGGAAATGAAGTTTCCTCTGGAAAAAAAAAGAAATGGGAACCTGAAAGTTATATCAAGTGGAGCCTAAGACTAAATACGGGCAGAGTCAGGCGCTTTACTTCCCCAGCAAACATGTCTACACATTAGGTATTTTTCAGCTCTCTTCCTAAGAGCAGAGTAATCTAATTGTGTTTATGCCAGTCTTACCATAAATCAGTTTAAGAAGAGAGCCAAAAATACCTAATGAATGAGGTTACAGAAAAAGAGAAAAGTGATTTCTTGTATAATAAATATTCGAGTAACTTATTCGACTAATTTCGTCTTTATAATGAAGTAAGTTATATTCATGTATATAATTTGCTTACTTTTATTTCTATTTCATATATATTCTTGTAATTCGTTGCCTTGCATTTGGTTTACTCTGTTTGCTTTATTTTTTTATTGTTAATAATCATGATTGATTTTTACATTATGTAATAGTTAAGCTGCTTTGAAAAAACGGTGTTACAAGGATCCTACAGTGGCCCGTGGCCTGGTGGCAAAATCTCTCGCTCCACACGCTGAGGGTCCGGGTTCGATTCCCGGCAAAGGGTGAAAAGATTGGGCGCGTATCCTTACACCGGTTGTCCATGTTCACCCATCAGTAAAAATGGGTACCTGGGTGTTAGTCGACTGGTGTGGGTCGCATCCTGGGATAAAACTGGCTTAATTTGCGGGAAATGCTCTGCATAACAAGCGGCTTTCTGTTTAGTAGTATGTCATTGATGTCAGCTAGGACTGTATACCTTGTACATGTACTTGTAGTAAATAAAGATATTATTATTATTATTATTATTATAATGAAAATCAGAACAGAAAGAAAGGGCATTGCAGAAAGCCTACTTGCTCATGCCAGGCAGGTCTAACCCATACCCACTGATGTACTCATCCAACCCATTTTTAAAGCTATAAAAGGTTCTCGCCTCAGTGACTCGACTCGGGAGTTTGTTCTACTCATCTTCAGCTCTATTGCCAAACCAGTACTTTCCAATACTTTTTCTATATTTTTTTCCTAAACTTGAATCCATGTTGCGAGTCCTATCTTCGTTAGATATTTTTAACACTTTAATTATATCCCGTTTGCTTATTCCTGCCTTCCATTTGTACACTTCAGTCATATCTTCCTTCATTCTAAGCCTTTCCAGAGAATACAGATTCAATGTCCTCAGTCTGTCCTCGTATGAAAGATTTTTAAAGCATGGAATCCTCTTCGACAGCTTTCTTTGTATGTTTTCCAGTGCATGTATGTCTATTCTGTAATGCAGAGACCAGAACTGTGCAGATAATCTAGATGAGGTCTTACCAAGGATATATAAAGTAGAAGTATAGCCTGAGGGCTTTTATTATTGACTTAAGAAATCGTAATGACACGATTGCAAATAAACCATACCCCCGGCCGGGATTGAACCCGCGGTCATAGAGTCTCAAAACTCCAGCCCGTCGCGTTAGCCACTAGACCAGCTAGCCACAATAAGATTCATCCAACTAGGTATATTTCTACACCATAGGAAAGTTAGCACAGGCACCTCTGTGACCACAAATGCAAGTTTTTACAGACGAATCTCCAGCTAGCGTGGCCGTGACGAACTCTAGCTCAAGTCCCTTCACTGCCGTCAACATGACGGCAGTGAAGGGACTTGAGCTAGAGTTCGTCACGGCCACGCTAGCTGGAGATTCGTCTGTAAAAACTTGCATTTGTGGTCACAGAGGTGCCTGTGCTAACTTTCCTATGGTGTAGAAATATACCTAGTTGGATGAATCTTATTGTGGCTAGCTGGTCTAGTGGCTAACGCGACGGGCTGGAGTTTTGAGACTCTATGACCGCGGGTTCAATCCCGGCCGGGGGTATGGCTTTTATTATTAATGCTTCTTGATATGAAGCCAAGAACCTAGGTAATTTCTACATACATTACTATGTAAGACAATAGTAAATATCCAGAACTTGTGTAAAATTATATTTAAATAAGCTTACTGTACCAGCGTCGCTGCTGAAGTAATTGTAGTGACAATTGGTGGTGGTGTTGGTTGTGTTGTTTCGTCCAACGTGTGTGCGAAACGTTGTCAATAATGTGTGTGTGTGTGTGTGTGTGTGAGAGAGAGAGACTCAGCAATCAACATTTGCACCAATAACTCACTACAGTTGTGACCGGGTGTGGAAGTGTGAATTGCTCATTACTCTAAAATTTGTTCATGATTTCAGCCATGTATACACGTAAGTAACAATTCTTACAGTATTCATTACCTTTGTAACTTGTGAGTTCATTACCTTTGTAACTTGTGAGTTCATTACCTTGTACCTAGTTCAGCCATCAAAACTTTGGAGCCCGGTCCCTGGACCCATTGTGTACCTCTGTAATCTGTAAATACCTTTGTAACTTGTCATGATTGTGACTAGACCTACCTGGAGTTCATTACCTTTGTAAATTGTGAGTTCATTACCTTTGTAAATTGTGAATTCATTACCTCTGTAACTTGCCCAGCTATCAAAACTTTGAGGCCCAGTCCCTGGACCCATTATGTACCTCTGTAATCTTTTGACTACCGCCCACTGGATGGGTATGGGGTGCATAATAAACATATTAAACTGAAACTAATGGTTCACATTATACTGTATTTGTGTCTCATTTATTTTTCATCACAACATGGTATCACTTCATGCCAGAGATCAGGAGAGAGCCTTAAGGCTTTGGTCGTGTCATTACGATTTCGTGAGTCATTCTTGTTCGTGGTTTATAGGGCCACTGACCAACTCCGGTGTTTTTCTTATATGTGCTTTATAGGGCCACTGACCAACTCCTGTGTTCTTCTTATATGTATTGTATAGGGCCACTGACAGACTGCTGTTCCTCTTGTAGGTGATTTATATGGCCACTGTCAGTAAATAACAAAAAGGCACAATACCGTGACTGGAACGATGCACAAATAACCCGCACATAAAAGACAGAAGCTTACGACGACGTTTCGGTCCGACTTGGACCATTGACAAAGTCACACTGTGACTTAAGAAATCGTAATGACACGATTGCAAATAAACCATACCCCCGGCCGTGTCATTACGATTTCTTAAGTCATGTTGACGGCAGTGAAGGGACTTGAGCTAGAGTTCGTCACGGCCACGCTAGCTGGAGATTCGTCTGTAAAAACTTGCATTTGTGGTCACAGAGGTGCCTGTGCTAACTTTCCTATGGTGTAGAAATATACCTAGTTGGATGAATCTTATTGTGGCTAGCTGGTCTAGTGGCTAACGCGACGGGCTGGAGTTTTGAGACTCTATGACCGCGGGTTCAATCCCGGCCGGGGGTATGGTTCACACTGTGACTTTGTCAATGGTCCAAGTCGGACCGAAACGTCGTCGTAAGCTTCTGTCTTTTATGTGCGGGTTATTTGTGTATAATGCCACTGTCAGACTCGGGTGTTCCTCTTGTAGGTGTTTTGTAGGGCCACTGACAAACTCTGGTATGTAGATGAATGGGTCAAAGAACCGACAGGTTGATAAATTAGACACATGTGCAACTCTTGGGTATCTTTATTGAGGAAACGTTTCGCCACACAGTGGCTTCATCAGTCCATACAAAGGAGGATCATGAAGAACAGGAGGAGAATGAGAAAATCAGTCCCTCAACCTTGAGTCGATGTGGTCAGTCCATCAATCTTGAATAGAATACGGCATATGTGGTGAGAAGTAGCTTATATACCGTGGGCAGGAGAGGTGCAGCAGTCGTAGGTAGCGTCACATTTGTTCAATGCAGAAGTAGGTCGTGCCCAAAGGTTAGGCAAGCGAAGAATTCTCAAGTATTAAGATCCCAAGAAGTTGCAGTGTCTGACAGGATTGTAGATGAATGGTTCAAAGAACCGACAGGTTGATAAATTAGACACATGTGCAACTCTTGGGTATCTTTATTGAGGAAACGTTTCGCCACACAATGGCTTCATCGGTCCATACAAAGGAGAATCATGAAGAACAGGAGGAGAATGAGGTAACCAGTCCCTCAACCTTGAGTCGATGTGGTCAGTTCATCAATCTTAAATAGAATACGGCATACGTGCGGGTTCAAAGAACGTGTCGGTTCTCTTGTAGATGCTGTATAGGGCCACTGACAGAGTCCAGTGTTAGTGTTAGAACATAAGAACATAAGAAAGGAGGATCACTGCAGCAGGCCTGTTGGCCCATACTAGGCAGGTGCTTTATAAGACCACTGACAGACTATGGTGTTCTCTTTTAGTTGTTTTTAGGACCACTGACAGACTTTTTTGGGAGTTATCCTAAGTAATATACACTGTGTATGATGATTGTACTTTTGTGTACCTGTACCTGAATAAACTTATCAAATTATCGATCCACCAGAGGATTCCAATATTTTCTTACTTGCATAGAGGTCCCCTATATATAAGTTTAGGGTAATAGTAGATGACTCTTACACGGCGGAGTTTAGCCATTAATTATAGTTTGAGCTGTACAATGT
This sequence comes from Cherax quadricarinatus, assembly GCF_026875155.1. Classification (NCBI taxonomy): domain Eukaryota; kingdom Metazoa; phylum Arthropoda; class Malacostraca; order Decapoda; family Parastacidae; genus Cherax; species Cherax quadricarinatus. Next base: position 30,738,634 of record NC_069447.1, on the reverse strand, counting down.
TAAGTTGGTTTGCAGTTGAGATTTTGTTGTGCTCTAAATATCGGATACAAAATTTCACGCCCATTCTCCCAGGGTTGGTAAGTTTATTTAGGCACAGGTACGCAAAAGTACAATTTTCATACATAGTATAATTATGTTAGATAAACCAAAAAAGTCAGAGAAATTGGCATATTTCCATTGGGGTCCTTGACTTATTTCCATTGGGGTTACTAATTCAAGTAGGGATCTGGGCGTCCTGCACTACTGAGGCCTTCGCAAAGAAGCTCGCAGACTTCAGTAAGATCTTCCTGCATTTCTGTTCCCGAAGAGAACTTAGGTTAACTTTTTCTTTCATCGTTCATATTTGGGCAGCATTTCTTTCCTGGACACCCGGAGGCCGGGCTCAATACGGTGCTAGCTGTCAGTGGCTCTTTAAAACCCCAACAAGAATCCGCGTCTGCTTGACTGTGGCTGCTGCAAGAGGCCAGGCAGTGGCCGTGGCTCACCACCACACTTACCTGAAGTAACAAGGACAGTGGCAAGACCAGGGACCCACGCAAAATGTGTGAACAAGGGGAGAACTCTGCTGCCTCCAGCTCCAAGAAGGGTGGTCTTGTTTCCTTTCTCACTGGTAAACCCATCGAGATTCCGAAAAAGCATTTGGTATGTTTGTCAACGTGTCTGGCGGGTCTCCGTGAATGTAAGATTAATTAAGATAATATATAATTAGGATTTCAACTGCTATCTGAGATGTTATAGTCGCTTACGCAGCATAATGAGTGATATTTTTGGAACTTGTATATTGTGAGTTTATTTAGGCACAGGTTGTGGCATCTTAGACTAAAGACTCAGTTAAAGAACATTTTGTACAGTGGTTCTACCTTACATTATATTGTAACGATCTCCATTGATAGCTAGATTGGAGACGGTTAACTTTATAATATTACCTGACACTGCAGATACCATGGTATATAAATATAATCTCTGGCACCTCCATTGTGAATATTATGTTTATTGTATATTTTGGTTAGGATCTTATGTGTATTTCACTTACCAGTGTACTGGTAGTTAGGGTTGATTCAGCCCTTCATTGACTTGCCGGCTTCCCGCTGATCACGTGACCATAACTGACCTCTGATAACTGTGGGCTGCTAAAGTAAGTTGGCTCACCAACTTGCTACTAAGTGATTCCCTTTCTTGCATTTCCTTGCATGGGAACACCCTTCAGGTGCTAATGGTCTCAATTATTAATCTTATCCCTTGTATTGAGAATGTACATGCGACTTATGGATGGATATATCACATTAAAGCTGGCTATGACATACTATTTTTGGTGTACATCCCTATAAGGTTTTGTTATTTGTATTACAGGAATTTATAAATTCTTGGTGGATTACTGTGACAGTGATAATATTTATATACAGTAGACCGTCGTTTAACTTGGTAGTTACGTTCCTGAAAACGCCGTGTTAGACAAAACCATGTTGTAATAAAGTTGGTAGAATTACCGACAATATGTAAAGTAAAAGGACACAAGTGCAACTAATGTGACAATAAATGTCACAATAAATGAGGTGTTTTATATCACAGTTGTGTGTGCTGTGAAGTTTCTCTGTACATTTTCTAGGTCAGCAATTTCACCTGTCTTTAAAGGTGCTGTTAGTGTGCAGCAATATTCCAGCCTAGATAGAACAAGTGACCTGAAGAGTGTCATCATGGGCTTGGCATCCCTAGTTTTGAAGGTTCTCATTATCCATCCTGTCATTTTTCTAGCAGATGCGATTGATACAATGTTGTGATATTGGAAAGTGAGAACCTCTGACATTATCACTCCTAGGCCTTTGACATTAGTTTTTTGCTCTATTGTGTAGTTGCAATTTGTTTCATACTCCAATATAGTTTTAATTTCCTCAAGTTTTCCATATTGGAGTAATTGAAATTTCTCATCATTGAACTTCATACATGTATTGTTTTCTGTGACTCATTTAAATATTTGGTTGATGTCCACCTGGAGTCTTGCAGTGTCTTCAATGGAGGACACTGTCATGCAAATTTGGGCATCACATCCCTGTCTGTCAGTTGTGAGGATGAGGAACAGGACGGGAGCAAGTACTGTGCCTTGTGGAACAGAGCTTTTCACAGTAGCTGCCTCAGACTTTACTCTGTTTACTACTACTATTTGTGTTCTGTTTGTTAGGAAATTATAGATCCATCTACCAACTTTTCTTGTTATTCCTTCATCTCACATTTTGTGCTCTTTTATACCATGGTTACACTTGTCAAAGGCTTTTGCAAAATCTGTGTATACTACATCTGCATTTTGTTTGTCTTCTAGAGCATCCAGGACCTTGTCATAGTGGTCCAGTAGTTGGGACAGGCAGGAGCAACCTGCTCTAAACCCATGTTGCCCTGGGTTGTGTAACCAATGGGTATCTAGATGAGTGGTGATCTTGCTTCTTAGAACCCTTTCAAAGATTTTTTTGATATGGGATGTTAGTGCTATCAGTCTGTAGTTCTTTGCTATTGCTTTACTTCCCCCTTTGTGGAGTGGGGCTATGTCTGTTGTTTTTAGCAGTTGTGGGATGACCCCTATGTCCATGCTCCCTCTCCATAGGATGTTAAAAGCACATGATAGGGGTTTCTTGCAGTTCTTGATGAACACGGAGTTCCATGAGTCTGGGCCTGGGGCAGAGTGCATAGGCATGTCATTTATCACCATTTCAAAGTCATTTGGTGTCAGGATAATATCAGATAGGTTTGAGTCTACCAAATTCTGTGTCTCACTCATAAAAAATTCATTTAGGTTTTTGACTCTCAGACTGGTTAGCGGTGCGCTAAAAACCGATTCATATTGGGACTTTAGTAGCTCACTCATTTCCTTGCTGTCATCATCTGTCATCTGGATGTTGTTCTCGACTTAGATTTGGCATAAGAAAAAAAAATATTCTGGGTTTCTTTCAATTTCATCTATGACTGTTAGTTCTTCCTGCATTTCTTGACTCTCGTAAGATTCCTTTATTTCGGACCAGTGCCTCCCTTCGTATTACAGATATATTGCCCTCTTTTACCCACTCTGTTATTCCTCGCCTTTGCGTGTATAGGGAGCACCTTTCTCTTTCTAGTTTACATCTTCTCTTCTTTTTCCTTAAAGGAATATGCCTTGAGCACACCTCGAGTGCCAGAGAGTTAATTTTTTCTAGACATGGGTTAGGATCCGTGTTGCTTAGAATATCTTCCCAGTTTATATCATATAGGACCTGGTTGACTTGGTGTAATCTTATGTTTTTGTTATTGAAGTTGAATTTGGTGAAGGCTTCCTCGTGACTGATCACATTTTGTTAGTCTGGGGCTCCGTGCATACATGTTTGAACCTTTGTTATGTTGTGATCTGAGTATATTGTTTATGATCTGGTAATATTTTGTATCAGATTATTATTGTTAGTGAAGATGAGGTCCAGTGTATTCTCCAATCTTGTTGGCTCTATTATTTGCTGGTTTAAGTTGAATTTGGTGCAGAGATTTAAAAGCTCAGATGTGTGTGTTTTCATCTGAGCTGCCTCCTGGGGTTATCTCTGCTACAGCATTATTTGCTACATTCCTCCATTTTAGGTTCCTTAGGTTGAAATCCCCAGGAGCAAGATGTTTGGGGCAGGAGCTGGAAGTTTTTGCAGACAGTTATCTATTTTCAAAATCTGTTCCTGGAATTGTTGGGAAGTTGCATCCGGAGGCTTGTATACAACCACAATGACCAGGTTTTGGTTCTCGATCTCTACTGCCAAAACTTCAACTACATCATTAGGGGCGTTTAGTAGTTCCAAGAATATCAGTGACTCTGTGATGTACAGGCCAACCCCATCCCCATCCTTTTGCCTGTTCACTCTGTAGGTTATAACCCGGGATCCATATTTCATTGTCAGTGATCCTCTAGGTGGGTCTCCGTGAAAACTGTGAGCGTTGCATTTGACTCTGTAAATAGTCTACTGGCTTTAGACCCTGTATATTTGCAAAGATGAATGTTGTTGTATTGGTGGTATGGGGGATGTCTTTTTTTTCTGGCACTAATATCTGTTGTTTTGAAGCGGAGGCCATTGACTGTGATTCTGCTCCAGAAATGATCGAAGTTGGTGTACGATTTCTGTCATTTCCTGCCAGCTTTTTTTCATTCCTGTCTCTGGAGTGGTTGTGGCTACCCAGGTTTTCCCATGGTCTGGATGTTCTGTATCTTCTTGTCCCCTTTAGGTGGTGTGCCTGACAATATAAGTTATAGCACTGTCTTTCCTGAACTGAAGATTGACACATTGCAGGGTAGAAAAGCTTACAAGAAGGAAGGTTGTATTTTCCTGTTGTCATATGGGCACGGCATTTTCTGGGGTGGTCAAAGTTGCACATCTCACTTGTTTTTCCAGATATTCCATGCATGCAGATACCTGATGCATAGAATTTGCATAGGTCTGATTTCTGTTTGCCTTGGTTTTTTGTGACTGCATTCCCTGCTGGTGCGTGTTTCACTGTCTCTCTACTATCTTCAGCACTTGTTCTAACAATGGTGCCAGTATTTTCTGGTATTTTATCTTCACTATTCCCTGGGGCATCCCCTTGTTTACTATCTCCAGTGGTATTGCTAGTTTGTAGCTTTGGGTTTTGCATGTCCTTGTCTACACCTGTTTTCCCACTAGAGCTTCTGTCTCCCCCCAGGCTACCAACTTTCATTTCTGTATTCTTACATTTACCATCTACCAGGTATACATATAAGAACAATTATCATACATAGTAACTTACATGCAAATTACCTAGGATAACACAAAAAACATACACAATGACTTATTTGCATTGGGGTTTATATACATTTTTATGGGTTTATGTAACCATACCTAATCTTGCTGATAAATTGGTTGCTACCTGACTGCCATGGAAATCAGTCACTTTGACTTTTTTGGATTATCCTAGGTAAGTAAGTAAGTTTTTTCAGGTACAAGTACACGTAAATACAGTTGGATAAATTATCATACATACCATCATATGGGTAGATTACCTAGGATAGCCCCAAAAAATCACACAAAGTAACTTATTGCCATTAGTGTCCTTGTAATTTACACATATGTTACTGTGTAAGATAGTTGTACTTATGTGGACCTGTACCTAAATGAACTTACTAATAAGCCTTCACAAACTGTTTGCTGCCTGATGAAAATGTGTAGAGTACTGACAAGTAGATGAGTAAGACACATACAACAGTACAGTATCTTTGTTATTGAAACAGTTTGCCTACATAGTAGGCTTCTTCAATTAATTACAGAGGAGAATAAATAAGAAGACAGCAGCAGTAGTGGTGAGGTAAAGATGATATGATCAGTCCATTACCTTGCCACTACTGCTGCTGCCTCCATATATATTCTGCTCTGTATATGACTAAAGAAAATGATACATATGTACAGTTCAGGATATTAAATGAAACATTTTGCCATGATTGGCTTCATCAGTCATGGTGAAATGTTCCCTTTAATAAATGTCCTGAACTGTTCACAAATGTCCCTTTCCACAGTTTGTCAGTACAGTATCACTTTACCATTTACAATCATTTAACTAAAGAAGTCTACCATGTTGCATAACATTTTAATAAAGATAGCCTACTCTGTTGAACATGTGTATTATTCGTCTACTTGTTTACTTCCTGGCTGCTGGGCAAATGGCACTCTCTACTGGTAATAATAATAATAATAATAATAATAATAATAATACTAGGTAGTAGGATGGTAGACAGCAACCGCCCAGGGAGGTACTACCGTCCTGCTAAGTGAGTGTAAAACGGAAACCTGTAATTGTTTTACATGATGGTAGGATTGCTGGTGTCTTTTTTTTCTGTCTCATACACATGCAAGATTTCAGGTACAACTTGCTACTTCTACGTACACTTAGGTCACAATACACATACATGTACAAGCATATATATATACACACTCCTCTGGGTTTTCTTCTATTTTCTTTCTAGTTCTTGTTCTTGTTTATTTCCTCTTATCTCCATGGGGAAGTGGAACAGAATTCTTCCTCCGTAAGCCATGCGTGTTGTAAGAGGCTCCTAAAATGCCGGGGGCAAGGGGCTAGTAACCCCTTCTCCTCTATATATTACTAAATTTAAAACGAGAAACTTCTGTTTTTCTTTTTGGGCCACCCCACCTCAGTGGGATACGGCTGGTACGTTGAAAGAAAGAAAGAAATAATAATAATAATAATTATTATAATAATGTATATTGGTCATTAATCTAGTGTTGTAATTTATATTTTAACCTCATTGTGGTTTTTATACAGTAGAATCCCTGTGTCCATGAATTTGGTTTCAACAGTTTCAGTTATCCACAGTTTAGTGTAGCCCAAAAATAACCCTTAATTTTGCTTAATAATAATGACACCAAAGCAGTTTATCAAAGCCTAAGAGAAGCTGTGAAGTGCTTATTGTGCTTAATTTATTAATTAAACTTTATCTCCAGGTATCACAGGTATATATGTAAATGAAAAATGACATATACCATGGTTTCGGGTATACACAATACGTCTTGGAAAGTATCCCCAGCAAATATGGGGGGACTATTGTGTATGATTTTTATAATGTATATAGATGTTGCTTAGTTATTATAGTGCAGCACAATATCTGACTCTTTAATTATATTATTTGCTTTCAGTTTGGAATATGCAGGTTTGTAGGAGAATTTGAAAAACTTAATCGTGTTGGAGAAGGCACATACGGTGTTGTTTGTAAGTACATATATGTTCTAGCTCATATATTTACTGTATTTCAAAATGGTGAAAGACAGCCAGATATTATGTCAAATAATAAATCAAAAGAATAGCTTAGGTTTGAGCTTTTAACTTAGCAGAGTAATCTTACAAAAATTAAAAGTAATACCACACCTTGTAGATAAATGGTTCAGAGAACTGACAAGTTGATAAATTAGACACACATGCAACATTTGGGTATCTTTAATGAGGAAATGTTTCACCACACAGTGGCTTCACCAGTTCATACAAAGGAGAATGGTGAAGAACAGGAGGAGTTTGAGGTAATCAGTCCCTCAGCCTTGAGTCGATGTGATCAGTCCATCAACCTTGAAAAGATGGACTGATCATGTTGACTCAAGGCTAAGGGACTGATTACCTCAAACTCCTCCTCTTCTTTGCCATTCTCCTTTGTATGGACTAATGAAGCTACTGTGTGGCCAAACGTTTCCTCATTAAAGATACCCAAATGTTGCACATGTGTCTAATTTATCACCACACCTTGTATTTGTTAGCCTCAGGATGAAATTTCGGTCTTATTGATTTGGATTTTGAAGTGTTGACATTGTTCTATACAGCCTCTCCTCACCTAATGATGGAGTTTTGTTTCTAAGACCACATTGGTAAATGAATTTGTCATTAAGCAAGGAGCATACTATAATGGTTTGCACCATTTATAACATTTTTTAGTATATTTTTAAATGTTTATAGAGGAAATCAGCTCTAATATACATTATTTAGGTGTGCATACTGGTCAGAGAGCCCATCGTAAGTCCGAGTCATCTGTAAATGAGTATGTCGCTAAGTGAGGAGAGGCTGTATTCAGTTTCATTATTAAAAATACTTGCTTGATTATACTAATGTTTTTCAGATCGTGCACGAGATACAAAAACCAATGAAATTGTGGCTCTCAAAAAAATGCGCATGGAAAAAGAAAAGGATGGGATGCCGATATCTGGTCTGCGGGAGATAATGTTGCTGCAGTCGTGTAATCATCCCAATATTGTGTGCCTGAAGGAGGTGGTTGTTGGGCGTAGCTTGGAAAGGTGAGCTGAATCAGTGGTTATTCAGCTAATGATAAATATTGCCATGTAGCCCTAGTACATTTCATTTTTCTTTTTAGGTCACCCTGCCTTGGTAGGATACGGCTAGTTTGTTTAAAAAAAAAACATTTTTTATAAATAACATTCTGCTAAACCTAAGAGTAAGCAGTATTTTGATATAAAGGATTGTACTGTACTGTGCACTGCTGCAGTAACCCACAAATTAAAAAAGGAAACTAGATGTCAGTTCTGTCTGCCCTGTACTATTATCAAGATGCTTTGTCATGAATATTATTTGCTTACTAGGAGAGGCAAACATGAAGAAAAGACAGCTACAGATCATGTTTTCATTGTGATAACATCTCACCCTATGTAGAGATTTATTAAATTAAGATACTGTGTCCTGAAATGAGGTGGTTCTTGGCATTGTTTGGAAAAGTGAGCTGAATTGATATAATAGTTATTCTAGCTAATATTAAATATTGCCCTGCACAGAGCATAAGATTGTGATAATAGAATTGTGCACTCTACCTCTTTCTTTTCATTACTGTCATCAGTGTGCCTTAGTACCAAAGGAAAACATCTTCAATTTCCAGTTTTTGACTTTTAAATTGTTCCAGCCACAATATTGTGACTTCTGTTCTGTTCTACTCTAATTATTATCGAGCTCATAATTACAGTATAGTATATTGTACTTTATTTTATATTCTAGTGGAAATCTTTTACAATTAATGTTTGCATTCCAGTATTTTCCTGGTAATGGAGTATTGTGAGCAGGACTTGGCAAGTTTACTGGACAACATGCAGACACCATTTATGGAAGCTCAAGTCAAGTGTATAATGATACAGGCAAGTACTGAACAGCAGTATCCATGTAACTCCCACATAGACGAGCTAATGCTGAGATGATTGGAAATTACCACAGTAGAGAGACATCTGCTTTCTGCTGAGCTCAAAACAGTTGTTCTCTCCAACAGGTATTCAAGGGTCTTGCATATCTTCACAAAAAAGAGATTGTTCATCGCGATGTGAAGGTGTCCAATCTTCTTTTAACAAATATGGGAACAATAAAAATAGGTATAGTATTTGAATTAGGTTACAATATTTAATTTGCTTAGGGAATTCTGTAGGAAAGAAGCATTAAAATTTAAATACCTTCATTCCGTAATAAAATTGTGGTACACAAATGCTTAATAATGATAGCAGCAATGACTACAGGATATAGTTTAAGACATATTTATGTTAATGTATGAGCAGATTTTGTTAATAGGTGATTTGGTCAGGTTTCTATTATCAGAATGTTGATTAAATGTTATAAATTCACTGAAGTAGTGTACTACTGATCTGAGAAACAATATTTAGGAAGACAGGAGTTAAAGAATCCTTTAAATTAACATATGAGAGCTTTCATTTTATTACTGTTGTACATCATCTCTTCCATAAATTCTGCAATTATACAGTTTAAGGTTCATGTAAGTCTAAGCATTCAATTGTAAATTCAGAAGGTATATATACATTGACAAATGTACTTTTAGGGAGTCTGTTTTTTTTTTGATTGGTGGTGTGTACTGTAGATGAAATGCAGCCTTAATGATCATCATGGTTAATAATTTTTTCACGCTGTCTTTTTATCTGACTGGTAGGTGAATGATCAAGGGTTTGTTATCTGCACTGGAAAATGTGTGGTTAATAGTGATTCCAGATTATTGAACGTTAAATATTTGATTAATCACTTTGTAAATTATATATTCATGTTAATTTAAATACATGCGTGCATCTCTGCTGCAAATGTTCATTATTTAACCAACAATACGTATGCTCTTTGGGTTCTCTTTACATTTTTCATTTATTTCTAGCCGACTTTGGATTGGCTCGCGAATTGGGACATCCAATGTCTCCAATGACACCACAGGTGGTAACATTGTGGTACAGGGCTCCTGAGCTGCTCTTCCAGGTTAGTGTTACTGTACATCAATTTTTATTTTGAAATTGGTTCCCACATTATTCCTATGTTAGCCAAACCAAATGGCACAGGGAATATTATTGTAAGTTATTTTTGTATCTAATAGTTTTTAAATCTGTTTATATGGTACCTTGTAAACTTACATGCTTAGTTCACTTTTAATCATGGTACACATATTTTTCTTGTCAGTTGATGCTCCTTCACTACCATCATGTTATTATATTCATGGAGAAGCACTGTACCTCTAGGGGTCATAAGTACCTGGAGAATGGGACATAAGGTTGATTTGGTGAAGGGAAGGGTAGCTCCAGCTCCTTGGATTAAGAGCCCTTCACTAGCACCAAGGCACTTTCTGCCTTTATTTCATGTTATCATCATATTTAACTGGTAAAGCACCTCAATATTGTTCTCTTGAGACCAGTTAAAAGTTTCCTTGCAGCAAGTTGTGTTTTTCAGCAGGAATTTGAGACTCAAATCCAAAACCTTCTAGTCCTGTATCCTTATTTTTGTGGAAAGCTGTTATAATCATTGTATCTAGTCATTCTTATAACTGAGAGTTAGATGTTGAGTGTTTGCAGCAGTGTTGCACTGCAAAATGCTTTTATGGGTAACTTTTTATCCTTTACCACCATTTATACCTGAAATATTCTACCAATTATTTATCATTTCTCCTGCAGCCCCAAGTCTTTATTATCTGCTCATCAATCTCAGAATGTATTTTCTAAACTCCAGAACTCAAGTAGAACCATTTAATTTTATTGAATTCCTTCAAAAATATTATGGTGCTCACATTTCAACAGAATGTCAAGTATCACACACTGCTTGCTTCCTCTATTCAAGCATGTTTACATGCTGTATGTCTGTTGAAGGTTCAGTACTGTCTCCTTCATGGTCCTTTAACTATTTACTTGCATTACACCTTATGTTTAATCCAGATATATACATCCTGTAGGTAGTAGGTTGGTAGACAGCAACCGCCCAGGGAGGTACTACCGTCCTGCCAAGTGAGTGTAAAACAGAATCCTGTAATTGTTTTACATGATGGTAGGATTGCTGGTGTCTTTTCTCTGTACTCTTAAACATGCAAGATTTCAGGCACATCTTGCTACTTCTACTTACACTTAGGTCACACTACACATACTTGTACAGGCATATATATACACACCCCTCTGTGTTTTCTTCTATTTTCTTTCTAGCTCTTGTTCTTGTTTATTTCCTCTTATTTCCATGGGGAAGTGGAACAGAATTCTTCCTCCATAAGCCATGCGTGTTGTAAGAGGCAACTAAAATGCCGTAATTGTTTTGCATGATGGTAGGATTGCTTGTATCTTTTGTCTGTCTCATAAACATGCAAGATTTCAGGTATGTCTTGCTGCTTCTACTTACGCTTAGGTCACACTACACATACATGTACAAGCATATAGTATATACACACCCCTCTGGGTTTTCTTCTATTTTCTTACTAGTTCTTGTTCTTGTTTATTCCCTCTTACCTCCATGGGGAAGTGGAACAGAATTCTTCCTCTGTAAGCCATGCGTGTTGTAAGAGGCAACTAAAATGCCAGGAGCAAGGTTCTAATAACCCCTTCTTCTGTATATATTACTAAATGTAAAAGGAGAAACTTTCGTTTTTCCTTTTGGGCCACCCCACCTCGGTGGGATACGGCTGGTGTGTCGAAAGAAAGAAAAAGGAGAAACTTTCGTTTTTCCTTTTGGGCCACCCTGCCTCGGTGGGATATGGCCGGTGTGTTGAAAGAAAGATATACATCCTCTTTACCAAGCTATCTTGCTCCAATATTTTTTAATTCTCAAACATTCTCAATAACCTCTCTTCTTCTCTTTGAATCATACTGCTTATGCCACTGCCCCATTTTCTTATTATTTATTCTTTATTCTATGCCAGGTGGAGTAAGAATCGTCCTAGGAAAGGTTGGCGGGTGGGGGTAAAGGAGATTTTTGGGCTCCTATTTAACATGCTCATGCATGCAAGCATGCTGCATAGGAGAGAATAGAGACGAATGGATTTTGGGATCTGACGAGCTGTTGGAGTGAACAGGGTAATATTTTGTGAAGGGATTCAGGGAAACCAGTTATCCGAATTTGAGTCCTGGAGGTGGGAAGTACAGTGCCTGCACTTTGAAGGAGGGGTTTGTGATATTGGCTGTTTGGAGTGACATCTAAACTGTCATATCTAAGTGCCTTTGCAAATACAATGATCATGTATGAATGATGGTGAAAATGTTGAACAATGATGAAAGTTTTTACTTTCATTTTTTTTTTTTCTTTTTGAGTCGCTCTGCCTTGGTGGGAAATGGCCAAAGTGTTAAAAAAAAAAAATGTTAGTCTCCAGCAAAACATTACTTCCAACCCTCTCTCTCTCCTGCTGCAACTTTTATTATCCATATTTTACACTCACAGTAGTATTGGTATCATTAATGCAGTCACGTTTTTGCACGCATTGGTCAACCTCTTTCTTTAAAAATTCTCCTAAACTGTAAATTTCTCTTCATTTGTTTTGTGATTTCCTTCATTCTCCATAAAACTATTTACTGACATAGCCATCCCAAAGCATCTAAAGCAAGCAAGCAACTTCTTTGTATATAATCCTAATTTTTAAAGGGGTGGACTAGTAAGCCAGCAGAAGGCCTTGGTCAGATGGCCAAAAGCCCCAGCGACAAGTCATCATGTGACCAAGACCCATATCAGGAAACACCTGTCTTGTTTCCTGATGAATCTTACCCAACCTAACCTTACGTTCTCTTTCCAACTTTATAAATATTTATGATACTGTATACGTACATTTTCTTTTTTATGTATCATCAGGCAAAGACACAGACAACAGGTGTGGACATGTGGGCAGCTGGTTGTATTCTGGGGGAACTCCTGTTGCACAAGCCACTGTTGCCTGGGAAGTCTGAAATTGAACAGATTAACCTCATTATTAATCTCTTAGGTAAGATGAGTGGAAAATTGTTATGCTTGTGTGCTTGTGCACTTCTGAAAAGACAGTCATAAACTGGGTAATGTTAAATGTGTTTCCTTCTTTGGTTTTCCCTGCCTTGGTGGGAAATGGCCTGTGTGTTAAAGACTGAACTGTGTACTCTACAATCTAATACCATAGTTACAATTTGAAGTACGTACTTCTTTATATAAATAATGATTAATTTGCCAGGTACACCAAATGACACCATCTGGCCTGACTTCTCTCAGTTGGCAGCAATTGAGAACTTCACATTGAAATCTCAACCATACAATAATCTGAAGACTAAGTTCCCAGTACTATCACCATCTGGACAACGTCTGCTCAACTTTCTTTTCATGTATGACCCCAAGAGACGGGCTACTGCAGAGGAGTGCCTCAAGAGCTCCTATTTTAAAGAGAATCCGTTACGTATGTATATTGTCAATCATGGTTTGTATTTAGAATACCTGTAGTTACTGTATAAAAAGCAGTCAGTAGACTAATTTTGCAAATTTACTTTGTAAATTCAGTAGAAAAGTTATTACAGAAAAGCAGTAGAGTGCTATTTTGTTTATAGTTTTAGTTAATTAAATATTGTGTGATGATAAATCAAGTAAGGATGATAAATCAAGTAAGGAAGTGCTGTTTTAAGTAAATACACCTACCATCCGACTTACGACCTGCTCAACATACGTCCACTCGACTTATGACCGTGCGTCTGGCAGCTGGGCTGGGCCGGCTGATGCACACCACAGTACAATATTTGACAATACTCGTGGCGGCAATGCGTCATGCAGGCAGCATCAGTTTGAGTAACCCTGCCCTATCAGCATCATCATACTGTATTAACTGTACTAACTGGACAGTAAATTTCACCATGGCCCCTAAGATGAAGTCTGAATCTTGCACTGGAGATTGTGGAAAGAAAGGCTCTTTCTCTCGAACTCTCTATTTGTTTTCACTGTTGCACATAAACCTGTCTGTATCTGTCTGCCTGTATATCTGTGTATCTCTGTGTGTCTGTTTATCTGTCTGTCTACCTGTGTGTCTGTCTTTCTGTCTACCTGTGTCTATGTCTACCTGTGTGTCTGTCTACCTGTGTGTGTCTTTCTGTCTACCTGTGTGTCTGTCTACTTGTCTGTCTTTATGTCTACCTGTGTGTGTGTCTTTCTGTCTACCAGTGTCTTTCTGTCTACCTGTGTGTATCTTTCTGTCTACCTGTGTGTCTTTCTGTCTACCTGTGTGTGTCTTTCTGTCTACCTGTGTGTCTCTTTCTGTCTATCTGTGTGTGTGTCTTTCTGTCTACCTGTGTGTCTGTCTTTCTGTCTACCTGTGTGTGTCTTTCTGTCTACCTGTGTGTCTGTCTTTCTGTCTGCTTGCCTGTCTCAGAGCCACTCAGAGTATAATTGGTCTTGAAGATGCCATATTAATAATGATAATAACACAGTAATAATCACTGAGAACAATGAAAAAAATGACTTGGTTTATAAGAATGTGTTGAGTTCCAGTATGACATCATACTTGTAGGCAAGATATATTAGCCATCAAAAGTTGAAAATTCATCCTCTAAGAATACTGCAATATTGTTATATGCTTTTGAATTTTAGCCTAGTGTTAACAGGAATATTTTGTCTCCTTAATAAAACTCATTCTTTTCTAGCATGTGATCCACGGATGATGCCAACGTTCCCTCAGCATCGCAATCTTAAGCAACAGCCAGTAGTGCCACCTGCACCAGCAGCACCTAACTTAACTGAAGTACCTACAGGACCGCCAGTAAATTTGTTTCCACCAGAGCGGCTTGAATCTGAGCCTGTATCCAGTGGCAAAATTGGCATTAGTGAGCTATTAAACTCTCTTCAGAGAAGATAGCATCTTAAACCATCTGTAAATTAAGAGATTTTCATTATTTACTGTTGGGTTAGTACAATGCATCGTTAAAGGGCAACAAATTAAATTTTCTTTCATATAAATCTTTTTTTAATTGTATAATATAAAAATTTAGGTATGACTATGTTTCTAATTTGTTACAAGGTAAATGTTCATAATTAATTTTATGATTGAACCCACATTCTAATAAACAATATATTAATATTGTTGCTTTTTTTAAACACTGGAGCCAGGTTGTACCTATAATTTTTTTTTTTTTTTACTTTCAACTTCATGGATATAATATTGTTAAACTATCAAATACATTTTTTCATTCCAAATATGAAATGGGTTTATAAAAGTTTATATTCATGTTCATTTATTATTTGCTTGATAAATTATTAATTCTCATGTAATACAATCATCTCCAAAGAAGGTTCAGCTGTGGATATGCTTTCATGTGATGCAATTATGATTTGTATGCCCCTTAAAATAGGAAATAAAAATATTCCCACATACACTGATAATTTAATAGACCAGTTGAATATATTTTTGTGCAGTAGTCAGGTCCCAGAAATCACTAATAGGAATAGCAACCTCTTTGTAAAACATTTATAACTAGTAACAGGGCCAGACTCCCTTCAAGGAAGAGGTGGGATGGTAACTACAAATTCCAAGGAATTTTTTGTAGCTTTAGGGAACACATTGAAAATGCTTCAGTGGGATCTTAATAGTTTAAGTATATTATCCAGTCTGATATTGTACCCTTCAGGGCTGGTGACTTGATGTAAGGGGCTCTTGATCGAAGAAATTGGATCTATCTAACCCCTTTCTTGGATTGAAGCTGATTGCCTCCTACTCCCTAGGCATTGTGTGGCCTCAAAGGTGTGCTTCCCCTGAATAAAATGTCTAGTCTACTAGGTATTAATGTTCTTCTAGTGGCTCTTCACCCTTCAAGGACCCTCAAGGAGGAGGTTTCTTGATGCTAGTGAAGAGCTCTCACTCTAAGGAACTGGAACCCTGTTCAGAGTTCTTGAACTAAACCTGAATGTCTTCTAGTCTCAAGGCACTATATAACCATACTGTATTGCTTTAGTGCTTCCTCTTGAGTGTAATAATAGAGGCCTTTCAAGGGGTTATTGTATTTGGGTCTGACGAATTGGACCTTTTGGTCTTTTTTCTCCGACTGAGCCTAAATACCCCCTCACTCTGTCTCTGCTCCATCCTTCCCATCCCTCTTCCTTTTCCCATCCCTCCCCTCTCCCTTTGCTGCTTTTGGCCTTTGGTGTTCCCCTCAGACATTCTAGTTCCTAGGTTGGGGAAAGGGTATTGTTGCCCATCGCATTCAGTTGAGGTCCTTGGTGGTGGTGTAATTTGCCGTGGAATCTGGGTCATCTGGAGTATGTCCCAATTTCTCTCTAGTCTCCTGAGGAGGGGCTTATGACACCTTTCGGGTGACATGTGTATCTCTGGAGGCTGCCTGTCGGATTCCAGGAGGTGGTGGCTGAAGGAAGTATGCCTTGTGGTGGGTATCCAACTGCCCTCTCTTTTGTCCACCAAGGTGGCTCGGTGGATGTGAGGTTGCTATCCTGGATTGCCAGTTTACTGGCATGAAGGATAGGGTATGGCATGGGTTCCATGCTGCATCTGCACTACTGGCCACATTGAGGTCCTCTTGAGTGTGGAGGGGGATTTACAACCCTTTTGTCCCTCCTAGGAGCTACCCTTCCATGTTCTCCCCTTTTTTTTTCTTCTTTTTTCCCTTTTTTGGAAAAATAGACAGAAAAAATGTAACCTAACCATGGAGTCACAAATCCGTGAAACTTGTCCTCCCAGATCCCTTTCTGCTGTAGTGCTTTCTCACGAATCTACCTTATTATCGGACTATTATTTGGACCTTTCTAACAACCCGGTACCTTCAGCGAATAACATTTCATTGCCTGCTCCTAGTGCCAAGGTTCTGCTTGACTCCTATGATACATCTGACCTCTGCATGTCTTTGACCATGCATCCTGCTTCTCTCTCTATGGTGCAATGATTTTTCAGATCACCTGCCCAATCTCAGGATGGACCACCTCTGGTTCCACTCCTAAACAACCACGACTATTAACTGATTACACTGCTTCGATTGCCTCTCACTCTTCCCAGAAAAGACCAGCATGACACTCTCTCCCCTTACACACTACATTTCAAAGTACACATTGGACTAAGTTTTTCACTGCAGCTGACATCTCCCGCTGACTATCTTTCTGATCATGGTAGTAGCAAGGCATTTCTGTGCCATGTAGGTCAAAATATTTCATTTCATTCTCTTGAGAGTGGTGCACATATCATCACAGTACGAAATGCTGGCCAGGCTCACAATCTTTTCCTTTTTACTTCAATAGACATTATTCCTATCACAATTCGAAAACACTTTTCTCTCAGTTCTTGCAATGGTACCGTAGTTCTGCCTCATAATAATACTAATAATTTTATTTTAGCATGATACATGTTTGTACAAAAGAGTATAACAGTTGGGTGCACATACCAAAAGCCCCTTTATATGCAGAGTATTTTGGGCAAACTTAAGACTAACTTAAGATTAATAAGGCAATAACAGTGCAGTAATTGTACCTATGGTCATTAGGTGAGCTATAATGAATACAAGAAAATTGACTGCTCTATTAGTTCATGCTATATGGCTTTAATAAGTTTGGTAGAGAAGTATTAGAGTTTTGATTATTAACCTAAAATGGAATGATTAACATTTGAGAGGATTACAGATATCGAGAGTAAGTAGTATATATTAATTATAATGTTTTAATTAAGTTAATGATATTGAGCAAATACTGTACACATATAGTTTTTACATATTTATGATGGGCGAGGATAGGTTAAGGAGATAAGGTGTTTTCTAACTGTAGTTTTAAAAATGCCGAGCCAGTAGTTCTGGAGATTTCTGGCAAAGTGTTCCAAATTCTGGGTCCTTTTATGTGCATTGACTTTCTGAAAAGATTTAGCCTGACACAGGGAATGTCATAGGGATTTTTGTGCCTAGTATTGCATCTGTGGGTTCTATTGCAACTGTCAAGAAAGTGCTTCAGGTCAGGATTACATATATTAGAATTGATTGTTCTGCAAATGTAGGTGGCACAGTAGTACGAGTGAATGTTTTGTATAGTGAGTAAGTTTAGGTCTTTGAAAAGTTGGGGCAGGGGGGGGGGGGTTGTCTAGATGTAGATTGTGTGATCATTCATACTGCAGCTTTTTGTTGGGTTATTACTGGCTTTAGGTGATTTGTCGTTGTGGAACCTCAGGCACAAATTGCATAATTGAGGCATGGGGTAGATCAGTGAATGGTATAGTGTAAGTAGTGCTGTTTATGGTACTTAGTAATGTATCTTTGAGAGGATGCCAACAGTTTCAGATACTTTTTTTGTTGTGTTGAATATGGGTGTTGACTTTCAGGTTGCTGTTAAAGTGTAGACTCAGGAATTTTCCTTTGTTATGTTTAGCAATAAGGATGTTGTTAAGCATAATGTTTAGTTGGACTTCACTTGCTCTACTCCCAAACATAATGTAAAAGGTTTTGTCTGTGTTCACTGTAAGTTTTTTGACTGTCATCCTGGTTGCTATTTTTGCGAGCTCTTAATTAACAATAGTATCGAGTGAAGCTAGATTAGGGTGGGATATGACAAAAGTCATGTTGTCAGCAAAGAGAATAGCCATAAGTTGTTGTGACATGCTTGGAAAGTCGATGTATAAAAGGAAAAGGAGGGGGCCAAGAATGCTTCCCTGTGGTACACCAGTGTCCAGGGGTCTTGTTGAGGAGGTTGTGTCTTTGATAGAGATGTCCCCTCAAGGGAGGTTCCTTGATGCTGGTGAGGGAATCTTGATCTAGGGAATTGGATCTGTGCTCCAGTTCTCTGAATTAAGTCTGAATACCTTCCATCCCCCCACCTCTACAGGTGCTGTATATTTCTATGGGTTTAGTGCTCCCAGACGTTGCATTTCCGGTTTCTTCCCTACCACCACCACTTCTGTTACTTGGCGATTTTAATGCTCACCATTTCCTCTTGGGGGGGGTCTCACAGTGATTCTTGCGGCATTCGGTTAGAGGATCTTCTCACTTCTCTCCATCTGCATAGTGCCCCGTGGTCTGATGGCTAAAGCTCTTGCTTCACACGCTGAGGGTCTAGGTTCAATTCCCAGTGAGGGTAGAAACATTGTGCGAGTTTCTTTACACTGGTTGTCTATGTTCCCCATCAGTAAAATGGGAACCTGGGAGTTTGTCGACTGGTGTGGGCCACATCCTGGGACAAAACTGACCTAATTTGCCCAAAATGCTCTGCATAACAAGTGGCTTTCTATATGTAGTAGTATGTCATCGATATCAGCTAGGCCTGTATACCTTGTACATGTACTTGTAGAAATAAAGGTATTTATTTATTTAATACGAGTTCTCCCACTCATTTTGATCCTCATACTCGATCTCTTGCATTGTTCTCTCAGTTTGCTCTTCCTCAACTGCACTAGATTTTACCTGATCTGTGCTCCTGGACTTACATGACAGTGATCATTTTCCAATCCTTCTTAATTCTCATTTGTATTCTCCACCCCATCGTCACCCATGCTGTCAATTTGACAGAGTGCGTTGGGACCAGTACTTGTGGCAAACTGCTTTTAGTGAGATTCCTTCCTCATCCTCCATTGATGAGCTGTAACACCTATTCTTGACCTCAGTTTTAACTGCGGCTTCACATTCTATACCCCAAACCTCAGGCAAGGCACTGTCAGAAGTGCGTGTCTAGGTGGTCTCCTGCTTGTGCTCATGCAGTATGTTTGAAATGCTCTTCGTGGGGCAGATATTGGTACAATAGGACTACAGAGCTCCTACTTGATTTTAAGTGGATGAGAGCAACCGCCCGCCATGTCATCCACGAAGCCAAACGCACTTGTTGGCAGGATTGTTTCTACTGTAACTTCGTGTCACTTGTGTTGCAGAGGTCTGAGCTTTGCTCAGATCTCTACAACACAATCGTCTATAAAGATTTGTTAAGTATACCATGAATTAAGGAAAGATCCTATACTTCACTTTACAAAACAGACAAAGCAAATGCGATAGTAATTATAGAGAAGGTAGATTATACATAGTGGAAAAATGAACATGTTATTAGAATGTTCAGGTGCTGTGTGAGCCCCTGTGGGTTTAGCACTTTGTGAATTTAAGTCATATTTTTTTTTTTTACTGGCAGGAAGATAAGCGATTTTAGATGAAACGTTTATGCATTGTGCCGAGCCCGGGTATCAAACCCAAGACACTTCTGGCGGGTGCCCAACGCTCTGACCAGTGAAGCTGTATAGTCCTTGTGGCTTAGCGCTTCTTTTTGATTATAATAATAATAATCTGACCAGTGACCCCTCAAGGGAGGTTCCTTGATGCTGGTGAGGGGCTCTTGATCTAGGGAATTGGATCTGTGCTGCTCCAGTTCCCTGAATTGAGCGAGAATGCCTCCCATCCCCCCCCCCATGCGCTGTATAATCCTACGGGTTTAGCGCTCCCCCATGATTATAATCTGACCAGTGAGCTGTGGCACCCCCGGGGTGCCAGGTAGGTTACCTGGAGGGAGGAGGCACCATTATTGTAATTTAAGGGAAGCGCTAAACCCTTAGGGTTAATACAGCTCCGTGGGGATGTAGGGTAATCCTGTTTAATCCGAGGAAGGGGAGTATAGCTTTAATTCATTGTATCGAAATCCCGTCATCAAGGTACCCTTGAATTATTCTCATTATTCTTATGGGGAAGCGTTAAAGTAATAAGAGCGGTGTGATCCTTGAATCAAGGTGATGGAAGACAAATAATTGTGATCCTTGGATCAAGAGTCCTGCCATAGGGCATCAAGGCTCTTTCAAAGACAATGGGAAACTAAAGAGAAAGCATCAAGTGACATTTAGTGTATTTTACAAGAATAAAATAATACCCAGAGGCTAAGCAAATTATTATTTGAGTTTCTTGATAAACGAGTAATGAAAAGCAGAGTAGATGTAAAATAGATATAATGTAGAGTAGATAATGAGGTGAGTTAGGTACACGTCAGACTGAGGCAGCAGCAGCGGCAGCGGCAGCAGTGGTAGTAGTGTCAGCAGGGTAGCAGGGTGTTACTGCACTCCCTCCTCACTACACCTCACTCGCTACACCTTTGTGTCATCACTACACTGATGTACACCATGTTAGGGTGGTGTGTGGCACTGTGCCTGGCAGTGATGACTGTGGCACAGCAGAGAGTAGCACCCGGGGTACCACAGGGACAGTACCAGCAGGCAGGTACTCAGCAGCAGCAGCAGCAGCCACGACCTCCAGCACCACAGCAGCAGCAGCAGCAGGTCAGCAAGCAGGTCTAAACTTACTGATCCAAGGAACAGGAGCTACCCTCCTGTTCCTCGGATCAAGCTTAACTTTCCATTCCCCTGGTGATATATACTCCCCCTCCATACGGACACTCAGCCAGGTGCCGTTATGAATGTGAAAGGCTCTTGATCTGAGGAATTGGACTTATCACTCCTCTTCCTCGGATCAAGATTACGTTCCTTCCATGCCCCAGGTACCGTATGACCCCTGTGGGTCTAGTGCCTTCCCATACATGTGTTTAAAACACCTGTTGCTCCCTTAATTACTGCTGAGGTGTGTAGGTTATGGTTATTAAGTTTATTTAGGTACACTTGTACAAATTTAGGTGATCACAATTATCCTGTACAGTAACATAGGCATAAATTACCCAGCGTAACCCCAAAAAAGTGAAAGTTCAGTACTTGTATGTACCACAGCATGTACCACAGCATGTACCACAGCATGTACCACTGCATGTACCACAGCATGTACCACAGCATGTACCACTGCATGTACCACTGCATGTACCACAGCATGTACCACAGCATGGACCACAGCATGTACCACAGCATGTACCACTGCATGTACCACAGCATGTACCACTGCATGTACCACAGCATGTACCACAGCATGTACCACTGCATGCACCACTGCATGTACCACTGCATGCACCACAGCATGCACCACAGCATGTACCACAGCATGTACCACAGCATGTACCACTGCATGTACCACTGCATGCACCACAGCATGTACCACAGCATGTACCACTGCATGTACCACTGCATGTACCACTGCATGTACCACTGCATGTACCACTGCATGTACCACAGCATGTACCACTGCATGTACCACTGCATGTACCACAGCATGTACCACTGCATGTACCACTGCATGTACCACAGCATGTACCACAGCATGTACCACTGCATGTACCACTGCATGTACCACTGCATGCACCACAGCATGTACCACTGCATGTACCACAGCATGTACCACAGCATGTACCACAGCATGTACCACTGCATGTACCACTGCATGTACCACTGCATGTACCACTGCATGTACAATGCATGTACAATGCATGTACACTGCATGTACCACCATGTACCACTGCATGTGCCACTGCATGTACCACAGCATGTACCACAGCATGTACCACAGCATGTACCACAGCATGTACCACAGCATATATCACTGCATGTACCACAGCATGTACCACAGCATGTACCACTGCATGTACCACAGCATGTACCACTATGTACCACATATATCACTGCATGTACCACAGCATATATCACTGCATGTACCACAGCATGTACCACAGCATGTACCACTGCATGTACCACTGCATGTACCACAGCATGTACCACAGCATGTACCACTGCATGTACCACTGCATGTACCACTGCATGTACCACAGCATGTACCACAGCATGTACCACAGCATGTACCACTGTATGTACCACATATATCACTGCATGTACCACAGCATATATCACTGCATGTACCACAGCATGTACCACAGCATGTACCACTGCATGTACCACTGCATGTACCACTGTATGTACCACAGCATGTACCACTGCATGTACCACTGCATGTACCACTGCATGTACCACTGCATGTACCACAGCATGTACCACTGCATGTACCACAGCATGTACCACTGCATGCACCACAGCATGTACCACAGCATGTACCACAGCATGTACCACAGCATGTACCACAGCATGTACCACAGCATGTACCACAGCATGTACCACTGCATGTACCACTGCATGTACCACTGCATGTACCACTGCATGTACCACTGCATGCACCACAGCATGTACCACAGCATGTACCACAGCATGTACCACTGCATGTACCACTGCATGTACCACTGCATGTACAATGCATGTACAATGCATGTACTACTGCATGTACCACATGTACCACTGCATGTGCCACTGCATGTACCACAGCATGTACCACAGCATGTACCACTGCATGTACCACAGCATGTACCACTGTATGTACCACAGCATATATCTGCATGTACCACAGCATGTACCACAGCATGTACCACAGCATGTACCACTGCATATACCACTGCATGTACCACAGCATGTACCACTATGTACCACATATATCACTGCATGTACCACAGCATATATCACTGCATGTACCACAGCATGTACCACAGCATGTACCACTGCATGTACCACTGCATGTACCACAGCATGTACCACAGAATGTACCACAGAATGTACCACTGCATGTACCACTGCATGTACCACAGCATGTACCACAGCATGTACCACAGCATGTACCACAGCATGTACCACTGTATGTACCACATATATCACTGCATGTACCACAGCATATATCACTGCATGTACCACAGCATGTACCACAGCATGTACCACTGCATGTACCACAGCATGTACCACAGCATGTACCACAGCATGTACCACTGCATGTACCACTGCATGTACCACAGCATGTACCACAGCATGTACCACAGCATGTACCACTGCATGTACCACTGCATGTACCACTGCATGCACCACTGCATGTACCACTGCATGTACCACAGCATGTACCACAGCATGTACCACTGCATGTACCACTGCATGTACCACTGCATGTACCACTGCATGTACAATGCATGTACAATGCATGTACTACTGCATGTACCACATGTACCACTGCATGTGCCACTTCATGTACCACTTCATGTACCACAGCATGTACCACAGCATGTACCACTGCATGTACCACAGCATGTACCACTGTATGTACCACAGCATATATCTGCATGTACCACAGCATGTACCACAGCATGTACCACAGCATGTACCACTGCATGACCACTGCATGTACCACAGCATGTACACATGTACCAACATACATCACTGCATGTACCACAGCATATATCACTGCATGTACCACAGCATGTACCACTGCATGTACCACTGCATGTACCACTGCATGTACCACTGCATGTACCACAGCATGTACCACAGCATGTACCACAGCATGTACCACAGCATGTTACCACTGTATGTACCGACAAATACACTGCATTTACGAACCAGCATATATCACTGCATGTACCACAGCATTACCACAGCATGTACCACTGCATGTACCACTGTCATGTTACACGCATGTACCACAGCATGTACCACTGTCATGTACCACAGATGTACCACAGCATGTACCACTGCATGTACCACGCATGTACCACTGCATGCACCACAGCATGTACCACAGCATGCACCACAGCATGCTACCACAGCATCACCAAGCATGTACCACAGCATGTACCACAGCATGTACCACTGCATGCACCACTAGCATGCACCACAGCATGTACCATGCATGTACACACATGTACCACAGCATGTACACTGCATGCACCACTGCATGCACCACAGCATGGACCACTCATTGCCTGTTATGTATGAAATTTAATATTTAGATATTGATTTATAAATATAAATTTACAGGATGGCAATTTTCATGGAAATGCCAATGATATATGCAGTTATTAATTCAGAGGTCTCGTAACCCAGGATAACCACTAATAGGATGTATATGGACTGTCCCTTTCCATTGGGTTCCTTAACCTCTCCACAGATGAGAACTATATCAGTAGCTAATACCCAGGCACCTGCAACTCTAGGTACTTTAGCTGTCACCATATTGTAGAGAGTCACTCATAAGTCAGAAAAAATGGCAATATCCCTCATGCCAAGGACCCAACATTTCTGCAAATGATGTAAAGGACAAATGATTTAATTAGGTTCTTTGTCTCGGTTAACCCATCAAAGTTAGTGTATAAGGCATCCCATAGCTCGATTGCTAGCACACTTAGCTCGCACGTTAAGGTCCGGAGTTTTAATCTCCAGTATGATGTCTTTCCATAAGACACCTGCTGTCCGTGTTCACCCATCAGTATAAAATGGGTACCTGGGTGTTAGTCAACTGGTGTGGGTCGCATCCTGGGACAAAACTGACCTAATTTACCCGAAATGCTCTGCATAAAAAGCGGCTTTCTATATAGTAGTGTGTCATTGTTTTTAGCTAGGCCTGTATACCATGTACATGTACTTGTAGAAATAAAGATATTAATAACTTCACAACAGCAATGACAAACATCGACTGGCATACTGAGCTAGAAATCTATACAGATATTGATGAACGTACAGTATTAATAATTTTTTAAAAAAGGCCCAATACCTCTATAACAAGCACTGCCCTAAAAAGCTAAACAGATCACAGCTAAGAGACTGAACAGTCCCTTGCTAACACCCAGCATCCTGAAATTCATAAATACAAAGCACTTATATGAAAAACAGTACAGAATGGGTCACGTAACCAGAAACCAAACAAAACGTTACTCGTCAGTCCTAACCAGCCTGATAAGAAGGGCTAAAAAATTGTATTATGAGAACAGATTATCCAAATTAAAAGGAGATATAAAAAAGACCTGGAAAACCCTATCAGAAATTCTAGGAACATAAAAGATATCAGAAAATAGCACATTTGAACTAACAAAACCAGATGAACCCCAACTCCCACCAACTGAAACAGCAAACAGACTCAATGTTTTCTTTTCCACCATAGGAAAAAACCTTGCCGATAAAATCCCAAGCTCAAATACCCCACCCAATGACAACCTCACTGGCAACACCCGAACATACTGTTCCTAGCTCCAACTAACCCAACAGAAGTCTCCCTTATTATCAACACACTAAAAAACAAGACAGGAGATTTAAATACCTTATCATCCTTTATATACAAAAAAGCTTCGCAAGTGCTGTCACCAATCTTCATCAGAGTACAAAACAAATTCTGGCCACAAAATAGAGCGAAACACCAACGTCAAAGACCTGGGAGTGATCATGTCGGAGGATCTCACCTTCAAGGACCATAACATTGTATCAATCGCATCTGCTAGAAAATTGACAGGATGGATAATGAGAACCTTCAAAACTAGGGAGGCCAAGCCCATGATGACACTCTTCAGGTCACTTGTTCTATCTAGGCTGGAATATTGCTGCACACTAACAGCACCTTTCAAGGCAGGTGAAATTGCTGACCTAGAAAATGTACAGAGAACCTTCACGGCGCGCATAACGGAGATAAAACACCTCAATTACTGGGAGCGCTTGAGGTTCCTGAACCTGTATTCCTTGGAACGCAGGCGGGAGAGATACATGATTATATACACCTGGAAAATCCTAGAGGGACTAGTACCGAACTTGCACATGAAAATCACTCACTACGAAAGCAAAAGACTTGGCAGACGATGCAACATCCCCCCAATGAAAAGCAGGGGTGTCACTAGCACGTTAAGAGACCATACAATAAGTGTCAGGGGCCCGAGACTGTTCAACTGCCTCCCAGCATACATAAGGGGGATTACCAACAGACCCCTGGCAGTCTTCAAGCTGGCACTGGACAAGCACTTAAAGTCAGTTCCTGATCAACCGGGCTGTGGCACGTACGTTGGTTTGCGTGCAGCCAGCAGCAACAGCCTGGTTGATCAGGCTCTGATCCACCAGGAGGCCTGGTCAAAGACCGGGCCGCGGGGGCGTTGACCCCCGGAACTCTCTCCAGGTAAACTCCAGGTAATCATTGCAACACTCTTTAACAAGTCCATCAAATCCTCTACCTTCCCTACAATTCTCAAAATAGCGAGGGGTCACCCTGATACATAAAGGAGGAGACCAAACAGACTTGAATAACTATAGACCAATATCCAACTTACACCCTGTCTCTAAAATCTTTAAAAAATTAATTCATAAGCGAATCTATTCCTACCTCATCTCCCACAACATACTCAACCCCTGTCAGTTTGGGTTCAGGCCTAATAAAAATACGAATGATGCTATTATACACATGCTTACACAAATATACACTGCACTTGAGAAAAAAGAAGTCCCACTGGGGATCTTCATTGATTTACGTAAAGCTTTTGATACAGTTGACCACGATTTGCTCCACATAAAATTGTCACACTGTTATAAGAGGGCACTTCCTCAACTACCTAAAGTCATACCTCGGCAACAGAAGCCAATATGTGTACACAAATGGAGCAAACTCTTCCACACAGCCAATTACAGTTGGTGTCCCATAGGGAAATGTTCTTGACCCTCTTCTCTCTCATTTACATAAATGACCTACCAAATGCATTGCAACTATTCAAACCCACACTGTTTATAGATGATACTACATACATCTTCTCACCCATGCCCAGTCATGCTAGCTAATACTGTAAATACCGAATTACAGAAAATATCTTCCTGGATGATGACTAACAAACTTGCTCTCAACATTGACAAAACCTACTTCATTCAGTTTGGAAACAGAGCTACAGATGTCCCTCTTAACATAATGATAAACGGATCACCTATCACAAAGCTCACAGAGGGAAAATTCTTAGGAATCCACCTTGATAATAGGCTCAAATTTCAAACACATGTACAACAAATTTCCAAGAAAATTTCCAAGACTGTAGGCATACTATCGAAGATACGGTACTATGTTCCACAGTCAGCCCTCCTGACCCTATATCACTCAATCATTTACCCCTATCTCACCTATGGAATTTGTGCATGGGGCTCAACAACAATAAACCATCTCAGACCATTAATTACCCAACAAAAGGTTGCAGTCAGAATGATAAATTCCCACTACAGGCAGCACACTCCACCAATATTCGAAACTCTAAACCTACTCACCGTACAAAACATCCATACTTATTATTGTACCTACTACATACATAGAACACTTAACTCGGATATAAACCCTCCCCTCAAACGTCTCCTTATCAACCTCAACAGAACACATGACCATAACACAAGGCACAGATCACTCTTTGATGTTCCTCGTGTCCATCTCACACTATGCAAAAACTCAATGCACATAAAAGGCCCAAAAATCTGGAATTCGTTACCTGTGAACATAAAAGAAACGCTGTCTGTTTATAAATTAAAGTCTCTTCTTAAAAACCACTTGCTCACCCACAACTAAATAAATACTGCATAACTGTATCTTATAAATTACATGTATAACCTGTGACCCTATCAAACTTTGTTTTTTTAATTACATTACCTAACAGAATACTCCATTCTCTTGAATACACAGTAACTCATCAAATGACCATATGACCTGCCTTTGAAATACTCATTTGTGCTTAATTGTTATTTGCTTATTGTAATTTTTACCACTGAATATATCATTGCTTAATTAATCTTAAGTTAATTTTAAGCCTGCCCATAATGCTCTGCATACAAGGGGCTTTTGGCATGTACACTTAACCACTGTATTTCTTTGTACATCTATGTATCATGTCCAAATTAATAATAAATAAATAATTGATTTTCAGTGGAATTATTTCCTAGGATGCCTCCCCATAACTGGCTAAAACCTAGTACATAATCCAGTTTATAGATAGTTGAACATAGGCAGCAGGAGAGATGTCCATACATCTTGCTCCACCTGGGAAGCAAACATAGATATTTCTGGTTGAGTTGAACATACTACCATTGAAGTAAAGGGCACTATCCTGCCAAAGTTGACTATTACCCCTGATATCATTGGCTGAAAACTATGGGAGATTGATGATATGAGCACTATTATGTGATTCGCATACTAATTTGATTAAGGTGTAGACACTGTGACCTTGTGGAACAGCTGCAACCCCCATACATAACAAGGGTGGTGTCAAGTCTGGGGAAAGTGTCCAAGCGAAGTTACCTTATTAGACTGAATTTACAGTTCTCCCATACAGTACTAACTTCTGAATTCTATTTACTTCATAGTTTAACATTGTTAACCGCTCTCGATACTGTTTACTTTATAATTTTGCAACATTACGATGTTAATAAAAGGTTACCTTCTAATGACTGCTCGAGTTTTATTAGTCTGTTTTTTGAATGTTGGCTGTTAGTATCTATATTTTTAGGGTGTACCTCAACAGCAATATCGGCAAGCTCCAGGCGTTCCTCCACCG
This sequence comes from Cherax quadricarinatus, assembly GCF_026875155.1. NCBI lineage: Eukaryota > Metazoa > Arthropoda > Malacostraca > Decapoda > Parastacidae > Cherax > Cherax quadricarinatus. The sequence goes on along the minus strand of NC_069447.1, from coordinate 30,709,666 downwards.
CAACAGCAGCAGCAACATTATCAACAACCACAGTATCAACAGCCACCACAGCAGCAGCAATTTCAACAACCAGTTCAACAACAGCAGTATCAACCTCCTCCACAGCAGCCACCACAGCAGCAGCAGTACCAGGTAGTACTCTGCTTAAATTAGTTTTGCTCATTTTGTAATCATTTTGCTGTAAGTATCTTGGGTAAAGGTACCAGTCATTTCATTTTCAGTAATGAAATATTTTAATTGAATGTCAAATTGTTCTTTGAGATGTTGTTATTTCAGTTCAGTTATTTAAGGAAGATAAGTTTCCAGAAGGAATAAAGGCTCAAGGGATGTCTAAGATTTTTTAATACATATGCCATCTCCCATAGAGGTAAGCAAGTTTATTTAGGCACAGGTGCACATAAGATCAATTGTGATAGTGTAAAATACCTAGGATAACCTAAAAAAGTCAACGTGATTTATATTCATTGGGGTCCTTGAAATGTATAGCCCCAGGAAAAAGGAAACAGATTCACCATGACTCTGGTCACTGTCTTGCCAAAAGTGTGCTGAGCTGCAACATTCCTGCTCCTCTTTCAGAATGCAAGTGCTGTACTTCCCACCTCCAGGATCTGTGCTTCCTGGTTTATCTGATTTTCTTCATAAATGTTAACATGCTCACCCTCCAATAGCACGTTAAGCAGTAAAAAACACTCTTTTCTACTCTGATGTAATGCACTTGCAGAAGCCTGTTGATTGTTCAAGCCCCTAGCACTTGAAAACCCCTCCCCCTCCCTCCAACAGTTTTTTTCCTTCACCCCCAGATTTACATTTGCTTTTGGCATCCTATTCTGCTAAATCCTTTCAAAATGCCAAAAATAGCTATACAACCACTCCTTGGCTCTGTGAATTGTACTTTTGATAATCCCATGCCATCTAATCTTCACACTCTGACATATCTGCGTAACATTCACACCGTATATTGCTCTCGAACATTACATCTCCACTGCCTCCAGCCCCCTTGCTTCAATATTGAGAGCCCATGCCTCACACGCATACAAGTGTTGGTATCACTGTACTCTGATGTGTTCTTCTTTGTCTCCATAAATTAACTTCTTTCCACAGATGCCTCAACACACTACCTACCTTTATTTTACACTTGTCTATTCTATGGCTCACCTTGTCTTTCATAGACCCATCTGCTGATATGTCTGCTCCCAAATATCTGAATACATTCACTTCATATTTCCTCACCCAGTCTGATATCCAGCTTTTTTTTCTTTTTCCTAAACTTTCTTTTAGTTACCTTTCTCTTTTCTATGTTCATTCTTAATTTCCATCTTTCACATATCCTCCCAAATTCCTCCTCCAACCTTTGCAACATCTTTTTGGACTTGAAAAAATAATGTCACTGGCAAAGAACAACTGTGACAATTTCCACTTTGTATCAGATTCATTGTCTTTCAGTATCACACCTCTTTCTAACACCTTAGTATTCACTTTTTTACAATCCCATCTATAAATATGTTAAACTACCATGTGGCATCATGCATCCCTGTCCAAAGTCTACTTTTTACTAGGAGATCTTAACCTGAGCCTCACTATTCACATGTAAACATTACTTTTCTAAATTCATAAATGTGACAGATCTGTACTTATCCCATACCTTTCCTAAATCTTCCTTGTTCCTCTGCACTCCTACTTTTTTTTTCTTTTTTTACTCTAAACTCTTTTTAAAGATATTCCTTACATTACCCAATACATGTATACCTAAACTTATTCTCCCTATAATTCTTTAACTCTCATTTCCCCTTTTTCACCTTGTTTAATCATAATAATATCTTTATTTCTACAAGTACATGTACAAGGTATACAGGTCTAGCTGACATCAATGACATACTACAATATAGAAAGCCACTTGTTATGCTGAGCATTTCAGGCAAATTAGGTCAGTTTTGGGCCAGGATACTACCCACACCAGTCAACTAACACCCAGGTACCCATTTTATACTGATGGGTGAACAGGGACAGCAGGTGTCTTATGGAAACACATCCCTAATGTTTTCCAGCCATACCAGAGATTCTATCTCCAGACCTCAGTGTGTGAGCCAAGTGCGCTAGCGATCGAGCTACGGGACACTGTAAAAGAGCTTGGCTCTCTGCCAATCTTTAGGCTCCATCCTTTGTCTCATGCATATACATGTATATTGAACATATTCTCTAGCAACTCCAAAAGTCTATCCTCACCTGGTTTTAACATGTCTTAACTCCATCTGTCCTAGCTGCTTTACCCTCATTTACCCACTCATCTGACTCTGCCTTACTCCTATGTTATTCTTCCCTTTCCACTGCTTGAAATTACTGCCTCCTTTTTTTTTTTTTCACAAGCATTTAACAGCTGAAAAAATTTATTCTGTTTTCCCAACACCACCTCATTTGACATCTCTGTTTCTTTAACTTCTAAATTCATTCCCTTCCCAGGCTTTCTCAGCCTATTAGTCTCCCTCCAAAACTGTTTCTTATTCTCATCAAAGTTAATTAAGACCTCGCCTATTCACACCCATAAACTTTTGCTGCATACTCTAGCAATCCATTTTTAAATGTACCCAATACCTCTTCATCCTTTCCCTCATTACCTGTACTTTAACATACCTTTCTTCCAATAATAATTTGCTCATATCTTCCCATATCTCATTTAGTTCATTCACTTTTACTTTTACCCACTGATGACAATCACTTTGTGCTCCATTTTCCTCTTACTTTCACTTATCTACTACTTAATAATGATCTGACATATGTTACCCTTTTAAAAACATAAACATGCAGAAATCTACACTTTTTCTACTATTACATAGTCTAGCAAACTGCTGTCATTATCCACTATATCATAGCTTGTATACTTATTTTTCCTAGACATGAATACGTATTTACCAAACTTCTTTCTATACATAATACAGTTAAAGATCCCTATTATTATTAACCCCTGGCACTCCAAATTTACCTGCTATGTCATCTACAACAGTCTCTCCCATTTCAGCATTTATGTTCCCTACAATAAGAAGAATATAGTATTTATTTATATGCAGTAATTTTAATCTCCATTTTTTATTTCCATCTGCATCATTAGGAAGCTATTGCAAATCTCTGAATTATGGTTGCCAGTTTGCACATTTTTCACCAACTGTTTTATTTTCTAGCAGTCATTGCCTATTTGGGTCTTTGAAAAGCTTTGAATACAGAAGTTCCATTCTTATGTATAGAGCTCTTTCTCCTTTGCATCCTTGTTGCAAAGTATTGCAGTATGTCTTCACGCTTACAGCCACTGTAGTGGCTGTAAGCGTGAAGACATATTGTAATAAATTCCCTTGGTATTTTGTATACTAGAAGAGAGTGTTGGAAAGCCTTGGTCTTTATATGCATTTAATCCTGTAGCATTCTATAATGGAAATTGTGGAGGATATTTAAATCTTTTTCTTAATGTACAGTACAGTAAGGCCCCGCTTTACGGCGTTTCGCTTTATGGCGTTCCACTAATACGGTGATGTCAAATTATGACCAAAATTTGCTATACGGCAAGTGGTCTTTTAAATACGGCACCCCTCACCCGGTTTGTTTACATTTTCCATGACCACATCTATTATGTCAGGAAACTTTCCAAAATTTCAAGTGTTTTAAAGTTTCTGCATATTTTATATGTACTCTGATAATTATACTTGTGTACCTGTACCTAAATATACTTACACACTGTGCTGGTGTGCAGGTACACATTAAAATCGCTAAGTCTCTCTCTACTCATGACGCCAATACTACGTAATAATAATCACTCTTGGGCACACTAAATGTCTTATTTTACATCAATATAGGCATTTTCATTAATCCATCTATGATATTTTCCTCAAAATTATATATGAAACCCATTACATATCATATAAACATGATATATACACTCAGAATAAAAATTGACGTAAATATGAGATTTGTTTACAAAGCAGCTGTGTAGGTGGTGTCGGAAGAATTACGTTTTCTCTAGTCAAACACTGGGGGTAACTGTAGAAAAATATTCTTTTCGTATGCCTTTACTCTATGTATAGCAATTCATGACCCTTGTGGGTTTAGTGTTTTTTATAATAATAATTTTATTATTATTATTAATATTATTATTATTAATAATATTATTAATAATAATAATAATAATAATTTTATTATTATTATTATTATTATTATTATCTTCATTCAGTCTAAAAATGGTGTGTTGCTGTTTGTTTATTCTGAACTAACTTGTACAACTTGTACACAATGTAAGAGTATTTGTATTGTGAGGTAATTATTATTAAAATAAAAAAATATTGAGGTAAATGTTTTACAAACTCTTACAAATGGACGTGAATGAACTAAAAGTAGACACATATTAATACTCATTTATTTCGCCTGACCAAGTGATCGTCCACTACCTGTTCAGTTTGTGTTCTTACATTGTCTCAACTCTGTATCTCGTTCTCTCTCTCGTTTACTCTTTCGTTAACTAGTTGGCTCTCATTGACGATAGCGTCTAAGGTTAGCTGTAATAAAAAAAGAAGTCGTAAGCCTCTTGTTTTAAGTGCCAAGTTAGAGGCTGATGGTGTGCCATTCTGATTTTATTCAATAAACACCCTGCCACTCACCTCTCACACATTAGTATTAATATTTTAAGGTAAGTAATAAGTGTACTCTGTGTGTGTATTACCTTTTATTGTGTTTTTAATGCCTACTTCTATTGCTAACTTAACCCCTTCAGGGTCCAAGGCCAAAATCTGAAGTGGTGCTCCAGTGTCCAAGAAATTTTGAAAAAAAAAAAATTATTTTTTCTTACAGAATTAAAGAGCATATTTTTGTGAAGGTAATAAGACAAAAAAAAAAATTCTGATCAGTACTTACCGAGATACAGTGCCAAGAAGTTTGTCAAAAATGATGTGGTGGCGGCAACATCGACGAATTCCACATACGCGCATTACATTATTTTGCGGTTTTTGTTGTTTTTTCCTTTTCTTTTCCAATTTTTTTCTATTCCTACTAACATTTGGGGCCTGAGAGACCAATACTGTATATAATGTATATATATAAACTCACTGTATTGAACACAATAACCGCACTAAAGTTATTATCATATTATTGTTTACCACTGTTGTTTATTACAATAAACATGCACAAATCTTGTATAATACTAATGTTCTATCATATATTTACATATTTACAATCACTGGACATGGTTTTAGAACTGCTGGTGCTTGTGGAACTCCTTGAAACAAGGCACCATGCACAGAGGCACCTTACATTCCTCACACACAAACCGAATGTCTTTGCGTCTTTGTTGCCGTCGTTTTGTTTGTGCACAGACGATGCATCTCTTCTGAGTTGAAGGAAGTTGTATTATGAAATGATCACCTTCCCTCCTCAAACGCTTGGGTATATCCTGAGGAATTCGAGGACCATGTTGTATCGGGTGTTCTTACCTGGTACTTCATTATGAGTTGTCTGACAACAGACAAACAAAATTCACCATACGGTGGTCTGTTGCCAGTCTTTATTTGGTACATATTTATGCATTGAGCATTGAAATGTCCATGAATGGAAAAAAAAGTTTCATGTACCACTTGTAACTCTTACGAACACAGTCAACAAAACCAATCTGCATGTCACATTTGTCAACCAAGCGCATGTTTTGTGTATAATCAATCACTTCACGGGTTTTTGAATACGTTAATTAGTCACTCGATCAACTTTGCCACGTCTTGCATTTCATTACGGTAAATGGTTGTCAACAATGTGACATCTCGTTTGTCATGCCACCTTTAATGCATGATGTCATTGGCAGTAAACACCTGCACCGTCATCACCACGAGCACCTGCGTTGAGCCTGGGCATATGTTTCGATTAGAACGCACTGTGCCCCCACATCTGTCTTGTTCACTCGCATGAAATCGCTGAGTAATGGGCTTGTGAAACCAGTTATCGGTATATAAATGTATGCCCCTTACCAAGATAAGGTGCCATCATGTTTCTCACTACGTCACCTGAGATACCCAATAACATCTTGGTATCTTTCAATGTTTTACTACCCGTGTATCAACAATATCCAACACAGGCCACTGTCACAATCACAGAGTACAAACAGTTTTATACCAAAGCGTTTCTCTTGCTCGGTATATATTGCTTAAATTTGACAGTCTACCTTTGAAAAAAACAAAGACTCGTCAATTACAAGATTCTTGAATGGATAAAAGTATATGCTGAACTTTTGTTTGAGATACATGAAAACCTTCTAATCTTGTATAACCTGTCACTTCTGTCAGGCCTGGTTTTGTCAGAGAAATGCAACTACGTAAGAGTAAGATAAACCTGTTCATGGTATGATTTCACTGAAGACCGGGGTAGAAATTAGCTGATCTGTGGACCAGTATGCTTTTTATATTATGTTATAGACGTGAGGCATAAGCATTATTGTTGCAAAAGCAAATACATTTCGCAAAAAGTCGTTATTTCCACCTGTGTAGCTTGACTGTGGTGATAAGATCGTATTTGCCATGGTGTACTCCCAAAACTTATTTCTTTCCCTGACAATAATTTCCATCATGGGGTGGTCAAAGAATAATTTAAAGAATTCCAGTTCATTGGCCGTGGTTCCAAGGGGACAAGTAGGTAGAATTCCACTTTGAGAGTCATCAAAAATGGTGAGGCTTGGGAACAAAATTGGGATTTTTGCTGCCAATCCCCATAAAGGTTTTTCTGGTGGGTACTGGACATCAAAAGGGGCTGGTTGTGGGTGGGGGCTGGTGGCTGGGGCTCCGCTTTGTCCTTGAACTGACGAGTCGCAGCGTGGGTCCCAGCGTGCCTGGTGAGTCACGCATGGCGGTGCCACTTTCCATCACCACTAACACCATCACTGATGCCTGTGGTCTATCCATGCCAAGTGTAGCCACATCATCCTCCTATCACTACCTAAAACTGGTGTTGGGGCCACGGGATGTACTCCGGGATGTACTCCGTCCCCTGGGCACAGCATAGGGTACACTACCCGAGCGCATGGGCGGGAACATACCGACCTTCACTGGTGAATATGATTCCTCACTATCTTACTCGAATGATCGTCGAGCGCAAAAAATCACAGTCCAGTCACTTCATCATCATTACCGAAGTCAGAGGCCTGGCCACGCGAAAATATTTGTTTTCTCTTACGATGAGGAACAACCGACCGTGAGTTTACGAGTGCCCACACCAGAGGTAGAAGGTTGGGGGATCGTCAGGGTTTTCTGCACTATTACGATATCCTGGTCATTTTTTCGGTCACTAACTGATCAAAGCCGTAGAATTCGTCTTCATTTCCACTTCCATCAGGTCAGAACTATCAGATAGGAAGAGGAGAGTCCCAATTTTTTCCCGGGGGGTGAGAGCTGACTTGCGACGAGGCATGGTGAACAAGGGTAACTGAGCCGGCGTTCCCACAATGCTATGCGGGCGCCTAGATTTTTTGTTTATGGCGCACACCCACCACGCAGACCCGTTCTCTCACATGTAGGCCTATGAGCGTTTTCGCGCTAAATTTACGGCGCTAGAATTTTGGCGTAGATCTACGGTTTGGACACTAACTGAAGCCGTAGATCTACGGGACGGACCCTGAAAGGGTTAATATAAGTTAGTGTAAACTTGTTGTCTGGCATTTATTGCATATTTTATATGCTCTGATGATAATACTTGTGGAGCCGGGTGGAGGGACAACATTACGTTTTCTCTGTTCAGCCATCAGAAAAAAACGTGTATGAATCTGCGTTTGGCCCAGCCACTCCCCCACTCCGCTTTTGTTTACAATTTTTGGCATGAATTATTCATTGCTTCTACCTTCGTTTATGATGGCATCTAAAGGTAGTTGGGTTTGAATGATTTTAAATTCAGTGAACAAGGCATGTCGATGTTAATAATATGGCTCTGGGCCACAGTGTAGGTAGCCGGTAGGTTTAGCCCAGGCTACACTACCCGGGTACCTACATGACTTTATACAAATAAATACTACTCGCCTCTCTTCCTATATTAATACTACACATATTTTAAGGTAAATAATGAGTGTACTGTATGTGCATTTTACCTCTCTGGGATGTTTTAAATATCGTATATTAAGTGTGAGACGGGGAGCCAGTGCTACCTACACCTGGGCTACCTGCACCTGACTTCCTACAAATAAGTACTACTCACCTCTCTCCCTATATTAAGATTACAAATACTTAAAGATAAGTAATGAATTTACTGTGACTGTATTTTACTTTGTGTGTTTTTAATGCCTAGTTCTATTACTAACTTAATATAATTTAGTGTAAACTTGTTGTCTGGCATTTATATGCATTTATAAATGGAAAAAAATGGAGTTTCTGCCTTCCGGCGATGTCTGCTTTTCCGGGCGACAGCCTGGAAACCTAACCCGCCGTATAAGTGGGCCCTACTGTACTTATTTAGCCCTTTCTAAGATTTTTGCTCCTGAATATTTTTAAAATTTTGAGATGACTTGTCTCGACAAACTATGCACATCATGCTTCGACAAACCATGCACATCCTAAACCATTTCATGGCCCATTGGAGAAATGTTTTTAATTTTTTTATAATTAATAATATATATATGGTAACGGTGGTTATAAATGACCATAATTTTTAAAGCGGTGGACCGGTAAGCCAGCGGAAGGCCTCGGTCAGATGACCAAAAGCTCCAAAGGCGGGTCATCATCTGACTAAGACCCGCGTCAGGAAACATTTGTCCTGTTTCCTGACGAACCTTACCTAACCTAACCTAAATAAATAATACATTGATGATAAATGTAGGGTAGTAGAAGTATTAAGTGTACAAGGTATTTATTTTATTAAAAAATACATGGTTTTAAAATTACAAAATACGTACACTTAAATGCGAATTACAATAATTTTCACTTCTAAGTAAATTGATTAACCCTTTGACTGTTGCAAGCCCCTTTCTGAAACTCATTCTATGTCGCAAAATTTTTGAGAAAAAAAAAATTTTCTTATGAAATGATTAGAGAATCTTTTCCCGATGGTAATGACACCAAAAGTACGAAATTTGGTCAAAACTCATGGAATTACGCTCGCGTGAAGTTTAGCGGTCTCTGTGACATACACGCATCGGCGATTTCACCGACTTTGAGCCCTGTTTTTGGTCAATTCTGTTGTTCCAGTTGACCAAACTCATAGCTATTTCTTTAGAACTCCATTTTGTCTATCAGTTGAGTACAAGAAACCACCCATTTACCGATTTGAAGTACCCAATAACGTGGTCAGAAATTGGCAATTTGGCCAATTTCACACAAATTAAAAAAAATGCCAATTTCAAATAAGGTCCAGAATAAACAATGTAGACATTCTTGGCACTAAAATAACATATCCTCTGTTCATTAGTCACGTCTCTAGGCCCCTCTTATATTACTATTGCTTTCTATTTTGATTTTTTATTCATACAAAAAATACAAAATTTACTGTTATGCAGACTACTGCATTTATTGTAAAAATGGTATAAAATGTCAGCAAGTTGCTGATCCCCTTATATGTGTTGTATAGCGTATCATAGTACCATCCATGTGCTTTATATAGAAGATCCCTAGGCCGAGTAACTGTATGACGTCACGGGATACAGCATGAGTCAGTGAGACAAGCTGCCTCCCTCTCAGCCGACGCATAGGCATAGAAGAAGGCAGAACATGGCAGGCTGGGCTCCCTCCATCTCCCATTACCACAGTCTGACAATATAGCGTTACCATCCAACAAGTGAGTTTACCTTATCCATCCATCTCCTTCCGAACCCCACACAACATAAATAATATCAGTGCACTAGTGAAAGAGTATTAGACTCCCCAGTTGACGTGTATTGGACGTGTGGTGTGATTTGCTTACTCCTGAACATTATTAAAAATCGAACATTTCCGCTACTTTGAGCTCAATTTCCAGGTTGTTTTTGCCGTGAAACTAATCAAAATCATCTCTATTTCTGTAATAATTTTTTCCATTTTATCACGTGAGACCATGAAATGAGAATACAACAATAAATACTATATGAAAATACACCCTCAAAGTCGCGTTTTAATCCAAACAACGGTCATTTTTTTTTTTTCTCTTAAAATGCTATAGGGTTAGTGTACTTTTATTTATTGCTCCCTTGTTTTTCTTCAGGGGTATTTCACACCATCTGCAGTACCTTCTGCTGTCATAAGTAATTTGAAAGCCCAGTTAGAAAACCTTTGTTTTCCAGGGAATAGAGATTTAAGAACTTCGGCATACCCGTAATTTAGTTATTTAAACTGATACTTGCCATTTAAGCTTGTCCCTACTTCAGATTTGCAGTTTGTTGCACAACCCCTTTTCAAAAAATGCTTCATTTGCAGCAACCACAGCAGGTTGGCGGAGGTCATCAGCATCACAACCAGAGAGTCCTGCACAACCCCAATTTAGCAAGGAGCGTGACCATCTCAAAGATCATCTCGAGGTTCCGATTGATACATCAGGAATGTCTGAACAGGAATTGCAGTTTCATTACTTCAAAATGCATGATGCAGATAACAACAATAAGCTTGATGGGCAGGAACTTATCAAATCTTCTCTTCATTGGCATGATGCAGCCAACCATGATGCTGGAAAGACTGGCCATCCTCCACCTGAACCAAAGCTCTTTACTGATGACGAGCTGGTAAATATGATAGATCCAATTTTACTTCAGGATGATAAGAATAAAGATGGATTTATTGATTATCCAGAATTTGTTCAGGCTCAGCGTAAATGCTGCAGCAGCAGCAAGTGCTAATGCTGTTTTAGAGATTCTCATTAAGTTATAATTTATAAGTGATAAGGTCATTTTCTTCAGTGAAAGATTGCTACCATAGTAATATAGAAAAAGTATAACTCCCTAATGCTTGTGAAAATATCTTAGTCAAAGGCTGTGATTTCACATTAGTTGTGACATGGGATAAGGTAGTTTTCCTAAAAGGATACAGAGTTTTAGTATTAAATAATTGTATAGCAAGTACAACCTATCCTCACTTAAGAGTTCCATTCCTGAGACCACGTCATTAAATGAATTTGTCACTAAGTGAGGAGCCTACTATAATGGTAGAGTTTTGTTTAGCCATCTTTGATATTGTTTAATGTCACCTTTGCACCGTTTTATAACATTTCTGGTATATTTTTAAATGTTTGTACAGTAGTGTACTGTATATTGAAATAAACAGAATAGAGGAAATCAGCTGTAATATACATTATTTAGGTATGAATACTGGTCAAAGATCCCATCATAAGTCCGAGGCGTCGGTAAACAAGTACGTCTAAGTGAGGAGAGGCTGTATTAGGGTTATATTTGCCATAGTTTTTTTAATTCTTATTGTATTTGCTGTATTGTTTTATAGTTGGTGTTAAATTATTGGCATATTTTTTGAGGGGGAGGGGAAGTTTGCTAAATTTCACCCTTTTTAAATCGATTATGTTTCTTGTAAAAGTCAATTCTCTGAATTATGAACTTTACATTAGTGAAAAAAAATACTAATCGGTTTAAAGATAGTGGCTGTAGAACTGATTCATATAAAAAAATTTTAATTTTCAGGGTTAATTCTTTCATTGATTTTCTATTGTTCTCATCCTTTGATTCATTAGATCCCCACATAGTTTCACACGTGATCTTTAACAAGTCTGATTATATATCAAAACCAAGTGCTAAACCCACAAGTCATAGAGCACTGCTGATATTTTTAATTATTATTACAGCCGATCTAACAAAAGTTTGTATGTACCAGTGGTGAAAAATCAGTATAAAAGAAATTGCATAGGGAATGTCAGTTGGCCCAAGAGATTTTTTTTTTTTTAAATAAGTGTGATAATTTATAATCATTTACTAGTGTGGCAAGGTGGTTCTTGCATTTTTGATTTTTTTTTTTTTCCTGTCATTGAACATCTGCATTTATTTATTACTGGTACATAAGTAATTTTTGTCATTTTGAAAGTCTGTCATGTGTATTGTAAAAAGTGCTAAACCTACAAGGGTCATACAGCACAGGTCCCATGTAAATTAAATTCTAATGTTATGCAAGACATTTAAGGCCACAAACCATTTTAAACCTTTTAACATGACAGGTAGGGCCATATTTTATTTTGTGATTGTAATCTGTTGAACAAATTAGTTTAGTTTTAAATCTTTCCATTGATAAATGGTCACAATATTAAATGTACACAAATCATAATATTTATTTTATGTTTGACTAATAGTAACTGATCTGTCATATTTTTACACTTTGACATGCTAGCCAACTGTGGTATATTAATTTATTACCATGGTGTACTGAGGATAATACTAAGGTCCCATTGTTTACAAACTGGTTATGGATATATTTTGTTAAATAAAAATTTTTTATTTATAATTAGTTTTATTACTTCATAAGCTCCATTCTCCACTGATTTGTTTTAATTTGTGATGATGAAAAGAATGTATGTTGAAAAATTACTTTAAAAAATCAAGGGCCACACAGTGTGCAGGGCAGGGTTTTTTGCTTATTGGGACTTGAGGGTGGAGAATAGGAAATTATAATCAAAACAAACGCTAAACGCGTGCAGGGCAGGAGGAAGCGGGGCATAGGTGGCAAAAGGGGGATGGACAAGTGTGGGTTATGGAGAAACAGCGGGGGCAGGGGAAGTGAAAGGGTAGAGGGCGGGAAAGATTGAGGTAAAAAGGGGGTGGGGGGAGGAAAAGTTTCGAGTTTGTGGAGTAAATCTCGTAAAAAGCAATGAAGAGTCAGGTTTTAAAGGGGGGGCCATCCAAAAAGGGAAGGTAAAAAGCAAAGGGGAGACACGGGAGGTAAACTCTGTGTGCCGTTGATAGGGGGGGGCAGTAACTTTGGGGCTAATCGATACGGAAATTGACACTTCTCACAGGGGTCCCACGAGATACCCATGAGGCGAGTGGGGGCCAATGCAAGGCGGGGGAGAGTAGTCTCCCCAAACCCCCCTGATGCAAGAAGACGGCCCTTAACCTTTTCCGGTTTAAAAGAAAGAAGTTTTTATCGAGTAGAGTTACCAAAGTTGTTTCCCCCAAGGGTGTAAAGGGGGGTAGCACAAGCAAAATAGTCTGGAATGAAACCCCCACTGAAAATTGGGGGGTCATGTTTCTGAACCCCCCGGTGTGTCTGTCTTGCCCTGTACGTCAAATACCAGGGACCCAACAAAAAAGCTATCTTTTGCTTGGTAAGATACGGCATAACCCAAAATGGTAGGAGAACTAGGGGGTGAGGGTATCAAAAATTTTCCGTAAGCCTGTAGGACTAAGGGAGTCTGAAAACCCAAGTGAAACACAGGATAGATGCATCGAATAAGTGCTGCAAGAATGGCATACAATTCAGCAGTAAAAATGCTAGCCGAAGAAGTAAATCCCTTTCCGACGCTGTCCGGAAACTGCTGCAAACCCCACCCGCGAAGACTTAGAGCCACTTGTAAAATGCGATGGGATGAGAATGAGAGTGGAAAATGGTCAAGAAAGAGAGCGGGGGGCCACCGTAGGCAGTTGGGCTTTCAAACAAGGGATTTAGAAAGAACAGATCCGAACAGCTGGAACTTCCCAGGGGTGTAGGGAAAAGGAGTGCTACTGAACAATAAAAGGGGGAACTGAAGGGAAGACGAAAGAAAAGTAGGGAAGAGAGAAGGGGCGAGCAAAAGGGGGGCGAACAAAAGAAGAAAGTCTAATTCCCGGGGACCCTTCATAAATGGAAGGATTGCGGAGATCGTAAGGCACATATAGGAAAACAAGGGCATTAGCAGCGCTGTATAGCCCTTGTGGCTTTAGCGCTTCTTTTTTATTTAAAAAAATAATAATGGGCATCACAGGATCAGACAAGGATGGAAAATTTTGGGAGTTTTATTTTTTTTATTATTTCACACGGGCCCGATTCCCCCAAGGCAGGGGGGCCCGAAAAAGAAAAATTTTCACCATCATTCACCCCATGATGGGGGTTTTTTAGTACTGGAAAATTTAAACCCATGCGTTGTGGCCCAATTGGAAAAAAGGTCGCTCATGCGGGAGAGAAACTGTAATGGGTGCAGTCGCGCCTGCACAAGCAATGCAAATCATCAACATAGAGTGATGCCAAATATTGGAGGAAGAACAGGGGCCCAAAATCTTTTTATAGCAAGGAGAAAAAAAAGTTGTGTAAACACTCCTGAAGACACCTTTTAGCTTGGCAAAGTCCGGGAGAGCCATTATTAACTCAGACATTTCCGTGTTTGTCAGTTTTTAAATTCTTAAGAAAAGGGTATAGATTGCCTCGGAGCCCAAGGGTGGGGTGGGCCAAAATATTATACCTCCAATTTTTTAGCCTTTTTAGGTAAAAAAAATAGGCATAATAGGGTTACACAAAAGGGATTCGAACATACATATCCCAAAGGGAATAAGGGATCTATGGTAGATTGTTATTTCGAAAGCATATGCTAATGGAGAGACTGTTGGGTGTCTCTAAATACAATTTAAACGCGTTTTTCCAGACGTTCCTTCATTTGCAAACTGCATAGTAAGACAATGGGCGTGTGGGAGGCATCTTTTCCCGTAGTACCCGGGTTTCAGAAAGGGAGAACAAGGAGATTTCCAATGGGGGAAAAATCCCTTTTACCAAATAAGTTTTTAAGGGGTTTAAAAGGCGCAAGGGGGTGACTGATGTAAATGTTGTGCATAAATATGAATGTCGCAGGCCCAGCTGCCCATGATTTGGGAAAAAAGAGCGTTCCTCCCGTTCCCGAAGTGTAAAAGGCACATTATACTGTTCTTCTAAGAAGAAAAGCCCGGGGGGACTAATTCTGGCAGACTTTAGGAAAAAAACGAGGGGCATAGAGGAGTCCTGAGAAAAACGGACCAGATGATTGCCAAATTTTAATGGAACATCAAGAGGGTTTGCTACAGTCACCCAAGAGACCTGCATGGAGACCACCCTACGCTTATCAAGGACCCCCTTCGCCCCTTTAAAAACGTAGTGACGCCAAAAAGGATTGCAAAATGATGGGCACCAAGAGGTAAAAAAAAAAGTGGTTAAAATTTTTAACTAGCCACAAAGAAAAAAACCTACTAAAAACATCTATTTTATGAAAACTGATGTTTACGTCAACGGTCCTTACCAAAACAAACAAAACCTTTTTTCGGCTAAGAAAATTACGCTTGCCCAAAAAATCCACATGCTTTGTGAGGGATGGAAAAATCGCAGTTAGGAAAAAAGCCCACTGGGAAAAGATACTTATCTTAAGAACAGACCTTAAAACATTCCCAAGGAGGCTGGACTAACAAATTTAGGTAAAGTGCGATAATACCCATAGTCCCCCGTTTTTGTGTTATATTGTCATAAATTTGTGCCCCCCTAAAATTCAATACCCCAAATACTTTTGATTTTCATTTTTGTATTTTTCCTTCAATTTAAATCTAATTATTTTTCTAATTTTTGTAAAAAAAATTTTATATAAGACCTTATCAATTACAATTGAGTGCTTGTGCCTTTATTATATTTTTAATTAAAAAATTTTTAAACCTAGTCTTCTGCTCATACATAGCAATACCAAATTAAATTATTAGACCTGTGCAGTTATAGTTAGAGAAGGTGCATTTGAATTTGTATTTTTAAATATTATTAACTAAACCTAGTATTACTAAGCTTTTCTAGCTAAATACTAGTCAACCAAATTCCTTTTATTAGACCATAGTGCAATTACTAGTGAAAAGGGGTTATTTTTAATTTGTATTTTTTATTAGTTAAATTCAGTTGTACCATAGCTCATTCTAAACCAATACTACAATACCAAATTCACTAATTAGACCTTAGTGAAATTACTAGTGAAGACATGCTATTTTTAATTTGTATTTTTATATTATTAGATTAAACTATTGTACTATAGCTCATTCTCTAAAAAAACATAGACTCCACAAAAGTATTATTAGACCTTAGGCAATAAAAATGAGAGCCCTTGTTCTATTTTTAATTTGTTTTTTTTATATACTAGTTTATCCCAGTTGTATTTTAAAGTTCTTCCAGCAAACACATGACAACACAATTCATTATTGTAGTGTGACTATACTCTCCATGACCAAAATACTCTAGCTAATCTTGCCCAAAACTTCCTACCACTACAATATCTACAAACCAACACACAACTCAGGATATAAATAACCAAAATTTTAAACCTAAAAGATGTTTGATCACGTTGACCCGATCTAAACCTCCATAATCGGGACACCCAATCAAAACCTATTGGAAATAACTGCCTTTTTTACCAGCTCACAAGCCAGCACACCAAACAATCTAAAAGTCAAAAATCAGTCTTAACCTACAACATAGGTCCTTAAGCAAAACTAGATGACCCCCCAAGCATCCTGAACACAAAAAGACACCCTTCTCCTGCATTATTCTTACTGAACCTGGCTTAAGCGGACACAATAGATTCTACCTCTACCAGGATACACAGAAATTTTCACAACGCGACCAAACCAAGTTGGGGGGAATGAAATCTATTCCCTTAACCAATTATTTGTATTAGCCCCACTTGCTTTAGGATGAATAGGGGGAAAATAATTTTGCAATTTTTTTACTGTAAAAACCTTTAAAACGCCTAAACAAGGGTGCCATTTACCAGATACCCACACAAAACCCCAAAATTTCAGTAAAAAATTAAAGTCACAAATAACAAACAGACAAATGAATAAGCACCCCCTTCTCTTAGGGGAAACCTTCAACATAAACCTTGGCTTACAGAGATCACCTTAACTGTTTTCATAACAAATGAACAACCATTTCCCTCATACCAACAATAACAAAACCCAAAACCAGGCTCACTGAGACAATGCAACCATAATAACCACATATGGCCCAATATACTAGCCCCCCTTAAATCGGGGTAATCCAGATAGCACTACAGACCACACCCTATTTTTCCTCTGAAAAACTTTAGTAAACCACCACTTAATCAACAAAGTCTCATTTAACTCCATGACAGCCTCATAAGGAACACAGCTGACCTAAACGTTGACTGGCCTACAGAATTCTCCAAGGCCAATGGTACTGATGACTGGACAGACATTTTTCTTAACAAATTACTTAGACTATACAAAAAACTTTTTGTCCTATAAAAACAAAACAGACAAAAAAACGGTTTTGGTTGCCCAGGCAACCAGCACCTTTTCAAAAATCCATTGACAAGAAACACCAATATGAAAAGCAAAAACGGCTTAAACACAAAGAATTCTTAAACCCCCACTATTCATCACCTCACCAAATAAAAAAAAAGCCCCAACTAACCCCCCCAGTGATTCAAACACGAAGGAGATATAAAAAAAACCGGGGAAAACCCCCCAATTTCGGGGTTTTCCCAAACAAAAAAAAACCAAAGGGAATTTTCCCCTAACTAAACCTTAAAACACCCTCTCCCCCCCCCAAAAGTAAACACCCCAAACCAAATCAAACCCAAAAAACCCACCCAATCCCAGCCGGGGAACCCCCAGATGGGGTTTTCCCAACCCTATTTGGGCACCAACCGACCCAAAAGGAAGCCCAGATTAAAATCACTTAAAAAAACTGGGGGGAACTTCTTGTCCCACCTTACGACAAGCGAGGGGCCCATGTCCTTTCGCATGCATTTCTTTACTCTTTAACAAGTCACTAAGACTAGCACCTTCCCGAAACACTAAAGATGGCAAGGTTACACCAATACAAAAAGGGTGGTGACCCTACAAGACTTGAACAATATAGGCCAATATCTAACTTACCATTGCATCCAAAATCTTTGAAAACTCGTGCACAGAGACTGTATTCTTTTAAAAAACGCTCAAAACATACTCAACCCCTGCCAATTTGGATTCAGAAAAAAAAAAAAAAGCCTAATGATGCAACAAAAAATGCTAGATCGCTTTACACGCTTGAAAAATAAGGAATATCCACTGGGAATTTTTATTGACCAAGAAAGCTTTTGACACAGAACCACGACTCCACTCCAAAAAATTGTCTTTACGGAAAAAGGGGCCATGCGCTTGCTTATTTCAATTTTAACATTACTAATAGGTATCAGTATGCACCAAAAAAAGACACAGCTAGAAACCGGGGCCACTTGAACGGAGTTCCGCGGGGAAAGTGTCCTTGTCCCCTGCTCTTCCTCAATACATCAATGACCTTCCAAACGTACCCCAACACCTGAAACCCATTCCTTTGTGACACCGATTTTTGTCTCTCTCACCCCCTAACTTGCCCCCCTTTAACCCCCACTGTAAAATGAGGACTGATCAAAATATCGACTTGGATGACACCAATAAACTTACCTTTAAACACTGACAAAAACCCTAAAAAATTATGTTTGGTAGCAAGCAGGAGAGCCAAATTAACATTAAGTTTACAACACTCTAATTACCAAAATAATGGGGGAAAATTCCTAGGCTTTTACTTGAAAAACAACCTAAATTTCAGCACCCATTCCGCATATAACCAAAAAATCCCCAAAACGGTTGGGGATCCTCCCCAAGATCGAAAATACCCGCAAAATCCCCTTCTCCACTATACCACTCACTTATTTATCCAAAACCCCTTATTTGTCTTTGGGGGGATCAACTGCAGAAAAACACACCAAAAGCCAATAATAACCCAAAAAAAAGCTGCAGTAAAATAATCACTAAACCACCCGGAAACCACACCCCCCCCCACTCTTCATAGACCTAAACTTACTCCCTTTTTTAATCCACACTTTTCTTCTCAAAATCTACAGGGGCCCTTAAACTCTAATATCCAAACCCTTACCTGTTTTTAAGGAAAACCCAAAAGGCATCCCCCCCTTTTTAAATTTCCCCTTTTCCCCCCAAACCTTTAAAAAATTAATTATTAAAGGGGCCAAAATCTTCCCCCCGAAACCCAGAACTGCACACATTCATCCCCTTCAAAAAAACCATTTGAAAACTTTCTCCCTGAACCCCTTAAAAACTACACGAATACCCCCTGGGGCAACATCACTGACTCATTTTAAAAAAAAATAATTTTAATTTAAATTAAAAAAATAAACCCAAAAAAACCCCCTACTGGGAAAAAATTTTCTTGGGAAAACAAAAGATTTTCATTCTAAACCAAAATTTTTTTATATTGATAATCCAATAAATAATTTTAAAATTTTCAATTAAGTAAAACTAAAGGGGCCCCCCTGTAATGCTAATTTTTTAAATGGTAAAAACCCTTTAACATTTTAATCATTTAAACCAAAAATAAAACCAAATTTTTTTGAAAAGATTGAATCCAAAAGAAAAAATTTGAATTTAATTTAATTAAAAATTTCCCCCCGGGGTAGAAAAGGGGAGGAAGAAAATTTCCACCCA
>NC_069447.1:30677812-30687812 GCF_026875155.1 Cherax quadricarinatus | reverse complement strand
CTCCTTTGGCCACCATCCCTGGAATCCGAAAGGCGGCCACCAGAGATACACCCGTCGCCCAAAAGGACCCCCGGAATACCTGGAGTTTACCTGGAGAGTGTTCCGGGGGTCAACGCCCCCGTGGCCCGGTCTGTGACCACGCCTCCTGGTGGATCAGAGCCTGACAACCAGGCTGTTACTGCTGGCTGCACACAATCCAACGTACGAGCCACAGCCCAGCTGGTCAGGTACCAACTTTAGGTGCTTGTCCAGTGCCTGCCTGCTTGAAGACAGCCAGGGGTCTATTGGTAATCCCCCTTATGTATGCTTGGAGGCAGTTACCGGAGAGGGAACGGGATATCCCCAGGTGATCCAGATTCCATGGCAAACTACAACCACCGCCAAGAACCTCAACAGAATGGGATTGACCCCGGTATCTTACCCCTACCTAGGAACCAGTAGGCCTGTGGGAAGAATCCCCAAAGGCCAAAAAAAGAAGGGAAAAGGGAGGGATGGGGGGGGGGAGGAGGAAAGGGAAAAGGGGAGGATGGGATAGGAAGGGGGGGTTGGGGGTAATTTGGTTTTTCCCCGAGAAGGAGACCAAAAGGCTAATCTTCAGCCGGAGCCCTTCACCACGCCAAGGGGTCCCCCCTTTAAGAGGGGAAGGATAAGGGAGTTCAATGGCAGAAACCTTTGAGGAGAGAAACGAGGGGCATAGATGGAGCCCTCGGGAAATACAGGACCAGATGTGTGCCAAGTTCAATGGCAACGTCGAGGAGGGTTTGCTATATAACACCAGTGACCCGTAAGAACAGGAAGCCGGGGTCAGGAGAGTATTTACCAATCAATTTACCTCACTTTTTTCCAGCCTGCACTCATAGAAGAAGCCAGAGGTGATGGTGGAAACAGTCTCGCCAAATAACCCAACAGTGCGTTTAGCTTCACGGATGACACGGCGAGCGATCGCACGCTTCTGCTTAAAATCAACAAGTCTCTCAGCGGTTCTATTGTACCCGGTAACCTGCCCATGCAGCAGTTTCAACGTACTGCACGAGACGAGCAGGCAGGAGGACCACCAAGGCCGCACTTCTGAGAATGCCTGCCTGAGGTTTGGGGGTATAGAATGAGAAGTGCGGTTATAAATGATGTCGAGAAGATGTTGTAGGAGACTTCATCAATGGAGGATGAGAAGGAACTCACTAAAAAGCAGTGAGTGATACGAGTAAAGTCCCAATTTGCCCGACAATTGCCAGCGAGGCTACGGAAAGGTGGTGACTAGGAAGGGAGAAGTAAGAATGATCGGAAAATGATCGTGTCATGGTAAGTCTGGTAGAACAGACCAGGTGAAGTTTGTGCAGTGGAGGAAGAGAAGACTGATAGATCGATGACAAGGAGCGAGTATGAGTACGAGAGAATCAAATGGGTGTGGAGTACCCGTATTTAAACATGGAGTGGGGTTGAAGAGGCAAGAAAAGCCTCCAACTGAATGCCACGTGAAGTCACAATGAGGACCCCCCCAGGAGGAAATGGTGGGCATTAAAATCACCAAGTAACAGAAGTGGTGGTGGTAGGATTTGAAAAAAGAAAGGCAAAGTCTGGGGCTGATTAGAAAATGCTCAGAAGGAGAGAGATATATTTGAACACCCCATTGTAAAACCACTGATTCAAAGTGGATACGGGCATGAGTGTAATGCAGCGAGGTATGGACAATATAGTTGACAGTACGGAATTCATTGACGTAGAAGAAGGGCTCTTTCATTAAGGTTCCATCTGAGAAAGGATCGAAGAAATACATAAATTATAGCCTGATGATAGGTAGGGAGGAATACAGCCGAGGTTAATTTTGTCTTGTAAGCATGCACCAACAGGGGAAAACCTGGAAAGCAACATCTGAAGCTCACCCGATTACCTGAGGCGCGGAATTATTCACTGTAAATAGGACAATGTTTGGCGATGAAGAAAATATCAGGTATCTGTAGGTAAAAAGGCACCTATGGGAACTAGAGGGGTTAGAAAAAGTCAACGTCGTGGTGGCATTGGAAGATGTTCAAGTAGCGATGGATACGGAGGTTGCGAAGATTGGGGTTGTGATGATGGAGGAGAGGGTAGTGAAGGGAACAGGAAAGTGAATCAGGTGTCATTGACATGGTTTAGTATTGCAAATTCTATTCTGAAAGGGCTTCAAGTGTTTCCTGAATCAGATGTATGGGAAACCATACTTGGAGATTTGAGGAGGAGGGTGAGTAAAGATGGGACAGTAATGGACTGTACCAAAGTAGAGGGGGGAGGGGATAAAGTGTAAGGGGATGGAGATGAAGTGTAGGGGGGGGACAGAAGATGGTAGAACCTGGAGGTGACTGACAAGAGGGAGAAGAAACTTGGGAGGGGACGGGGGTGGAAGGCATAGTACGAGGAGGAGGGTGAATCTCCACATTGTAATAGAGCCATGAGAGAGGGGATGAAACTTGGTTACAGAGGACTGGAAAGGTAAAGTGTTGGAGGGTGGAAGAGGCGGATGGAAGGGGCAAAGAAGAATTTGAGCCAATGTGGATTTTTTGGGCTTCTGAGTAGAGGGGCGATTGGTATTAGTGTCGTACGTGGTCTCTGTTCGATTAATGGGGATTGTGAGGAGGACGCGGAAAGCGAAGATGTGAGAACAGACTGAGTTGTAGTCGGACCGTCAGAAGCCAAGGACAGCAAAAGGATTAGATGCCGTAGTGGTATGGGGAGGGGGTAACAACAGAGGGGCTGCAGAAGATGGGACCCCAGAAGTGTGGGGAACGTTTTGGAAACACGAGAATAAGAAACACGGGGTAGTCTCCTTGGTGGCGGAGATGAGTAAACTGCCCATTCGCATAAGGGAGACCCTTCTGCCTCTGAGGCAACGGATTTCCGTTCATTTAAGTAGACCTGGCAACGGCGGGATGTCACGAAGGTTGGCTCATCTACAATTAGGGCATAGATGGAGGTTGACTGCAAGATGTATTAGAATGGTCGTCGTGCACCACAGACTGGGCATTCGGCCATGAAGATCTGCTAATATTTCGCTGGGTGCCAAAACGCCAGCAATTTCTACATTGTTGCGGGTGTTGGTATCACTTTCGAACTTTGTAACCGATGTCCGCGACCATTTACAGAGGACGGGAGTTCTGGCTGTCAAAGTTAAACGAAGCCACATTGCCAAGGGTAACGTCTCCGCCCCGGGCAAGGAAGAAAAAGACATAAAGTGTATTCTTTGAGGATTGGGAGATACTGGGTTCCAGCTGTTTCATAAATTGTCATTGACAACATGACTGGAAATACTGTTGGACTTTGGTTATGGGCAGAATGACGTACCACTACAAGATTGAGAAAAGATGTTTTTTTTCATAGTGATAGGAGTAGTATCGCTATTCGAAAGGAGTGAAATGATCATGAGCATTGGGTATTATTATTATTACACTCAAGGGGGGAAGCGTAAACCGGCAGGTTTATCAGCGCCTGGGGGGGGGGGGGGGATATGTGGGAAGGCATTCAGGCCTTAATTTGGGGAACTGAGTGTGAGCAAGGACCAATTCCCCTAAATAAGAGCCCTCATCCAACATCAAGGATCCTTCTTGAGGGGGATGAGCTTGGGTAGCATTCTGGACAGTGACGATGGCGTACCGCTCTTGAGAGAGTGGAAATGAAATATCTCTGGCAACATGACCGCAGGAGCGCTTTGGCAATACGATGGTCAGAAAGGTAGCAGAAGAAGAAGTTGGTGGGGGCTCTTAAAAGTAAGAATTTAGTCCATTTGTGTGGTCCGAAAAAAACCGAGCGTGAGGAGATGGAGTGTTGACGTGTCGGTGTTATCCGATGTAGAAGGGGGAATGGGGTACGACGGAGCATCATCAGGAGATTGATCGTTGGCGGGTTTTAGGAGTAGGACCGGAGTTGGTCCGGCAGGGAAATGGGTGGGCGATTCGAAATATTGCCGTTACGTAGAGGGAGAAGCCCGGAAGATAGTCATGGAAGCAGACGGAGTTCAGACAAATCGATGGTGTGTCAGTCGAAGCCCTGGTTACCTGAAGCGGGTGAGGGAAATAGCACCAGCAAGAAGGTACAGGGGATCAGGAAGTGTCCGAAGGAGTGGTTCTAAACATCAAGGCAGGGTCAGAATGGGTGTGCGGTATCAGGAAAGGGGCCCGGGGTAGTGGTTTCATGGACTAGGGCTGCCATGGTTAGGTTTACTCCTGTGCTTTTGTTTTTAAGAAAAAAAAAAGTAAAGATAGAAATAAATAATAAAAATAGAATAAAAAAAGGGGTGGGAGGTGAGCGGGGAGGAATAGTTCCAGGAGGAATGAAAGGGCCAGAAATCCCCCTACGCCCCACATGAGGACTCGACCCACCGCTGAGCTTAGCGCAGATTAGCTGCATGGAAACCCGTTGCCAATACCCTACCTTCATGCCAGTAAAACAGCAAATTGGGATTGCAACCTCAACATCTGCCGAGCTACCTGGTGGACAAGAAGGGGCGGCCGGATATCGCCACAAATGCATACCTCCTTCAGCCCACCACCCCCGGAATCCGAAAGGTGGCTTCCAGAAGATAACACCCGTCGCCCAAAAGACACCCAAAGCTTCTCCGGGGTACCGTGAGAGGGATCGGGGGAAATCCCTGGCATATCGATTCCACGGCAAACTACGCCACCGCCAATGAAACCTCAACGGAATGGGATGGGACCCCGGCTGTCCTTTCCTGCCTAGGACTAGCGCGCTGTGGGGAGAAATCACGAAGGCTAAAAAGAGGAAGGGCAAAGGGGCAGGGGTGAGGAGGAGGAGGAGAAATGGAAAAAGGGGAGGATGGGGAGGATGGGATAGGGGAGGGGAGAATGGGGGGAGTAATTAGGTTCGGTCTGAGGAAGTAGTCCGACAGGGCTAATTCTCAGACCATGGCCTCTTCACCACGCCATGGAGCCCCCCTTGAAGCGGTGGCAACATCTAGTGGGTTTGCTTATCTACACCGGCAACCGCAAGAACAGGAGCCGGGTCTGCGAGAATATTTACCACTCAGTTTTCGTACTTTTTTCCGGACTGCACTCAGGAGCAGAGGTGTTGGTGGAGACGATCTCGCCAGCAAAGTGCGTTTAGCGTCACGGATGGACACGGCGTGCGATCGCCATGCTCTGTTTAAAATCAAGGAGTTGCCTCTGTGGTTCTATTGTACCGGTACCTGCCCCAGCAGCGCGTTTCCAAACGTCTATGCACGAGCACATGCAGGGAGACCACCAAGGCACGCATTTCTGAGAATGTCTGCCCGAAGTTTGGGGTAAGAATGAGAAGCTGCCGGTGAAAACGGTGAGACGAGAAGAGGTTGGTAAAAGCTCTGATGGAGGTCCAAAGAAGGAGTCTTTAAAAATCAGTTAGGTGTGAGTAAAGCGTTCACCAATTTGCCCGATTAAATTGCAGCCGCTATGGGGTGCGAAGACGGTGGCGAATATGAAGGGGAGTAAGAATGATTGGCAATGATCATGTCATGTAAGTACCGGTGAATCAGACCAAGTGAAGTCTAATGCGGGCGGAGGAAAGAGCAGATGAGAGATCAGATGCAAGTGAGTATGAGTCCGAGGATCAAAATGGGTAGTGAGTCCTGTATTTATAAAACTTGGAGGGGGGGTAGCAAGGGAAAAAGCCTCTAACTGAATTCCTCGGGAAATCACAGTGAGACCCCCCCCAGAGGAAAATGGTGGGCATTAAAATCGCCAAGTAAACTGGAATCGGTGGCGGTTAATGATGAAACAAGGAAGGGCAAAATCCGGAATAGATAATGCCCGTGGGAAGGAGAGAGATATAAAGACCAGAGGTTATAACCACTATGTAAGTGGATACGGGCCTGCTGTTGTATGCAGCGAAGTATGAAAAATAGCTGATGGTACGGCAATATCAGATAGGGAGAAGATGGGCACTTTCCATTATTGGTCCCATCAGGAAAAGGATCTTTGAAAGTTTACATAAATTTTTAGCCGGAGATGTGAGAAATAACAGCAGAGTGTAATTTTGGTTTTCCTGTAAGCACAACACCAACAGGGGGGCAAAATGGGAGAGCAACATCTGAAGCTCACCGATTACCCGAGGCCGCGTATATACCATGTAATTCGGCCATGAAGTGGCACATGATAAAGATACCGATAATTCACAGGTAAGGGGTCCTCTGGAACTAGTAAGGATTAGAAAAGTCCACATGCGGAGGCAGTGGGGGAAAACGTTCAAAGCAGCTGAAGGAACGGTGCGCTGTGGAAGAAAGGAGTTTTGTGCAGATGGAGCAGATTATTATTATAATAAGGGGAAGCGCTAATCCCGGAGGTTTATACAGCGCCTGGGGGGGGGATGTGGAAGGCATTCTGGTTAATTTCGGGGAACTGGAGCACAGATCCAATTCCTAAATCAAGATCCCCTCACCAACATCAAGGAACCTTCCTTGTGGGGCAGATGGGCAGAGGAGAGAGAAAGAGCGGAAAGTGGATCAGTGTCCATTAATGGTTTTTGGTTCTCTGCAAATATATTCAGAGGAGATTGCTTCAAGTGTTTCGGCGGAATTCAGAGATGTCGTCTATGGGAGACAATATTGGAATGGTTTGGGGGAGGATGACCGAGTAATGATTGGAAACTGTATTGGACTGTACCAAGGTAGGGTGGGGGGGCGGAAAGGGTGGAGGGAACTGGAGAAAGAGGAAGTGTGGCAGGGGACAGGAAGAGGCAGGAACCGGGGAGGTGGCAGTAGAGGAAGAAACCCTTGGTGGAAACAGGGGAGGAAGGTACATTACGAGGAGGAGGGTGAACCTCTGCACTTGTAACTGAGCCAGTGAGAGGGGAAGAACCAGGGACAGAGACAGGGAGGGAAAATGAGGAGGTGGAAGGATGGGTAGGAGGTGTTTAACGGACCTTTTTTTGACTTTTGAGACAGTAGAGGGACGTTGGGAGGTTGTGTCGTACGAGGTCTCGTCGTACTGAGGCTTGTGAGAGAACTTCGAAAGAAGCCGAGATTAGACTGAGGCGTTTGTTGAAGTAGGGACCGTCTGAGCCGAGGATCAGCAAAAGGTTTAGATACAGGAGTGATTATGGGAGAGGTAACACTGGAGGTGGGTGTAGAAAGATGGGATACCAGATGTGGGGGGACATTGAAACACGGGAATAAGAAACCCGTGGAGTCTCCCTCGGAGGGCGGAGATTGAGAAAATTGCCTCTGGCATTAAGGGTGAACCTCCTGTCTCTTTGAGGTAACGGATTTCCCGCCTCGTTTAAAAGACCTGACTACGGCTGTGACGTACGAAGGGGTGAGCTCATGACAGTTAGGCATGAGGGCAGATCGATGCAAGACGTATATTAGAATGGTCATCGGCACCACAGACTGGGCATTCGGCGATAGATCTGCAAATTTTCGCTGGATGGCCATAATACGCCAGCAATTTCTACACGTTGTGGTGCGCAGGGATCCCTTTCGAACTTGAACCGATGTCTGCTATATAAAACTGAGGATGAGGAGTTCTCGGCATCTGTCAAAAGTTTAAAAACGAGCCACCATTGCTAGGGTTCGTCTCGCCTCGGGCAGGAAGAAACGTAGTGTCTACCTTGTGGATTGGGAGACCTTGAGTTCCTGCTGTTCAAGATGTCAGTGCCACATGTCTGGATATTTTGTTTGAACTATGGTATGGGGCAGGCAGGAAAAATGAAGGTACCCACTACAGAATTGAGGGAATGGTTGTTTTCAAGAGTGACAGGAACTGTATCGATATGGGAAAGACGAGAGGCTCATGGAGCCTGGGTAGCTTTCTGTACGGTATGAATGCGCGTACCGCTCTTAAGAGCATTGAAAGATATCTTTAACCAAATGGGTAGGAGGGTGCCTTGCCAATACTTATGGTCAGAAAGATAGGCTCATGTAGAGGAAGTTGGTCGTAAAGTGAAGAATTAAGTCCATCTGTTCAGTCTGAATCTGAGCGTAGGAAATGTAGTGAAGGACGTGTCGATCGTTTCTGTGAAGAACGAAGAAGGTGGATGAAGTATATCAGCAGGCAATTGTCGTTGGCCCGGTTTAGGCGTGGGACAGAGCTGTTGGTTGCGTGAAGGTGTCTGCGTTGGAAAAATTGCTGCACCGTATAGTTAGAGGGAGAGGCGGAAGCATAGTAGTGGAGAGCGAAGGTCCGATAAAGCGAAGGAGTCTGTCGACGGCCTCAGTTCCTGAAGGCGGGTGAGGCAAACAGCACCGGCAATAGGTAGAGGCTGAGGAAAGTCTGAAGAGTGGTCCAAAGAAGAGGTGGGTCAGGAACGGGTAGCGGTATCAAGAAGGTCCCTGGGGGTGGGGGGCGGAGCGGGGGGGTACCAGGTTCATGTGACTAGGGTGCCATGGTTAGGTTACTTTTCGTTTGTTTTAAGAAAAAAAAAAAAAAAAGGAAGGAATAAAAAAAAAAAAAAAAGGGGGGGGGGACCGGGGAGGGATAGTTCTAGGAGGAATGGGGAAAACGGGCCCCTAGAAGAACCACCCAGGGCCTCAGAACCCCAGAACCTCCAGGACCGGCACCAGCAGAACCAGATAACCCCCAGGAGACCTACCAGCACCCAGAAACCCAGCCAGAACAGAACCTGCAGAACACGCAGAAAGAACAGAACCAGAACCACAGAACAGTCCCCCAGAAATCCTCCTCCGCGCCCAAGGGACCTCAGCACCGCGAGTAGCGCAGATGCAGCATGGAAACACCGCTGTGCAATACCTACCCATCCTGCTAGTAAACTAACAATCCAGGTTTAAGGAACCTCACATCTGCCGAGCTACCTCGGTGGACATTAAGATGTGAGTGCGGCCGGATATCCACCACAAGCAATACCTCCTTCGGCCACCACCCGGAATCCGAAAAAGGTGGGCTTCCACGAGATACACTCGTCGCCGTAAGACACCCAAAGCTTACTCCGGGATACCGGAGAGGGATGGGGACATACCTCAAGGCGAATCTAGATTCCACGGCATAACTACGCCACCGCTAAGAACCTCAACGGAATGGGATGGACCCCGGTATCCTTTCCCCTACCACTAGGGAACTAGCTGCGCCTGTGGGAGGAAATCCCAAAGGACCATACGAGGGAAGGGCAATAGGAGGGGTGGGGAGGAGTGGAAAGGAAAAAGGGGAGGAGGATGGGGTATGGATGGGATTAGGGGAGGGGAGTGGGGGGGTTAATTAGGTTCTGTCCGAGGAAGAACCGATAGGTCTAATTCCTCAGGACAAGGCATCTTCACCACACCAAAGGGAGCCCCCTTGAAGAGGTTAGCAATAGGAACCATTGTATATACAATTGGCGTTAACTTCTACACCTACCTGTTCGTGTTGGAGTCCACGGATAGTCTTAAGCCCACTTTTCGTTTAATCTAGCGACCTTCCCAACGCATCTGAACTTAAACCAGTTTTATTTGCAGACCACTAACGTCTCTCTGCCCTAAACCCAATTATAGCTAGACTAAAAGCTTAAAAATATTACGAGACTATTACCATCAAAAAACTTTTCTCTCAATATAGAATCATACATAATTAATGTATTTGTTAAGTTTTCAAATGTACAGCTAATATTGATAAATGGTTCACCCATTCAGTGGGGAAATTTCCATGGTCTCCACCTTGACGGCAGTCAAATTTCCAGCCCACTACATCATATATCCAGTCGCCCTAAACAGTAGGCATCCTTTCAGAGATAACGGTACTATGTACCCCCCCCCCCCCAAATCAAGCTCTTCTTGCTATTTACCTGCTTACCCTTACCCTCACCCATGATATTTGTGAAGGAGGCTCAACCACAACAAATCACCTTAAACGTTTTATTATCCCAAAAAAGCTGCTATGCGGATTGAGTACGATACTCCTGTACTAGGTCAACATACTCTCCTGCTTTCTTCTCTGATATAAAAATGCTAGTGAGATGGGTTGTTAGCAAAGGCATTTCGAATGTATGTATCAAGTGTAGGAAGGGGGTCTTAACCAGTAGTGGTGCCTTTGCAAAAGCCATATTGGCGAGG
>NC_069447.1:30632812-30672812 GCF_026875155.1 Cherax quadricarinatus | reverse complement strand
TACGTCGACATGACCAGGGAACCCCAAACAAAAACAATTCTTTATGTTTGGTAGAGATACGGTTGTTAGTCCATAAGTTGGATTTCGGAGAACTAGGGGATTGAGATGTATCAAATTTTGTATAGCCGGTAGCGCACTAAGGGAGTCTGAAGACTACTAAAATTGGATGTCAAGGCATAGATGCGATACGTATAAGTGCTGCTGCAAGAATGGCATAAGTTCAGCAGTAAAATGCTAGTGAAGAGATAGTAAATGCCCTCGTACGACGCTGTCCGGAAACACTGCTGCGAATCCGACGCCGTTCTGAAGAACTTAGCGGCCATACTGTGTAACAGCGGTGGCATGAGAATGGAGTGGAAGTGATCAAGAAAAAGATCGAGCGGGAAAGGAAGCCACTGTGGCAGTTGAGCTTTCGAGCAAGGGAGTGAGAAAGAACAGACCCGAACAGGATGGAACTTCCCCAGGGGGAGTGTAGTGAAAGTGATGATGCTACTGAAAACATATAAAGGTGGTAACTGAAGGGAAGACATGAGTGAATGTAGGCGGAAGAGAAAAGGGACGGAGCAAACAGGGGCGGCGAACGATTAAAGAATTTCTACTAATAGCGGTGACCTTTCTATAAATGGAAGGAATTGTGTTGATCGTGTGAGAGCGTACATAGTAACGGAAGGCAATGGGCATCACGGCGATCAGACAAGGATGGAACATTTGCTTCTGTATAGAGGCTCTTCAACAGGGGAAGAGCGAAAAAAAGCAACCAAGGCACAACGTAAGCTTGGTGATGGATAGAGTAAGGCTAGAGAGAGTAGCAGGAGAGGCCGCAAACGCAGAATAAATCTCGGTCGCCATAATCGAGTTTCGATAAAACGAGGCTGAATGTAGGCGAAGCAGAGATCGACGAGCAGCTCCCCAGGATAAGATGAGCAAGGGTTTTTAAGAAGGTTAGCCGGCTGTGACAAGTTGCCTTCAGAGAGGTTATGTTGAGGTTTCCAGGTTAACCGACGGTCTAAAGAGTAGGCCTAGAAACCTGACTGTATCACGATTCGGGGATACGGCGAAGCATAGAGATACAAAGCGATGATCTGGAGATAGATAACAGAGCGTCTAGTGAAAGTAATTTGGTGCGTTTTGGTAACCTTGAAAATTTAAACCCATGTGTGGTGGCCCAAGGTGGAAACACGGTTCGACCGCCATTGCTGGGAGAGAAGAAAACTGCATTTAGGGGACAGTCAGCGCCTGCACCAAGCAAATAGCGACAGTCATCCAACAAAAGAGTGATGGACCAAATATTGGGTGGAAGAACAGAGGCCAAATCATTTATAGCAAGGAGAAAAAGCTGTTGTGCTTAGAACACATCCCTGAGGGGACACCTTCAGCTTGGTCGACGTCGCGGGGGGAAAGAACATTATTGGATGAACACGAATGTCTGTCAGTTAAAAATTTGTATGGAAGGGATGGTAGCTTGTCGAGAGGCCTAGGAATGGGCCTGGGCCAAATATTATACCTCCAAGTTGTGTCATATGCCTTCTCAACGGTCATAATATTGGGCATATAATCTGAGTGATTATTCGCAAAGGCATGACCG
Organism: Cherax quadricarinatus; assembly: GCF_026875155.1. NCBI lineage: Eukaryota > Metazoa > Arthropoda > Malacostraca > Decapoda > Parastacidae > Cherax > Cherax quadricarinatus. Next base: position 30,671,227 of record NC_069447.1, on the reverse strand, counting down.
AAACTACGTTTCCTAAGCGTGAAAGGGGTCTATGGTAGTAGAACGACCTACGAAAGCCATTATTGACTGCGGAGTGATGTTGTGAGTCTCTAAATACCTCTTATACGTCGATTTACGAGGCTTCCATCACTTGCAAACTTGCACTTGTAAGAGCGATGGGGCGGATATGGGAGGCATCATGGCCTGGTAGTACCCGGTGGCGCTAATGGGAGAACAATGGCAGATTTCCACAGCTGGGGAAGACTCCTTGTGCCCACAATCAGATTGAAGAGGTGTAGAGGAACTACAAGGGCCTGACCGATGTAAATGTTGTAAACTTACGAATTTGATGTCTCCAGGGACCCAGCTTGGCTGATGATCGGCATAGTGAGAGCGTTTGCCTCCAGTCTTGAAGTGTTTAAAAGGCTCATTATACTGTTCTTCTCGATTGAGAAGAAAAGTCCAGGTTACTTAACTCTCTGGCAGAAACCTTTGAGGAGAGAAACGAGGGGCATAGATGGAGCCCTCGGGAAATACAGGACCAGATGTGTGCCAAGTTCAATGGCAACGTCGAGGAGGGTTTGCTATATAACACCAGTGACCCGTAAGAACAGGAAGCCGGGGTCAGGAGAGTATTTACCAATCAATTTACCTCACTTTTTTCCAGCCTGCACTCATAGAAGAAGCCAGAGGTGATGGTGGAAACAGTCTCGCCAAATAACCCAACAGTGCGTTTAGCTTCACGGATGACACGGCGAGCGATCGCACGCTTCTGCTTAAAATCAACAAGTCTCTCAGCGGTTCTATTGTACCCGGTAACCTGCCCATGCAGCAGTTTCAACGTACTGCACGAGACGAGCAGGCAGGAGGACCACCAAGGCCGCACTTCTGAGAATGCCTGCCTGAGGTTTGGGGGTATAGAATGAGAAGTGCGGTTATAAATGATGTCGAGAAGATGTTGTAGGAGACTTCATCAATGGAGGATGAGAAGGAACTCACTAAAAAGCAGTGAGTGATACGAGTAAAGTCCCAATTTGCCCGACAATTGCCAGCGAGGCTACGGAAAGGTGGTGACTAGGAAGGGAGAAGTAAGAATGATCGGAAAATGATCGTGTCATGGTAAGTCTGGTAGAACAGACCAGGTGAAGTTTGTGCAGTGGAGGAAGAGAAGACTGATAGATCGATGACAAGGAGCGAGTATGAGTACGAGAGAATCAAATGGGTGTGGAGTACCCGTATTTAAACATGGAGTGGGGTTGAAGAGGCAAGAAAAGCCTCCAACTGAATGCCACGTGAAGTCACAATGAGGACCCCCCCAGGAGGAAATGGTGGGCATTAAAATCACCAAGTAACAGAAGTGGTGGTGGTAGGATTTGAAAAAAGAAAGGCAAAGTCTGGGGCTGATTAGAAAATGCTCAGAAGGAGAGAGATATATTTGAACACCCCATTGTAAAACCACTGATTCAAAGTGGATACGGGCATGAGTGTAATGCAGCGAGGTATGGACAATATAGTTGACAGTACGGAATTCATTGACGTAGAAGAAGGGCTCTTTCATTAAGGTTCCATCTGAGAAAGGATCGAAGAAATACATAAATTATAGCCTGATGATAGGTAGGGAGGAATACAGCCGAGGTTAATTTTGTCTTGTAAGCATGCACCAACAGGGGAAAACCTGGAAAGCAACATCTGAAGCTCACCCGATTACCTGAGGCGCGGAATTATTCACTGTAAATAGGACAATGTTTGGCGATGAAGAAAATATCAGGTATCTGTAGGTAAAAAGGCACCTATGGGAACTAGAGGGGTTAGAAAAAGTCAACGTCGTGGTGGCATTGGAAGATGTTCAAGTAGCGATGGATACGGAGGTTGCGAAGATTGGGGTTGTGATGATGGAGGAGAGGGTAGTGAAGGGAACAGGAAAGTGAATCAGGTGTCATTGACATGGTTTAGTATTGCAAATTCTATTCTGAAAGGGCTTCAAGTGTTTCCTGAATCAGATGTATGGGAAACCATACTTGGAGATTTGAGGAGGAGGGTGAGTAAAGATGGGACAGTAATGGACTGTACCAAAGTAGAGGGGGGAGGGGATAAAGTGTAAGGGGATGGAGATGAAGTGTAGGGGGGGGACAGAAGATGGTAGAACCTGGAGGTGACTGACAAGAGGGAGAAGAAACTTGGGAGGGGACGGGGGTGGAAGGCATAGTACGAGGAGGAGGGTGAATCTCCACATTGTAATAGAGCCATGAGAGAGGGGATGAAACTTGGTTACAGAGGACTGGAAAGGTAAAGTGTTGGAGGGTGGAAGAGGCGGATGGAAGGGGCAAAGAAGAATTTGAGCCAATGTGGATTTTTTGGGCTTCTGAGTAGAGGGGCGATTGGTATTAGTGTCGTACGTGGTCTCTGTTCGATTAATGGGGATTGTGAGGAGGACGCGGAAAGCGAAGATGTGAGAACAGACTGAGTTGTAGTCGGACCGTCAGAAGCCAAGGACAGCAAAAGGATTAGATGCCGTAGTGGTATGGGGAGGGGGTAACAACAGAGGGGCTGCAGAAGATGGGACCCCAGAAGTGTGGGGAACGTTTTGGAAACACGAGAATAAGAAACACGGGGTAGTCTCCTTGGTGGCGGAGATGAGTAAACTGCCCATTCGCATAAGGGAGACCCTTCTGCCTCTGAGGCAACGGATTTCCGTTCATTTAAGTAGACCTGGCAACGGCGGGATGTCACGAAGGTTGGCTCATCTACAATTAGGGCATAGATGGAGGTTGACTGCAAGATGTATTAGAATGGTCGTCGTGCACCACAGACTGGGCATTCGGCCATGAAGATCTGCTAATATTTCGCTGGGTGCCAAAACGCCAGCAATTTCTACATTGTTGCGGGTGTTGGTATCACTTTCGAACTTTGTAACCGATGTCCGCGACCATTTACAGAGGACGGGAGTTCTGGCTGTCAAAGTTAAACGAAGCCACATTGCCAAGGGTAACGTCTCCGCCCCGGGCAAGGAAGAAAAAGACATAAAGTGTATTCTTTGAGGATTGGGAGATACTGGGTTCCAGCTGTTTCATAAATTGTCATTGACAACATGACTGGAAATACTGTTGGACTTTGGTTATGGGCAGAATGACGTACCACTACAAGATTGAGAAAAGATGTTTTTTTTCATAGTGATAGGAGTAGTATCGCTATTCGAAAGGAGTGAAATGATCATGAGCATTGGGTATTATTATTATTACACTCAAGGGGGGAAGCGTAAACCGGCAGGTTTATCAGCGCCTGGGGGGGGGGGGGGGATATGTGGGAAGGCATTCAGGCCTTAATTTGGGGAACTGAGTGTGAGCAAGGACCAATTCCCCTAAATAAGAGCCCTCATCCAACATCAAGGATCCTTCTTGAGGGGGATGAGCTTGGGTAGCATTCTGGACAGTGACGATGGCGTACCGCTCTTGAGAGAGTGGAAATGAAATATCTCTGGCAACATGACCGCAGGAGCGCTTTGGCAATACGATGGTCAGAAAGGTAGCAGAAGAAGAAGTTGGTGGGGGCTCTTAAAAGTAAGAATTTAGTCCATTTGTGTGGTCCGAAAAAAACCGAGCGTGAGGAGATGGAGTGTTGACGTGTCGGTGTTATCCGATGTAGAAGGGGGAATGGGGTACGACGGAGCATCATCAGGAGATTGATCGTTGGCGGGTTTTAGGAGTAGGACCGGAGTTGGTCCGGCAGGGAAATGGGTGGGCGATTCGAAATATTGCCGTTACGTAGAGGGAGAAGCCCGGAAGATAGTCATGGAAGCAGACGGAGTTCAGACAAATCGATGGTGTGTCAGTCGAAGCCCTGGTTACCTGAAGCGGGTGAGGGAAATAGCACCAGCAAGAAGGTACAGGGGATCAGGAAGTGTCCGAAGGAGTGGTTCTAAACATCAAGGCAGGGTCAGAATGGGTGTGCGGTATCAGGAAAGGGGCCCGGGGTAGTGGTTTCATGGACTAGGGCTGCCATGGTTAGGTTTACTCCTGTGCTTTTGTTTTTAAGAAAAAAAAAAGTAAAGATAGAAATAAATAATAAAAATAGAATAAAAAAAGGGGTGGGAGGTGAGCGGGGAGGAATAGTTCCAGGAGGAATGAAAGGGCCAGAAATCCCCCTACGCCCCACATGAGGACTCGACCCACCGCTGAGCTTAGCGCAGATTAGCTGCATGGAAACCCGTTGCCAATACCCTACCTTCATGCCAGTAAAACAGCAAATTGGGATTGCAACCTCAACATCTGCCGAGCTACCTGGTGGACAAGAAGGGGCGGCCGGATATCGCCACAAATGCATACCTCCTTCAGCCCACCACCCCCGGAATCCGAAAGGTGGCTTCCAGAAGATAACACCCGTCGCCCAAAAGACACCCAAAGCTTCTCCGGGGTACCGTGAGAGGGATCGGGGGAAATCCCTGGCATATCGATTCCACGGCAAACTACGCCACCGCCAATGAAACCTCAACGGAATGGGATGGGACCCCGGCTGTCCTTTCCTGCCTAGGACTAGCGCGCTGTGGGGAGAAATCACGAAGGCTAAAAAGAGGAAGGGCAAAGGGGCAGGGGTGAGGAGGAGGAGGAGAAATGGAAAAAGGGGAGGATGGGGAGGATGGGATAGGGGAGGGGAGAATGGGGGGAGTAATTAGGTTCGGTCTGAGGAAGTAGTCCGACAGGGCTAATTCTCAGACCATGGCCTCTTCACCACGCCATGGAGCCCCCCTTGAAGCGGTGGCAACATCTAGTGGGTTTGCTTATCTACACCGGCAACCGCAAGAACAGGAGCCGGGTCTGCGAGAATATTTACCACTCAGTTTTCGTACTTTTTTCCGGACTGCACTCAGGAGCAGAGGTGTTGGTGGAGACGATCTCGCCAGCAAAGTGCGTTTAGCGTCACGGATGGACACGGCGTGCGATCGCCATGCTCTGTTTAAAATCAAGGAGTTGCCTCTGTGGTTCTATTGTACCGGTACCTGCCCCAGCAGCGCGTTTCCAAACGTCTATGCACGAGCACATGCAGGGAGACCACCAAGGCACGCATTTCTGAGAATGTCTGCCCGAAGTTTGGGGTAAGAATGAGAAGCTGCCGGTGAAAACGGTGAGACGAGAAGAGGTTGGTAAAAGCTCTGATGGAGGTCCAAAGAAGGAGTCTTTAAAAATCAGTTAGGTGTGAGTAAAGCGTTCACCAATTTGCCCGATTAAATTGCAGCCGCTATGGGGTGCGAAGACGGTGGCGAATATGAAGGGGAGTAAGAATGATTGGCAATGATCATGTCATGTAAGTACCGGTGAATCAGACCAAGTGAAGTCTAATGCGGGCGGAGGAAAGAGCAGATGAGAGATCAGATGCAAGTGAGTATGAGTCCGAGGATCAAAATGGGTAGTGAGTCCTGTATTTATAAAACTTGGAGGGGGGGTAGCAAGGGAAAAAGCCTCTAACTGAATTCCTCGGGAAATCACAGTGAGACCCCCCCCAGAGGAAAATGGTGGGCATTAAAATCGCCAAGTAAACTGGAATCGGTGGCGGTTAATGATGAAACAAGGAAGGGCAAAATCCGGAATAGATAATGCCCGTGGGAAGGAGAGAGATATAAAGACCAGAGGTTATAACCACTATGTAAGTGGATACGGGCCTGCTGTTGTATGCAGCGAAGTATGAAAAATAGCTGATGGTACGGCAATATCAGATAGGGAGAAGATGGGCACTTTCCATTATTGGTCCCATCAGGAAAAGGATCTTTGAAAGTTTACATAAATTTTTAGCCGGAGATGTGAGAAATAACAGCAGAGTGTAATTTTGGTTTTCCTGTAAGCACAACACCAACAGGGGGGCAAAATGGGAGAGCAACATCTGAAGCTCACCGATTACCCGAGGCCGCGTATATACCATGTAATTCGGCCATGAAGTGGCACATGATAAAGATACCGATAATTCACAGGTAAGGGGTCCTCTGGAACTAGTAAGGATTAGAAAAGTCCACATGCGGAGGCAGTGGGGGAAAACGTTCAAAGCAGCTGAAGGAACGGTGCGCTGTGGAAGAAAGGAGTTTTGTGCAGATGGAGCAGATTATTATTATAATAAGGGGAAGCGCTAATCCCGGAGGTTTATACAGCGCCTGGGGGGGGGATGTGGAAGGCATTCTGGTTAATTTCGGGGAACTGGAGCACAGATCCAATTCCTAAATCAAGATCCCCTCACCAACATCAAGGAACCTTCCTTGTGGGGCAGATGGGCAGAGGAGAGAGAAAGAGCGGAAAGTGGATCAGTGTCCATTAATGGTTTTTGGTTCTCTGCAAATATATTCAGAGGAGATTGCTTCAAGTGTTTCGGCGGAATTCAGAGATGTCGTCTATGGGAGACAATATTGGAATGGTTTGGGGGAGGATGACCGAGTAATGATTGGAAACTGTATTGGACTGTACCAAGGTAGGGTGGGGGGGCGGAAAGGGTGGAGGGAACTGGAGAAAGAGGAAGTGTGGCAGGGGACAGGAAGAGGCAGGAACCGGGGAGGTGGCAGTAGAGGAAGAAACCCTTGGTGGAAACAGGGGAGGAAGGTACATTACGAGGAGGAGGGTGAACCTCTGCACTTGTAACTGAGCCAGTGAGAGGGGAAGAACCAGGGACAGAGACAGGGAGGGAAAATGAGGAGGTGGAAGGATGGGTAGGAGGTGTTTAACGGACCTTTTTTTGACTTTTGAGACAGTAGAGGGACGTTGGGAGGTTGTGTCGTACGAGGTCTCGTCGTACTGAGGCTTGTGAGAGAACTTCGAAAGAAGCCGAGATTAGACTGAGGCGTTTGTTGAAGTAGGGACCGTCTGAGCCGAGGATCAGCAAAAGGTTTAGATACAGGAGTGATTATGGGAGAGGTAACACTGGAGGTGGGTGTAGAAAGATGGGATACCAGATGTGGGGGGACATTGAAACACGGGAATAAGAAACCCGTGGAGTCTCCCTCGGAGGGCGGAGATTGAGAAAATTGCCTCTGGCATTAAGGGTGAACCTCCTGTCTCTTTGAGGTAACGGATTTCCCGCCTCGTTTAAAAGACCTGACTACGGCTGTGACGTACGAAGGGGTGAGCTCATGACAGTTAGGCATGAGGGCAGATCGATGCAAGACGTATATTAGAATGGTCATCGGCACCACAGACTGGGCATTCGGCGATAGATCTGCAAATTTTCGCTGGATGGCCATAATACGCCAGCAATTTCTACACGTTGTGGTGCGCAGGGATCCCTTTCGAACTTGAACCGATGTCTGCTATATAAAACTGAGGATGAGGAGTTCTCGGCATCTGTCAAAAGTTTAAAAACGAGCCACCATTGCTAGGGTTCGTCTCGCCTCGGGCAGGAAGAAACGTAGTGTCTACCTTGTGGATTGGGAGACCTTGAGTTCCTGCTGTTCAAGATGTCAGTGCCACATGTCTGGATATTTTGTTTGAACTATGGTATGGGGCAGGCAGGAAAAATGAAGGTACCCACTACAGAATTGAGGGAATGGTTGTTTTCAAGAGTGACAGGAACTGTATCGATATGGGAAAGACGAGAGGCTCATGGAGCCTGGGTAGCTTTCTGTACGGTATGAATGCGCGTACCGCTCTTAAGAGCATTGAAAGATATCTTTAACCAAATGGGTAGGAGGGTGCCTTGCCAATACTTATGGTCAGAAAGATAGGCTCATGTAGAGGAAGTTGGTCGTAAAGTGAAGAATTAAGTCCATCTGTTCAGTCTGAATCTGAGCGTAGGAAATGTAGTGAAGGACGTGTCGATCGTTTCTGTGAAGAACGAAGAAGGTGGATGAAGTATATCAGCAGGCAATTGTCGTTGGCCCGGTTTAGGCGTGGGACAGAGCTGTTGGTTGCGTGAAGGTGTCTGCGTTGGAAAAATTGCTGCACCGTATAGTTAGAGGGAGAGGCGGAAGCATAGTAGTGGAGAGCGAAGGTCCGATAAAGCGAAGGAGTCTGTCGACGGCCTCAGTTCCTGAAGGCGGGTGAGGCAAACAGCACCGGCAATAGGTAGAGGCTGAGGAAAGTCTGAAGAGTGGTCCAAAGAAGAGGTGGGTCAGGAACGGGTAGCGGTATCAAGAAGGTCCCTGGGGGTGGGGGGCGGAGCGGGGGGGTACCAGGTTCATGTGACTAGGGTGCCATGGTTAGGTTACTTTTCGTTTGTTTTAAGAAAAAAAAAAAAAAAAGGAAGGAATAAAAAAAAAAAAAAAAGGGGGGGGGGACCGGGGAGGGATAGTTCTAGGAGGAATGGGGAAAACGGGCCCCTAGAAGAACCACCCAGGGCCTCAGAACCCCAGAACCTCCAGGACCGGCACCAGCAGAACCAGATAACCCCCAGGAGACCTACCAGCACCCAGAAACCCAGCCAGAACAGAACCTGCAGAACACGCAGAAAGAACAGAACCAGAACCACAGAACAGTCCCCCAGAAATCCTCCTCCGCGCCCAAGGGACCTCAGCACCGCGAGTAGCGCAGATGCAGCATGGAAACACCGCTGTGCAATACCTACCCATCCTGCTAGTAAACTAACAATCCAGGTTTAAGGAACCTCACATCTGCCGAGCTACCTCGGTGGACATTAAGATGTGAGTGCGGCCGGATATCCACCACAAGCAATACCTCCTTCGGCCACCACCCGGAATCCGAAAAAGGTGGGCTTCCACGAGATACACTCGTCGCCGTAAGACACCCAAAGCTTACTCCGGGATACCGGAGAGGGATGGGGACATACCTCAAGGCGAATCTAGATTCCACGGCATAACTACGCCACCGCTAAGAACCTCAACGGAATGGGATGGACCCCGGTATCCTTTCCCCTACCTAGGAACTAGCGCGCCTGTGGGAGAAATCCCAAAGGACAAAGAGGAAGGGCAAAAGGGAGGGGTGGGGAGGAGGAAAGGAAAAAGGGGAGGATGGGGAGGATGGGATAGGGGAGGGGAGATTGGGGGGTAATTAGGTTCGGTCCGAGGAAGACCGATAGGTCTAATTCCTCAGACCAAGAGCCTCTTCACCACACCAAGGAGCCCCCCTTGAAGAGGTTAGCAATAGGAACCAGTATGTATATACAAATGGCGTTAACTACTACACAACCTGTTCTTGTTGGAGTCCCACGGGATAGTCTTAAGCCCACTTTTCTCGTTTACATCAGCGACCTCCCAAACGCATCTGAACTTAAACCAGTTTTATTTGCAGACACTAACGTCTTCTCTCGCCCAAACCCAATTATAGCAGACTAAAATAGCTACTAAAAATATCTACCGAGACTATTACCAACAAACTCTCAATATAGACAAAACATACTTAATGTTATTTGTTAAGTTTCAAATGTACAGCTAAAATTGATAAATGGTTCACCCATTTCGAGAGGGGAAATTTCCAGGTCTCCACCTTGACTGCAGTCAAATTCCAGACCCACATACAACAAATATCCAAGTCTCCAAACCAGTAGGCATCCTTTCAGAGACGCGGTACTATGTACCCCCCCCCCCAAACAGCTCTTCTTGCTATTTACCACTTTTACCCTTACCTCACCCATGATATTTGTGAAGGAGGCTCAACCACAACAAATCACCTTAAACGTTTAATAACCCAACAAAGCTGCTATGCGGTTGATTACGAACTCCTGTACTAGACAACATACTCCACTGCTTTAAGATCCTCACCTTATTTAATATGCAAAACTTCCACACTTATTACTGTGCTTATTACATACACAAACATTAATACAACAGAAGAGGCATAACACAAGGCAACTCGCTATTCCTGTCCATCTCTCCGTCTGCAAAAATGCTATGCACAAAGGGCCCGAACACTATACTTGCCTACCAATTAAGAAAAAAAAAATTTAGGACTACTCAACTATTTCATTTACTTTTAAATTTTTCATTTTCATTAATGGAAGTTGTGCTTAATATTTTTTATATACATACTATATTAAAGCTAATTCTTCTCTACGTAACTTACTGAAGCCATATAGCGAGAACTAATACAATATTCAGTTTTCATGTATTTATTATAACTCCTGATGACCACATGTACAACTACAACTGTTATTGACTTGTTAATCTTAAGTTAGTCTTAAGTTTGCCCGAAATGTTATGCTTATTAAGGGGCTTTTGACTCGTTTGTTTACCCAATTCTTACACTTTGTACAAACTTTTATGCTAAAATAAAATTATATATTATCGCACACCTGTTTCAGAAAGGTATACGGTTACAGTTAGAAAAAATATACAATGGCACATGGTATCATGGCTACTATCTTTACCATTAACAGTCCCCCCCCCCCCCCCACCCAAACTTGTCAGTATCTACATTGTGTTAAGAATAGAATTATCAACCCAAAATATTTTATTTACGGTATAAATAACATTAAAATCTTTATTAAAACAATGAACCAAGAGACTAGGCACAGCACTAAAATCTGAAATAAAAATTTAAAATTGTCATTAATTCCATCAGTGTACAAGTTTGTGATACATAGCTGGAGAGTCTTAAATGGCAGTATCAGCTGTTCATTGTTAACCAAACTGGATGGGGAATAAGCTGAACGATAAAACTGGACAAATGCCTTAATTTTTCAATTTAGAAAACACAATAGGGGAAAGTACATCTATGGGGTAGGGAGCAGGCATGTATTCAAGGTTCTGTACTCTAGGGAAGGTTGGTTTTTTGCTTGGTTTCCTTGTTGTAGACCTTGCAGGTATTACTGACAAATTTCTCGAACTCTCTGGAGAGGATGTGGCATCGACAGTCATGCTTGTAGCTGTTGTATATGTGGGAGTATCAGGGAACTTTGACGATCTTATTTCAGTAGAGATTTCTATTTCACCCTCGTCACCTTCCTCGTCGTCACCATCACCTTCATCATCGCCATCATAGCCATCTTCATCCTCGCCATCTTCTTCATCCTCACCACCATCTTCATCCTCACCACCATCTTCATCCTCACCACCATCTTCATCCTCACCACCATCTTCATCCTCACCACCATCTTCATCCTCACCACCATCTTCATCCTCACCACCATCTTCATCCTCACCACCATCTTCATCCTCACCACCATCTTCATCCTCACCACCATCTTCATCCTCACCACCATCTTCATCCTCACCACCATCTTCATCCTCACCACCATCTTCATCCTCACCACCATCTTCATCCTCACCACCATCTTCATCCTCACCACCATCTTCATCCTCACCACCATCTTCATCCTCACACCATCTTCATCCTCACCACCATCTTCATCCTCACCACCATCTTCATCCTCACCACCATCTTCATCCTCACCACCATCTTCATCCTCACCACCATCTTCATCCTCACCACCATCTTCATCCTCACCACCATCTTCATCCTCACCACCATCTTCATCCTCACCACCATCTTCATCCTCACCACCATCTTCATCCTCACCACCATCTTCATCCTCACCACCATCTTCATCCTCACCACCATCTTCATCCTCACCACCATCTTCATCCTCACCACCATCTTCATCCTCACCACCATCTTCATCCTCACCACCATCTTCATCCTCACCACCATCTTCATCCTCACCACCATCTTCATCCTCACCACCATCTTCATCCTCACCACCATCTTCATCTCACACATTTCATCTACCACCATCTTCATCCTCACCACCATCTTCATCCTCACCACCATCTTCATCCTCACCACCATCTTCATCCTCACCACCATCTTCAAAAGTAACAGTGGTGGTACTGGTGACCTCTGTATCTGGTGCCTCAGACCTGCCAATAGCCAACTTCCTCTCTGCCTCTTTTGTTGTATCAATACTGGCGACTTTTTCTGTGCCAAAACGGATCTTTGATTCTTCCTCTGTGTTACCAGTTTCTTCAGTGCTTTCATCCATCTCAACTAAAATATCAGTGAAGGTTTTATTCTTTATCACTTCAATTCTGCAAACAGTTATCTCCGTGTCTGCTTCCTCTGTGGCATCATTTTTTTCATTGTTAGCATTCGCCTCTGTATCTGCTTTCTCGAAGGTATCAGTTGTGCCGTTCTCTTCATCTACGCCCAACTTAGTTTCTGAATTACTCTTACCATTAGTTTCAGAGGAATCAGGAATATCGGACTCTTCCTCTATTTTTTCAATATTCTCAGTATTCACTTGTACTGTAGTACCAGTGTTCGTCTCTGGAATGAATTCTTTCCTACCAACACGATTATTGGCTTCCACTGTGGTGCTTTTCACAACCGTCTTTATTTCCTCAGTGGAGCTAGTTGTGGTGCTGGCCACTTTCTTTGTGGTCCTTGGGCTACTAGTTATTTCTGTTTGTGTGGTGTTCATAGCTTTCTGTGTAGTGGTGCTGATTGTCTTTGCTTTCTCTGTGGGCCGGGGGATGTTAGTCCTTGATCTTTGTGTACTAGTAGTACTGCCAGAGTCTGCAATATCTACAGTAGTGAAAGCTGTGCTCTTTTTCGTTGGCACTGCTGCAGGAATGTTGACTAGTTTCTCTCTTTCCTCTGTGAGGCTTTCACTTCGTTCCACCTTTTCCTCAAGTGGGTGAATCTCTTTTCGTGCTCCAAAAGAATTAGTTCCGTTTCCACCATTCAGCATATTAGCTCTGTCTGGCAACTCTACAATGGTTTTAGCTGTGGTAGAAAGCTTCCTAATGGCTGGGTCTACTTTCCCCATTTTTTCAGTGGTGCGGCTTACTACTTTTACCTCCGTATTTTTTGTAGGGGAAAGAGTTTCAAATTTTCTTGAAGCACTGGTCTCCTCTGTTCCTCCAACAATCTTTAGCTTATGTGAAGGGTCTTCCATAAAGGTTTCGGCTGACTTAGAATCTATGCCTGCCGCCTCTTCCTGTATACCATCTTCCATTTCATAGAATGGAAGTTCAGTGACGTAAGTAGCAGGATAATTAATGTCAGTTTTCTCCGTGGATTCTTTAGTAGTGGTTCTCTTACCGACATATGGAATATAGATTCCATTGTTCAGACGTCTTCCCTTCGCTAGTCTGCCAGACGCCCACTCGAGAAGCTCTATACTCTGCCTCGCCTCTACAGATTCCACAGCAGCCAACAGAATCTGCAAGAAAAGGACAGTACATCAATAGAATATACCTGGCCAACCAGCCTTACGCAGCTTTTATTAAGAATAGCACATGCAACAACGCGCTAAACCTGCAGTGTCCTACAGTGCCTGGAGAAGGCGATGCAATAAGGTTTGATGCAAGGGAGGGTAATTTTTATGGTACAGTAATTCTACACGATTCTAGATTAATGAAGTGGGACAGCAACATTTTTCTAATCTTTCTAGTTTAAATTCTTTGTTTAAACAATCTTAAAAATTTCCCATGTAACACCAGCAGGTGCATCCAAAATGGTGAATGCAGTCAAAATTAAATTACACAAATGCTTAATATTGTGAAATTTCACTTTGCACACAAGTATTTCCAACTAACTTCATAGTATCATGAAAAAGCAATTTTTTACTCTTAATGTATAACATGCAGAGGTTTCATAAAACGATTTTTAAACCTGTATAGTTATATATTTCACAATATTACTGAATGCACGGATTTTATGAAGCTGGGAATATCTACATTATGTTCTTACAACGTAATTAAACATGGATATTTAAGACTTGCAGCTGCTGAAGTAAACATTAAACTAAAACTGATCAGAATACTGTGGTTTAAGTTTATACCTTTTGTAGTATTAAGCTCAGATGCAGATGTTAAAATAATACCTATAAATTACATTTATGGGATGTTCATAAACTCTTAAGGGAACTAGGTAATTAGGTTTAACTACAAAAAATATAGAATTCCTGCTATGTGGCCTTCCCCAGCATAAAAAACTTACCTGGTCAAGTTGGTGCAAGTGGCTCTTCATGAGGTGTGCCACCTTCACACTGGTAATTACTATTTTTGCTAGAGTACCATCCTCTACGGAGGTCTTAAGATCACCTTGAAAGCAGCTGTAAACAGCAGAGACAAGAGCCCCTGAGAATAATGCCATATCAGCCTCTGCATCAGACCATTCCATCCTGGCAGACAAGATGTTCATAATTTGGTTTACTGGTTCTGGCACAACACAAGATTCTTCCCACATTTCACGCACGAGGTAGTTCACCATTAAAGAAATAGAATAACCTTTTGATGGACTTCCAAAATGTTGAGAATCATGACCGCCATTTACATTTTCCACGTTCAAATTAAGTGGCATAAAATTACCAGAGTAGCCACCTTCCTCGTCCGTATCCAGAAGTAGGTACTCCTCTCTGCTGGGGTCCTCCACATTACCTGCCATTCGTAACGAAGGTAGGTTTTCCCTTCTCTTAAGTAGCATATTTATAAACTTCTTGACAAAATTTAATTTTTCTAGCTGTTTCTTCATCTGTAGTAGTAGTGAAAGTGTGGCATTGCTGGAGGAAGGATCAGCAGTCAGTTTTACAGATGGTTCAGGTATGGAGGCCTCCAGTGCATCCATAAACTTAGCTGCTTCTTCCAGATCAAATTCAGTTTTTTCTGTATTAAGTTCACTATTACTGCCAGGATCATCTATCATGTCAATTCTGTGATCGTTGTCCATTTCTCTCTCGAGATTTACAGTAGAATCCGTTGTGACGCCAAGATCTACGGCAGGTGAGAAATTAACATTCTTCTGAGCTTCATGTTTTAAGATATGTTCGCGAGTTTCATTAATATTAATAAACATGTTACCGAATGATGAAAGGAAAGAGGTTAAAGCTTTCTCAACCGAGGAATTTGAAGGGAAGGATTTTTCAAATAATACCGTTAATTCCTTATCCACCCAAGTGGAGACTTTAGGAACAACTAGTGCATCAATTATAGGGTCAGTCTCTGGTACAGCTGTTGAGGCTCCAGACGCCACACACCGACATCCATCTGTCACCAATGCATTGACTAGTTTAAGTACACTTTCATTCAAAGGGTCTTCAGCATACAACTCCCGTGTTCCCATTTTCTGCAAAGTAATTAGTTATTAGAGAAACATTCACAAAGAGTGCGAATAAATGTAGAAAATTTTGTACATTTTCCGAAACTAGTTATTTTTAATGTAAAAAAGTATAAAAATGCTGATTTGACCGAGAAAATTAGTGGGAAAAACTACCTGCGGCTGCACAAGGTGGAGATGAAGACGCCATGTTAGAATTCAGTAGTGGAACCACGTAATTTGTGTCAGTTTCGAAGTTCAGAGGCTTAATGGGAATTTGCTTCAAATTTATAATGGAAGTTTGAAGTTAGTCCTGCTAAGAATAACAAGGACAAGAACTTGGCAGGATAGCAAGAATTTGGGTGAATGGGGGAAGATAAAGGATGCAGAATTCATACCCACAGACAAGTAAACGTCTACATACATAGATACTAAACTGTTGAAGAATTAAGACACTTATGCAACACATGGGAATCTTTATTGAAGAAACGTTTCGCCACACACTGGCTTCATCAGTCCAATACAAAGTAGAAATGGGCAAGGAGAGTAGAAGCATGAGGTAATCAGTCCCTCAACCTGGATTCGATGTGTTCAGTCCATCACTCTTGTATTAAGTGCAGCATAGGGCCAGAGAGGTGGCTTATATACTGCGGTGAGATGAGTTGAAGCATGAGGAGGCGGGATCACAGTGGGACCTGCCACTAGTGTAAATAGGTCGTCGTCCAAAGGTTGGGCAAGTGGCAGGTCCCACTGTGATCCCCCCGCCTCATGTTTCAACTCATCTCACCGCAGTATATAAGCCACCTCTCTGGCCTTATGCTGCACTTAATACAAGAGTGATGGACTGAACACATCGAATCCAGGTTGAGGGACTGATTACCTCATACTTCTCTCCTTACCCATTTCTACTTTGTATTGGACTGATGAAGCCACTGTGGCGCGAAACTTTTCTTCAATAAAGATTCCCATGTGTTGCATAAGTGTCTCAATTCTTCAACTTGTCGGTTTTCAAAACCATTCATCACATACTAAACTGTCCAGCTATGTATTAAGGGTGATTCAGCTGGTTCAAGTAATCTCCAGAGGGAACAATGGTAAATGGTAATAGCCATTTTCCTGGCATTATTCTGTTTAAATATCCGTGTCCCTCCCCCCCCCCATCCTCCTGCTGCAACAATGGAAATAAATGGTATAAAATACAGACAATGGAAATAAACATGCAGTATAATGTGATCCTTTATTGACTACGTTTCGCCCACACAGTGGGCTTTTTCAAGTCAAACAGAACTATACATTCTACAAGATTGATGGACTGAACACATCGACTCCAGGCTGAGGGACTGATTGTCTCATACTCCTCCTCTCCTTACGCCTTCCTCTTTGTATTGGACTGATGAAGCCACTGTGTGGCGAAACGTTTCCTGAATAAAGATTCCCATATGCTGCATAAGTGTCTCAATCTTCAACTTGTCGGTTTTTCAAACCATTCATCACAGAACTATATATACTACCCCAGGTAGTTCTGTTTGACTTTAAAAAAGCCCACTGTGTGGGCGAAACGTAGTCAATAAAGGATCACATTATACTGCATGTGTGTTTATATTTCCTCTGCTGCAACAAGTCAAACCCAACTCTGTACACCTTAATTTCAATACCAGAATTATTGGTTATGTTTTCTTATGTAATGCATAAATTTTAGGTCCCGGTATTATGAGAGAACATTGTGAGGGTTATAGGTATGGAGTGGACACTTTCCTGCAACAGTTTAAAAATCCCACATACCTGTGCAACAAAATTTAAGTGATGTATATTAGTTGCATTCTAGCAAATTACTTCTATGAATTTAATAGCGAGGTTCATGCAGGTAATTTAGTTGTTGTTAGGTAAGACACATATGCAACAGTAAGGTATCTATTTCGAAACGTTTCGCCTACACAGTAGGCTTCTTCAGTCGAGTACAGAAAAGTTGATAGAAGCAGAAGAGACTTGAAGACGATGTAATCAGTCCATCACCCTTAAAGTTTTGAGGTGGTCAGTCCCTCAGTCTGGAGAAGAGCATCGTTCCATAGGTGATGGAACGATTACATCGTCTTCAAGTCTCTTCTGCTTCCATCAACTTTTCTGTACTCTACTGAAGAAGCCTACTGTGTAGGCGAAACGTTTAGAAATAAAGATACCTAACTGTTGCATGTGTCTTACCTAACAGCCTGTCGGTATTTTATACCATTTTAATGTTCAGGTAATTTAGTTCACAAATGGTATTAAACATTTCTGTACAGAAGTTTAGCCAATTTTTGAAGCACCTTACCTGTGAGCACAAGGCTCTTCTTGTGCTGCCGCCTGGAACCACCGTAGTACAAGAAGGTTGCCTGCAGGAGCGAGCCAGGACGGGCTGCATGTAGCCTAACACATCCTGCACTATTTTGTACGTCTCTCCTGCCATAGATTAAAGAGAAGTTATTAGAAAAAGGCACAATATAGTGACTAACAATACAGAAAACCCGACGTAGTTTCGGTCTGACTTTGACCGAAAGTTCATAAGCTCTTGTATTAGCGCTTCCCCTTTGATTATAATATATAATTCTATTTGCGGGTTGTGTCAATTACCACCCAAGAACTAAACCTGTAATAATCTTACAGTGGCTGGGGTAGCTAAATCGTGTATCCAAGATCATAAATTCAGTCATAAGCACCTCAACACCAGAACACTTCCACTCCTACAGATTGTTTCAACTACCAGTCAGTGTCACCTTCCCTAACAGTCTTCAAGAAGGTAGACTCCATGCCAACATAAGAACAAAGGAGGAACACTGCAGGAGGCCTGTTGGCCCATACTAGGCAGGTCCTTTACAATTCATCCCACTAACAAAATATTTGCCCAACCCAATTTTCAATGCTACCCAAGAAATAAGCTCTGATATGCAAGTCCCACTCAAATCCAACCCCTCTTACTCGTGTACTTATCCAACCTAAATTTGAAACTACCCAAAGTCCTAGCCTCAATAACCCAACTAGGTAGACTGTTCCACTCAACTACCCTATTTCCAAACCAATACTTTCCTATGTCCTTTCTAAATCTAAACGTGTCTTAATTTAAATCCATTACTGAGGGTTCTCTCTTGGGGAGATATCCTCAAGACCTTATTAATATCCCCTTTATTAATACCCATCTTCCACTTATACACTTCGATCATGTCTCCCTTCCAAACGTATCCCAACACCTGAAACCCATTCCCGAAATGCCTAGCCATGCTAAGCGTTCTAGTGGTACACTCTGTACTCACTATTTTACTACATGTAAACCACAATAACCAAATTTCTGTAAACTCAGCATTGTAATCCTTATAGAGAATAAACTTTGAAATTGAACAAGTGAATGTAACTTAAGAGTCTTCAATCTTTCTTCATAAGGAAGATTTCTAATGCTATGTATTAATTTAGTCATTCTACGCTGAATGTTTTCTAACGAATTTATGTCCATTCTGTAATATGGAGACCAGAACTGAGCTGCATAATCTAGGTGAGGCCTTACTAATGATGTATAAAGCTGCAGTATGACCTCTGGACTTCTGTTGCTTACCCTTGATATAAATCCCAATAATCTATTTGCCTTATTACGTACGCTTAGGCATTGCTGTCTTGAAAGTTAAGACACATGTGCAACATCTGGATATCTTTATTGTAGTAGACGTTTCGCCATCCAGTGGCTTTATCAATACAGATTCTAGGACATAATAGGAAGACAGTAGAACTATATACAAAAGATGAGGTAATCAGTCCCTCGGCCTTGGAGTTAGTGTTCACAGCATCGTGGTGCTGTGAACACTAACTCCAAGGCCGAGGGACTGATTACCTCATCTTTTGTATATAGTTCTACTGTCTTCCTATTATGTCCTAGAATCTGTATTGATAAAGCCACTGGATGGCGAAACGTCTACTACAATAAAGATATCCAGATGTTGCACATGTGTCTTAACTTTCATATTGTCGGTATTTTATACCTTTCTTGCACAACATTGCTGTCTTGGTTTTTAAGGTTGCTGCTCACCATAACCCCCAAGTCCTTTTCGCAATCTGTATGGCATAAGTTCTACATTATTTAACTTATAAGTGGGGTTATGGACACTCCCGAGCTTCAGAACCTTGCATTTATCTACATTGAACTGCATCTGCCACTTTTCTGACCAAGAATCGAGTTTGTCTAAATCCTTCTGAAGTTCCCTAACATCTACGTTTGAATCAATTATCCTACCTATCTGTCATCGGCGAATTTGCTCATATCACTAGTAATACCCTCATCAAGGTCATTGATATATATTATAAACAACGGGCCTAAGACTGATCCCTGTGGAACCGCACTTGTTTACAGATCCCCACTCGGATTTAACCCCATTTATGGACACTGCTTCCTGTCTGAGCCATGACTATCCACGAGAGCACTTTTCCCCCAATGCCATGAGCTGCCACTTTCTTCAAGTCTTTGGTGCAGAACTCTATCAAAAGCCTTACTAAAATCTAAGTAAACAATATCAAATTCTTTATCGTGATCAACAGCCTCAAAAGCTTTACTGAAGAAAGTTAATAAATTAGTTAGACAAGAACTGCCTCTCGTGAATCCATGCTGAGTATCATTAATCAAGCTATGCTTATCGAGATGGCTTCTTATAATCTCAGCTATAATTGACTAATAATTTGCCTACAATTGAGGTTAGGCTTATTGGGCGGTAATTTGACGGTAACGACTTGTCCCCCGCTTTAAAAATAGGAATTACATTAGCCATCTTCCACATATCAGACACTACACCTGTTTGAAGAGATAAATTAAAAATATTAGTTAATGGTTCACAGAGTTCCATTTTGCATTCCTTAAGAACCCTTGAAAAAACCTCATCAGGACCCGGCGACTTATTTTGCTTCAGTCGGTCTATCTGCTTCACAACCATTTCACTAGTGGTTAGGTAAGACACATATGCAACAGTTAGACAACTTTATTCCGAAACGTTTCGCCTACACAGTAGGCTTCTTCAGTCGAATACAGAAAGTAGGCAGGAACAGTAGAGATGTGGAAGACGATGTAATCAGTCCATCACCCTTAAAGTCGTAGAATTTGAGGTTGTCAGTCCCTCGGCCTGGAGAAGTTCAGTTCCATAGTCAGGAACTATCTGAAGATCAAGCGACAGTGCGGGGGACTTAATACTGTCGGAAGGAGAGGTGCAGGGTGTAGTAGTGTAGTAGTAGTAGTAGTAGTGAGAGGCACTGAGGGTCATGTCCCTCTCAGATCCAACCCTTCTCACTTGAAAAGCTTGTCCAAGGTGTTTTCTGTACCAAATGCCACGTGTTGCAGTGTCTGACAAGATGAACATCAAAATGGTATACAATAAACCCACAGGTTGTTAGGTAAGACACATATGCAACAGACAACTTTATTTTCCCAAACGTTTCGCCTACACAGTAGGCTTCTTCAGTCGAATACAGAAAGTAGGCAGGAACAGTAGAGATGTGAAGACGATGTAATCAGTCCATCACCCTTAAAGTCGTTTGAATTTGAGGTTGTCAGTCCCTCGGCCTGGAGAAGTTCAGTTCCATAGTCAGGAACTATCTGAAGATCAAGCGACAGTGCGGAGACTTAAATACTGTCGGAAGGAGAGGTGCAGGGTAGTAGTAGTAGTAGTAGTAGTAGTAGTAGTAGTGAGAGGCAACTGAGAGGTCATGTCCCTCTCAGATCCAACCCTTCTCACTTGAAAAGCTTGTCCAAGGGGGTTTTCTGTACCAAGATGCCACGTGTTGCAGTGTCTGACAAGATGAACATCAAAATGGTATACAATACCGACAGGTTGTTAGGTAAGACACATGCAACAGTTAGACAACTTTATTCCGAAACGTTTCGCCTACACAGTAGGCTTCTTCAGTCGAATACAGAAAGTAGGCAGGAACAGTAGAGATGTGAAGACGATGTAATCAGTCCATCACCCTTAAAGTCGTAGAATTTGAGGTTGTCAGTCCCTCGGCCTGGAGAAGTTCAGTTCCATAGTCAGGAACTATCTGAAGATCAAGCGACAGTGCGGAGACTTAAATACTGTCGGAAGGAGAGGTGCAGGGTAGTAGTAGTAGTAGTAGTAGTAGTAGTAGTGAGAGGCAACTGAGAGGTCATGTCCCTCTCAGACCCAACCCTTCTCACTTGAAAAGCTTGTCCAAGGTGTTTTCTGTACCAAGATGCCACGTGTTGCAGTGTCTGACAAGATGAACATCAAATGGTATACAATACCGACAGGTTGTTAGGTAAGACACATATGCAACAGTTAGACAACTTTATTCCGAAACGTTTCGCCTACACAGTAGGCTTCTTCAGTCGAATACAGAAAGTAGGCAGGAACAGTAGAGATGTGAAGACGATGTAATCAGTCCATCACCCTTAAAGTCGTAGAATTTGAGGTTGTCAGTCCCTCGGCCTGGAGAAGTTCAGTTCCATAGTCAGGAACTATCTAAAGATCAAGCGACAGTGCGGAGACTTAAATACTGTCGGAAGGAGAGGTGCAGGGTAGTAGTAGTAGTAGTAGTAGTAGTAGTATTGTCGGTATTGTATACCATTTTGATGTTCATCTTGTCAGACACTGCAACACGTGGCATCTTGGTACAGAAAACACCTTGGACAAGCTTTTCAAGTGAGAAGGGTTGGATCTGAGAGGGACATGACCTCTCAGTTGCCTCTCACTACTACTACTACTACTACTACTACTACTACCCTGCACCTCTCCTTCCGACAGTATTTAAGTCTCCGCACTGTCGCTTGATCTTCAGATAGTTCCTGACTATGGAACTGAACTTCTCCAGGCCGAGGGACTGACAACCTCAAATTCTACGACTTTAAGGGTGATGGACTGATTACATCGTCTTCACATCTCTACTGTTCCTGCCTACTTTCTGTATTCGACTGAAGAAGCCTACTGTGTAGGCGAAACGTTTCGGAATAAAGTTGTCTAACTGTTGCATATGTGTCTTACCTAACAACCTGTCGGTATTGTATACCATTTTGATGTTCATCTTGTCAGACACTGCAACACGTGGCATCTTGGTACAGAAAACACCTTGGACAAGCTTTTCAAGTGAGAAGGGTTGGATCTGAGAGGGACATGACCTCTCAGTTGCCTCTCACTACTACTACTACTACTACTACTACTACTACCCTGCACCTCTCCTTCCGACAGTATTTAAGTCTCCGCACTGTCGCTTGATCTTCAGATAGTTCCTGACTATGGAACTGAACTTCTCCAGGCCGAGGGACTGACAACCTCAAATTCTACGACTTTAAGGGTGATGGACTGATTACATCGTCTTCACATCTCTACTGTTCCTGCCTACTTTCTGTATTCGACTGAAGAAGCCTACTGTGTAGGCGAAACGTTTCGGAATAAAGTTGTCTAACTGTTGCATATGTGTCTTACCTAACAACCTGTCGGTATTGTATACCATTTTGATGTTCATTTCACTAGTGACTGACGTTACATAATTTATCTTCTTCAGGCCCACTATAAAAATTACTGGAATATTGTTAGTGTCTTACTGTGTAAAAGCCGAGAGAAAATAATTATTTAAAATTGAGCACATTTCATTCTCTGTCAGTAAGATGCCCATAGTTATTTATAAGGGTACCTATCTTATCTCTGACTTTTGTTCTATATACCTGGAAAAAACTTTGGGTTAGTTTTAGAATCCCTAGCAACTTTAATTTCATAGTCCCTTATAGCTTTTCTTATCCCCTTTTTAATGTCCCTCTTAATGTCAATATACTGATTCACAAGATGACCCTCGCCTCTTTTGATACTCCTATAAATTCCTTTCTTATGCCCTAGTAGATATTTCAGCCTATTTTTCATTTATTTTGGGTCATTTCTATTTGATCTAATTTCTTTATACGGGATAAAAGTTCTTTGAGCCTCTTGTATAGTGTTCAGAAAACTGTCATTGATAGCTCTCCGTTACCCCAGTCAACAGATAAATGAACATCAAAATGGTATACAATACCGACAGGTTGTTAGGTAAGACACACATGCAACAGACAACTTTATTCCGAAACGTTTCGCCTACACAGTAGGCGAAACGTTTCGGAATAAAGTTGTCTATGTTGCATATGTGTCTTACCTAACAACCTGTCGGTATTGTATACCATTTTGATGTTCATCTTGTCAGACACTGCAACACGTGGCATCTTGGTACAGAAAACACCTTGGACAAGCTTTTCAAGTGAGAAGTGTTGGATCTGAGAGGGACATGACCTCTCAGTGGCCTCTCACTACTACTACTACTACTACCCTGCACCTCTCCTTCCGACAGTATTTAAGTCTCCGCACTGTCGCTTGATCTTCAGATAGTTCCTGACTATGGAACTGAACTTCTCCAGGCCGAGGGACTGAACCTCAAATTCTACGACTTTAAGGGTGATGGACCGATTACATCGTCTTCACATCTCTACTGTTCCTGCCTACTTCCTGTATTCGACTGAAGAAGCCTACTGTGTAGGCGAAACGTTTCGGAATAAAGTTGTCTAACTGTTGCATGTGTGT
Organism: Cherax quadricarinatus; assembly: GCF_026875155.1. Lineage (NCBI taxonomy): Eukaryota > Metazoa > Arthropoda > Malacostraca > Decapoda > Parastacidae > Cherax > Cherax quadricarinatus. The sequence continues at coordinate 30,647,727 of NC_069447.1, read as the reverse complement.
CTTACCTAACAGATAAATGTTCTCTAAGCCCATCGTAATCTGCTAAGCGAAAATCTGGGACTGTTACCGAGTTCTCTCTATTATACTTCCATTCAATGCTAAATTTAATTGATTTGTTGTCGCTAGCTTCCAGTTCCTCTGAAATTTCTAAATTATTGACAAGGGATTCATTGTTTGCCAGAACTAAGTCAAGCAGGTTATTACCCCTTGTAGGTTCTGTCACAAACTGCTTCAAAATGCAATCCTGAACTATTTCTAAGAAGTCTCATGATTCTAAATTCCCAGTCAAGAAATTCCAATCAATATGACTAAAGTTCAAGTCCCCCTAGAATTACTACATTATCGTGCCTTGTGGCCCTAACAATTTCCTCCCACAGTAGTCTCCCTTCGTCCCTATCTAAGTTTGGGGGACGGTATATCACACCTAAAATCAATTTTTCATGCCACTTTGCAACAACTCAGTAGCAGGACATTTTTCATCCTTGTCAGCAGTGTCTTACTTTTTCGGGACCTTAAAGTTATGGGGCCCCTTCTCATACAGTACCCAAAATTTTTATTCACAGTGAACTAAAGTGTTTGGGGGCCCCTCGTGATAGGGACCCTGAAGTTTACGCTTCATTAGTGTCATAGATCCGCCCCTGACCATCGGTGAAGCTTTTTATCCTAGTTAATGAAAGATTTAAACAATGCAACCCGAAAATTTATTAGAAAGGGAGAACCGAATGAGCATTTACTTAGAAATTTAAGAAGTTTTAAATGTCTTGTCATTTTTGACCATGAGGGTATATCTGCAGTGGTAAAAATATATATTTATCACAAAGAAAATACGAATTAAAACACTACAAAGGAACTGTCAAATACAAATACATCATAATCATATCACTTAAATGTATAAAAAACTTAATGCTTACTTCCCCCCCCCCTCACCAAATTGAAAAGTTTTGAGTGCAGTTATGGAATTAAACCTTAAAAATCGGATAATTTATTTCCTTAAATATTAAATGTGACAAGCTCAGGGAAACTGAGTAAAGTTTTACCTGTGGTTGTGGCAACATGAACTGGCAAGGTGATGGCTCTGGTCTCCTCACAGCAGCATCCGCTCGACCTGCACACAATGCTATTAAACTAGGAATAAAAACCCATCTAAAGAATTAATTTCCAGGGAAATACCTAAACCTGTAAAGGGTCTACACTAAACTCAAAATTCCATTTATCTGACCAAAGAAAAAATCTGTCTTACTCATCGGAGTTTTGTATGGTAGTTTCTTTAAGAAGTTCCCAGAGAGCCAAGACTTCTTCCTTCTTGAGAGCGCTGGATGCCAGCTTCAGTGACTCCCGGGGAAGGTACTGTACACATCTATCTCTCACAATTAATTTCTTTTCTATTAGGAAAGAGAAGATATTCAATTTATAAATTTTAAACGGTAATAGTCAGAGAAGATCGATAAAATTATAGCTATAAAGCACCTGGAGAAAGGATGGGAGGCATTTAGGTTCAGTCCAAGGACAGGGAGCACAGGCAGGATTGGAGTGAGTGGAGACAGTGGATTATACCGCTTTACATGCTATTCTAGTGTAAACAAGGTAATATTTTGAAAGGATTTACGGAACTTAGCAGAATATTCTCGGGTGGAAACTATAGTGCCTGCACTCTCCATAAGGAGGGGAAGGGAGGGGGGCAAGGCTGCTGCAGGTCCGAGGGCCATCCGAATTTTGAAATGGCAGACTACATTTATCACAAGAAACGTAGTTTGTTTGGCGAGTGGCTGCCTTAGCATTAAAAACTAGAATGGTGGAGCCTCCATCTTCATTACCTGCAGCATCCTGAGCGAGGTGCTCGGGGCAGCAGAGAGTGGCACCAGCATCAACGGTGGTACAAGACAACTCCTCCCCCCAGGTCACTGCACACATCAACACCTGCAACAAATCCATTACGTTAAGTTGGGAAGCTAATCCTGTTAAGGCTATATACTATTGGGAAATGGGAGGCTATCAGAAGTGGAGAGTAGCTGCAGTTTCCTTAGATAAAGCCCTTGGAGTAACAGTTTTAGATTTTAAAGTATTACTAGGCATGACTACAGGAGCACCGTCTTCACTAGTTCAATCTTAAACTCATTTTCGGCACTAACGTGATAATACTGAAGTTAACTAAATTTGTAAGATTCATACAAGGTTAGATCAATGTAGATAATATTCAAAGCTAATTTATGTAAATAATATACAAGAATATACAAGTCAGCAGCAAAATAGTGAACTATATTCCATGGTGAAGCGCTAAACCCGTAGCTATCCAGCAGTTGAATAGAGGAAGGAGAGGCCTTCCTCTCCTTCCTCGAGGGGAACACGAGTGGATCAAGAACAAGGTCCGGGTGGCAGCACAGCCTCCCGCAACGAACGAAGGAAGTCCTTACGTAAATGCATTTCCATTCTTGGTGGGGAAAAATAAACAGTTTCCTAGCTAATTAATATTACAGTCTAGAATTACTTTTAAGACATTAATATTACAATGTCTGTCTTAATGAAAAAGTTTTCGTAATCATTTAAAACAAGTTTAGGAATTAAGTAATTTTCTATGGGCCGTTTTCTGAACATTTTACTTTACCTGGAGAGTTCCGGGGGTCAACGCCCCCGCGGCCCGGTCTGTGGCACCAGTGCAAACCAATCACATTAAATTTTACAGTACATCTCCTGATTAAGGTATCACCATAATACTAACCCATCCAGGAGGTCAGGGAACTTAATACAGTTCCCGCTGAAGCTTAACTAGAAGACACTGCCAAGCATCTCCATGAATACTGCATTAAAAAATAGGTTTGTGATCCAGAAAAAGAAATCGGCAATGTAGAACCGAGGACTGAGAAGATTTAATATTGTATCTCACGTTTATTATTGTAGTGGTTTAGTAGGACAAAATTTTATTTCTTACTTATTGTCAGAGTTAAGACAAGTAGTAGATGTGAAGCAGGGAAGGGGGGGGGGGGGCAAGTCTAGAGGAAGGAGTCGTCTGAGGAACAGTATTAATTAAGGCGCCTCTCACGTCTATGGTATTTATTAAATATCTAAGCATCAGGAGCTTCCCACGGAATTAATCATCTGTTTCGTGTTGCATTCAACCATTCGAGTACTTTTAACATTAACTTGAGGTAACGATCATTAGGTCCCGAGACGTAATGGTTGCAAGGAAATAAACAGCATGACCCTCACGTTATTTGCAGGTTAATATGTGAAGCCACATTACACGCTAACATACTCATTACTCACATACTCTTTGCTAATCTAGAATAATTAATGAACTCATTCTACTACACGGTCTAGCAGATTAATATACATCACTAAGTATGCTATCCTGCAATCTTTCAAAAATTAGGTACAGAGGATTTCCGTACCATTTCTAGAATACATTAAGAGGCTACGATTTTGGGGAGAATCTCCTTAAATAGAGTCTACACGAAATATTAGCTAGGTGTCCTCATTCATGGGGATGGGGTCGGGATGGTCCATCTCTGATTACTATCATACAAGTTCTTCATATTAGATGTAAACAACTATGAAAGTATATGAAGTGCTCTTACTAAAAATTTACTTAATGCGCTTCAATTAGATATAGTGGATGAAGGGAAAGGGTATAACTGATTTTTTAAATCTTTGTACCTTCCCCAGGGTGAAAGACCATCAAAATTCTTTAGCCTGTGACGCAACACTAATGAAATACCAACACAAACAGGCTACACTCACCAGCAGGAACCAGCAAGTCAACATGATGACGACCCAACGTCAAAGAATCAACGGCCAGAAACAATTCGTCTCGAATCCAGCGTTAAACAACTGGTAACCGGCCTACCTTCCCCAGCACAGCGATGGTAACTTCAGCTCACACTGCAATGAGGCTGTTAACTAACACGAAGCTGCGACACCAGTGAATTGGCCATTACAAGCCTGGCAAGTGTATACACGTGGTTAATAATGACCAGGTGGCAAGGTCTTATAATACAGCAGCAGGATCATAGATGGCACCTCAGTGGCAATAAGTCACTTCGATTATTTGGGTTATCCTACGTAATTTACACTATATACGATAATTGTACTTATGTGTACTTATGCCTAAATAAACATACTGACATACACGACTCTCTCTGGGACCAGTGTAGTGTAACTCTCAAGGATGGGTCTCAGAACCAGGAGGATGGGGAAAAGTAAGATGTCTTAAATATGTTTATAGCGCTGAGGAGCTCGAGGTAATGAGTTTTGATCCGAGGGAAGGGAAGAGTAGCTCTAATTCATTGAATCAAGAGCCCTTCACCAGCATCATGGTAAGTAAGTAAGTTTATCCAGGTATACACAGTTACATAGATTATCATACATAATAGCATATGTGTAAAGAACCTAGGATAACCCAAAAAAGTTGGACAGAGTGACTTATTTCCATTGGGGTCCTTATAGCCCTTCTGTTGTCATTAATAATACATGCCTCTTGTATTACCGCTTCCCATGGCAGACATTGGTCTGAGACACTCCCATGACAGGCAGCCAAGGCCGGGTCACCTCTTGGAAAAGGCCCGGGCCAGGCGATTATACTGGCGAATCTACAGCAAGCAAACAAGCAAGCAAGCAAGCAAGCAAGTATTCGTCTCTATAAGTAAGTAAGTAAGTTTATTCAGGTTAACACAAATGCAGTTACATAGATTATCATACTTAGCAGCATATGTGTCAAGAACCTGGGATAACCCAAAAAAGTCAGAGAGTGTGACTTATTTCCATTGGGGTCATAGATCTATTCGTCTCAACAACCGGCCCCGTCACAATCACCCCCAGTTACAACCACCCCGTCAAAACAGTCCCCGTCACAACCACCCGTCACATACCCAGCCCTGTAACGCAGATGCAGCAAGAAACCTGATTCTGTTACTTACTTATTTGCATACTTTTATTTACTAACTTACTTTCATTTATTTGCTTTTCCTTAGTTTAAACTGTATTATTATTATTAGTAGTAGTTGTATAATCATGGGGGAGCGCTAAGCCCGTAGGATTATACCGCGCATGTGGTGGGGGGATGGAAGGTATTCAGGTTCGATTCAGAGAACCAGAACACAGATCCAATTACCTAGATCAAGAGTCTCTCACCAGCGTCAAGGAACCTCCCTTGAGGGGGGTTTAAAATGTAGTTACTCTCAAGCATAGTTTTATTAAATTTTATATAGTTATCCATTAAGATTTTCTGTAAAAAAGTTCTTACTAAAGAAAACGATAAAATTAGATGGTAAACTTAAGTATATGAATCTACTACTATAAAATGTCGCTTTTTGTAAGTTTATTTAGTTGTACATGAATGGTGTACAATACTGACGAGATGAAAATTGAGACACATGTGCAACATCTGGGTATCTTTACTGTAGACGTCTCACCTACCAGTGGCTTTATCGATACAAATTCAAGGACATGAATGGAAGGCAGTAGATCTATGTACAATAGATGAGGTAATCAACCAACCAACTGATTACTTCATCTTTTACATATAGTTCTACTGTCTTCCATTCATGTCCTTGAATTTGTATTGATAAAGCCACTGAATGGCGAAACGTCTACAATAAAGATACCCAGATGTTGCACATGTGTCTTAATTTTCAAGTTCATTTAGGTACGGGTACACATGAATACAGTTAAGTAACATTACATAAGATAACACAGAAAAGTCAGACAAAAATGACTTATTTCCAGTAGGGTCCTTGATTTTTTTCCCCTCTGTTTAATGAATTGGATTTGCTTATTTTATTTGCATTAGAATAATCAAAGGTGTTTTATTTTTATTGTCAGCAGTCATGATTTTTTTACTGTATCTGATAGTTAAACTGGTGGGAGTAAAGCATTAATAACAACCCAGTGAAAATTAGTCACTTTGACTTTATTTTTGTGTGTGTGTGGGGGGAGTTATTCTAGATAATTTACATATATTACTAAGTAAGATAATTATCATCATCATCTACTGCTCTTCTCTGTATTGGACTGAAGAAACTCTTCCACAATAAAAATTCCCAAATATCTGACTTCTCTGGGTAATCCTGGGTAACTGATACGGTGACTCGTGGTCTAGTGACTCAAGCTCTGGCTTCACACGCTGAGGGTCCGGGTTCGATTCTCGGCAAGGATAAACATATTGGGTGTGTTTCCTTACACCGGTTGTCCATGTTCACCCATCAATAAAATGAGTACCAGGGTGTTGGTCGACTGGTGTGGGTCGCATCCTGCGACAAAACTGACCTAATTTGCCTGAAATGCTCAGCATAATAATCATATCAGACACAGACAGAGATGTAAACCACAGCGCTGTATCATCTTTTGCAGACGATACTAGGATCTGCATGAGGACACGGCAAAGCTCCAAGAAGATATATATCAAGTTTTCCAATGGGCAACAGAGAACAATATGATGTTCAATGAAGACAAATTCTAACTACTCCATTATGGAAAACTGGAGGAAATAATAACTAGGACTGAGTATACTACAAACTCAAATCACACAATAGAGCGGAAAAGTAATGTGAAGGACCTGGGTGTGGTAATGTCTGAAGACCTCACCTTCAAGGACCACAACAATGCCACTATCACATCTGCTAGGAAACTGATAGGATGGATAATGAGAACATTCAAGACAAGAGATGCTAAGCCAATGATCCTTTTTAAATCACTTATTCTTTCTAGGCTGGAATACTGCTGTACATTAACATCCCCATTCATGGCAGGTGAAATTGCAGAGCTAGAGAATGCACAGTGAACCTTTATTGCACGTATAAGTTCCATGAAACACCTTAACTACTGGGAGCGCCTGGAAGCACTTGACTTGTACTCACTAGAGCGCAGGAGAGAGAGATATATCATAATCTACACCTGGAAGATTCTGGAAGGACTGGTCCCTAATATGCACACAGCAATCACTCCATACGAAAGCAAAAGACTTGGCAGGCGATGCAACATACCCCCAGTGAAAAGTAGGTGCGTCACTGGTACACTAAGAGAAAACACAATAAGTGTCCGGGGCCCAAGACTGTTCAACAGCCTCCCACCAGCAATAAGGGGCATTACGGGAAGACCCCTGGTTGTCTTCAAGAGGGAGCTGGACAGATACCCAAAGACGGTGCCGGATCAGCCGGGCTGTGGTTCGTACGTTGGATTGCGTGCGGCCAGCAGTAACGGCCTCGTTGATCAGGCCCTGATCCACCGGGAGGCCTGGTCGTGGACCGGGCCGCGGGGGCGTTGATCCCCGGAATGACCTCCAGGTAGACTCCAGGTAGATAACAAGCGGCTTTCTATATAGTAGTTTATCACTGGTGTCAGCTAGGACTGTGTACCTTGTACATGTACAAAACAAATTCTGGCCACAAAATAGAGCGAAACATCAACGTCAAAGACCTGGGAGTGATCATGTCGGAGGATCTCACCTTCAAGGACCATAACATTGTATCAATCGCATCTGCTAGAAAAATGACAGGATGGATAATGAGAACCTTCAAAACTAGGGATGCCAAGCCCATGATGACACTCTTCAGGTCACTTGTTCTATCTAGGCTGGAATATTGCTGCACACTAACAGCACCTTTCAAGGCAGGTGAAATTGCTGACCTAGAAAATGTACAGAGAACTTTCACGGCGCGCATAACGGAGATAAAACACCTCAATTACTGGGAGCGCTTGAGGTTTCTAAACCTGTATTCCCTGGAACGCAGGCGGGAGAGATACATGATTATATACACCTGGAAAATCCTAGAGGGACTAGTACTGAACTTGCATACGAAAAATCATCACTACGAAAGCAAAAGACTTGGCAGACGATGCACCATCCCCCCAATGAAAAGCAGGGGTGTCACTAGCACGTTAAGAGACCATACAATAAGTGTCAGGGGCCCGAGACTGTTCAACTGCCTCCCAGCACACATAAGGGGGATTACCAACAGACCCCTGGCAGTCTTCAAGCTGGCACTGGACAAGCACCTAAAGTCAGTTCCTGATCAGCCGGGCTGTGGCTCGTACGTTGGTTTGCGTGCAGCCAGCAGCAACAGCCTGGTTGATCAGGCTCTGATCCACCAGGAGGCCTGGTCACAGACCGGGCCTCGGGGGCATTGACCTCCGGAACTCTCTCCAGGTAAACTCCAGGTAAACTCCAGGTAAACTCCAGGTAAACTCCAGGTAAACTCCAGGTAAACTCCAGGTAAACTCCAGGTAAACTCCAGGTAAACATGTAAAAATAAAGATATTATTATTATTATATATGATAATTGTATTCATGTATACTTGTGCCTAAATAAACCTACTTACACAAGTGTCTCATTCTTAAACTTGTCGGTTTTCTCAACCATTTACAACTTAACTGTAATCATCCAAAAATTGTGTAACATTATACCTAAATAGACTGACATAACATGATAACACAGTCACACTATGTGACTTATTTCTGTTGCGATTCTTACACATATACACTGAGAGATGTGTGTCTGTCAGTGTATATACACTGAGAGATGTGTGTCTGTCAGTGTATATACACTGAGAGATGTGTGTCTGTCAGTGTATATACACTGAGAGATGTGTGTCTGTCAGTGTATATACACTGAGAGATGTGTGTCTGTCAGTGTATATACACTGAGAGATGTGTGTCTGTCAGTGTATATACACTGAGAGGTGTGTGTGTCAGTGTATATACACTGAGAGATGTGTGTCTGTCAGTGTATATACACTGAGAGGTGTGTGTCTGTCAGTGTATATACACTGAGAGGTGTGTGTCTGTCAGTGTATATACACTGAGAGATGTGTGTCTGTCAGTGTAAAATACACTGAGAGGTGTGTGTCTGTCAGTGTATATACACTGAGAGGTGTTGTGTCTGTCAGTGTATATACACTGAGAGATGTGTGTCTGTAAGTGTATATACACTGAGAGATGTGTGTCTGTCAGTGTATATACACTGAGAGATGTGTGTCTTCAGTGTATATACACTGAGAGATGTGTGTCTGTCAGTGTATATACACTGAGAGATGTGTGTCTGTCAGTGTATATACACCTGAGAGATGTGTGTCTGTCAGTGTATATACACTGAGAGATGTGTGTCTGTCAGTGTATATACACTGAGAGATGTGTGTCTGTCAGTGTATATACACTGAGAGATGTGTGTCTGTCAGTGTATATACACTGAGAGGTGTGTGTCTGTCAGTGAAATATACACTGAGAGATGTGTGTCTGTCAGTGTATAATACTGAGAGGTGTGTGTCTGTCAGTGTTATACACTGAGAGATGTGTGTCTGTCAGTGTATATACACTGAGAGGTGTGTGTCTGTCAGTGTATATAACACTGAGAGATGTGTGTCTGTCAGTGTATATACACTGAGAGATGTGTGTCTGTCAGTGTATATACACTGAGAGATGTGTGTCTGTCAGTGTATATACACTGAGAGATGTGTGTCTGTCAGTGTATATACACTGAGAGATGTGTGTCTGTCAGTGTATATACACTGAGAGATGTGTTTTCTGTCAGTGTATATACACTGAGAGATGTGTGTCTGTCAGTGTATACACTGAGAGATTGTGTCTGTCAGTGTATATACACTGAGAGATGTTTTGTCTGTCAGTGTATATACACTGAGAGATGTGTGTCTGTCAGTGTATATACACTGAGAGGTGTGTGTCTGTCAGTGTATATACACTGAGAGATGTTGTGTCTGTCAGTGTATATACATGAGAGATGTGTGTCTGTCAGTGTATATACACTGAGAGATGTGTGTCTGTCAGTGTATATACACTGAGAGATGTGTGTCTGTCAGTGTATATACACTGAGAGATGTGTGTCTGTCAGTGTATATACACTGAGAGATGTGTGTCTGTCAGTGTATATACACTGAGAGATGTGTGTCTGTCAGTGTATATACACTGAGAGATGTGTGTCTGTCAGTGTATATACACTGAGAGATGTGTGTCTGTCAGTGTATATACACTGAGAGATGTGTGTCTGTCAGTGTATATACACTGAGAGATGTGTGTCTGTCAGTGTATATACACTGAGAGATGTGTGTCTGTCAGTGTATATACACTGAGAGATGTGTGTCTGTCAGTGTATATACACTGAGAGATGTGTGTCTGTCAGTGTATATACACTGAGAGATGTGTGTCTGTCAGTGTATATACACTGAGAGGTGTGTGTCTGTCAGTGTATATACACTGAGAGGTGTGTGTCTGTCAGTGTATATACACTGAGAGGTGTGTGTCTGTCAGTGTATATACACTGAGAGGTGTGTGTCTGTCAGTGTATATACACTGAGAGATGTGTGTCTGTCAGTGTATATACACTGAGAGATGTGTGTCTGTCAGTGCATATACACTGAGAGGTGTGTGTCTGTCAGTGTATATACACTGAGAGATGTGTGTCTGTCAGTGTATATACACTGAGAGATGTGTGTCTGTCAGTGTATATACACTGAGAGGTGTGTGTTTGTCAGTGTATATACACTGAGAGGTGTGTGTCTGTCAGTGTATATACACTGAGAGATGTGTGTCTGTCAGTGTATATACACTGAGAGGTGTGTTTTCTGTCAGTGTATATACACTGAGAGATGTGTGTCTGTCAGTGTATATACACTGAGAGGTGTGTGTCTGTCAGTGCATATACACTGAGATATATGTGTCTGTCAGTGTATATACACTGAGAGGTGTGTTGTCTGTCAGTGTATATACACTGAGAGGTGTGTGTCTGTCAGTGTATATACACTGAGAGGTGTGTGTCTGTCAGTGTATATACACTGAGAGGTGTGTGTCTGTCAGTGTATATACACTGAGAGATGTGTGTCTGTCAGTGTAATATACACTGAGAGATGGAGATGTGTGTCTGTCAGTGTATATACACTGAAGATGTGTGTCTGTCAGTGTATATACACTGAGAGGTGTGTGTCTGTCAGTGTATATACACTGAGAGGTGTGTGTCTGTCAGTGTATATACACTGAGAGGTGTGTGTCTGTCAGTGCATATACACTGAGAGGTGTGTGTCTGTCAGTGTATATACACTGAGAGGTGTGTGTCTGTCAGTGCATATACACTGAGAGATGTGTGTCTGTCAGTGTATATACACTGAGAGATGTGTGTCTGTCAGTGTATATACACTGAGAGGTGTGTGTCTGTCAGTGTATATACACTGAGAGGTGTGTGTCTGTCAGTGTATATACACTGAGAGATGTGTGTCTGTCAGTGTATATACACTGAGAGATGTGTGTCTGTAAGTGTATATACACTGAGAGATGTGTGTCTGTCAGTGTATATACACTGAGAGATGTGTGTCTGTAAGTGTATATACACTGAGAGATGTGTGTCTGTCAGTGTATATACACTGAGAGGTGTGTGTCTGTCAGTGTATATACACTGAGAAGTGTGTGTCTGTCAGTGTATATACACTGAGAGGTGTGTGTCTGTCAGTGTATATACACTGAGAGGTGTGTGTCTGTCAGTGTATATACACTGAGAGGTGTGTGTCTGTCAGTGTATATACACTGAGAGGTGTGTGTCTGTCAGTGTATATACACTGAGAGGTGTGTGTCTGTCAGTGTACATGCACTGAGAGATGTGTGTCTGTCAGTGTATATACACTGAGAGGTGTGTGTCTGTCAGTGTATATACACTGAGAGGTGTGTGTCTGTCAGTGTATATACACTGAGAGATGTGTGTCTGTCAGTGTATATACACTGGAGGTGTGTGTCTGTCAGTGTATATACACTAAAGAGGTGTGTGTCTGTCGTGTATATACACTGAGAGGTGTGTGTCTGTCAGTGTATATACACTGAGAGATGTGTGTCTGTCAGTGTATATACACTGAGAGGTGTGTGTCTGTCAGTGTATATACACTGAGAGGTGTGTGTCTGTCAGTGTATATACACTGAGAAATGTGTGTCTGTCAGTGTATATACACTGAGAGATGTGTGTCTGTCAGTGTATATACACTGAGAGATGTGTGTCTGTCAGTGTATATACACTGAGAGGTGTGTGTCTGTCAGTGTATATACACTGAGAGGTGTGTGTCTGTCAGTGTGTATACACTGAGAGATGTGTGTCTGTCAGTGTGTATGCACTGAGAGATGTGTGTCTGTCAGTGTATATACACTGAGAGATGTGTGTCTGTCAGTGTATATACACTGAGAGGTGTGTGTCTGTCAGTGTATATACACTGAGAGATGTGTGTCTGTCAGTGTATATACACTGAGAGATGTGTGTCTGTCAGTGTATATACACTGAGAGATGTGTGTCTGTCAGTGTATATACACTGAGAGATGTGTCTGTCAGTGTATATACACTGTGAGGTGTGTCTGTCAGTGTATATACACTGTGAGGTGTGTCTGTCAGTGTATATACACTGTGAGGTGTGTCTGTCAGTGTATATACACTGTGAGGTGTGTCTGTCAGTGTATATACACTGAGAGATGTGTGTCTGTCAGTGTATATACACTGAGAGATGTGTGTCTGTCAGTGTATATACAATGAGAGATGTGTGTCTGTCAGTGTATATACACTGAGAGATGTGTGTCTGTCAGTGTATATACACTGAGAGATGTGTGTCTGTCAGTGTATATACACTGAGAGATGTGTGTCTGTCAGTGTATATACACTGAGAGATGTGTGTCTGTCAGTGTATATACACTGAGAGATGTGTGTCTGTCAGTGTATATACACTGAGAGATGTGTGTCTGTCAGTGTATATACACTGAGAGATGTGTGTCTGTCAGTGTATATGCACTGAGAGATGTGTGTCTGTCAGTGTATATACACTGAGAGATGTGTGTCTGTCAGTGTATATACACTGACAGTTTACTTTAATCCGTATTTTAGGAATTAAGTTACTGTTGACTGGTGGTGAACAGGAGATATGTAGCCTTGATAACCCTCGTGTAGTCGACAGGCTTTAAACCCATTAACCAATACACACACACACACACACAAAACACACACACACACACACACACACACGCACACACACACACACACACACACACACACAGGAGCTAGGACTCGACCCCTGCAACCACAAATAGGTAAGTAGGTGAGTACACACACACACACACACACACACACACACACACATGGAGAAGACAGACAGGAGATCCCAGACCCAGGAAGAAAATCAAATACAGCCTCCCTCACAACTTCCTATAGAAGCCTCCCAACCAGGTCAACCCCAGTGCAACCAAACACTCTAAATCAAAACACCCATGCCAAACATCCAATGCCCCCACCCACTTCATTACAAAACTCACCCCCCACAGCAACAACCCATAGTTCCTTACCAGGTCTCCCACTTCCCCAACCCCAATATGCCTCCCAGACCACAGTCTTAGAAAAGAAGTTGAAGGTGTGGTATACAAATGCAGATGGAATAACAAACAAGTATGAGGAGTGGCACAAAAGAATCAAAGAGACATCCCCAGACATAATAGCACTCACAGAAACAAAACTCACCAGAATAATAACAGATTCAATCTTTCCATCCGGATACCAAATCCTCAGGAAAGACAGAGGGAGGAGAGGGGGAGGAGGAGTTGCACTGCTCATTAAAAAACCAGTGGGGTTTTGAGAAAATGGAAGGAATGGATGGCACGGGCGAAAGGGACTACTTAGTAGGAACAATCCATTCTGAGGGACATAAGGTGATAATTGCAGTAATGTACAACCCACCACAGAACTGCAGGAGGCCAAGAGAAGAATATGATGAGAGCAACAGAGCAATGATCGACACACTAGCCGAGGTGGCCAGGAGAGCACACATGGGGGGAGCAAAGTTACTAGTTATGGGGTGATTTCAATCACAAGGAGATTGACTGGGAAAACCTGGAGCCCAATGGGGGTCCCGAAAACATGGAGAGCCAAGATGATGGATGTGGTACTGGAAAACCTCATGCATCAACATGTTAGAGACACTACAAGAGAGAGAGGAGAGGATGAACAAGCAAAGGCTGGACTTGTATTCACCATGAGTAGTTCGGACATCGAGGGTATCATGTAGAGAAAGGCCCCTGGGAGCTAGTGATCATGTGGTTCTGTGCTTCGACTACATAATTGAGCTCCAAGTGGAGAGAGTAGCAGGATAGGCTGGGGAAAAACCAAACTACAAAAAGGGGAACTACTCAGGCATGAGGAACTTCCTTCAAGACATTCAGTGGGAGAGGGAACTGACAGGAAAACCAGTACAAGAAATGATGGACTATGTCGCAAGCAAAATGCAAGGAGGCAGAGGAGAGGTTTGTTCCCAAGGAAACAGAAATAATGGGAAAAACAGAACGAGTCCTTGGTTCACCCAAAGGTTTTAGGGAGGCAAAAAACTAGGTGTACTAGAGAATGGAAAAGGTACAGAAGACAGAGAAAATCAGGAAATAAAGAAATCAGCCGAAGAGCCAGAAACGAATATACACAGATAAGAAGGGAGGCTCAGAGACAATATGAAAATGACATAGCATCAAAAGTAAAGACTGACCCGAAGCTGTTGTACAGCCACATCAGGAGGAAAACAACAGTCAAGGACCAGGTAATCAGACTGAGGAAGGGTGATGGGGAATTCACAAAGAACGCCCAAGAGGTATGTCAGGAGCTCAACACAAGATTTAAAGAGGTATTTACAGTGGAAACCAGTAGGACTCCAGAAATCAGAACAGGGGGCACACCAGCAAGTGCTGGATGAGGTACATATAACCAAAGGAAAGGTGAAGAAGTTGCTATGCGAACTTGACACCTCAAAGGCGGTGGGACCAGACACATCTCTCCATGGGTCCTTATAGAGGGAGCAGAGATATTGTGTGAGCCATTAACAAAAAATCTTCAACACATCATTTGAACTGGGCAACTCCCTGAGGTATGGAAAATGGAAATGTAGTCCCAATTTTTAAAAAGGGAGACAGACATAGG
>NC_069447.1:30592812-30627812 GCF_026875155.1 Cherax quadricarinatus | reverse complement strand
GCTCTAGGTTCTAGACAGCTAGTTACAATGATAGTTAACTAATTGCATGTTTGGCTGCATTCGCAATTTACTCAATAAAATACTTAATTTCAGGCAACTGGCCGAGGCGTGTCAGATGTTTGGGGGGCCCCAAGAGAGGCACTGATCTGGCACCATTCTTTACGAAGGATATCACTATACTACATAGGAGACTATGATAACAACTAAAATCTTTTAACTACATGTGTAACTTATGTGGACAATGTTGTAGTTATTGGAGTTATAATAAAACGTTTGAGCTAACAATAACAGTTACTGCCTTAATGTTTACACTTTAAGGACACCAATGAAGGATGTCATGGGGCCCTTGAGGACTCAGTCCCTGGGATTTCATATGAGAGGACAGTCCCTTCACGATCCAACCTGGTCAGTTGTGACGTAATTATCTCCACCACCACCCACCACCACCATCCCACCACCACCACCACCACCACCTCCAGCAATTCTCCCCACCACCTCCCCAACTATTAGCACACGTAGGAAGTAACTCGAGGCGAAAAACAAAGGCGCTGTAGCAGAAGCAGAAACATTTTATAGGAGTATCGATACGTGGGAGACAATGGTTGTGTGGGCGGTGTGTTGATGGGTGGGTGGGTGTGATGGGCGGCGGTGGGCGGCGCGTGTGAGGAGAGGTTCGCCTCATGACACTGTGTTGATTCCTTCTCCCTACGGATAATTTGTCCAGCAGTGCTTCGACCCCTGCCAGTGTGTGTGTGGTGTGTGTCTATACTTATGCACCACACCACACCACACACCAAACATACACACGCACAGCAGGCACACACCACAACACACACACACCACACACACACACACACACACACACACACATATATATATATATATATATATATATATATATATATATATATATATATATTATCTATATATATATTCTATATATATTATTATTATATATATATATATATATTTATTATATATATATATATATATCGATGCAATAGGCGGAACTTTGCGATCTTGGCTTAAATAGCAAAACACTCATCTTGCCATTAGGACAAGTGAAAATATGTGTTTGGCAATATTTCGCAAAAATCATTCTGAACTTAACGAAAAAAATATATTTAACTGTGTTTGTCTTAGTATTAAATTATTGTAAAAAATTCTATATTATATTTTGTTTGGGGTAGGCTAAAATAATTGTTCTTGTTATAATAATGTTAGGTACGTTTTTCTAGTACCTTTGTGTGCAAAATTAAAAATTTTTACATCAACATCTAATGAAAAATAAATATATCTTTAAACGTACAAGAGAAAATTTGGGAAAGGACTTAATTTTTAAATGTGTTCTCTGCTAATTGGGACCAGTTTTAATAGTCGGCACGAAATATTTATACTATATATATATTATACACGAACGTGTTACAAGGATGACTTGATAATGCTTGGTTTACAGTGTCGCACTGACGAGGGTATAGTTTACCTGGAGAGTATACCTGGAGGATGATTCCGGGGACACGCCCCCCGCGGCCCCTTCCCCACGTCAGGCCTGAGCAATGAACTGGTGATAAAATGTGAAATGTTGATTTTGACTTCAGTAAAGACTAGAGATAAACAACTCTGGTATTATGCAGCGTGAAGACATAATCACATCGATACAGATACTAATGCGGAAAAAAATCCCCCCCAGAAAACTACCAACAATACACCAGTCGATACATTCTTCTTTGCAATTTAACAGGGTACCCCTCCGCCCCAAACAACATAAATACCTTTCTCGTGGACTGCTTGCAGAGGCAAAGGCAATGTTCGCGGCTTTCACTGAGACCCACATAAAGGATCACTTGGACAACGAAATATGGATCCCAGGTTACAACCTATACAGATGTGACAGAGTGAACAGGCAAAAGGGGGGGGGGGGTTGACCTGTACATTGCAGAGTCACTTGTTTGCACAGAACTGCTAAATGCCTCAAATGATGTAGTGGAAGTTTTAGCAGTAAAGGTCGAGAACCAAAACCTAGTCATGTGATAGTCTACAAGCCTCCGGATGCAACATCCCAACAATTCCAGGAACAGGTGTTAAAAATTGACCACTGTCTGGAAAACCTTCCAGCTCCTGCACCCAAACATCTTGCTCCTGGGGATTTCAACTTAAGGCACCTAAAATGGAGGAATATAGCAAATAATATTGTTGCAGAAATAACCCAGGAGGCAGCTCTGATGAAAACTCACACTCACGCGAGCTTTTTAAATCTCTGCACAAAATTCAATTTAAACCAGCAAATAATAGAGCCTACTAGACTGGAGAATACACTAGACCTCATCTTCACTAACAATGATGATCTGATAAGAAATATCACCATATCAAAAACAATATACTCAGATCACAACATAATTGAGGTTCAGTCATGTATGCGCGGAGCCCCAGACCGACATAATGAGATTAGTCACGAGGGAGCATTCACCAAATCAACTTCAATAACAAAAACATAAAGTGGGACCAAGTAAACCAAGTCCTAACCGATATAAGCTGGGAAGATATACTAAGCAACACAGACCCAACTTATGCCTAGAACAGATTAACTCGGTGGCACTCGATGTATGCACAAGGCTTATCCTCTAAGAAAAAGGAGGAGTAGATGTAAAACAGAAAGAGACAGGCGCTCCCTTTACAGGCGACGGAAAAGAATAACAGAGCGGCTAAAAGAGGTCAATATATCTGAAATGCGTAGGGAGACACTGGTCAGAGAAATAGCAAGCATCAAACTTAAGCTAAAAGAATCCTTTAGGAGTCAGGAATCGCGGGAAGAACTAAAAGCCATAAATGAAATCGAAAGAAACCCAAAGTATTTCTTCTCCTATGCCAAATCAAAATCGAGAACAACGTCCAGTATTGGGCCCCTACGTAAACAAGATGGGTCCTACACAGATGACAGCAAGGAAATGAGTGAGCTACTCAAGTCCCAATATGACTCAGTTTTTAGCAAGCCGCTAACCAGACTGAGAGTCGAAGATCAAAATGAATTTTTTATGAGAGAGCCACAAAATTTGATTAACACAAGCCTATCCGATGTTATCCTGACTTCGAACAGGCGATAAATGACATGCCCATGCACTCTGCCCCAGGGCCAGACTCATGGAACTCTGTGTTCATCAAGAACTGCAAGAAGCCCTATCACGAGCCTTTTCCATCCTATGGAGAGGGAGCATGGACACGGGGGTCGTCCCACAGTTACTAAAAACAACAGACATAGCCCCACTCCACAAAGAGGGCAGTAAAGCAACAGCAAAGAACTACAGACCAATAGCACTAACATCCCATATCATAAAAATCTTTGAAAGGGTCCTAAGAAGCAAGATCACCACCCATCTAGAAACCCATCGGTTACACAACCCAGGGCAACATGGGTTTAGAACAGGTCGCTCCTGTCTGTCTCAACTATGGACCACTACGACAAGGTCCTAAATGCACTAGAAGACAAAAGAATGCAGATGTAATATATACAGACTTTGCAAAAGCCTTCGACAAGTGTGACCATGGCGTAATAGCGCACAAAATGCGTGCTAAAGGAATAACAGGAAAAGTCGGTCGATGGATCTATAATTTCCTCACTAACAGAACTCAGAGAGTAGTCGTCAACAGAGTAAAGTCCGAGGCAGCTACGGTGAAAAGCTCTGTTCCACAAGGCACAGTACTCGCTCCATTGTTCCTCATCCTTATATCGACATAGACAAGGATGTCAGCCACAGCACCGTGTCTTCCTTTGCAGATGACACCCGAATCTGCATGACAGTGTCTTCCATTGCAGACACTGCAAAGCTCCAGGCGGACATCAACCAAATCTTTCAGTGGGCTGCAGAAAACAATATGAAGTTCAACGATGAGAAATTTCAATTACTCAGATATGGTAAACATGAGGAAATTAAATCTTCATCAGAGTACAAAACAAATTCTGGCCACAAAATAGAGCGAAACACCAACGTCAAAGACCTGGGAGTGATCATGTCGGAGGATCTCACCTCAAGGACCATAACATTGTATCAATCGCATCTGCTAGAAAAAATGACAGGATGGATAATGAGAACCTTCAAAACTAGGGGAGGCCAAGCCATGATGACACTCTTCAGGTCACTTGTTCTATCTAGCTGGAATTATTGCTGCACACTAACAGCACCTTTCAAGGCAGGTGAAATTGCCGACCTAGAAAATGTACAGAGAACTTTCACGGCGCGCATAACGGAGATAAAACACCTCAATTATTGGGAGCGCTTGAGGTTCCTAAACCTGTATTCCTGGAACGCAGGAGGAGAGAGTACATGATTATATACACATGGAAAATCCTAGAGGGACCAGTACCGAACTTGCACACGAAAATCACTCACTACGAAAGCAAAAGACTTGGCAGACGATGCACCATCCCCCCAATGAAAAGCAGGGGTGTCACTAGCACGTTAAGAGACCATACAATAAGTGTCAGGGGCCCGAGACTGTTCAACTGCCTCCCAGCACACATAAGGGGGATTACCAACCGACCCCTGGCAGTCTTAAAGCTGGCACTGGACAAGCCCCCTAAAGTCAGTTCGGTCAGCCGGGCTGGGGCCCTGGGTACTTTTGGGTTTTGCGTGCAGCAGCAGAAAAACACCCTGGTTATCGGGCTCTGATCCCCCAGGGGGGCCGGGTCAAGCCCCGGGCCCCGGGGGGGGCGTTGCCCCGGAATTCTCCAGGAAAATACCCCAAAAAACCCAAAAAATTTTGGGAAAAGTATGGAAGTCTTTTTGAGATGTTTCGTCCCCCCATTGGTAAAGTCTTTGGTGGGCGAAACGTTTTTTTTTGTAACATGCCAAAAAACCCTCACATTTTGTCTCGTATGTTCTATCCTGTTAGACATGGATCTATTTTTTTGTGTGTAAACTAGAGAGCGGGGGAAAAGGTCTTGGATCACTTTTTTAAAAACCCCAAGAACCACCCCGAAAAATTTTTTTAAATTCTTTATGCAAAAGAGAAAATCAGTGTCAGTGTGACCACGGGGAGAGGGGGTTGACACCAGTCCCGATTTTTCCCACAGGAGAGGGGGTTACACTAGTGCCCCAAAATTTCACCACAGGGAGTGGGTTGACACTAGTGTAAAGAGTTTACCCAAGGAAGTGGGTGACACCAGTGCCAGAGTTTCCCAAAGGAGAGGGGTTGAAAATTGTGTCAAAATTCACCACAGGAGATTTGGGGGAACCCCAGTGGCCGGGGTTTTTTACCACGGGAGAGTGGTGACATTTAGTGTTCGGAATTCCCCAAAAGGAGGTGGTGCCCCCCAGTCCCAGGTTTACCACAGGGGGAGTGGTAAAATTTAGTGTCAGAGTTTAAACCCACGGGGAGAGTGGTGACACCCAGGCCAGGTTTACCACAGGGAGTGGTGACACTAGGGGCCCAGAGTTCCCACAGGGGGGTTGGTGACACCAGTCCCAGAGTTTACCACAGGAGAGTGGGGCACTAGTGTCAGGGGGTTCACCACGGGGAGGTGGTGACACCGTCCCAGGGTTTACCACAGGGAGTGGGGGGAACACTAGTGACAGAGTTCACACGGGGAGTGGTTAAAACCAGTGCCAGGGGTTTCCCAAAGGAGAGTGGTAAACCACTGGGGGTCGAGTTCCCACAGGGGGAGTGGTGACACCATTCCCAGGTTTACCACAGGAGAGGGGTTTGACACTAGTGTCAGATTTCCCCAACAGGAGAGTGGTGACCCGTGCCAGATTTTTCCACGGAGAGGGGTTTGACCCCTTTTGTCAGAGTTCACCCAAGGAGAGTGGTGCCCACTGTGTCAGATTTCCCCAACAGGAGGGGGTGGTGCCCACCAGTGCCAGAGTTTACCACGGAGAGTGGGGGGCCCATAGTGTCAGAGTTCACCCACAGGAGGGGTGGTGACACCAGCCCCAAGATTTTTTCCCCCGGGGAGAGTGGTGACACTATTTGTCAGGTTCACCCGGAGAGGGGTTTTGCCCACCAGTCCAGAGTTTCCCCACGGAGAGTGGGGGGCCCACTAGTGTCAGAGTTTCCCCACAGGGTGAGGGGTTTGACACTAGGGCCAGAGTTTACCACGGGGAGAGAGGTGACACTAGTGCCCAAGTTTACAAAAGGAGAGGGGTTTGACACTATGCCAGAGTTTACCACGGGGAGGGGGGTTTGGCACTAGGGCCAGGTTTCCCAAGGAGAGGGGTGAAAATGTCCCAAAAATTTTTCCCAGGGAGAGTGGTGACACTTTTTGAGAGTTCCCCACAGGAAGGGGTTTGACACTAGTTTCGGGTTGTGCACCACAGGAGAGTGGTGCCACTAGTGCCAGGTTTTCCACAGGAGAGTGGTTTTGGACACTAGTGTCAAAAGTTTACCAAAAGGGGGGAGGGGTTTGGAAACAGTGTCAGAGTTTACCACAGGAGATTGGTGACACTAGGGGCCCAGGTTCCCCACAGGAAAAGGGGTTGGCATTTATGTCAGAGTTTCCCAAAAGCAGAGGGGTTTGACCCCTGTGTCAGAGTTCATCACAGGAGAGTGGTGACATAGTGTCGAGTTTACCACGGGAGAGTGGGGGGACACTGTGTAAAGATTTCCCCAAAACAGGAGAGTGGTGAATTGTGTCGGGTTTTTTACCCCCAGGAGAGTGGTGCATTGTGCCAGAGTTTACCCAGGGGGAGGGGTTTTTTGGACACTAGGGGTAAAGGAGTTCCCCAAACAGGAGAGTGGTGACATTATTTTCCCAGTGTCCCACCACGGGGGAGTGGTGACATTTGGGGCCAAGTTTTCCTCAGGAGATTTGGTGACACTAGCGTCTGAGTTTACCACGGGTGAGTGCTGACACTAGTGTCAGAGTTTACCCAGGAGTGTGGTGACACTAGGGGTCGGGTTTCCCACCCAGGAGGGGTTGGTGACCTGGGGTTGGGTTTACCACACCCAGAGGGGTTTTGGACCCTAGTGTAAAGAGTTTACCCAGGGGTGGGGGACTCTAGTGTCAGAGTTCCCCAATGGGAGTGGTGAACGTGTCAGAGTTTACCAAAGGAGAGGGGGGGCCCCATTTGTGTCGGTGTTTCCCCAAAAGGAGAGTGGGGGCCACTAGTTCAGATTTTTTACCACGGGGAGGGGGTGACACAAAGTGTCAGATTTTTCCGAGGAGAGTGG
The DNA here is from genome assembly GCF_026875155.1 of Cherax quadricarinatus. Taxonomy (NCBI): domain Eukaryota; kingdom Metazoa; phylum Arthropoda; class Malacostraca; order Decapoda; family Parastacidae; genus Cherax; species Cherax quadricarinatus. Next base: position 30,620,648 of record NC_069447.1, on the reverse strand, counting down.
TGCCCACTAGTGTCAGAGATCACAAAAGGGGGGAGGGGTTTTTTGGACCAAACCTAGTTTTCAGAGTTTACCACGGGAAAGAGTGGGGGGACACTGTATAAGATTTTCACCACAGGAGATTTGGGATCTAGTGTCAGTGTGCACCACAGGAGGGGTTGAACTGTGGAAAGAGTTAACCACAGGAGAGTGGGGGACACTAGTGTAAAGAGTTCACCCAGGAGAGGGGTTTGACATAGTGTCAGGTTCACCACAGGGAGTGGTGACACTAGTGTCGGGGGTTTTACCACAGGAGAGGGGGGTTGCCCTTAGTGTCAGGGTTTCCCCACGGAGAGGGGTGACACTAGTGTCAGAGTTTCCCCACAGGAGAGGGGTTTGACATAGTGTCAGAGTTTCCCCACAGGAGAGTGGTGACACTAGGTCAGATTTTTACCACAGGGAGAATGGTGACCCCTAGTGCCAGAGTTTCCACAGGGAGGGGTTTGGCCTAGTCCCAAAGAGTTTAAAACAGAAGAGGGGGGCCCAACTAGTGTCGAGTTTACCACAGGGGGTTTGGTGACATAGTGTCGGGGGTTCACCACAGGAGAGTGGTGACACTAGTTTCGTGTCCCAAAACGGGGGGGAAAAGGGTGGTGACATTTGTGCCGATTTTTCCACAGGGAGTGGTGAAAATAGTGTCGATTTTCCCAAAAGGGAGGTGGTGAAATAGTGTCAGAGTTTTACCACAGGAGAGTGGGGGAAAATAGTGTCAAAATTTCCCCAAAAGGGAGGGGTTTTGACCTAGTGTCAGAGATTTTACCCCCAAGGAGGGGTGGTGACACTAGTGCAGAGTTTCCCACAGGAGAGTGGGGGCCCACTAGTGTCAGAGTTTTCCACAGGGGGAGAGGGGGACATTTGGGTGTCAGTTTCCCCACGGAGAATGGTTGAAAATTGGTGTCAGAGTTTACCAGAGCAGTGGTGAACTAGTGTAAGAGTTCACCCAGGGAGTGGTGCCCACTATTTGTCGGGAGTTTACCACAGGGAGAGTGGTGAATTTAGTGCCCGAGTTCCCCACGGGGGAGAGTGGGGGACCACTAGTGTCGGGGTTTCCCAAGGAGAGTGGTGCACTATTTGCAGGTTTACCACAGGGGGGGTGGTGACATATTGTCGGTTTTTTACCACGGAGAGTGGGGGACACTAGTCCCAGGTTCAAACAGGGGAGTGGTGGCACTAGTGCCAGGGGTTTACCCAGGAGAGGGGGGGGAAACTGTGCCAGGGGTTTTCCAAAGGAGAGGGGTGAAAATAGTTGTCAGGTTTACCACAGGAGAGGGGTTTGGACACTAGTGTCAAAAGTTTACCAAAAGGAGAGGGGTTTGGACATAGTGTCAGAGTTACCACAGGAGAGGGGTTTACACTGTGTCAGAGTTTACCACGGAGGTGGGGGGACATAGTGTCGGGTTTTTAAACCACGGGAGAAGAGGTGACACAAGTGTCTGATTTCCCACCACAGGAGGTGGTGACACTAGTGTCAGAGTTTACCACAGCAGAGAGTGGGGGGCACTTTTTTCAGAGTTTACCAGGGGAGATTTTTGGTGAACAGTGTCAGAGTTTACCACAGTAGAGTGGTGACACTGGTGTCGAGTTTACCACGGAAATTTGGTAAACCCCTAGTGCCAAAGATTTTCCACCACGGGGAGGATTTGTGAAATTTAGTGTCGGGGTTTCACCACGGGGAAGAGGGGTTTGACATTTGGGCAGATTTTTACCACGCGGGTGGTGACACTATTTGTCGGTTTTTTACCACAGGAGAGTGGTTTGACACTAGTGTCGGGAGTTTTCCCCACGGGAAAAGTGGTGGACTTTAGTTTTTCAGAGTTTCCCCGCGGGGAGAGTGGGGGACCAATTTGTCAGAGTTCACAACAGGAGAAGTGGGGGACACTAGTGTCAGGAGTTTTACCACCGGAGGGTGGTGCCTGTATCAAAAGTTCCCACAGCAGGGGTTGTGAAAATAGTGCCAGGGTTCCCCCAAAGGGAGAGTGGTTTGGGGACACTAGTGTCAGAGTTCACCCAGGGGAGTGGTGACATTGGGGTCAGATTTTTACCAAAGGAAAAGTGGTAAACACTAGTGCCCGTTTTTTTAAACCACGGAGGTGGTGACACTGTGTCAGAGTTTCCCCACAGGAGAGGGGGTTGACATTTTTCCCAGATTTTTCCCAAGGGGAGATTTGGGTTGACATAGTGTAAAGAGTTTCCCGCAGGAGGGGTGGTTGCCCACTTGTGTCGATTTTTCACAACAGGGGGGAGGGGGTTTGACACTATTTGCCGATTTTTTAACCACAGGAGAGGGGGGTTGCACTAGTGTCAGAGTTTCCCACAGGGGGAAAGTGGGGGACACTAGTGCCGGGAGTTTCCCACAGGAGAGTGGTGACACTGGTGTCGGGAGTTTCCCAACCCCGAGTGATGACACTAGTGTCAGATTTTCCCACGCAGGTGGTGAAAATAGTTTTTCAGAGTTTACCACGGGGAGAGTTGGGACCTAGTGCGGAGTTTACCCAGGAGAGGGGGGAAACACTAGTGACAGGTTTACCCCCAGGAGAGGGGTTTGACCAAGTGTCAGTGTTTACCACAGGAGAGTGGTAAAACTAGTGTCAGTGTACCCCCAAACAGGAGAGTGGGGGCCCTTTAGTGTCAGAGTTCCCACGGGGGAGGGGTGACACTAGTGTCGGGGTTTTTACCACAGCAGAGGGGTTTGACACTAGTGTCGACCCTTACCACGGGGGAGGTTGAAAATAGTCCCAGATTTTCCCCCAAAAGGAGAGGGGGTTTAAACCCCCTAGTAGTGGTGACATTTGTGTCGGGAGTTTCCCACAAGGGGAAATTGGTGACACTAGTGCCAGAGTTTACCACAGGGAGTGGGGGACATTGGGTGCCCGGGTTTTTACCATAGGAGGATGGTGATACAGTGTAAAGGGGTTCACCACAGGGAGAGGGGGTAAACACTGTCCCAGGCTTACCGCAGGGGGAGGGGTTTAATACTATGTCGAGTTTACCACAGGGGGAGTGGTGACACAGTGTCATAGTTTACCCCCCAGGAGAGGGGTTTGACCTAGTGTCAGTGTTTCCCACGGAGAGTGGTGACATTAGTGTCCAGAGTTTACCACAGGAGATTTGGTTTGAAAATAGGGTCAGTGGGCCCACAGGAGAGTGGTGACATAGTGCCAGAGTTACCAACAGGGATTTGGGACACTAGTGTCAGGTTTACCAAGGGAGGGGTTTGACATTTAGTGCCGGTGTTCACACGGGAAGTGGGGTTTGACATAGTGTCAGTGTGCACCACAGGAGAGGGGGTTGAACTATTTGCCAGAGTTTACCACAGGGGGGGGGTGGTGAACTAGTTTTTAGATTTTAAACCACAGGGGTGGGGGACACTAGTGTCAGAGTTTACCACAGGAGAGTGGTGACACTAGTGTCGTGTGCACCACAGGAGGTGGTGACACTGGTGCCAGAGTTTCCCACGGGAGTAGAAACCCTTAGTGGGGAGATTTTACCACAGGGAGAGGGGTTTGGACACAAGTGTCAGTGTTCCCCAACAGGGGGGAGAGTGGTGACAATAGGGGTCGAGTTCACCACAGGGAGTGGGGGAAAATTAGTCCCAGGTTTACCTGGAGAGTGTTGACACTAGTGTAAAGTGTGCACCACGGGGGAGGGGGGGCATTTGGTTGGTCAGAGATTCCACGGGAGAGTGGTGACACTAGTGCCGAGTTAACCCGGGAGAGGGGGTTGACACTATTTTTCAGAGTTCACCACAGGAGGTGGTGACACTAGGGTCAGAGTTACCACAGGAGGGGGGAGGGGTTTGCACTGTGTCAGTTTTTGCCCACAGGAGGTGGGGGACCAAAGTGTCAAAATTTTAAACCCACAGGAGAGGGGTGCCCCCCCCCCCCCCCCAGTGTCAGATTTTTTACCACAGGAAAAGTGAGGGAAAATAGTGTCAGGGGTGCACCACAGGAGAGTGTTGACACTGGGGGCAGTGTCCCACCACAGGAGAGTGGGACACTAGTGTCGAGTTTACCACAAGGTGGTCAAAAATTTAGGGGTCAGAGTTCACCACAGGAGAGTGGGGGAACCACTAGTGTCAGGGGGTTCCCCAACAGGGGGGTGGGGGAACTAGTGTCAGAGTTCACCACAGGAGAGGGTGACACTAGTTTTCAGTGTGCACCCAGGAGAGTGGTGACACTAGTGTCAGGGGGTTCCCCCACAGGGAAGGGGTGACATTTGGGGTCAGTGTGCCCCCACAGGAGATTTGGTGACACTGGGTGTGGGTGTGCACCAAGGAGAGTGGTGCACTAGTGTCAGTGTGCACCACAGGAGGGGTGGGGGCAGTGTGGCAGTACACGGGGTGCGGGGGAAGTGTCCCCCTGGACCCCAGACGGACTGCTGGGCCCAAACACTGTGTATACATGGGGGGACTTAGATCCAGTGTGTCACAAGTGTTGTTCTGTAGGGGAAAAAAGGGGCCAAAGGAGGGTGGGTAAAGGGGGGGTGGGGGTGAAGGGGGGGAAGACTGAAGGGGGTTGGGGACAAAAGGGGGGGGATATTTTTGAAGGAGGGTGGGGGTAAAGGGAAAGGGTGGGGTTTGAAAAAGGGTGGGAGAAGTAGGGTAGGATGAAGGGGGGTTTGGATGAGGGAGGATAGGGTAAATGAAGGGGGGGGTAGGGTGAAGGAGGGATGAGAGGGGGGAGGATAGGGTTTGAAGGAGGAAAAGGGGGAAGGGGGGTTTTGGGATGAAGGTGCTTTTAAGGTAAAGGAGGGTTTGGGTTTGAAGGAGGGTGGGTTGACGGGGGTGAGTAAAGGGAAGGGTAGGGTTTGAAGGGGTTTGGGGTGAAGGAGGCGGGGGAAAAGGGAGGGTTTTGTAAAGGAGGGTAGGGGGGAAGGGGGGGGGGGGGAAAGGAGGGTAGGATGAAGGGGGTTGGATGGCGGGGGTCCCGGCAAAAAGGGGTTTGGGGTTTTGGGGGGGGTTTGGGTGGGGGTTTTTTGGGGGGGAAGGGGGAGTAGGGTGGGAGGGTAGGTGGGGGGTTTGGGGATAAAGGAAGACGGGGGGAAGGCGGGGTGGGGGTAAAAGGGGAAGGTTGGGGGAAGGAGGGTTAGGATAAAAAAGGGTAGGATAAAGGAAGGAAAGGGTGAATGGGGGGGTAGGGTGAAGGGGGTAGGTTTGGAAAAAAGGGGTTTGGTTTGAAGGGGGGTTTTGGTTAAAGGGGGGTGGGGGTGAAGGAGGGTAGGATAAAGGAGGGTAGGGTGAAGGAGTTTGGGGTTAAAGGGAGGGTAGGGTAAAGGGGGGTTTGGGGGAAGGAGTTTTGGGGTTTTGAAGGAGTTTAGGGTGAAGGGGGGGTTGGGGGTGAAGAAGAGTTGGGTAAAAGGGGGGGTTGGAAATGAAGGAAGATGGGGTAAAAGGAAGAAAGGGTGAAGGGGGGGTAGGGTGAAGGAGGGTGGGGTAAAGGGAGGGTGGATGAAAAAGGGTTGGTAAAGGGGGTTTGGGTTTGAAGGAGGGTGGGGCAAAGGGGGGTTGGATAAAGGGAAAGGGTAGGGTGAAGGAGTTTGGGGGTAAAGGGAGGGTAGGGGGGGAAGGGGGCAGTGTGAAGGGGGGGATAGGGGGGAAGGAGGGTAGGATGAAGGGGGGGTGGGGGAAGGGGGGTTTGGGTGAAGGAGGGTAGTGTAAAGGGGGGTGGGGGGAAGGGGGGGTTTAGGGTGAAGGGGGGTTTAGGGTGAAGGAGGGTAGATAAAGGGGGGAAAGGATGGGGGAAAAAAGGTGGGGTTTGAAGGGGGGTTGGGGGAAAAGGGGTTGGGGGTAAAGGGGAAGGTAGGATGAAGAAGGGTAGGATAAAGGAAAAGGTGGGTGAAGGAGGGTAGGTTTGAAGGGGGGTTTGTTTTGAAGGAGGATTGGGTGAAGGAAGGTGGGGGTGAAGGAGGGTAGGATGAAGGAGGGTAGTGGGAAGGAGGGTGGGTAAGGGGGGTGGGGGTGAATGGGGGAAGGGTGAAGGGGGTTTGGGGGTGAAGGGGGATAGGGTGTAGGGGGGTTTTAGGGTAAAGGGGGGAAAAGGGTGAAGGGGGTGGGGTTTGGAAGGGGGTAGGGTAAAGGAAAAGGGGTGGGATGAAGGAGGGTGGGTTTTTAAAGGGGAAGGTAGGGTGAAGGGGGGTAGGGCGAAGGAGGGTAGGGTGAAGGGGGTTTAGGGTTTTGAAAGGGGGTGGGGTTAAAAGGAAGGGTAGGATGAAAGGAGGGTTTAGGTAAAGGGAAAGGGGTGGGTGAAGGAGGGGTACGGTGAAGGGGATAGGTTAAAAGGAGGGTAGGGTAAAGGAAGGTAGGGTAAAGGGAGGTAGGGTAAAGGGGGGGGGTTTGGATGGGGAGGGTGGGATAAAAGGAGGGTAGGATAAAGGGAAAGGGTGGGGTTTGAGGGGAAAAAGGTGAGAGTGATGGAGGGCTAATGCGGGTGGGGAGGGTAAATGGGGGGAAAGGCAAGGGTGAGGGAGGATAGGGTGGGGGGAAAGATAGGGTGGGAAGGATAGAGTGAGGGAGGATAGGGTGGGGAAAGTTTGGGGTGGGGAAAGGGTTTGGGGGAGGGAGGAAAAGGGTAAAGGGAGGTGGGGGGGGGAGGTTTAGGGTGAGGGGGGGATAGGGGGGGATGGGGGGGATAGGGTGGGGTGGATAGGGTGAGGGAGGTTGGGGTGGGGGAAAGGTTTGGGGGGAGGGAGGATAGGGTGGGGGGATAGGGCGAGGGAGGTTTGGGGTGAGGGGGATAGGGTGAGGGGGATAGAGGGGGGGGGAAATGGGGTGAGGGAGGATGGGGTTGAGGGGGGAATGGGGTTTGAGGAGGATAGGGGGGGGGGAAGGATAGGGGGGAGGGAGGATTGGGTGAGGTAGGATAGGGTGAGGGAGGTTAGGGTGAGGGAGGAAAAGGGGAGGGGGGATAGGGTGGGGAGGATGGGGTTTGAGGGGGGAAATTGGGTAAAGGGGGGGATAGGGTGGGGGGGATGGGGTTTGGGGGGGGGGTTTTTTAAGGGTGAGGGGGGTTTTGGGCGAGGGGGATGGGGTTTGAGGGAGGTTTGGGTGAGGGGGTTGGGTTTGAGGGGGATAGGGTGAGGGGAGGATGGGGGGAGGGGGGGAATGGGGTGAGGGGAGGATGGGGTTTGGAAGGAGGATAGGGTGAGGGAGGATAGGGGTGAGGGGGGGATAGGGTGAGGGAGGATGGGGGGTGAGGGGATAGGGTGGGGTGGATGGGGTTTTAGGGAGGTAGGGCAAAGGGGGATGGGGTTTGAGGGGGATAGGGCGGGGAAAGGATAGGGGGGGGGAGGATAGGGTGAGGGGGTTTAGGGTGAGGGAGGAAGGGTGAGGGAGGTAGGGTGGGGAGGATAGGGTGAGGGGGAAGGATGGGGCGGGGGGGAAATAGGGTGAGGGAGGTGGGGTGAGGGGGATAGGGTGGGGAGGATAGGGGGGAAGGGGAAAAAAGGGAAGAAAAAGCTTTTTTTACGGATGGGGGAAAAATTTAAAAAAGATCCCCATCAGATTTTGTTACTCCCCCTAATTGGGGTTTGCAGGGGTCGAGACTCAGCTCCGGGCCCCCCGCCTCTTCACTGATGGGTTACTAGGTCCTCTCTCTCTCCCCTCTCTGTTTTCCTGAGCTTTGTAAACCCTCTTTTTAAAAAATATGTATGGTTCCTGCCCCCCAATTACTTCACTTCCCTTAGGCTTTTTCCACTTGCTGACAACTTTTAAGATTGAAGAATACTTCCAATTTCCCTGTGACTCGTCTGAGTTTCAGTTTCCCAGTTGTGCCCCCTTTGCCCCGTTCCCCTCTCTGGAACATCCTATCTCTTCCCCTTTGTCTATTCCCCGAAATTATCTTGTTTGTCGTTTCATGGCCCCCCTCCCCCTTCTGTCCTAGTGTGGGTCGGGCCCGTTTTCCCCCTTAAACCCTTTCCTCGTACGACTTTCCCCTTGAGCTCTGGGCTACCCCTTGTTGCAAACCTTATTATTTCTCTAATTTCTTGAGTCCCTTGACCGGGTTTGTGGGTTCCAGACTGGTTTGCATACCCCAGTAGGGGGCCCTAACTAACAGTGCCCCGTGCCCTTAAACGATTCCTTTTTAAGGAATGGGGAAAGTATTCTCAGGTTTCCCAGGCCCCGTTCCCTGCAGCAGCTATTTGGTTGATGTGGCCCCAGTGATGTGCTCGGTGTTATGGTCACCCCAAGGTCTTTCTCCCTGAGTGAGGTCTGTAGTCTTTGTCCACCTAGCCTATACTCTGTCTGCGGTCTTCTTTGCTCCTCCCCAATCTTCATGACTTTGCATTTGGCTGGGTTGAATTCGAGAAGCCAGTTACTGGACCACATGTCCAGCCTGTCCAGGTCTCTTTGCAGTCCTGCCTCATCCTCGTCCGATTTAATTCTTCTCATCAACTTCACATCATCTGCGAACAGGGACACTTCAGAGTCTATTCCTTCCATCATGTCGTTCACATATATCAAAAATAGCACTGGTCCTAGAAGTGACCCCTGTGGGACTCCGCTCGTAACAGGCGCCCACTGTGATACCTCTTCACGTACCATGACTCGTTGCTGCCTCCCTGTCAGGTATTCCATGATCCATTGCAGTGCCCTCCCTTTTACATGCGCCTGATCCTCCAGCTTCTGCACTAATCTCTTGTGGGGAACTGTGTCAAAGGCCTTCCTGCAGTCTAGGAAAACGCAATCTACCCACCCCTCTCTCTCGTGTCTTACTTCTGCTACCTTGTCATAAAACTCCAGGAGGTTTGTGATACAAGATTTGCCTTCCATGAACCCATGCTGGTTTTCATTTATAATCTTGTTCCTTTCCAGGTGTTCGACCACTCTCCTCCTGATAATCTTCTCCATGACTTTGCACACAATACATGTCAGAGACACAGGTCTGTAGTTTAGCGCCTCGTTTCTGTTTCCTTTCTTAAATATGGGGACTACATTAGCTGTCTTCCATTTCTCAGGTAGTTGCCCAGTTTCAAGGGATGTGTTGAAGATTGTGGTTAGAGGCACGCACAGCATCTCTGCTCCTTCTCTAAGGACCCATGGGGAGATGTTGTCCGGTCCCATCGCCTTTGAGGTGTCAAGGTCACTTAGGAGCTTCTTCACCTCCTCAGTTGTTCGTATGTCATCCAACACTTGTTGGTATATTCCCTCTTGATGTTCCCTTCTGTGCTGTCTTCCCACAGCCCTTCCTGTCTCTACTGTAAAAACTTCCTTAAATCTCCTGTTCAGCTCCTCACATACCTCCTGATCATTTCTTGTGAGTTCTCCACCTTCTGTCCTTAATCTGATCACCTGGTCTTTGACTGTTGTCTTCCTCCTGATGTGGCTATACAACAATTACGGATCAGTCTTGATTCTCGATGCTATGTCATTTTCATACTGTCGCTGGGCCTCCCTCTTTACCTGTGCATACTCATTCCTGGCTCTGCGACTGATCTCCCTATTTTCGTGTGTTCTCTGCCTTCTGTACTTTTTCCATTCTCTATTGCACTTTGTTTTTGCCTCCTTACACCGTCGGGTAAACCAGGGGCTCGTTCTGGTCTTCCCGTTGTTACTGTTGCCCTTGGGAATAAACCTTTCCACTGCCTCCTTGCATTTTGTTGTTAAATATTCCATCATTTCATTTACTGGCTTTCCTGCCAGTTCTCTGTCCCACTGGACCTCCCGCAGGAAGTTCGTCAACCCTATGTAGTCCCCTCTTTTATAGTCCAAGCTCCTGGCCCCGCCTCTTCACTGGTCGCTACTAGGTCACTCCCCCTGAACCGTGAGCTTTATCATACCTCTGCTTAAAGCTATGTATGGATCCTGCCTCCACTACATCGCTTCCCAAACTATTCCACTTCCTGACTACTCTGTGGCTGAAGAAATACTTCCTAACATCCCTGTGATTCATCTGTGTCTTCAACTTCCAACTGTGTCCCCTTGTTGCTGTGTCCAATCTCTGGAACATCCTGTCTTTGTCCACCTTGTCAATTCCTCTCAGTATTTTGTATGTCGTTATCATGTCCCCCCTATCTCTCCTGTCCTCCAGTGTTGTCAGGTTGATTTCCCTTAACCTCTCCTCGTAGGACATACTTCTTAGCTCTGGGACTAGTCTTGTTGCAAACCTTTGCACTTTCTCTAGTTTCTTTACATGCTTGGCTAGGTGTGGGTTCCAAACTGGTGCCGCATACTCCAATATGGTCCTAACGTACACGGTGTACAGGGTCCTGAACGATTCCTTAATAAGATGTCGGAATGCTGTTCTGAGGTTTGCTAGGCGCCCATATGCTGCAGCAGTTATTTGGTTGATGTGCGCTTCAGGAGATGTGCCTGGTGTTATACTCACCCCAATATCTTTTTCTTTGAGCGAGGTTTGTAGTCTCTGGCCCCCTAGACTGTACTCCGTCTGCGGTCTTCTTTGCCCTTCCCCAATCTTCATGACTTTGCACTTGGAGGGGTTGAACTCCAGGAGCCAATTGCTGGACCAGGTCTGCAGCCTGTCCAGATCCCTTTGTAGTTCTGCCTGGTCTTCGATCGAATGAATTCTTCTCATCAACTTCACGTCATCTGCAAACAGGGACACTTCGGAGTCTATTCCTTCCGTCATGTCGTTCACAAATACCAGAAACAGCACTGGTCCTAGGACTGACCCCTGTGGGACCCCGCTGGTCACAGGTTCCCACTCTGACACCTCGCCACGTACCATTACTCGCTGCTGTCTCCCTGACAAGTATTCCCTGATCCATTGTAGTGCCTTCCCTGTTATCCCTGCTTGGTCCTCCAGTTTTTGCACTAATCTCTTGTGTGGAACTGTGTCAAACGCCTTCTTGCACTCCAAGAAAATGCAATCCACCCACCCCTCTCTCTCTTGTCTTACTACTGTCACCATGTCATAGAACTCCAGTAGGTTTGTGACACAGGATTTCCCATCCCTGAAACCTTTTGGCTGCTGTTGATGAGATCATTCCTTTCTATGTGTGTGTGTGTGTGTGTGTGTATGTGTGTGTGTGTGTGTGTGTGTGTGTGTGTGTGTGTGTGTGTGTGTGTGTGTGTGTGTGTGTGTGTGTGTGTGTGTGTGTGTGTGTGTGTGTGTGTGTGTGTGTGTATGTGTGTGATGTGTGTGGTGTGTGTGTGTGTGTGTGTGTGTGTGTGTGTGTGTGTGTGTATGTGTGTGTGTGTGTGTGTTTTTTTTGTGTGTTGTGTGTGTTGTGTTGTGCGTGTGTGTGTGTGTGTGTGTGTGTGTGTGTGTGTGTATATATGTGTTTATTACTAAAATAACACATATTTAATTACAATGGGGTACTGCAAAACTAATTTAGAGTTTTAACTTGCTGCTGGAGGCCCGCTGCACCATCACAGCCTGGTTGATCTGGCATCTGGTGAAGATACTTGTCCTGTTTCCTCTCTAAGGCTTCTACACTTGTTCCAGCCGTGTTCCTGATATCTTCTGGTAAGATGTTGAATATAGTCTGGGACCCCGGATGTTGATACAGTGTTCCCTTATTGTGCCCACCGCACCCCTACTCCTCACTGGGTTTATTTTACACTTCCTCTCATATCTCTCACTCCAGTAAGTTGTTATTGCAGTGTGCAGATTTGGGCGCTAGGTGACTATTGCGGACAGCATCTGGAGAAGACCAAACGACTGAACAACGCTCGAACAAAGCTGAGGGACTGACCACCTCAAATACTATTTCTACAAGGTTGATGGACTGATTTCATCATCTTCATTTCACTACTACACCTGCTGCCTCTGTATTTGACTGAAGAAGCCTACCCAACTGTTACACGTGTGTCTTACCCCTCCCTCGTAGTCCACCTCAGACACCTGGACCACAGAGCATCCAAGACAGAGTGTCTCTTCTTTCCTTGTTGAATGTGCCTGTAAATACCTCTCACTGTTGTCTGGGGAGAGCTGAGATACACTTCTTAGATCTCTTAAGGAAGTTGAGTTGCCGCTCTTTAGCCTCTAGAGAGTTTTGATGTACAGCTACTGTTTCTATTGGGATACAGGGGGATACCTTTCTCAGATTAAGTTACAGGAGGCTGGTGTTAGGGGATACAGGAGGATACCTCTCTCTCAGATCACTAATTCAAATTCAAATTCAAATTCAAACTTTATTCTCTATAAGTATTACAATGCTGAGTTTACAGAATTTGGTTATTGTGTGGTTTACATGTAGTAAAATAATAATTACAGAGTGTACCACTAGAACACCTAGCATGGCTAGGCATTTCGGGCAGACTTAGATTAAATCTTAGGTTTAAAATGTTACAGAATTATGAGATAAGTTGGTATTATGGCTAAGTGACTAAATACTAGTTGTGAGTTTAGCAATGTGAATGCTTTTGTTTTGGCACTATACATAGTTTCAGTATTGGAGTATCACAGGCCAACTTATGACTAGTTAAGATTCATTATTTTGAAATTGAGATTGATATTTCTGTTTATGGTCAAATGGGTGAGTGAGTGTAAGTGTGAACCACCAGGTGGTGTTCGTATTATTAGTTGACAGGGTGTATCAGGGAGATAAGATGTTTTCTGATGGTAGTTTTGAAGGTGATGAATGTGTCTGCAGTTTTGGAATATTCAGGTAGGGTGTTCCAGATTTTAGGGCCTTTGACATACATTGAATTTTTGTAAAGGTTTAGTCGGACACGGGGAATGTCATAGAGATGTTTGTGTCTGGTGTTATGCCTGTGGGTTCTGTCACAACTATCAAGAAAGCGTTTTAGGTCAAGGTTAATATTGGAATTTAAGGTCCTGTAGATGTAGATTGCACAGTAGTAAGTGTGGATGTACTGAACAGGGAGTAAGTTTAGATCTATGAAGAGTGGGGGGGGGGTTGCCAGGGATGGGATTTAGTGATTATTCTTACTGCAGCTTTTTGTTGGGTTATTATTGGCTTTAGGTGTGTTGCTGCAGTTGAACCCCAAGCACAGATAGCATAGGTGAGGTATGGATATATAAGTGAGTGGTATAGTGTGAGAAGGGCAGTTTGCGGCACGTAGTATCGTATCTTGAAGAGGATCCAAACCGTTTTGGATACTTTTTTGGTTATGTGTTGGATATGGGTGCTGAAGTTCAGGTTGTTGTCGAGGTATAGGCCTAGGAATTTGCCCTCATTATGCCTGGTAATTAGAGTGTTGTCGATCTTAATGTTAATTTGCGCATCTCCTGCTCTGCTACCAAACATAATGTAGTAGGTTTTGTCAACGTTAAGCGTAAGTTTATTGACTGTCATCCAAGTCGATATTTTGATCAGCTCCTCATTAACAATGGTGTTGAGGGTTGCAAGATTAGGGTGAGAGATGACATAAGTCGTGTCGTCAGCAAAGAGAATGGGGTTCAGGTGTCGAGATACGTTTGGAAGATCATTGATGTATATGAGGAAGAGCAGGGGACCAAGGACACTTCCCTGCGGAACTCCAGTATCAAGTGGCTGTGTTGTTGATGCTGTGTCTTTAATGGTGACATACTGATACCTATTAGTAACGTAAGATTTGAAATATGCAAGCGCATGGCCTCTTATACCATAATGGTCAAGTTTGTGGAGTAGGATGCCGTGGTCTACTGTGTCAAAAACTTTTCTTAGGTCAATAAAAATTCCTAGTGGATATTCCTTATTTTCCAATGCTGTGTAAAGCAGATCTAGCATTTTTATAATTGCATCGTTAGTGCTTTTATTTTTCCTGAATCCAAATTGGCAGGGGTTGAGTATGTTTTGTGACGTTATAAATGAATATAGTCTCCTGTGCACGAGTTTCTCAAAGATTTTGGATAGCAATGGTAAGTTGATATTGGCCTATAGTTGTTTAAATCTGTAGGGTCACCACCTTTATGTATTGGTGTAACCCTTGCCGTCTTGAGTAGTTTCGGGAAGGTGCAGCTTCTAGTGACTTGTTAAAAAGCAATGAGATAGTATGCGAGAGGACATGGGCCACTCTCTTGTACAATAATGGTGGGACATGAGACAGATTCCCTGAGTTATTTTTAAGTGACTTTATAATCTCGGTGACTTCCGTGGGCTCAGTTGGAGCAAGATAGAAGGAATTTGGGAAATTCCCATCTAGGTAGTCCCCGGCATGGGCATTGGTACGTGGGATTTTATTGGCGAGATTAGAACCTATGGTTAAGAAGAAGTCGTTTATCTTGTTAGCTGTGTCAGTGGGTTGCAGTGGTGTTCCATTAGGTTTAGTTAGGACAATATTCTTGGTTTTTCTCAGTTTGTGGGTCCCTAGAATCTGAGAGAGTGTTTTCCAGGTCTTTTTTATATCTCCTCTAGTGTCTGTGAATCTACTGGAGTAGTATAGTTGTTTGGCTTGCTTTATTACTTTGGTGAGGACTGATGAATAGTGTTTAAGAATATCTTTGTGTATTAAGCCCTGTCTATATTGCTTTTCATATTGGTGTTTCTTATCAATGGATTTCAGAATGGTGCTGGTTAGCCATGGGCAACCAAGCCGTTTGTTTGTGATCTGTTTCGTTTTTATAGGACAATGTTTGTTGTATAGTCTAAGTAGTTTGTTAAGAAAAATGTCTGTCCAGTCGTCAATACCATTGGCCTTGGAGAATTCTGTAGGCCAGTCAACAGTCTCTAGGTCAGCTGTGAACTTTCTTATTGAGGCCTCATCATGGAGTCTAAATAAGACTTTGTTGTATTCAAGTGGTGGTTTACTAATGTTTGTCAGGAGGAAGGTAGGGTAGTGGTCTGTAGTGCTATCTGTGATTATCCCTGATTTACAGGAGGCTGGTGTTAAGGGATACAGAGGATAACTCTCTCGGATCATTGAGTTACAGAAGGCTAGTGTTATGCCAGGAATATACCTGAAGGGAGCCTCGGGGGCCAGCGCTCACGCGACCCAGTCTATGACAAAGCCTCATGGTGGATCAGGGCCTGAACAACCAGGGTGTTACTGTTGGCCACATGTAAATCGACATACGAGCCACAGCCCGGCTGGTCAGGTACTGACTTTAGGTGCCTGTCCAGCTCTATTTTAAAGACAGCCAGGGGTCTATTGGTAATCTCCCTTATGTATGCTGGGAGGCAGTTGAACAGTCTTGAGCCCCT
This sequence comes from Cherax quadricarinatus, assembly GCF_026875155.1. Classification (NCBI taxonomy): domain Eukaryota; kingdom Metazoa; phylum Arthropoda; class Malacostraca; order Decapoda; family Parastacidae; genus Cherax; species Cherax quadricarinatus. Next base: position 30,605,564 of record NC_069447.1, on the reverse strand, counting down.
GACACTTACTGTGTTGTCTCTTAGTGTACCTGTGACACCCCTGCTTTTCATTGGGAGAATGTTACATCTCCTGCCGAGTCTTTTGCTTTCGTAGGGAGTGATTTTTGTGAGCAGGTTTGGGACACTAGTCCCTCTAGGATTTTCCAGGTGTATATTATCATGTATCTTTCTCGCCTGTGTTCCAAGAAGTACAAATCAAGGGACTTCAACCGTTCCCAGTAATTTAGGTGCTTTATCGTACCTTTATGTGCCGTGAAAGTTCTCTGTATATTATCAAGGTCTGCAATTTCACCTACCTTGAAAGGTGCCGTTAGTGTACAGCAATATTCCAGCCTAGAGAGAACAAGCGATTTGCATCGCTTGTTCTCTCTTGGCATCTCTAGTTCTGAAGCTTCTCATTATCCATCCTATCATTTTCCTAGCAGATGTGGTAGATACATTGTTGTGATCACTCCCAGGTCCTTCACATTAGTTTCTTGGTCTATTGTGGGTGATTGGAATTTGTTTATTCTCCGATACAGTTTAAATTTTCTCGAGTTTTACATAGCGGAGAAATTGAACTTCACATTGTTTTCTGTGGCCCATTTAAAGATTTGGTTTATGTCTGCCTGGAGTCTTGCAGTGTCTTCGATGGAGGACACTGTCATATAAATTCGGGTATCATCGGCAAAGGAAGACACGGTGCTGTGGCTTACATCTCTGTCTACGTCAGATATGAGTATAAGGAACAGGATGGGGGCGAGTACTGTGCCTTGTGGAACAGAGCTTTTTACTGTAGCCTCCTCAGACTTTACTCTGTTCTGTTTATTAGGAAGTTATAGATCAATCTACCAACTTTTCCTGTTATTCCTTTATCAGGCATTTTGTGTGCTATTACACCATGGTCACACTTGTCGAAGGCATTCACACAGTCTGTATATACATCTGCATTTTGTTTGTCCTCCAGAGCATCCAAGAAGATATCATAGTTGGGACAGGTGGGAGCGACGCACTCGAAACCCATACTGCCCTGGGTTGTGCAACTGATGGGTATCTAAGTGGGTGGGAATCTTTCTTTTTAGAACCCTTTTTAAGATTTTTATGATGTGGGGACGTTAGTGCTATCGGTCTAATTCTTCGTAACTGCTTGACTGCCACCTTTGTGGAGCAGGGTTATATCTATTGTTTTTAGTGACTGTGGGATGACCCCTGTGTTCATGCTCTCTCTCCATAGAGTGCTTAAGTGAAAGGGGCTACAGAGGATACCTCTCTCGGATCATTGAGGTACAGGAGGCTAGTGTTATGGGATACAGGGGGATACCTCTCTCTGGGATCACTGAGGCTGGGTAATATGACTCAGATTGAATTTCAGAGCTTGCATGAGCACCATCCTGCATGACGGACTGTGACGGAGAAACACAGCTTTGTTTCCACTGTGTAACAGTCATATAGGGTAACAGCACACTGCTGACCTATCCAATCTTTGCTTCAATAAGAACTGAGTACAGTAATAATAATAATAATAATAATAATAATAATAATAATAATAATAATAATAATAATAATAATAATAATAATAATAATAATAATAATAATAATAATAGTAATAATAATATTAGTAATAATAATAATAATAATAATAATAATAATAATAATAATAATAATAATAATAAATTATTATTATTATATATTATTATTATTGTAACTACTGATACTTTGAATACAGATCCTATACTCACCTAATTGTAGTTGCAGGGGTCGAGTCATAGTTCCTGGCCTCGACTCTTCACTGGTCACTACTAGGTCCACTCTCTCCCTGCTCCATGAGCTTTATCATACGTCTTTTTAAAGCTATGTATGGATGCTGCCTCCACTACATCACCCTTCAGATTGTTCCACTTCCTGACAACTCTATGGCTGAAGAAATACTTACCAACATCTCTGCGACTCATCTGAGTTTTCAACTTCGAGTTGTGATCCCTTGTTGTGTCAATTCCTCTTAGTATTTTATATGTTGTTATCATGTCTCCCCTACCTCCTGTCTTTCAGTGTCGTCAGGTTGAGTTCCAGTAACCTCTCCTCGTTCCGGGACTAGTCTTGTTGCATACCTTTGTATTTTCTCTAATTTCTTGACGTGTTTTAATATATTTAATATGAACCCGGGATCTTGCTTCTAGTGCTAACTTCAGCTGTACTCACCTAGATGTGACTGCAGGGGTCGAATCACAGCTCCAGGTCCCGCCTCTTAACTCATATCGAACGGCTTTACCGATGTTTTGGGTGATTAGAGAGTCAATTGTCTGTTATTAAGAGTGAGAGTGGTGGGTCAGTGTTGGCTGGGCTCGGTGGTGCCTCCTTAACTACTTTTCCTTTTAGTGAGGTCGTTAGGCTGGCCGGGTGCACGCCCCGGGGTCACGGTCAAGGTCAAGGCTCGTTAGTGATACTAAGTGATTAACTTAATGAGAGAGAGAGAGAGAGAGAGAGACCGGGTGTGGCACCAGGGCCTCTTAGCAAAACTTCAAGCACTGGGAATTGCAGGCTCTACGCTATGTCTCCTCAGTGATTACCTTCATGGTAGATCTCTAAGTGTAGTTCTCAATGGAACGGAATCAGCAAGACATCCTATTGGGGCAAGTGTTCCACAAGGAAGCGTACTGGGACCATTGTTATGGAATGTCTACTTCAACGACCTTCTTCATCTCATCCCAGAATCACATGCATATGCAGACGACTGTACACTGACATTCACTTATCCAAGAGAAGAAATGCCAGCTGCTCTAAGCTACATCAATCACCAGCTGAGAGCTATATCAGCTTGGGGAAATAGATGGCAAGTAACATTTGGCACCTGAGAAAACGCAAATGATGATCGTCTCTAGGCACCATGATGGTAATGCTGGTGCAGTAGTAAGGATGAATGGGAGGATGTTGGCACCTGGAGAAGAAGTTGATATCCTTGGGGTGAAATTTGACTCCAAACTAACCATGAAAACCATGTTGTAAATCTTGCAAACAAGGCAGCCAGGAAGCTTACAGCACTTCGCCGTATCCCCATCTGCTTGACAGTAGGGGTTGCAAGATCCTGTACGAGGCACAAGTACGCTCGCACCTTGAGTATGCTCCACTTTCTTGGTTTGCCTGCCCCCCCCCCTCTCATCTGCGACTGCTTGACAGAGTAGAGAACAGAGCAAGACGTCTCATCTCTCGCCTGGACCCATCCTGGATAGATCTGTCATTTCAGCAGAGCCTTCAACATAGGAGGGATGTGGGTGGCCTTACTGTTATGTACAAGGCCAATATTGTCAAAATACCACACTTGGATCCACTTCGAGGACAGCGTGAAACAAGCTTTTATGCCACAAGACGGGCAGAAAGCAGCAACTTCACTCTGGCTGTACCCTTCTCCAGAACATCACTCATCTGAGATCATACATACCCAGGATGACTCGAGTATGGAACTATTCGTACAGGATAATGATGTCAACGAGATAAAGTCAGTTGATCAAATGAAAATGCTGACCCACAGATGGCTCCAACTTCATCCTGTTTCCTACTTGTATGTCTCATAACAATAAAAATGCTTTCAAATGAGCTGATGTAGGTAACAGCTCTTAGCTGCTGTTAAAAAAAAAGAAAGAGAGAGTAGAGGATAATGAAACGTGTAAAAAAAAAAAGAGGAGAGAGAGAGAGAGAAGAGAGAGAGTAGAGAGAGAGAGAGAGAGAGAGAGGGGAAGAGAGAGGAGAGAAGAGAAAAAAAGAAACTAACCAGCTTTTTCCTACTATCCTCATTTTAAATTGCTTTTCAAATCTTCCCTGTTAGTACCATCTCCTTCTTCTTCATATTTGAATCCTTTAACCTTCTTCTAACCCTTCTTCAAATAGGAGCGAACAGAGTTTGAACCAAGGAAAAGAAGAGAGACCAAATTGAGAGAAAATCAAGGCTGTATAGCATCAAGGTCCCAATAAAAAGTTGATAATAGACATGTGCAAGGTTAACAGTCTTAGTTGTACAATAAGTAGGATCTCTAACCTTGTCAAATCCTGTGAACAAAAAAAGGGATTTAAAGTAAGAGAGGATTGTAGCTTAACCTTAAGAGTGAGACCAACTCCACAGAGGAGAGGGCTGAATACACGTGCCTCCTACTTTCCTTCTCTGTTTTTCTTGCTGTAGGTCATGCTCCTTGCCTCGCTACCCATCTCCTCTCGTTTTTCACTACTTTTGTTCCTTTAATTTATTTCTCAAGTGTTCATACCCTAAATTTGCTCACAACACCTGTTTACCAGGAATATAAATAGATCCTTCATGAAATCAAGGTGTTTTTATCAGATTCAGGGACTGAAAATTACCGTGCAAGTGCTTCCTTTTTCTCACCATTATCACTCTTTTATGGACTACTAACCAAAATGTTGGGCAAAGAGTTCGTCACTTTGCTTTAATTTTAAAGTGTACCAACTTCACATTGTGCTAATTTATCTCCTTAGGTGGTGTGACTGCATCAATGTCTAACTGTATAAGGCACCTCCTCGCACAGGAAGGGCCTGCTTGCCTGTTCCTATTTCTTAGTTCTTATTTGGATTTCTCAAGTGTTATAACACCTACGACTGCTGCACCTCACCTGTCTACAGTATATAAATAACTTCTTGGCACATATGCTGTGTTCTTTTCAAGGTTGAGGGACTGATTACCTCAAACTCCTCCTGTTCTTCACCATTCTCCTTTGTATGGACTGATGAAGCCACTGTGTGGCGAAGCGTTTTCTCAATAAAGATACCCAAGAGTTGCACATGTGTCTAATTTATCAAATCAAGGTGTGTTGAACAGCATCAAAATCTGAACAGTATCAAGGCACCCTCCTCTTACAGGAAGCTCAGTCTTGAAAACTGTTTCGCCTCTTGCGCCAGTATGTCATGCATCTGCTGGTAGCAGGATGAAGAGTTTTGGGCCACGCATGTTGACATAGTGTTCTCTTACTGTACCCATGGCTCCCCTGCTTTTCACTGAGTGTATTCTACACATTTTTACATATGTGGTAGTGCAATAAGATCACAGTATGCAAAGCAACCACATGTCCTTGATAATGTGAGAGATCATGAAAGCTCTTGGACGTTCCCTTTTGGGGCCTAGTTCCTGGGCCTTTTGTGTATCCATATGCTCTTACGCTGCCATCCACAGGATGGATATGGGTGCACAATAAACTAGCCACTTTGGTACCAAAATCTAAAAAATCTTGGAAGTTCACTATTTTTTCACAGTGGCTGTTTTGCATATGTGATAGCATTTTGTTTGTCAGGAAGGAAAAAAAACAAGAAACTTTCTCCAAACGAGAGTCAGTCATGAGTTGAGTCACTCGGTGGAGTTTTTGGTCAATTTGACAAAAGATCAATCTTATTTTCACACCAACACGAGAACGCGTTACCCGTCCTGAGGTAACATGATGGTGTGTGTCTGACTGCAGGAAGGTGTTGTGGCTGTGTGCACGAAGTTGGGCAGCTGACCCACATATATTACCATAAACTATGGTACAGGTGGGGGTTAGAACCCATGGTAAGTGAGAACCATGTCTCTGTTCTCCGGTGCAGAGGGAATACTGACAGTGAGAATACTGTCAGTGAGAATACTGACAGTGAGAATACTGACTAAACGCACGATTCCAAACTGAGAGACGTATTACCTCAAAGTCTTCCTCTCCTTACACCGTTCTTCTTTGTATTGGACTGATGAAGCCACTGTGTGACGAAACGTTTCCTCAGTAAAAATTTCCATATGTTGCGTGTCTCGTTCTTCAACTTGACGGTTTTCAAAACCATTTATCACACAGTGACAGAGTTTAGAGATGTTGAGAGTAATTCAGTTGTGGTACTGGTTGCTGACTATCAGTAATGTTACTGGCTAGCTGGTCTAGTGGCTAACCGACGGGCTGGAGTTTTGAGACTCTCTGACCGCGGGTTCAATCCCGGCCGGTGATATGGTTTATCAGTAATGTTCTCTGTTGTCCTGGATGACTCGCTTACCTGGAGAGGAAGTGTGAGTGCTCTCTTGCCTCTCACTGATACCTTAACTCACACCTCACCTCACTGCTACTGCTCCTCACCTCACTGCTACTGCTCCTTACCTCACTGCTACTGCTGTCCTCCTCACCTCATTGCTACTGCTCCTCACCTCACTGTTACTGCTCCTCACCTCACCTCTACTGCGCCTCATCTCTCACAAACGCCTCGTGTCACCTCTTCTTTCACCTTCCCTCTATTTGCATTATATCTTCCCCTCATATCTTCCTTACATCTCTCACGTCTCCTCACCACCCCTCATGTCTCCTACGTCCCTCACGTCTCACATACACCCCTGTCCTCTCCCCTCGTCTGGTCACCCCTTCTCCCCTCAGAGAGGGGGGAGGGGCGTTGTAGGGTGGCCATTAAAGAGGCAACAGCCCCACCCGGGCTGTCAGTAGACATCAACCACGCCCAGCATCAAACCCTCCACAAATACTCTCCCCCTTCTCCTAGTCTTTCTCCCCTCACTCTCCCCTTTCTCTCGTTCTTCTCCCCTCGCCTAATTCTCTCTTCCACTCCTCTCATTTCATTCTACCCTTCCTTCTCTCTCTCTCTCTCTCTCTCTCTCTCTCTCTCTCTCTCTCTCTCTCTCTCTCTCTCTCCTTATTTACCCTCTCGTTACTTCCCAGCAATCTTCTGTCTACGATATCATAAAAATGGTAATAATTATAAACATAATTTCTAAAGGGGTGCAGAGGTAAGCCAGCGGAAGGCTTCGTGTCAGATGGCCAAAAGCTCCAGCTCCTGTTATCGCATGACTAAGACCCGCGTAGGGAAACACATGTCCTATTTAATGACAAATCTTACCTAACCTAACATTTCTACGATACCCTCGTCTCCCCTCCTTTCACTATCAAGGTATCCTCCCCTTTCGCTTTCACTGCTTTCCTTCCATTTCTCCCCACCCACAACATTCTCCATCTCTCCTCCACCCAACCCATAACATTTTCCACCTCTCCTCCCCACCCACAACATTTTCCTCCTCCCCACCACATCAATTATTAACAAACAGGAACACCCTCAGACGCAACACTCGTCCCAATTCAGGTCTCAGTACCGGTCCCAGCATTGGCCCCATTACTGGTTTTAGCACTGGTCCAGTACTGGTTCTTGTGAGACCAGTGCTGATCATACGTAATCTAGACACGTTGGTCTCTCCTTCTTTACAGAGTTTACCAGGTCCGGACAAACGCTGTACCAACGACCTCAGTTTGACCACACAGTGTCGCGTACCAGATTCATTACGATTGTGACCAGCCACACCATGAGTATGGTGTGATTACCACCCAAAAGGGGCAAACCATGCGTATGGTGTGACTACTACCCACACCGTGGGTATGGTGATGACTACCACCCTCACCGGGTTGGGTATATGTGGTAGATAGCCACCTATACACTAGGGTATGGTGTAAAATACTAGTGGTAGTAGTATTCCACTAGTATTACACTGGTATCACTAGTGAAGTAGTACTACACCACTAGTATACACTTGGTATTACACTAGTGGTAGTAGTACTAACACCACTAGTATTACACCTGGTATTCCACTAGTAGTAGTAGTACTAACTACCACTAGTATTACACCTGGTATTACACTAGTGGAGTAGTACTAACACCACTAGTAATACACCTGGTATTACACTAGTAGTAGTAGTACTACTACCACTAGTATTACACCTGGTATTACACTAGTGGCAGTAGTACTAACACCACTAGTAATACACCTGGTATTACACTAGTGGCAGTAGTACTAACACCACTAGTAATACACCTGGTATTACACTAGTGTTAGTAGTACTACTACAACTAGTATTACACCTGGTATTCCACTAGTGGTAGTAGTACTACCTCCACTAGTATTACACCTGGTATCACACTAGTGATAGTAGTATTACTACCACCAGTATTACACCTGGTGTTACACTAGTGGTAGTAATACCACCACCACTAGTATTACACCTGGTATTACACTAGTGGCAGTAGTACTACCACCACTAGTATTACACCTGGTATTACACTAGTGGTAGTAATACCACCCCCCACTAGTATTATCATATTCCTGGTATTACACTAGTGGCAGTAGTACTACTACCACCACTAGTATTACACCTGGTATTACACTAGTGGCAGTAGTACTACTAACCACTAGTATTACACCTCACTCTAAGCCTATATATACCCTCTGTGTCCATGTATTGTTTGCAACATCTTGACAAAGCTCCTGGAGAGCGAAACGTTGCCACAATAAAAGTCACATTAGTTGCACTTGTGTCCTTTTACTTAAATACCAGCCTTCAGCAAACAATACTAACAAGGACGTACTTGGACGAGAGTAGAAATATATACAAAAGATGGGATAATCAGTCCCTTACTACCTGACACCAGTATGTACTTAAGTGCCAGTCTTCTTTCCTGGTCAACCTTACCATAGTCACCAGCCAGTGTCTCACATTTTCATCTCGTCGTAAATTCTAGCAATATTAATACAAGGTTGGTATTGTGTACTGCGTGTGTGTTGACACTTCTCATCCCGATATATTTTGCAGTGACTAATGTTTACCTGCTATGACGTGTGTCTTCATACTGGTGAGGGAGGCTCTTGATCCAAGGAGGTGGAGAAGGGGGCTGGGGTTAGGAGAGAAAGGGATGACTCTGCGATGATGCAGCCAGCGACACACATCCAGTCTTCCTGCTGAATTATTATTTTCACTGCATTAACTGGTATGTTGGTCCGGGATGTGGGTGTAGCAGCTGCAGGGATGTCAGGAAGTATTTTTACAATCTTCGGGTAGTAGTTAGGTGCCATCAGCTTTAATGATACACACACACATACAAACACACACACACACACACACACACACACACACACACACACACCACACCACACACACACACACACACACATACAAACACACACACACACACACACACACACAACACACACACACACACATACAAACACACACACACACAAACACACACACACATACACACACACACATGCACACACACAGCTCAAGGGAATGTCAGTGGTGACGTGTACTTAGCTCTGTGAAGACCTGTTTGTGTGCTCTCTGTGAATCTGAACCAGGATGCCCTCTCTTGAGCAACTTTACCAGCAGCTGAGAGAAGAGCTCAGAGTTGCTAAGATGGAGATACGGCGATTAACGGAGGAGAACAAGAGGATTCGTAGTAATCCTCCTGTTGTGAGTCCCCAGGTTAAGAGGGGAGCTTGGTCAGTGGCCGGGCAACATGGAACCAAGCTGAAGATCAAGAAAACGGTTGGAGAGGCAGAAACAACGAGAAACCAGAAGACTACCGTGGAAACTTCCAACCCATTCTCGGTGCTACCTGACGAATGTGAGTGTTCTACTGGGAATGCCACAACGAGCACCAAAGAAGCATTGGCAGACGTGAGTGAGACATCCCTAGAAACCCCAACGAAGATCATCGAGAACGTCTTGACGAATTCTACAAGTGGTGTAATGCTACTGGCGAATGTGAGTCGACTACTCGGAGCATCACGACGGACGACGCCAAGGAAGGTAAAAACATTGTTGTTGTTGGGGATAGCCAGATTAGGTACATGGATAGGGCATTCTGCTTGAAGGATAGGAGTAGGAGGCAGAGAGTGTGTTTTCCTGGGGCTGGGATGAAGAATATGTTAGCCGTCTGGATGACATCATGAGAGGTATGGGAACAATCCTATTATCTGTCTCAGTGCTGGAGGCAACGATGTTGGCAGACGTAGGAGTGAGGAACCTGATTAGCAGGTATAGGTCAGCAATAGAGATAATTAGGAGGAAGGGTGGGAAACCTGTCATATGTGGCATTTTGCCAAGGAGAGGAGTTGGAAATGAATGGTTGTCCAGAGCAATTGTGTCAATTGCTGGCTGGACAAATACTGTAAGGAAAATGCGGTAACATTCATTGACAACTGGGACCTCTTCTATGGCAGAAATGACATGTATGCCAGGGATGGGGTTCACTTATCTAGGTGTGGGGTGGGGAGCAACTGGCCAACGCAGTGGAGGGAGCTGTTAGGTCTTTAAACTAGGAATAGTTAGTGGTATGGGTTTTTGCGGGAAAAACTGTGAAGTCTCAGGGTAGTAATATGAGTACTAGGAGAACTAGTAATAGGCAAAATAAGGTGGATATTGGAAAGCCAGTGGCACTAATTGACAAGGACAGTAATAGGATTAGTGGAATAACAGAAAGGAGCAGGAAGGGTAAAGAGAGAGGAGGGTCTTTAAGTATTTATTACACAAATAGTCGCAGTGCTAGGAATAAGATGGACGAGTTGAGACTAGTTGCTAGTGCAGGTAACATAGATGTATTTGCCATTACTAAGACGTGGTTTAATTCAAAAAGTCGGGACATGCCTGCAGAATGTCACATTCAGGGTTTTAAATTGTTCCAAGTAGATAGAAGTATCGGGAAGGGGGGTGGGGTGGCACTGTATGTCCGAGATCGCTTGAACTGTTGCATAAAAACGGGTATTAAGTCTGAAGTAACACATACAGAGTCTGTTTGGATAGAATTTTCAGAGGGGCATGAAAAGTTAATTTTAGGTGTGATATACCGTCCCCCAAATTTAGATAGGGACCAAGGGAGACTTCTATGGGAGGAAATTGTTAGGGCCACAAGGCACGATAATGTAGTAATTCTAGGAGACTTTAACTTTAGTCATATTACCTGTGGTGTCCGACTGCAGACAATTTAGTCATATTGATTGGAATTTCTTGACTGGGAATTTAGAATCATACGACTTCTTAGAAGTAGTTCAGGATTGTTTTTTGAAGCAGTTTGTGACAGAACCTACAAGGGGTAATAACCTGCTTGACTTAGTTCTGGCAAACAATGAATCCCTTGTTAATAATTTAGAAGTTTCAGAGGAACTGGGTGCTAGCGACCACAAATCAATTACATTTAGAATTGAATGGAAGTATGATAGTAGGGATAACTCAGTAACAGTCCCAGATTTTCGCTTAGCAGATTACGATGGGCTTAGAGAACACTTATCATCTGTTGACTGGGGTAACGAAGAGAGCTATCAATATGACAGTTTTCTGAACACAATACATGTGCTCAAAGAACGTTTATCCCTTATAAAGAAATTAGATCAAATAGAAATGACCCAAAATGGATGAATAATAGGCTGAAATATCTACTAGGGCATAAGAAAGGAATTTATAGGCGTATCAAAAGAGGCGAGGGTCATCTTATGAATCAGTATATTGACATTAAGAGGGACATTAAAAAGGGGATAAGAAAAGCTAAAAGGGACTATGAAATTAAAGTTGCTAGGGATTCTAAAACTAACCCAAAAAGTTTTTTCCAGGTATATAGAACAAAAGTCAGAGATAAGATAGGTCCCCTTAAAAATACTATGGGCATCTTACTGACAAAGAGAATGAAATGTGCTCGATTTTAAATAATTATTTTCTCTCGGTTTTTACACAGGAAGACACTAATAATATTCCGGTAATTAATTTTTATAGTGGGCCAGAAGAAGATAAATTATGTAACATCACAGTCACTAGTGAAATGGTTGTGAAGCAGATAGACCGACTGAAGCAAAATAAGTCACCGGGTCCTGATGAGGTTTTTTCAAGGGTTCTAAAGGAATGCAAAATGGAACTCTGTGAACCATTAACTAATATTTTTAATTTATCTCTTCAAACAGGTGTAGCGTCTGATATGTGGAAGATGGCTAATGTAATTCCTATTTTTAAAACAGGGGACAAGTCGTTACCGTCAAATTACCGCCCAATAAGCCTGATCTCAATTGTAGGCAAATTACTAGAGTCAATTATAGCTGAGATTATAAGAAGCCATCTCGATAAGCATAGCTTGATTAATGATACTCAGCATGGATTCACAAGAGGCCGGTCTTGTCTAACTAATTTATTAACTTTCTTCAGTAAAGCTTTTGAGGCTGTTGACCACAATAAAGAATTTGATATTGTTTACTTAGATTTTAGTAAGGCACCAAAGACTGTTGAAGAAAGTAGCAGCTCATGGCATTGGGGGAAGGGTGCTCTCGTGCATCGAATCATGGCTCACAGACAGGAAGCAGAGAGTGTCCATAAATGGGGTTAAATCCGAGTGGGGATCTGTAACAAGTGGCGTTCCACAGGGATCAGTCTTGGGCCCGTTGTTGTTTATAATATATATCAACGATCTTGATGAAGGAATTACTAGTGATATGAGCAAATTCGCCGATGACACGAAGATAGGTAGGATAATTGATTCAAACGTAGATGTTAGGGAACTTCAGGAGGATTTAGACAAACTCTACTCTTGGTCAGAAAAGTGGCAGATACAGTTCAATGTAGATAAATGCAAGGTTCTGAAGCTCGGGAGTGTCCATAACCCTAGCACTTATAAGTTAAATAATGTAGAACTTAGCCATACAGATTGCGAAAAGGATTTGGGGGTTATGGTAAGCAGCAACCTTAAAAACCAAGACAGCAATGCCTAAGCGTACGTAATAAGGCAAATAGATTACTGGGATTTATATCAAGAAGTGTAAGCAACAGAAGTCCAGAGGTCATACTGCAGCTTTATACATCATTAGTAAGGCCTCACCTAGATTTTGCAGCTCAGTTCTGGTCTCCAGAAAACATTCAGCGTAGGATGACTTAATTATTACATAGCATTAGAAATCTTCCTTATGAAGAAAGATTGAAGACTCTTAAGTTACATTCACTTGTTAGACG